>VDFB02000013.1:122392822-122627822 GCA_007258455.2 Sequoia sempervirens
CTAGAAAGTTTGAAGAGTTATATATAATTACTTTAATTTTGCACAACAAAGCATTATTCCTATCAGCTTCCATATGCTATTTTTACATATTTTTTAGGCCTTGTGATATTTAGTGGATACTTGTTAAAGGTTCCATTCGTCAACTAAATTATTGTACATGTATAAAGTTGGTATTCCTATAGTCAAGAAATGTCAACTTGCAGTTGTATACCTTTATTAGTGAAACAAAAAAAATGAAAACTAAAATATAACTGATGCCTTAAAATTGATTCAACTTTTCTGACCTCTATGGGCAATGGATACTTGTTGATGAGGCTTTCATTTATTGATTATGGTATGTGCATTTTAAATTGGCTGTGTAGATCTATGAATTCTAAAGAATAATGGGTAAATTTTAACATTAAAGTTATATTTTGCTGGATGTTTATTTTCTTTTTGAATGAAGGATTTTATCAAAGATCATTTGCCTTGCTGATTTTACAATTCTAGCAAACAAGGCCTACCATGCTGATTCTTGTACAAGCAACACTCAAGATGGTTCTATCAAAAAGAGCTACTAAATTGTGTCCTTGTGTCTAATTATATGTAGTGTAGTAAGAGTTAAAAAAATAGCTTTTTTTTTACTGAAACTTTCCACTAACATCAACTATTACTTCTTCATCAAAGCATTCCAAAATATGAATTGGAGTATGAGTCAATGCTTCTTTTGAGCATTCCCACTTTGAGAAAAGTGTGTTGTATGTTTGTAGTGGTAAATTTGCTTCTCATTGAACCACCCTTGTTTTTTTCTAGAATTTATCAGGAAAACTTGGATTTGAGAGTGCCAATCCTCCAACAAAATCCAATCAGTAGTCCAAGGTATCACTGTTCACATGTTTGTATTTTTTTTATCAGCAAAGATAAAGATGTTAAATTTCAAAAACTACTAAACACAATCAGAAACATGCACTGATTCAATGACTTTCATTTCACTAGACACACTAATTGTTGCAATGTCTTTGACTGTACATAACCATATTCTTACAAACTACTTAAGGGGGAATGCATAAAATAGTATAAACCTAACAATTAACCTGGTTCTATAAAAGACTGATTAAGAAAGAATCATATCACATTCATCTCATGAAAGCTGAAATAGTAATAATTGCATTAGTGGGTCATTAATTTTCTTGAATTCATGATTTGATATAAATAAAAAGATTTTAGTTACATTAGATTATGTGCAAGATCATCATGGAAAAAATAGGCCCTTAAGTGGCAAAAAATTTAGAAAAAACAGAGTTAGGCAACTTGATGTAAGAATTTGAATAAGTTATCTATATTATTTCAAAAATATGTAAAAATAGAATCTGTAGCAAATTGAATGTAGTTTCTAAACTACTAGGTTTTAAAAAATCTATTTAGTGAAAATTTGAAATTTCAATCACGGTACTACTTAAATTTTAGGGAAAAAATAAAGTAGGTGTCTATTTGACCACACTAACCACAATAAAATGGTAACATTTTTTTATAAGATTTTTAGATATACGTAGAGGAGCCATGTCCAGATGTGATGCATATTTTTTTGTAATTTTTTTCCAAGTAAATAATTAATTATGAATTTTTAATTACAACTTTTTAAAAATATAAAAAACTGATATGTTTGACCACTATGGCAATTGAGGAAATTCATGAAATTCAATTTTTTTTTTAAACCTTATAGTATGTGAAGTATAGAATGTGACACATGTTTCATATTCAAAAAATGTGATATTGTTTGAAAGCTATAGAGTTTTTTCAATCAGCCTATCAATCAAGACTTTAGTCATAATTCAAATAGAAAATGAATAATAATCATTTATTAAATTCAAAGTAAAACATAATTTATATTAGTGGAAAGCTAAGAATCTCCTTTAAAAACCCTTTTCATTTCATCAATTTTGGGTAAAAAAAAGTCATTAGCCACATACCCTACACATACCCATCATATCACCACCTTTTAGCCCATCATGATCCTACACATACCCATTGTCTTGAGAAAATTGTAAATCTTGGAGATCACCCAAATGCCATTGACATTGGATAGCTTTTTGAAAAAGAATAGCAAGAATTTTTGCTAGCCATAAATTTAATTCATCCTCTTTGAATTTGTAGAAAAATACCAGATGTCCAAATAATTCTTTGGTGAAGATGAAAAATGCTTTGGTAAAAAAATCAATTGACCTAATACTGTCAGATAGAAAGCAGAGTGGAAATGGAATATGCCTATCACCAAAGGCTGAATAAATGTGCCTATGCAGGGGGAAATACAACCAGAGAGATAGATTTTTTTTTCCATTATTACAATATGAATCCATGATTGACAATATAGATGACACCAAAAATAAGTGTTACCAAAATAACTCATTGAAATCATCATAGTTTTTCCATGTTGAATGTGACACTTTCCCATTGTCATTGCTTTGAGGCTCTTGTGTAAAAGAAAGTGAAACTATAAATAGATAGTGACTTTTATTTACATCCATTTGCAATGATTCAACTTTAGGTTATTAGCAGTTTAGAATTTAACACCACTAGCTATCTCTTGCTTTAAAATTTACCATATTAATTAATCAATCAAAATAAATAACAACACACTCATTCCTTTTCATGTAGCTCATGATATGGAAAGAAAAAGTAAGGTAATTTTGGAGAAAGGAAAAATAGAAGAAAAAAATAGAGTTAAGACTCCATAGACAATGTCTAGAAGTTGTTAATGATTTTTCATCAAGTGGAATTGTATGCATAGATCATAAGCAAAAAATTATACTCATATTAGCAAAACAGAGGAATCAAGATCAGTTTGGAAATCCAATTCAGAGAAGATAAATAAGTATATCAAGAAGTATGCGTCATAGTATGTGCAATGGTAAACTCAGATATTCTTATATCTACTTTTTTTTTAATGTTTATTGTATAGCAATTGTAGCTAAAGTTGTAAATGCAATGGTTTCCAGAGCTTTTTTAAGAGTGGCTCACAACTTTTCGCATCCATAGCTAACACACGAATCTCAAAAGCCACACTAAAGAAGTTTATGGTGAGATTATGTGCAGAAACCTGATGCTCACAATTGTATTATTTCAATTACCATTTATTATTGTTTTAAGAGAATCTATACACTCTAAATTCTTTAGTATTGCACTTTAATAACACTCATTTAATTTTAGTTATTTTTTATTGCTATTTTAATGGCACTCATTTAAGCTAAATTACTTTTTATTCCTATTTTTATAGTACTCAAATCAATATAATTACTGTTTAATTTTATTGTTTTAATTGCACTCATATAATCTCAGTTACTTCATATTGTTACTTTTATAACATCCATACAATTTAAATTTTTGTTTCCTGCTGCTTGATAGCACTTATAATCTAAATTTTTGTTTATGGCTATTTTAATATAATTATATTATCTAAATTACTCTTTATTGTTGTTTTAAGGGCACCTTTATAATCTAAATGCATGCTTTGATTCTTCCATATAGTCATTTTTACCTCTCATTACATTGGAGAAACAAAAAGTTTACAAACACCAATATTTTTTATTCACATTCAATACTATAGAGTTGTTAGGCTTTCTCTTTGACTTCCCATGTAAAATATAATGAGTTTCCATAAATGGGTATCTCTTGTAATGAGTATGGCACAACATATGTTAGGTATACTAACCATTTGCATCTTAAGCTGTAAATGTAAGGGTTGCCAAAACTATTTTCATTTTCGTATGTTAAAATTAATACATTCTCAGTTACACTAAGTATTTTCCCACAAATTTTTACTTGTTCTCAACTCACATGAATTCAACTTTATAGTTGTAAATGAGTTTTCCCTCTTTCTAATTATCAAAATTAACACAAAATTCACTATATTGTCTTTGACGTACCCATTGCACTCCAAATGTGTGATTGCTAGTTCATAGACACTTTCTCATTCAGGAAGTGATTGGGAGGGCTAAAAGAATAGCCCAATCCAGACTGGAACATGTTACTCTCTTCCCTCTATCAGTTCAATGCTCGAAGGTTATGTTCACAGTAGTAGGGGCTTACAATCCTGCATCAAGGCAATGCATAGACCTCTAGGGGAATGTGATCATTGATCTATCTCCAAAAATGATGAGGTTATTGTTCAATGCACCTAACCCTAAGAACCCCAAGCAATTGAATGATGCAGAGGCATTATAGTTATTCAATAGGGACAAGGAAGCTAATAGGTCCCACATGAACAAGAAGTGGTTCAAAACTAAAAAGAATTTTTCGAGTAAGGTTACTGAACAACCCAAAAGAGGAGACTTCAAGAAGGAAATTGATGACTTAATCATGATGCTCTCCAGGGTGTTTGGAAAGAAAGATTGCATATTTTAAGGAATGGATGTTTCCATTCATTGAAACCATTTTGGATGGTAGACAATAGTTTGATTGGGGCATGATCTTGTTAGATAAATTTCACAATCAAATGCTCAAGGTGAGACAAATAAATAATTTTTTCATGGCTTCTTACGTTTTATACTCAGTTGCACAAATGGGCATATTCCCTGGATTGAATATGGTAGGCATATTAGGGGAAGCTCTTGGAAAAAAGAAGGCATGGGAGTACTATGATCAATTGATCTTACAAACATTAAAGCCACATTATAGAAGGGTTAATGATGCATTCCTTTATGTCATTATTAATCGATTAACAAGAGATGTTGGATATAGGATGAGTAGAGAAGCTATGGCTTTCATTACTGAATGGGGACATTGGTATATCTAGTACCCCAAGTTCTCTTACTTTAGGTTGGAAGGTTTTGATGGACATCCTCATCGACTCCCAAGATGCTACAATGATAGGATTGTTATTATGGAATTTGTATATCAAGTTATGGAAATCAATACAAAGTTTTCCAATAAACATAAGTCGGGATCTGCCACAAATTTTCCATGAAGTTTGGAGAGTATTACTGTGTTCACAATTTGGCTACAAAGGCAGTATGTGAAGAATTAAGTTACTTAAAGTTGGGATTGTATATAGCCTGAAAACACTTTGACCCAAAGCAGAAGATGAATGGCTTAGCCCCCACCATTTTTGATAAACACTATAACTTGTTAGAAGACTTCTAAATAGATTTGCAGGATGATTATGATGTAAGTAAAAGGAACTATGAAAGGCTTGTAACCATCCCACTATTGATTGAATATGGGGTAAAGGAAGACATTCCTAAAACACTATCAGATGATGGTGTAGTTTTGGACCTTGAGTATGAAGCAGAGAATATAGGAACCAAGAACTTGGACCCAATAAATTGTAATGAAGAGGAGTTTATAGATATTAAACAAATTTCTAGGATATTGATGGATAGGAGTATTCAATGAGTGGTAATGAGAATAAAGGAGCCAAAAGCTCAATCCCCAAAGAAGAGAAAAGTAGGAGGTACCCAAGGCTATAGGAGAACCAAGAGGAGGACAAACCCTAAAGAACAACTAGAGTATTATCCTCCCATCCCTAGAAGGGATGTTGATCCACGAGTACCTACTCAAAACACCCATGAGTCACAAGATGTAGAAACTACAACAACTAGAGAAGGAACCTCATCTCAACCTTCTCTCCTGAAAGAATCTACTAAAGAAGTACCTGCAGGTAGCCTCAATGTGAAATTTTAGAATCTTAAGCAAAAAGAGGTCGAATACATGATATAGGCATTGATTCAAAGGCCACACAATCAAATAATGAGCCTCTTGTAACTGCACCTACTAAGGATATTGAAGATGTTGGGACCAAGCATTTCCTAACTCCATAAGACCAATGGAAAATCTTTGAGGATGAAAATAAGGAGGTTGATACCAAGGCACAAAATGATGCACTTGCAAAACATCAAGAGTTGGAAGCTACAACCAAAATTGAGGAGCTAGCAAGCCAACATAAGGAGGACCTTCTGTAGCAGCAAAAGGAGACTAAATGGAAAGCTAATGCAGAGAGGGAGAAGTTGGCCCTCCTACACAAGATTCATGATCTTGAAGAGGAAAAGGCTTGGTAGAGGAGAGAAAAGGAAGACCTTGAGGCCAAAGCCAAGGCTAGAAAAGAGTCCCAAAGAAAGAAAGATGAAGAAGATCTCTTACTGAAGAGAAGAGAAGCAAAGGAACAAACCAAACATGAACAAGAAGTAGCCAAAATGTGGGAGAGGGTTAAGGAAAATTAGAAAAACAAAGGAATGACATGTTGGAAGAGAGGAGATTGGAAGAAGAAAAGGAGAAAGATTAAGATAATAGGCTTGCTAAAGAGATGGAAAAAAAGGAGCGGCAACAAGAGGTTGGTTCCCAACCTAAGGTAACACTTTTGCAACCCCTCTCTTCTACCACTTCTTCTTCACCACAAGTGATTACTCCTCCTGCTGCCCCAACATGGTTAAAGATCAACTTCGAGAGGAAACATATAGTTTAGCCTCAACCCCTAAATTGGGATGATATGATGAAGGAAATTGAGAAGGAGAGGCCCAAGAAAAAGGCTCGAGTACTTCATTCTACCAAATTGACAGATGCTGAAGAAATTGAAGCTGAATGTGCCATTCCCATGGTTGATATTTAAGACAAACAAGAAATGTAGTTGAGTGATTATCAATTGGGCACTATGAACTTGGGGAGGCCTACAAGGAACCAACAAATGGATCTTATTGATATTGTAGCATCTTCTACTAAGTCAAGGATGATAAAAGATAAGCAAAGGAAGGATGAGGTCAAAGCTCAATTGGATCAATTGCATAGGTTCTTGAAGGACTTATCTTCTCCTATTTCTTTACAATCTATTGTTGAGACACCAATTTTGTTATGTAAGAAAGAGGTTGATGACCTTGCGAAAATGAGAAGCAAAGTGGGGATGTTGGATAGATGGACTAACTAGTTGAACCAAGAGGTGGAGGAACTGCTTGTTGAAAGTCATAAGGTTCATAAAGGTGCATGGGAATCAGTCAATGATATGATTGCATATGCTGAGACCCTCTAGAAACAAGAAGAAGAGTACAAAGAACATGTGAGGAAATTGAAATAAATCAATAAGCTACCTCAACAAATATATTTAGAGCAATCTATCCTTGAAGAAGGTAATATGGATTTTATTGATAAAAATATTAGCATTATCAGATTCTGGTCTTCATTTATTTTTGCACATAGGAATGAGGTGCAACAGGCTAGGAAAGATTTGGTAGATCAAATTGTGGAACTGGAGGCAATTATAGCCATGATTGTGAATGAAGATGTCCCTGTAAAGGATGGTTTCCCTCTTAATGAGCTAAGGAACAAATGGAATAATAGATTCCAAGAGGCAGTATAGAAGGGATATGATGGTGATAATTTGTTAATTGATAGGTTCATGGATATAAAAGAGGTAGTAAAGATTTCTTGAAAGGAGCTTGTTAAATTAGAAGATATGCAAAAGTTCACCTTTGATGAGTTGAAAAGAATAAAATTTGAAGACAATTGGGTAGATGGGCCAGATTTAGATGTGCTTAAACATGTATTGGACATCTATGATGAATACCTACTTGAACAAAAGATAGGGGATTGAAGTGGCTATGGAGTATTCTTTTTGAATGAAGCATCAAATGGCATGGCCAACTAGGAAGCTCTCCTATTTTTCAAGATCACAACACAAGCTCTATTGAGGATCCCCATCAATTTGACGTTCTCCCTTTGTAGGAAGATTTTTGATAAAGAGTTATCATTGGTTAACTAAATATCATGATAGGAAATTGCCTCATTTAGCTCCAGTTGCTTCTTGATTTGTGTATCTCAATTTTTGATGAGAGGAATTAGTGCTAAATTGCCTATATGTAGAATTTCTTTGCATATTGTAAAGGTTGACTAATTGAAGTGAAGATTAGTTGCCAAAAGAGAGATCTAGGATAGTTTTTATACTTCTTAGAAGTTTTTTTACAATTTTATGCAAAGATACTCAAGCATTTTTATAATTTTTAATATAGTATATTATGTTCAAAACTTTTGTTAGTTTTAATGGTGATGTTGATGAACAATAGTCGTTCGTATGCCAGTGAGTTTTTTTGGGCATAAATGTCTCTTATTTGATGAAATTCGATAGAAGATTCTAAATCTAAGACTATTTTCATTGAGTTATTTGTGAATGAGATCTCTGTGTTTATTGATTCATGAATTTTAGTAATGAGTTGGTGATATGTTCTTGTTTCAAAATGAAGTTTTTTTTTTTTAAGTAATGATGAATGATTGTACATCTTGAATTTTCACTATGAATGAATGCAATGGTATAGAGTATTCTGTGGATTGTATCATTTTATGGTTTTAGTTGTTTGAAAGAAATGCTCATTATGGAGTTTATATGTCTACATTAAAGGAAATTTGTGTTTATGCTTTACTATCCTAAGCTATGTTCTATCTTTTGATGTTTATTTACACCCACGAAATGTTGGATTAGTTTGTATTATGTAGTTTGTACCCTTTACCAGTAGGCCCCTTGAACATTACAATTGAATAAGCCATTGAGCAACATCAACAGAGTTGAGAACCAACTACAGAGACCTTGGAAGATAGGTAGCTTTAGGTTATTTATCTTTTTTAGGAGAAATAGAGTATAAATGTTATGTTTTAATGTTGTTGTGTTACATTGATCATCAATAGGCTATTTGTAAGCTCCTCCTTAGCTATCCTTGTGCTCTCTCTTAGTTTTTATTCTTTATCTTGACATTTTGTTCAACAAACCTAAGATCTAGGTTAAATAGTGAAGTTCTAGTCTTCCTGTCTATTTTTTGAGTTCTCTATTGCTTAGGACTCCAACATGTCCTTTAGACTCTAGTGCATCATGTTGGCGTCCTAATTTTGTACTATAGTCTTTTGGCTGAGAGCTCTCCCTTCAAAGGAAATAATATAGAAGCTTTTCTCTCTCAGGTTTTGAAGTAGTCTTTCATGATAATTAGTTTGTGTATAGTTCCTTTGCAATTTCTTCATTCAGCTAGTATTGAGGTGGTTAAGGGTAGTTTCCTTATGATTCTCTTGAGAACCAAGAGGCTCATAAGCAACGAATCCCCCTTATCTCATAGAAGGAATGTAAAATACCTTACAATTCAAAGATTTATCATTTAATTTTGTTAGCCTTAATTAGATTTTTGTTCTACCCTAGAATCTTGTTATGGTCATGATTGCTTCTTTGGTCTTGTTTGTTAGATAATTAATTTTCTCTCATTACTTTTAAGAGTCACTGTCAATTAGCTAATTCAATTTTTTTCTCATACATTATTTTAACTATTTTGACATACTTGGCTTATATTATCTTGTATGTCAGTCAACTTGGAGAGTAATATTGTATTTTATATGTACACATATGATTGATTATCACTTGGCTTTGGTTTGAAGACTAATTTTAGACTAAGTATTACACTATGGATTATTTTTTAATAATTTAAGTCACGGCTTGAAAATTTGTTCAATAATATTTTGTACACATTATGATGATCTAGGCATGAATCCTATCAACATTCCATAAGATCATCCAGTTGTTACAAAAAATCAAACTCCTACATGAATGATTCCTATTGCAACACTAAATCCTTTCTAGGGTAGATAGATAGTCAACACTAGAGTTACTACAAAGAGTCGACATTGTAATTTCAACAAGAAAAATAGAGATGGAAAAGTTTTCAGTTTTGAACTAGTTGATTCTGATGATGGTGAAATAAGAGTAATGTGTTTAATGTTGTTGTAGAATAGTTGTATGATCACATAAAGATTGGGAGAGTGTTTACAATCTCAAAAAATAGCCTCAAACCCACCAAAAAGAATTCAATCATTTAAAGAATCATTGAATTGTGTTTGGAGGAGGATACCTTGATACAAAAACAAAATTTCAATTTTTTGACTAATAAGTAAAGTTGAGGACATGAAAAGAAATTCTATGATTGCTATCATTGATATTGTTTTATCAATCAATCAAAAATAAAATATTCATAAAGAATGCCACACTGAAATAAAAAAACAGAAAAATCCTGAAGAGATAGTATTGTAGACTTACTCTCTGAAATAGGAAGGATGATATAAATTCTTCCTTACCAATAAAAAAAGGAGAGCATACAAAGGGAACACATTGATAACTATACATCACGCGGAAAACTGTCCTCCCTTCTTCGCGAAGTCATGAATATTTCATCCAAAAATTCTCCGTCCTTTTCAGGAAGCCATGGAATATTCCATCCGAAATTTATGATAGTTTTAAAGTTGTCCTTCACAGGCGGAACAGGAAAATGTGGACCCTCCAATAGAAGGACAACACTGTCGGCACCACATTCAGTCAATTTACGCACATGCTTGACGTACGTTTCCGTCAGCGAAAGATTTTGCTAATTTTCTCATAGATGAGGCCGCCAAAGATCCGCTCCATTCATACTGTACGCACATTTAACTGTAATTAAATTAATTTGTTTCTAAACATTATTTAGAATATTATAAAAAGGGCAAGGGTCTCTGGTTTTTAGCCACGGATCTCAATACTTTGTGAGTCCGCGTAATTAAATTAATTTGTTTCTAAACATTATTTAGAATATTATAAAAAGGGCAAGGGTCTCTGGTTTTTAGCCACGGATCTCAATACTTTGTGAGTCCGCGCAAGGACGAGTTTCTGTTTGTTGGGATTTTCGAGTAGCCTCCCATGGCCTTCTCTCTACGAGAATATGTCATGTTGGGCTTGAAAATCCAAACAATAATGATGGCACCAATGATGTTTGCAGAGTTGAAGAATAACGACGCCCTCGTCTGCCACAATCGCTGGGCTGTTTTCAACATTTCCACAATTTTAGCCGTTGGTCTGCTCGTACTGCTTGCAGACAAAGGCATTAGTCAATTCATGGAGATCGCAAGCCAACTACCACTTGTACAGCCTGAGTCGTTTCGTCAACATCTGGTGTTATATTTTTTGCATTTGAGGGAGCATTGGAGAGATATTTTCCTCATATTTCTCAACACTGTGTTTTCCTCTGTAGTTTTAAGTACGAGCTATACCCTTCTCCGACTATGTAAGCCATAATCAATTATGTGAAGTTGTCACCATTCAGATCTATTTAATCTTGACGGAATGGTGTAGAGTTAAGGATATAGGAAAAAGAAGGGAAGGAGAGGTTATTTCGCTGGTCACCATTATTATCTTTGTATGTATTATCTATGCAGCCATCAGACTACACATTTGATCATATTTATTAATTTATTAAAAATTAAAATACAATAATTTTTTATTTTCAATTAGTCTGATAGATGTTGCTTGTTTGTATGTCTCACTATTAATATACATATACATATTAGTATATGAACCGCGACCCAACCCAGCATCTAAAAGGTGAGCTGAGGTAAGACTAATGTCTTGCACCAGCTAAGTCCGGGAGTGGGAGTTGAACCTGAGACCTATGAGGAGCAACTCCACTACCCGTGCAAGTTCAATTTATGACATTTTTATTAATCCTTAACAACTTTTTTAATTATGATATTTTTCTTATAATATTATAATAATCTTCAAATTGCTCTTTAACTAAAAGACAAGAAAATTGAGTATTACTCAATTTAAGGAAACGAGAATTACATGTTTTTGGATATCTTTAAAGATGTATCATGGTTTAAATATAATTAAAACATACTTTTCTATAATTCTACTTTCACCTAAAACATGCTTTGTCCATGACCACGTACTTTTCTCTATGCACTATCAGTTACGGATCCTATGAATAGTTAAAATTTATAAAATAAGAATCGCACATGCATATAGATAAAGTTTACATCAACAAGTAGATTAATGAACAAACTTTGTTTATTAACTTTCTTGCTATTAATCCATTTTTTAATCATAAAATAGGGTATGTAAAGGCACTTGTTTCATAGCGTAGACCAGAGTAATGATATATACATATAATTTAAAATTTACATGAACTTAAAAATATATTTAATCTATTAATGTTTGCATATTCTTTTATATATGTATAAAATCATGTGCAAGTTAAGGTATACTTTAAGAACTAAATCTTTAAAAATTTAAATTTTTTGGAGAATCTTTTTTGTAGTTCTAAACATAAATTTTCTAATGTTTTTATTCAGATCAATATGAAGTAATAGAATAAATTGTCATTTAATGTTAAAACATAAATTTAAAAATAAATTATGGATGATTATGAAATCAAAATATATTCTTATTTATAATCAATTTGACAAATGAGAATCTAAATTTTTCATAAAATATTAATTAAGGTGTTCAAAGAAGGTTACTTTTATAAATTATTTTTTAATTGACATAATGAATTAGATATAAAATTTTCATAATTATTTAAATGAGGTGGAAAATTAAGACTCGGATTTGCACAAGTTTCAATAGAGATGGTTATTTAACCTAATTTTAATAAATTTATAACTAAAGAGACAGATAAAAACATAAAATAATATAAATTTGTATTATAGTGGTAAATTAAAACTTTTATTAATATGAACTTTTATGTTAAGCGGCAAATTATTAAAAACAAAAATACTTATACATATCTTACATAACATTTGTGGCATTCATTGTGTGAAAAGAAAATAGTGGGCACTATTAACATTTTCATTTAATTTTGCAATATTCTAATGTGAAAGATGATCTTCATCATCAATATATTTATCCTTTAGTTAAATTACAAAAAGATATTTTTTTGCATCATTAACATTTTCAATATAATTTATTTATGAAAATATACCCTTCTCACCAATAATATTTTTAGTTAATTTAGCATAATGGATATATTGTATTGATGGTTTTTAAGATATGCACAAATATAATTCCAATATTGGAAATGCAATATTTATATGATGAATTAAATGAAAATGATAAGGATGAGAAAAACTACCTTTTTTTCTCAAACTTACATAGATGTCATTTAAGATAGACTTATGCAAAAATATTGTTTATGCATCTCTAATCTAATTATTGTATGAATCCCTCTCTTTTATTCAACCTAAAAATATTTTCATCTAACTCAATGAAAAATGAAATTATAAAAAAGGTAACTCGTTGAACACGTAGATGTCCATTGTAAATTTTTCATGGATTTTCTCTTTAATTTTTATAAATCTCATTATACTCTATAAAGCTTAGCCTTTGGGATTGAATAGAACCTCTCTTCTTCTTGTGTTCTTTGTGTAGAGAGGTTGGTTTTTTTTGGACACATCCAAGAAAGTTACTTAAATATTATTTTCAATTATTCCTTGCATGAGATAATAGTGACTATAACAATATTATTTGTATGGACTACCCTAAGATAGATATTAGAAGTAATGTGAATTGTTAGTTCCTATCTAATTTCCTATCTAATTTCCTATGGTTTACTTAATCCATCATAGTAAAGGTACTAGGGGTATAAATATTTATCTAGAAATAAGTTAGAATTGGGTTAGATGTAGTGGTAGCAATGGATATTTGCACAATATTATTTTCCAATTGTTGGGGATGATTTGAAAGGGGTGGATTCTAAGTGATAACTACATGAGATAGAAAGAAGAATCACATGACTTTCCTAGAATATAAAAATAGCATAGAATATTCTTGTAATTAGATTATGGATAAGAAGTTGGCACTAATTTTAATGATATGGGTATCCCTTTGACTGATTTTCATCCCTTTGCATATATAGTTTAATTTGAGCATGTTCCATTAGGTGGCACTATTTCGTGTGGTTATAGATCAATATGCCAATGACAATATAGGTACCTCAGATATATTTTTTTATATATAGTGCAATGTAATAGTGAATTTTGTTGGCATGGGATGATTTTTTTTTACCAAAGCGTGAATTTGTGTAATATTTTCCAACCTCGTATAAGACAAGTTATAGGAAATAATTTTTGCACATAATAGATGTTATTGTTGGAATTAGTTATGTAGATGAATATAATCAAACAAATCTACAATGGCATCCCATTATGGAAGGAAAAATTTAATTTACCCTTGTGCAAATGGTTTTCTTATGGTGGAATTTGATTTGATTTGTGATTGGAATGTTATTAGATTGACATGACCTCCTTTTCAAACCTTTATTTTTTTCCCTTGAACTCTCTCACTATGTATTTGAGTTGACTACTGGTTTAGATTCGCCACCTAAATCTCCATCTCCATTTTTGGTGCATTTTTTTCTATAGCAGGATTTGTAGCGTCATCGGATATTTTATTATGGTGGATCTCATCTATTAGGTTCTCTCACTATGGATTTGGATTTTTCTATGGCTCTCTAGATGAAGATTATTTTAGAAATTTCTAATCAATCTTGGAGCTAGTATTTAGATTATGGAGGCAACCCCTTTTGGTGTAGGTGGTGCTTTGCTATTGGTCACATGGATTTAGTTTTCCCTTACTAGAAGGTCCCTCGTTCTCCCTCCTATTAGGGAAATTCTCTAACTTGAATACCTTATGCTGGAGGTGGTTGATAATATTTCTATTTCAAAGGCTTATGTGCCTCCTAGCACTACTAATGTGATTATTCTTGAACCTTCAATATAACTTTTGGTTCCTCCCCCCTTTAGTTTTTTGGTGTGGAATTGGCATGCCTTCTCTAGTTTGTATGGTGGCTTCTTGTTAGTTCAATTCTTCAAGGTACTTCTCTCATGTGTTGTATCATTCTTAGCCCCAGAGAGTATTTTTCCTCCCCTTTCTCTTACTTCTCTAGATGATGATAATGACTTCTCAAGGATTATCATATATTAAATAAATAAAGGTATTCCAATACATGTGTCATTGTCTCATGATTGGGTGAAAGGTATGCATATTATTAGATATGGGTACATGGAGTTGTCTAGATCCTCTTACTTGCTTCATTTTTATAAATCTTAACTAAATTATGTTACTTATCAGTTGTTGTTTTTTGACTACTTGGTATAAGCATTAGGGGAGAGGGGCCAATAGTTGGGTGGAGTCTAATTGTTGGTATAAGAGTTTTGGTTAAATTTTTCTAGTCTTGCAATATATTTATACTATATATTGTCAATAATGAATCATCATGTAAGTAAAACCTAGTCAAATATTTATCAAGATGAACCCATACTTGAAAAAATAAGAAGCTATTAATGTTATATTAAAGAAACATAAATATATTTATTAACAAGTGAAATACATACTTTTTTGTTTCATAAAAAATATCATAACTATCCACTATAAGTGTCTCTTATAAAATAAGGTGTTCACTTTAAACAAGTGCTATTTGTTAGTGAGAAAAGAGTTATTATTAAACAAGTTATCTATTATCCTACTTAGTAGATTCCTTTTCACACTATATCTAAGCTCACTTAGAGGACTTTTAGAGGGTAAAAGCAAGAAGTTGGGTCCATAATGAGGGAAAGTTTCAATCAAAAAAATAATGTAGGAAATGCGTATATGTGTTATGCTTCAGGTGTTTAGGCCTAAAAAAATGCATATGCATTATACTTTGGGTACACACTAAAAAATGTGTACACATTATATAACAGGTACACGTTATAAGACATACACATTATATAATGTGTACACATTTTATAATGCATATGAGTCATTTATTTGAAAAATTAAAAACCTTTTAGAAATGTATATGCATTATAATGCGTACACATTTAATAATGCATACGTGTTTTATAATGCGTATGTGTTTCTAAAAGGTATATAATTTTTTAAATAAACAAGCAAATAAAGAAACACATATGCATTTTTAAAATTTTGAATTCCCAAACCACATGCTGCCTCTATTTTAGGCTAGGGAAAGGCTTGGCAACTTGACCCTTAGCCTTTGACTTGCAACTAAAAAACTAAGGTAGGTTCAAGAGAAATGCCCAACTTTTGCAATATAGTTGGACATTTGTTTTGAATTAATCTAGGAAATTAAAACTCATTATAGAACACGATGTGTAGTTTCCAAATATATATTTTTTGTTAAGATTGGATTATGTTTTTTTTAATTAATTTATAAGCAAACTGATCCATAAACTTGAAATATTAAAGTTTTTTATTTTTCAAAACTTTTTTTGGTTAATTATTTTATAAAAAAATTATGACATCCATATTCATAAAATTCTCTACACAACGAAAAAATTAAAACAATGTTTAGTTTAGGTCTAATTATGTTGTTCGTACACATTAAATTTTTAAAATAGCAATTAGGGCCAATAAAAATTTAATATAAGAAAATAATATTAAAAAAATATTACAACAAAGTATCCTCATCAATCTACATGTTGTTACATAACTTTCCCCAAAAGGAATTAGAAATTTACTTTTATTAAGGTCAAAAAGTGGTGTCTGTATATGTGCATGGTATGGTCAAAAAAATGACTTCTAAAAATTGGTTTTTATACATGCCTATAAAAATTTAATTTCTAACATCTTGGTATTTGAATAAATTACATATTTGGAAACTAGATTCAAAATACTAAATTTCATATTATTGTGAAAAATTGTGAGAAACATCAAAACCACTTCCACTTTTTGAGCTTTTTGTGGACCCAATTTCTTGCATCAGCCTTGGAGTTTTGTCTCAACTCATGTGGTTGAGAAAAGTGTTCTCACTTTGTGAGATACCTCTTGCATGGTCACTTGCCACTCACTAGAACACATTTCATGTGAGTTAACAAATGTTCCATCTTTGGAGGGTTAGTAAGCCATTCTGTTTCACATGACTACCTCCACTAACTTGCATATTTAAGAAAGGTCATATTATATGTTTTATTTAACTATTTTATTAATCTCTTTGATAATGTAAAGTAGGTTCATCATGTGCAAGTTTTTTTTATGGAAATTTCAATTTTTTTCTATTATGATCTTGTTATAAATTATAAGATTTTAAATATAAGTAGAGGACTCATGTCTGGATGTCATACATATTTTTGTAATTTTTTTCCAAGTAAATAATTAATTATGAATTTTTTATTACAAATTTTAAAAAATATAAAAAAATCGTCTGTCTAACCACCTTAACTTGGTCAAAAATTCATGCAATTCAATTTTTTTAAAAAAAATCCTATAGTATGTGAATCATAGAATGTGATGCATGTTTTGGATTCAAAAAATGTGATACTGTTTGAAATCTATAGATGTTTTTCAATCAACCTATCAATCAGGAATTTAGTCATAATTCAAATAGAAAATGAATAATAATTATTTATCAAATTCAAAGTAAAACATAATTTATATTGGTGGAAAGTTGAGAATCTCATTTAAAACCCATTTTTGTTTTATCAATTTTGGGTAAAAAAAAGTCATCATCCACATACCCATCATATAGCCACTTTTTGGCCCATCATGATCTTGCACATACCTAAAAATGAGAACTAGTCTCTAGAAATTTCTTTTAAATATTGAGCAAAAAGCTTCATAACAACATCCTTGTGATCTATCTCAAAATCACCCATCAAATCTATGCTTACATTCAGATGTTTGGAAGTTGACTCAGAATTTTTCCCTATGAATTTAGGAAAATGTTTCCTAATATCATTAGGAATCTTATTAGGGAAACCTTGAATACCATTAAAACTTAATGTCTTAGATCTCTCGACAGAGAATTTCCTTTGGTGGCACGATGAGAATTGCATGCCCTACATGTTTTTACTTGAAGTTTCACAATGTAATTAAGGGAAATAATACATTTCTCTTATATCCCTATTCACTCCTTACAAATCAACTTCGTAATTGATTTCCTACTACCTCATTCCTAAATGTATTTATGATTTTAAAATGCATAGCTCAAACACCTTCATGCTTTAAAACTTTCTGAAAGGCAGATTTCAAAGATAAGCATACTTCTTCAACCCTACTCAGATATTACAAATTTCAACTTAAAAGTATGTAAAATGACTATCATTCCCTCTATTTGTGCTTAACTCACATAACAGGGAAATAAAATTTTCACCAAATCATTTCAATATGGTTTCATATAGACTTATTTCCTTTTGAAAACCAAAATAGGGGGAAAATACCTAGATATACTACAACTATTCTGAATTGTGCTTTTGACAGGAAAGATCTTACAGATCTATAATTTTCTTCATGTCATCATCCACGTTCCTTGCATGGAGTCACCTCCTCCTTTATAGAGGAACACACTTCAACAATATGAAGTTTCTCTCACCAGTTGATTTCACTTTAAGCTTCCTTAATCAACAAAGTCACATATAAATCCTTTATACTTTCGTATTTTGTCTCCAACAACTTTTCATTGCATTTTATTGGAGTCTCTCAAATTATTCACACTAGAACATAGATGTTCAAAGTCATCACCCACATCTAGTGAGAGATTCAAAGATTATTCATGGAATTGTAATAGATCTTGATAACAATTGCAAGTTGTCAAAGGAGATACAAAAAATTCCATCAACATTTTAGAGGATTGACTCACTGAGTCAAAGCTAGGCTTGACAATGTAATTCTCTAACAAATATTTGACTCTTTTAGGCAAGATGATCTTCTATCAGAATTTTGTCAAGTTAATTCCCCAATAGAGTCGCAATTTATGTTGGTTATTCTTTTAGGAACCAAACTTAGTCTCACCACTTCCCTATGAATCTGCTAGAATCCAATTATTAGCAAGGATAAGGATTGGCCATCACATAAGTAAGGATTTTTGGAATCCTTACTTCTTCACTTTGGGCTCTGTGAAACCTAGGAGGGTAGTCCTAAATATGTCCATGTAATATTCATTTTATCAATAACATTTATATACATAGATAGGTTCCTATGAATGCAAGTAGACAATATTCATTAAAGATTTGGCTGACCTTTAAAAAAATTATTATCTATTGCAAGGAATAAGGTGATAATTCATATTTGGACATTGTGATTGAATGTGTATTAATTTTTTTTCATTCTCATTCCAAGCCCTTTGATCTAGAGCATTGGTAACTCACTTATCTCTAAGATAACCTAATGAAAAGATCAATGCCTCATCTATTGGGATAATGGAGTCATATTTCTAATTTTTCAATAATACCTTAGTAATTTAACTCAGTAATTGGTGGATTATTGTTATACTACCTTTTAATATTCAACTCATTGTGTTTAAAACATAACTACTTACCAAAAACTATATCCATGACCTTATTTAAGCATTAAATCAATTCTTTGAATTGAAGAAAAAATAAACTCATTCATTCAATTTAAACAATTGAAGATAAATGAAAAGATCATTAACCGTTTCATTCATAATTTGTGAGAAAGTTACACAAGAGAGCATATATTTGAGAACTACTACTTTCTTCTATTACTGTTGCTACTATAAAACCACTTTAAGATCATTACATTAAGATGCATACCATAAACTCATTCATGATATATTCATCAGTACGTCTATTTACAATATGCTCCTGTCTGAGCTTAGCTTTTTCACCTAGACCTTTCAAGACTCAAAACTTGAAACCCCCTGTAATCAGCCTTGAAATCCCTTTTATAAAATAAGGGAGCAACAAGCATCAGGTTGAATTAAATTTACATTTCATTTTCAATTCAAACCTAATTTTTCTTGAATTTGAGATATTCTCTAGTTAGTTACATGTAATCATTGCAAATAGGGGAAGACAAAACTCCACATGATTCACTGAAAAGAATGAGCCAACCCTCCAAAAGGCATCATTTGTTCTTACATCAACTCCAAAATCCCTCATTCTTGTAGACCAAAGAAGATTCCCCATCGGTACCAAAAGCCAAAACTTATATATTACCTAGAAAAGGAATATGTGCCACTGAGGATACGTAGCCCAACACCTCTCCCTCACACCAACCAAAAATATTTCCACATCAACATTAAAGAAAAAAAACCATGAAAATTCTAAAGAGAACAATCCTGATGTAGTGGCAATGGTGTCCTCAAAAACAAAAATAGGGCGGGGACACTACTCTAAGTCATCCACATCAGAGTATGTGTGCCCTCTCCTTGTTCATGATGAAATTAGAGGAACCATCACTCCTCCCTTGTCAGATTCTTCAAATGACACTAGGGAAATAAGATAATGGTTATACTCTAGGTCAGTATCACCTCCACCCTTCGAAGGGCTGTCTGAAACTTCAATGGAAGAATTGTTTCTCCCCAGCTAGGCCTTACGATACTTGTTTCTTTTCTTTGCTTTCTTCATAAGCTCAACTGGCTCCTTCCCTTTAAACTTGACCAATTCTCATGAAATGGTCTTTCCTCTCAAATTATAGTGCTCTTGACCACAGTCTTCTTATATTTATTGCATGATTTCTTCTCCTTTGGTGTTTCAGGAGCTCCTAGTATCTCAACCTTATTCTCAGGAACATCATCTTTGAACTCAAATAGCCTAAGTCTCCTAGACCTTCAAACTGGCTTGACAGACTCATTTGGATTACTCATTTTAATAATGATTAGGACAAGAAAAAGGAGACTCATAATTTGTAGAAAAACCCTTACAGATTTACTCTTAATAAGACTCTTGATGAACAAACAAATCAAGACTCCACAGTTCCAATTAACCAAAAAGTGCAGATAATAAACCCTCACCACCCTAGGATTCTAAAACCCATAAATTGATATAGTTGTAATTAAAACAAATAGGTATGAGTACCTACTTACCCATGGAAAAGCTTATCATGATACATCTGCAAGCTTTGACCAAAGAAAAACTTTGCCAACCTTCTCACTAACTTAAGCTCAATTTTCAACAAATTGATTGCAAACTATGAAGTAAAATATGGCTATCAGTCCTCACTATATTGAGCAATGTAAGTGTCCCAACCATTAATTCTTGAGAAAAGCTTGTGTGAGCAAGATGAGAATAAGCTGTTTTATTTTTGAACCTCAGCCATCAATTCCACATTAATACAATCCAATGGATAATTAAAATCAAGGTGATTAATTATGACAAAACTAATTGCATGCATTTGATTCCTTTCCCTAGTCAAAAAATCCCATGTGGATATTCATCCACCCTGTGTGCATATTTAATCACATATTTAGCATTTAATAAAGCCTATTGTGACATATTTACCCGTTGACATGTGGGAATTAATTCACTTGAAATTCATCATAATAAGATAGTGGGGAGTGATCTTGAATTGATCTTAGAATATTAGCCCATACTCTACCTTCAATTTCATCTTCCCATGTATACCAACATTTGATAGAATTGATGGCTACAATCAAAAGCATTTCCCAAATCTCAAACATGTTCCAAAAGAAACTAGTTCTAATATGGCACCATTTTAGTCTTAGTGTCATCTCGGCCAAATTTTTGCAATACTATATCTCCACTAGAGTCCATCTGAGCCCTTAAAATATTACACATGGCAGTTGCTCATGTGGTCGTTGAAAAACAAAATATAGAAGTGGGCATCTTACAGGATGGTGGGGAGCAGTCAGGATTGTCCCATGTTACCCTCCATCAACCATTGATCTCATTCCTTATAAAGCAATCAATGTCTCCAAAGCTTGGCAGGTCCCTCCATAAAACAATGGGTGTTAGTCTTCTCGCTAGCCCATGACATTTTATGAATACCAAATAAAATTGGACGGGGTGGCAGGGAGTAGTCAAGATTAAACCATGTCACCCAATGACCACCATAGATTCTATTTTGATACCACTTGTTTATCATAAAATGATATCAAGCCCACCAAATAAAGGTAACATGTGTCCAGTACCCACTTGCCCATGTGATTACTTCACCACAATACATACAATAGACAGGCATGCATGGAACAACCTAGAGGAAGATATGTGTTGTGATATTGGTTGTTGATCTTTCTCAAAGTTCCACCCACTGACCCTTTGGAAGAAATGGTCCCACCACCAAATGTGACACGTTACATCTTCCCACCAGCCTACTTGAATATTTTAATGAAAAATGAAACAAAGTGGGTGCACGGGGAGAGACCAAGTTGTACCCACATCATTCAGTTAACCACCATTGATCTCCTTTTTAATACCACCTACAATCTTTATCGAAGACACTAGACCCACCATTGCACAAGAAATGTGGTTATGCCAGCTAGCCTATGAGAAAAAATAATGGGAAAATAAAAATCTTGGGCATGCAAGGAATGGTGGTGATCTGTTTGCGATGATCAAATGATTAGCATAGAACTTAAATATTTTCACATGCGACAAATGTTTGTCTTGAAAAGGGGGCCACTCACTAGGAAGATGATGATCAAGGACATGGGTTAAGGCCCTAGGCAATATTAAAACCCGATCTTAGACCAAGGTAAACTTTCATAAAACATTTCAACCCCAAAAAATAATGACAACATTTTAAAATGACCATGGGTATCGACTGGTATCATTAGGATTTAGGGGCTAGTAAAATAACAAGTTTGATAGCATGAGTCACAACTTATACAACTAAGGACTTGCATCAAAAGGTTAACAAAAAAATAGAACGCTAGCTAGGATTTTTAGACTCAAAGGTTAATTTGGAAGGGTTTTGACAACAAAAACCCTAAAACAATGATGAGGAACATAACCCTAATCCCCAGGACAAGGGATTAAACCAAATTTTGTAAGACTTAAAATAGAACCAAAGAATTTTTTGAGGGGTTCCATTAGAAGGATTTCAATAATCTTATTATCTATAGGTGCATATGTAAAGTGTTATCAGTTATTAAGAGATTATATGCACCTAGTTTGTCTTAGACATAGTAACAATAATTGGGGCAAAGTGTATATTAGGTTTAGTTTTTGATTATTGATATCATTTTATATTTTATTTTATGTACAATCATATCAAGGACACCTCTAATAGTATCCCTCCTAATTTTATCCTTAGCCAAATTGTTGTAGAGACCACCCACTCTTTTCATTACCTCTTAATTATCTATAATTTATTGATAAACCCCCTTTTAAGCTTCTTGATAACACATTTGTAATCATCAAGGTGTGAAATGTTCTAGGAATCTTGTGAACCTACATTTTTTAGAAGTACCAAGTGTTATACATTTATGTTTGGATTTTGATTATGATTATGATTATGGATTGTATGGATATCAACAAATTATAATTAGAATAATTTAACTCTGTATGATATTATTGAGAGGATGGTAACTAACTATTCAAGAAATTATTGGTGGTCATTCCCCTAATGTTGTTTTTATTCAGGAAACTAAGTTATCACTGCACATGGTATGTTGAATAGAGCTTCTAGTGTTTGGTCTTGTGGGTGTTGTTAGTGTGTTGGTGCTTTTGGTAGCTTTGGTGGTGTGGCTTGCTTGTGGGATCTCTTACCTTAGATAAGCTGCAGGGAACTCTTACTGCTTATGAAATGAGAACAAGCAAAAACATTTAAACAAGAAAAGAAACTGCTTTTGCAACTGAAAAGATAGAAAAAGTAGATGATAGTGAATCAAAATATTATGACTCAAAAGAAATCCACTTTGATAGAAAAATTAAAAAGGGTTCTTGAAAATACAAGGGAAAACTTCCCTTTAAATGTTTTAACTGTGGAAAAATTGGACACTTTGTAGCTAAGTGCCCCTATGATGATCAAAATAGTGACAATGAGAAAACTAATAAATTACCTAAGAAGAAGGCCTCTAAACCTAAGAGAAAAATCAATTTCAAAAAGAAGAGTCTATTTCGTAAAGATGAAACTGATACTGAAATAGAAGAATCTTTAGTTGAGGAAGATGAAACTTTATTTATGGCTGAAGTCAACCAACAAGAAGATATAAATAGTAATGATCTAGAAGATGGTGAAATAGATCTTGAAGGTGAACTAAAATGTGCCTTAAAGGAAATAAAAAAACTCAAAAAACAAATTATTGCTCAAGAACAAAAATATGATCAATTTCTTGCTCAAGAACATAAACTTGATCAAGAAATAGTTTCTTTGAAGACTCGGCTTGAAGAAGCTAAGAGAGTTGAGGACTATCTTCAAGTAACTATAAGTTTCAAAGATCAATAAATTCAAAAATTGGAACAAGAAGTTTTTTGTCTTAAAAAGGAAATATAAAAGTATGAAAGAAATTTAAAACTTAATGAGACTCTCAACAAGCATAAATTGAATAAAGATAAAACTGGTATTGGGTTTGAAAAAGGTGAATGCTCAATTGATAATGCAAAGCAAAAAATGTCTTCTAAAAATAAGAGTTCTAGTCCAAATCATCGTGAATCTGGTAAGAATCATGTTCATTCCTTTAAAGATAATAGAACATCATACATATTCAATCCTTTCTTTTATGGTTACTGCTTCTTCTGCAATAAATTTGGCAATAAAGTGCACTTGCAGGCTCATAAATTCTAGAATACAAAGATTTGGTCATAAGAAATACTTTGGATTTGTTAATAAGGTCAGATGCTTTAAATGCAATACTTTAGGACACATAGTCAAACAATGCAAAACCGATTTGCATAATAAACAACATAAAACTAAAATAGTTTGGAGACCTAAAAATGTTGAGAGCCTAGAGCAAACAATGTTGGTCCAAACTACTTTTCACTCTAAAAAGGACTTATGGGTCCTGGATAGTGGTTGTTCTAACCACATGACAGGTGACAAGGATAAATTCATCAAACTTGAAGATTATGCTAGTCGATATGTAAAGTTTGGTGATAAAATTGGTATATAGATTAGAGGTAAAGGCTCACTTTTGCGTATGTGCAAGACCATCATGGAAAAAATAGGCACTTAAGTGGCAAAAAATTAAAAAAAATCAAAGTTAGGATCCTTAATCTAAAAATTTGAATAAGTTATCTATATTATTTCAAAAATATGTAAGACTAGAATCTGTAGCAACTTGAATGTAGTTTCTAAACTACTAGGTTTGTTTAAAAAATAAAATATTTATTTGGTTAAAATTTGAAATTTCAATGTTGTAGTACTTAAATTTCAGGGAAAAAATAAGAAGTAGGTATCTGTCTAACCACCCTAACCACAATAAAATGATAATATTTTTTTATAATATTTTAGATATAAATAGAGGACCCATGTCCCAATGTGATGCATATTTTTTTGTAATTTTTTTCTAAATAAATAGTTAATTATGATTTTTTTATTACAACTTTTAAAAACTATAAAAGATCGTATGTCTGACCACCTTAACTTGGTCAAAAATCTATAAAATTCAAATTTTCTTTTCTTAATCCTATAGTATTCAAAGCATAAAATGTGATGCATGTTTTGGATTCGAAAAATGTGATACTTTTTGAAGCTATAGATGTTTTTCAATCAGCCTATCAATCAGGACTTTAGTCGTAATTCAAATAGAAAATGAATAATAATTACTTATTAAATTCAAAGTAAGGCATAATTTATATTGGTGGAAAGCTGAGAATATCCTTTAAAAACCCTTTTCGTTTCATCAATTTTGGGTAAAAAAAAGTCATCAGCCACATACCCATCATATTGCCACTTTTTGGCCCATCATGATCCTGCACATACCCTTTTGTTAAATGAGGATACACCTATCTACAATGTGTATTATGTGGAAGGCATAAAACACAACTTGATTGGTGCTAGCCAAATATGTGATAGTGGTTATCATGTTATGTTTACTTCAAAGGGATGTGAGATCAAAAACAAGTTTGGAAAAGTTGTTGCAGCTGGGAGAAGAACCAAAGGTAATGTTTATAATCTTCTTGACATTTCTAGTAATGATAACAATGAGGGTATGTGTCTAATGGGTCAAGTTGAAGAAAAATGGTGATGGCATAAAAGATTAGGACATATAAACTTTGAAAATTTATGGTTAGAATTAGTAAAAATCATAATGTTAGAGGTTTACCAGTCCTTAACAAACTAGAAAATTCTATGTGCAAAGAATGTTTGAGTGGAAAAAAAACTAGAGTCAGTTTCAAGATAAAAGAACATTCTTCAACAAAGCCCTTATAGCTGGTGCATATAGATTTGTGTGGCCCAAATAGAACAAGGTCAATTAATGGTGAAAAGTACTTTATGTTGTTTGTAGATGATTACACTAGAATGGTTTGGGCTACTTTTCTTAAACATAAATTAGAGGCATTTGAAAGGTTCAAAATATTTCATAAAATGGTTGAACAAGAATATGATTTAAAGCTTAAATGTCTAAGTTCTGATAAAGGAGGTGAGTTCACCTCTCAAGAATTTGTTGATTATTGTGAACATCATGGTATTAAAAGGAAATATGCTGCAACTAGAACACCTTAACAAAATGGGGTAGTTGAATGTAAAAACATAACTATAAAGGAAATGGCTAGAACTATGTTAGATGAGGCTAAGTTTCCTAACATGTATTGGAAAGAAGCTGTTCAAAAAATTATGTACATTTTAAACAGATTACAACTTAGGGTGAAAACAAAATATACTCCTTATGAATTGTGGCATGGAAAAAATGCTTCTGTAAAACACTTTAGAATCTTTGGCAGTAAATGCTTTATCAGGAAAGATGATGAACATCTAGGAAACTTTCAATCAAAATGTGATGAAGGTATCTTTTTGGGATACTCAATACATAGTAAAGCCTATAAATGCTATAACAAAAGGCTTAATAAAATTGTTGAGGTAGTCAATGTGAAAGTTGATGAAGGTCCACATTTAGGAACTGATCTTGTGTAGGTTGATGAGGAAGAAACAAAAATAGAACTTGAGATAAAATCTGATAATGTTGAAACAAGTCTCAAACCTGATGAGACTACAAGTTCTAAAAAGTGTGTGGCCAAAACTCCTTCAAAATATCTTTGCAAAATATCATCCTAAAGATCATATTATTGGGGATATGATGGATTTCAAACTCAAATAAAGGCTACAAAAACTAAAGAACAAGCTCAAATTGCAGAGCATATAGCCTTTTGTTTCATCACTGAATTTGAACCTAAAAATTATGATGAAGCTCTCGTGGATGAATGTTGGCTTAATGCTATGCAGGAATAAATAAATCAGATTGAGAAAAATAAAACTTGGGAATTAGTCCCAAGACCTAATGACAAGAATGTCATTGGTGGGAAATGGATCTACAGAAATAAGCTTGATGAAAATGGCAATGTTGTTCGCAACAAGGCAAGGTTTTTCTGCAAAGGCTATGCTCAACAAGAAGGTATTGATTTTGGTGAAACCTATGCACCTGTTGCTAGACTAGAATCTATTAGAATATTCTTGGCTTATTCTGTTTATAAAAACTTCACTGTTTATCAAATGGATGCCAAAATTGCTTTTTTGAATGGTTATTTAGATGAAGAGGCCTATATGGAACAACCTGAAGGGTTTTTTTGCAAAGATAAGCCTAATCATGTTTATAGGTTGAAAAGGCCCTCTATGGCTTAAAACAAGCACCTAGAGCATGGTACTCTAGGTTGGATAATCATTTGACATCAAATAGCTTTATTAGAGGAGGTGTTGACAACAATCTTTATATTAAGATTGAAGGTGTTGATATTTTGGTTGTTGAGATTTATGTTGATACCATTTTTGGTTGCAACAATGTTGCTTTAAGAAAAAATTTGTCTCATATTATGGAATCATAATTTGAAATGTCAATGTTGGGAGAATTAACTTTCTTTCTAGATCTTCAAGTTTCTCAACTTGAAAATGTTATATTTGTCTCTCAAACCAAGTACGCTACAGAGATGCTTAACAAATATGAAATGAATGAATGCCATCCAGTTAGCACTCCAATGGTTATAGGTTGCAAACTCACTAAGGTTGATGATTCTCCTGATGTAAATCAAACTGAATATAGATCAATGATTGGTAGTTTGTTATATTTAACTGCTTCTAGACCTGACATAATGTAGGTAGTTTGCATGGTTGCATGGTTTTAGGCATCACCTAAGGAATCTCATGTTACTCTTGTTAAAAGGATCTTTAAATATGTTCTAGGAACTCTTGATTATGGACTTTGGTATCCTAGAAGTAATGATTTTTCTTTAATTGCTTACACTGATGTTGATTGGGTTGGTTGTTTGGATGATAGGAAGAGCGCTAGTGGTGTTGCATTCTTTCTTGGTGATCATTTAGTGGCATGGCATAGCAATAAACAAGAATCAATTTCTCTTTCGACTATTGAGGCAGAGTACATAGCTGCCACTTCTTGCTACACTCAAGTACTGTGGATGATACAAACATTATTTGATATGGGTATTACCATTTCTAATCCTATTTCTATTCTCTGTGATAACACTAGTGCGATTAACATCTCTAAAAATCATATTATGAACTCTCACACTAAACATATTGCTGTCAAGTTTCACTTTCTTCAATAAAAAGTGTTGGCTAATGGAGAGTGTTTATAGTTTGTTGCTTCACAAGAACAAGTTGCTGATATTTTCACTAAGCCTTTATCTAAAGAATTTTTTGAAATGTTGAGACTTCGATTGGGAGTTATCTCTCAATCTTCTCTTCACTGATTTAGCCATTTTTGGCTTAAGGGGAGCATGTTATAATCTTTATTCATTTATAGCTCTCTTGCAAAATTGTGTTTGCTACACTATTGCTCTACTTGTAGCTAGTTCTTCTGGTTTTTTGGTTGGCTTCTCAATTGTTTATCATGGCATTTCACTGTATTCTCCTTCTTCTTTGTCTTTGAGGTAAAAAGGGGGAGAGTCATTTGTGTTTTTCCATCAAGGACAAAGGGGGATTTTGTTGATTCTCAATTGTGGTCATGGTTTGTCCTTGATGAAAAATCCACTTATTTGAGTCTCTTGGTTTGACTGCTTTAGATTTGGTCTCTCGGGATCTTGATGCTACTCCATTCATGTTTAACTATTCTTTCTAGATATCTCCTTTGTAGATGTATATGTTTCTTAAAAGGACTGACAGTGTTGATTATTATCATGCTATATGTCTTTCATCATCTGGAAGAATATTTGTTCATATCATTCTTGGCTTATATGATGATTTGTTGTGCTTTAGGTATCTCATAATTTTTTGGACAATGTTTAGCTTGAACATTCTTGGTTTCAAGCTTAGTTTGATTAACATTCTCATGTCTTTTTAAAGACTTTAAAGCCATCTTGTTACATTCTATGAACTCACATTACCTGGGAGCATTGAATACATTTTGGGTTTAGGCAACGTTATTTGGTTGATGGTATTCAGGCATTATGGTATTATCACTATGACCTATATTAATAAAACTATTTTTCAAAGGTCATCTATTATTAAGGCATATAGGATTCGACATCTAAAATGAATTAAACCCTATCGGGTTTCCTTAAGAATTCACTTGAGGTGATATTATTCCTTTCAATCTCTTGATTTATTGACTTTGTGTAAAGTCTTGTGGAAAATAATTCTTGGTAGATTATCATGTGCAATCAACAACCTTCTTGTATCATTATCCTTGTCGGCATTTTTGAAATCTTTGGATATGGAATAAATTCTACTATGTGGTAATGTTAAATTGACAACTAGGATACAATAATCAAGGTGATCATTGTGTCGATATCCTTGGTAAAAGGCTCTTTTGGCAGTAGATTTAAAGTCATTATAATGTTTTATTAAATCATGTGTTTATCCTTTCAAAGTTCAAGTTTTATCTTATTTTGGAAAAGGCATTGAATGACTTGGAATGAAAGGAATTTAGGGAAATTTTGTTTGTGCTTCTCACTTTGCTAGGGTTGGTAAGCCTAACCGCCACCATGAAGATTGTGTAATTGCTCTTGCTTTGGTGACTACCTACTACAATTCAAAAAAATAGAAAATGTTACTCACTGTAAGAGCTATGTTATGGTTGTTTCCTGGGTCTATTGTTTTTCATTGGTTGAGGGCTTGATGGAGGAAGAAGATTCACTGGTTTCTTCATAGAAAATTATCATGCTCTCTTTTTCAGTTTTATTCATCATATCAGGTATTCCTACCTCTGCTTGATGAAAGTCTTCGAAGGGAAAATTTTTTTTCTCTTTGCTCAAATATGAATGGGTGAAAATGGTTTGGTGAGTATTGAGTCAGTATTAGCATGCTATGATTTCAATTAAATTTCTTTTCCCATCAATGGTTTTCTGAAAGAATTGTTTATTTTGGTATTTGGTGGTGATATGGAATTGGTTACATTTCTTATCAAGCATTTGCAGTGATATTTGTTTTGTTATCTATTAGAATGGTAAGATGTGTGAAGGGAAAAGATGCGTTGGTGAATTTTTGTTTCCATCTGTCACTAATCATTATGGTTTGTTTTGAAAAATAGATCCATAAGGGTATTATTGTTCTATCAAAATACTTTGAAAAAAAGAAGAGTGATATTTTTTGTGCATACGTTATTGTATTCTTGTATTCCTAGAACACATGATTTTATTGGTGCAGATTTTGTTGAGGGTTATGGGAACAAAACTATTATGACAACATATGTGCATATTTTGTAAACATATAAAAAAAATGATTGATCACTGTTTCTAGTTGGATTTTGATTTCAAAAATGTTAGTGCAAAAAGTTTTGTAATGAAAAATATGCAAACATAATGCAGAGTGATATTCTTTACATTTGAATATGTCTGGTATTTTGAAGGCTCGATTGAGAACCTTTAGGATATTAGGGGTATTTGATTGAGAGGTTCTTGTGAGTTGATAAGTAAACAAAGAAATCCTTTAATATAGATTGTACTGAATCTATATGATGGGTTGGTGCTCCTTGAAATGAGTGTTTCTAAATGAGGGGTTGGTGCTCCTTGAGTGGGTGCTCTAAAATTAGCCTATAAGGCATTGTATACAGTGATTTGAAAAATATAAGCCAATATGGCAGCAGTTTAGGAGTGGTTTTTGTACCCCAAGAGGATTTTCCACCTAGCAAATCTTTTGTCTCTTGTCTCATTTATGGTTTCTTTACTTTATTGTGTTAATGTTGTAATGTTATTGCTTCACTATGGTAGTTCTCATTTTTTTTTCTTAATGGTTGAATTCAATTCATGAATGTATTAAGCATTGAAATATTGAGAGCATAATTTAGTTTTGTTTCTTTCTCTAGAAAAAGTTAAAATTGGTTCAAGACACTGATTCATCCCCCTCCTCTTAGTGTCATTTTCACTCTAACACTTTCTTCCAAGTAACTTTTTATCTCATTCTTTTTTATCAGTCTAATTTTAGGTTCTTAATTCTCTAGGTTTCATAGCTAGATTGGCACATTGCTTTCATTCCATTTCTTTCTAAGTATTTTCTTAGTGATGAATCCCCTTTTTGTCTTTAATCACACTCAAGGAAACCATTCTAAACCATCCTAACCATCTAACCCACTCCCAATCAAGTCAATTGGTTGAGGGATCTTGGTTTCCATTAATGAAACTTGAGTGAAATAGGTGGTGGAACCCTAATTCCCATTTAGTTCCATCTCCCAAAAGGTAGAACTCTATTTCCTTCATTTCAGTTCCAAATTCTCTTAATTTTGGTGGAGTTGTGAAAAAAATTGTATTCATATCTCCTTCTTCCAACCATGTGTCTCTAGACTTTTTATTCTAGTAGCATTCCCCCCTTTCCAATATTTCATTGTAGTCTGACATTAATGATTTTTCCTTCTCATATTCTTCAATTGACATTTACCGTCTTTTATTATTTTTTTCCCCCAAAACTGATAAAGATTCTTCCAATCTAGATTTCTCGTCAAATACATTTTTGAAAGAATTTAAATTCCATTGCTTGATTTTATCTTTCATTCTTAACAATTTCTTTCAAGAAAGATAAACATTTATGAGCCTTCTATGTGCATTGGTCTCATCCACCATGCGTTCATCAACTCCAATAGACCTTCATATCTTAACCACATTTATTCAAACCTAAATTTACCTCTTTCTAATTTTGTCTTTATGTAACTGATGATTATTTTGACAAGGAAATGATCTGAAAATAATTGGTCTAATTAAAGCCCTTGGTGGAACATTTTCCTACATCCAATCCCCCAATACAAGAATTCTATCTAGTCTTTTGGAAATAAGTTACTAAAACTCTTTCTTTTGTTGTTCTAGGTATACTAACCATTTATTGTTTTTGACATCCAAAAGATTATTCTTTTCTATGAAATTGACAAAATCTTTTTGAGATTGGCATACCCTCCTAAACTCCCCACTTTTCTCACTTAGGTCCAAAATTGCATTAAAATAACCACCTATTATTGTTTTTCCTTTGAAAATTTCTTTACTTATAACATCCCATACTTGTTTCTTTTCCTCTAATTTCACATGCCCATAGGCATTAAAAAATCAATTTCATTGGAAGAGGATAGAATTTTTACCTTGATTCTCATCTAGAATTAATTTAGGGATCTCACCTCCACCTTTACATTTGTTGGTTTCCAAAGCACACCCAATCTCCCTAACACTCCAAATGCATCTACAAACATGCCTTTCTAACCTTTACAATATTTTACAAACATATTTATTTCTACACCCTCTATTTTGGTTTCTTGCAATAAAACTATATCTATATTTTGAATATTTAATTGGTGTTTCACCAGTCATCTTTTGGTACAGGAATTTAAGCCCCTAACATTCCATTCGAGGACTCTTATCTCCCCCCAAGAGAGGAGCATCCTCCCTTGGATCTGCTCATGTAATTGTTAATCAAAGATTGATTTCCTTTCTACACCTCCTCCTCCCTTTTTTGTTTATTTGTCTTCCTTCCAAGTTTGGTGGCCAAATTTTTCTTTTTTGTATGACATATGTGACATTCTTCAATGATGGAAAATGGTGTCCTCTTCACCTTATGACATTGAGTTTTTTGAGACTACCAAATCAATTTTTCCCCCCATTCCTATCATTTGGACGGTAATTGGGGATTTCTATATTAGAACGTGAGTTTCCACTTCCCATTCTTCTAATTAATTTTTTGCTTCTAGGCTGATAGAATCATTTGGTTCTACCACCACCAATGCTTGCTATTTTTGAGTTATTAATGTTGTCATGATGGATTGTGGCCTTGGTGCTAATCCTTTGCAAGCTTGGAAATCCTGTGCAACAAGGGATCAAACTGTTAGGTTTTGGGTGACCTATTATGAGAATGAACCTCCAAATTGTGGGTTGGTTCCCCTTTAGATCTCCTAGAAACTAGTAATATTGGAAAAGGGAAGAAGGATAGTTGATGAAAGGAAAAGATAATTCTAGAAGGTGATGCACCATTAATGGATGAGAGTTTAAACTACTGCACTAACCCACAATTTGTTTCAACAAAGGGGTTAACCTATTCACAATTTGATTTAGGACATGAAGTACATGAATATTTCATATGTAGGTAGCTAACCCTAGCATTTGTATGAAGGAAAGAAGAGTTTCACAACTACAAACTATTGAAAAGCATCTAAACACAACATATAACCTGTACTAATCATCAAATAACTTGTTTAATCATTGCAAAGATGGAGAAGAATCAAAGGATTTACTTGATTAAATCACAGTAATTGCTTTACAATCATACGATAACAATGAGAACTAAGAATAAAACTAGAAGGAACTGTTGTACTTTATTGAATCATAAAGGAATTTTGTACAAAAAGCATTGAGAAAATTCTTTCCAATAGCTAAAACTAAGTTACAATAGGGTGATCCCACAAAACTGGTTTACAATTCCATTGAGTTAGCAAAATTGCAAAAAATGCCCCCACGAATTTTTTTGGGTTTTGGGGGGTTCAAACAAACTTAGGGTCTGAATGAACCCAATAAGGGTTTGTTCAAACCCCCTTTCGAGCGAACCCTATTAAATGTTGGGTTTGAATGAAAATTTGTAGAAAGTAGGCTTTGCTCAAACCAAGGTTCGAATGAACCTAGGTTCAAGCTAACCTCCAAGGGGGGTTCGCTTGAACCTTGGTTCATTTGAATCCCCCTTTTCCCCCCTTCTCCCCCTTTGGCACCAAATATTTGAAGTATTTTTCCCTTCAAAGCTCGAGTTGAGGATGAAAATGGAGGAGACTTCATAGACCCAAGTAGATGGTGGTAGTCCTCAGAACGAGCTATCCATCAAATATAATTTCAATATGTTTTAGTTCTATTATGTATTTTTTTTTAGTTTAATTAATCATAAGTTTTTCACTAAAAAGAAACCTCTTTGTTCTACATGTGGAAAAATAGAAGATTATTAAAATAAAATTCTAAAAAATATGTGCAGGCTAGGTATTGATGTCCTTGATCCAATTAAAAAAAATTGAATTTCAATACATACAAAAAAAGTTATGTTGTATACGATACACCTATGTCTGAATTGTAATTGATTTGACTTCGAAACTTGATTAAGGAAAAAACATTCCACAAAAATAATGAAACCAAATGAAATAGTTAGATATCGTAATTACAAATCTAAATTTGAAAAAATTAGAATTGTATCCTTCATAGAAAGAGTTATGTTGCATACTATGAGCACCACTCCTTAGAAATGGTGCTTAATGATAAAAAATAGTTTTCAAAACACATGGAAAAAGAAGTGCAATCTAATTCCAAAAAAAATGAAAAAAAAAATTTAGAATCTACAGACAAAATTTCACAAATCACTAGTTTGCATCATCTTCAAATTCCTCACAGTTTAGCTGCTATAGGTGCCTAAAAGTGAAGATTTAACTAGAAAAAATCAATTCAGTGCCCAGTTTGACCAAAAATTGTAAACCAGTATTGTAGGATCACCCAATACCATATCTTTCTTGTGTGAAACAATCAAGAAGAAAAGAACCTCTAGAATTAGGGCTAGGCCTTTGCATATAAAGAAATTATAAGAGAAATAAAGTTGGATGATGATCTTCAGTGAAGTGGAAGAGTCTCTTTGTTGAACTCCTTGTCACTTTCTTGTTAAAGAAATTGATCTCCTTGATCTGTGCATTTGAAAGACGCTTCTTTGGTCATGCAAGATTGAAAAGAATGCAAAAAAGGGGTTGAAAGTGATCCAAGTTTTATAAGTTTGCATGTAGAACTCTCCTTGAGTGATGTTCAACCCATGTGGGACCTCAAAACTAAACTAGAACTATTCAAATTCCTTAATTTTAGGCTCTTGACTGAATATTAAGACACTTTGCATGATGTCTCTTTTTTTGGGAATATAAGGTAAAGAAATCACCATTTAGAGGCCCTAAAGTGATCCATTTTACATGATTTTAGGCTTTGACTTCACCTTACCTCAACCTTATCACTTAGGGCTACCAAGTAGGCCCAAAAATGCCTCAAATTGCTTAAAAACTAACCTTACAAGCCACTTAAATCTATGTTATCTTATGCTCCTTCTAGATTTGTCAACATACTATTTCTTGACTATTTCAAACTTCTAGATCTTTTGATGTTTCACCAATAATATTATTATGACCCATGTCCTATAATTCACAGTGAAAATTGTGATTGTCTATTATTCACATTATCATAGTCATTAAGGACTATACTTTTATTCATGGCTCTTCAAAAGAGATTAATGAATTTCCTAAATTCTATTTGATCAATGAACTTGATTACCTTTTCAATTTATTGAAGTCTACCTTGCTATTATTCTATTGGGTATTGCCATTTTGCACATCATCTGCCTTAATATTGTCCTTTCCTTCATTGATGTTCACTATGCAATTGCATATATTTATCATGATCTTCCTTATCTTTTTGTTATGTTCTCTCCAAGTCTAAACATTTGACTACCCCATATTGAATTTGATGTCTATGCATGAAAAATTTAGCTTAGTAGTCACAAGGATTCATTCTCTTCCCAGTCATAAAACTTTATTGAGCATCTATACCCAAAGTCAGTTTTCTTAGTCACAAGGTGTTGAAAAGATTTTAGAAATATTTATTAATATTAGTAATTAAGTTTCCCTTAGCATCAACAAGAAATTCATCCTCATTAGGTGGATCTTTCTACACATTGGTATGATATATGCCTATGCATGATATTTTTTCCTTTGAAACTATTGTCTACATCATTAGGGTATCCATTGTCTTTGACACCTCTACTTTCCCACTTAGGAAAAATTCACCTTTGTTGTCATTCTTTTAGTGTCCTTTTACATTTTGAATGAGACAACTATGGTAAAATGAAAAAGGTGATTGTGTATCCAATAGTTCAAATTTCCCCTTCGTTTATCATGGCTATCAAGCACATCTTATGTATTGTTGTTGTTGTCTTTAGAGCTCTATATTTTTCTATTTCCCCTACCCATCTACTAGTTTTCATATCTATTTTATGTTGAGAGCACTCCCCAACTTCAATAGAGAGATAGTCCCTATCAAAATATGGAAGAAGAGCTACAATTACTTTATCCTTTTTGGTGACTAACCTTGACTATGTTTGACAGTCTTTCTCACTCAAAACATTTTAGCAAATGCACCTTGTCCTTGCATGTAATGTCTTCATGGTATTGGTATAGACTGTCCTTTTGACTAGATTGGGACAATTGTCATCCTATGTTTGATCCATAATATTTTCATCTTGAAAGGAAATAACACATCTAAATTTTTCTCTCTCAGATGGCCGCACCTTTCAATCTCCCCTTACTGCCTCTCATGCTAGCACTATCATGAATGGTGGTTTACTTTTACATCATGAAATCATGTATTTCTGCCTCTTATTACCATTTTCTTCTTGTATAGTGATGGCTGTCAATTTGGAAGCACATTGAATTTTTGGAATGTCATCTATTAATCCATTTTTCTCATTAACTATCTTTGATTTTGATGAACATTCCTCTCTAGTTTCTCTATGTTCAGTTTCATAATAAATGTCTACTTTTGTTGCAAATTTTCCACTTAAATAATGAGGAGCAAGAAGACTACTATCAAGGGTTAATAATGACACTTGTAAATGATGAACAAGAGATTTGATTAATTGATTTCTATATTTCTTTATTCCTAGCATGCACTGTCCATTGAAACAAACAAATATCTTTCAAATCTTAAAAGAAATCTCATACAAAAATCTGCCTAATAATTATTATGACTGTCATGTCTCTCCTTTGCTTTGTTGGCTGATTGATCGGATTAACAAGGTTCACTACAATTTGGCACTGTCATACTTGGACTATTCTTGAAGATGAAGACCTACCCTCTTTTAAATGTATGAGGACTACATTTTAATAGTAAAGACTACTTCCCATCTTTGCAAACCTACCCTTGAAATATTGTTCATGACTGTCCATGAGATTTAATCCCTTCTTCATATTTAAATGATACTTTGTCTTGTGAAAGACCTTATCATGAAACCCTATGCTGCCATTTTTCTCTTAATCATTTGATGACTATATTTTCTAGAACCATTGTCTCCATCTAATCAAGGTTCTATGATGTCAATGGAACCCTTTAAATTTGTTGTCCCTTCTAAATATTTGGCCTTGTAACCTTTATGATTGTGTTTCTCTACTTGAAAAGGTTGCTTGTTCATTAATAAAGGTTGTCCTATCATTCATCCATGGGCATGTTATACCTTTTTTTAATGAGGACTGTCATCTTTGTATTACTGCCATCCTATTCATCAAAACTCTCTCTTTTGGGAGGTGACTAGTTTCCCAAAATTTCCCATGATGAACTTTCTTGACTTACTTTCTTATTTGAAAGAAGAAAAACACTCAAACTTCAAAAAATCCATTCTTCATACATATCTTGAGATGAAACTATAGGAAATTACTTGACAACGAAGATGAGAAAAGATACAAGGTGGAAATATAATAGACCTGCTCTTGTGTGAGTTACATGAGCTCGAACCATGATCTTCAGGGCCATTCAACTCCTTGTCTTCGTGAGGAAAACCAATTCCCAACTCACTCTTGAGAAAATTCATTGGTAGCTACTAGGCACCCTAGAAAACTTAGAGAGGAACTTAAACTGAGAAATATTTAGATCTCTTTTATTTAATATGTTTTCCCTCTTTTTTGTGCATGCACGTGAAACTCCACCTACTTCCCTCTATTCATGGTGACCAACTTCAGCTTAACATTTTTCTTTCTATGTGATTAATTTCTCTTGTCTTTGGCAAGGGTTTAGAGAGATACACTTTAATAAAAGCGTATTAGAATCCTTCAAATTAACTAAGTTTAGAATGCATGTAAACCCTTTTCTACCCTAGATGATATTTTACCATTAAAATGGAATAAATGTATTAACATCATTGGCGGTCTCAGGGGCATTTTTCCTACTAAAACAAAATTGACTAGTAGCCTTAGCATCAATTGGGAATAGGAGTCATTATATGACCTGAAAAGACTCAAACCAAACATTGACATAACTGTTAGAAATATTGAATAGTAGTAACCACTATCTTCAAGAACAACAACTAACTATGTATCAACACTTATTTGAAAGAAAAAACTAAACTAAAGTAGATGTGCAATCAACACTTATTAACTGGAAAGAAAACTTAATCTAACTTATACCAATTGACAAAGAATGATGCTCAAACAAATTCATTAACTGGTATAGGTAAATAACTCCCCTTCCTAACTAAGAGAGGATGACTTGGATGCTCATCAACTACTAATAAGAGAGAGCCAACAAGTACACATCCAATAAGACAATGAAAAACTCCTTGAAGAACAAAAAAACCCACTTATCCTTTGGATCTGATCATACATACTGTTGATTTGGGGTAGATAAGTAAGTTGGATCTGTTGTCCTTCACTTGGGATCTCTTATTTTGGTGCAAGGATAACACTTTTCATCTCTTTTGGATCTTTCATGACCAAATCTCTGAATGGACATCCTCTTGAAAGGGTGAACTTTCTGCTCATACTATTGGTTTCTTGCTTAGGATCTATTGTCTTGTTGTCACTTGCAATTTCAACCTAATTTGAAAGAGTTAGCTCACATGAATGGAATGAAGGAATGATTGCCTCTTTGACCTAAATAGGCTGATCACATACTGTTGGCTCATATGATACTAGCTTATCATCAATGTTAGAACAAAAAAATTCTATGATACCTGAAAACATGTTCTCATCTAACTCATAATATTGCATTAAATCCAGATGAGTTTTATCATTATGTTGTTCAATACTAGGAATAGATATCAATAAGCATGTTATATCTTCATTTTCATCCAAAAAATTTAGGAAGTTCATCAAACAAGTCAAAAAAATCTCGAGATTCAATTTCTATTTCCTTCACAAAACATGTTCAACTTGATCTTGTTTGCCATCTAAGTTTGACACAAAGGACTCAAGGTAATTCCAAAACAAGGATTCTTCATAATCTTACTTACATTGTGATGTAGGAGGACTGATTTTTACCTCTTGACAACCCTCTTGAAAGATGAAATCATCAAGATCCTTAAAATATTCTTGTTGTTCTAGTTGCTCATGTTCATCATTTTTTGCAATAAATATAATCCATCCATTTTGGCTTCACAAATAGGTATATTAGCAGTTGATAACCCCTCATCTATCTTAGAAAACTCAAATTTTGGTTCATCAAACCAATTCTTTTGATAAACAATAGGATCTCCTAAACAAAGATGAATAATACTTGGATAGAAAAGCTAAATTTTGGGAGTTTCTTGAGGTGTGAGGAGTTGTTCAAAGGGTTGTTCTTGAGAAATAATGGACTAGTTTGACTAATTTTGTTCATTCATGGGCTCTTGTAGGGGATGATCTTTAACATTGGCATGACTATTACTCCTAAAACTTGGAATCTCAAATCTAGAAGACTTCCTTGGAGATTGAATAGAATCACTTAGCTTGAAACTTGGAATTGAAACCTTGGGAATCTCTTCCTCTATTGGATGATCTATTGAAGTCGAGGGAACTTGATTGAAGTGAGGAATGGAAAGAGCTAATTGAGCCTCCAACCTCTGAGATTGGACAAGCAAAAGCTTCACCTGTTCATCTACTGTTGTTTTTTATCTTACAAGATATTATTCATATTGTCTTCTTTGCATCTCCAACTCCTACTCTTGAAGATAGGCTTGATGAGCCAACTTTTCTTGTTGTGGATCAAACTCTTGTTGTTCCTGAATGTCATCCAACTTTTTTGTGAAATCAAGCAATATGTTCTTGATGTTAACAATCTCTTTTTTTTCTTTTTAAAGATGATTGGGCATATAATAGTATTGGTTTGACACAATAGGGGCTACTTGAGGTTGATTCAAAATATGAGAAGGCTGCCATAAAATTTGAGTAGGGGTGGGTAAGTGGTAAGAATATTTAACCCACTGGGCATTTTCTTGTATTGCATTAGAATTTGGAATATAACTAGCTTGGTATGGCTAATAGGAAAGTATAGGAACAACATTTTCATGATATGGGGTTGGAAAAGCATGTTGTTCTTGAAAACATGACATTCTTTTTCATTTAATAAGCCTAGAAATCAATGATAAATCAAATCTTCTGCTAAAACTTTGAAACATACTAGCACCTAGACTATTGAAACTAGTGGATCTAGATTTGGAGTTTCTAGATGTGTTTGAAGAACTTTCCTCCAAAGGCATGAATTTGCTGATGTACACACCAAAAACCAGCAAATGGTAGGAATTCTTTGAACTCGGAGAGTTCAAAGAGTTAATATCCATTGATCCTTCAAGATCTATCTCATTTTTCCTTCACATTATTTGTATTATGGACTTTTTCTCTCCAAATTCTCTTACAACATGTGGGAATCTTCTACAATTTTCCTCACTATGATTCCTTCTTCTATATTTTATACAATAGAACATTAGTTTTTCAATTTCTAATGTTTGAACCCATTCACCATTGTTGATCATGGGCCTTATTTGTTTTGGAACATTCTTTATTGCAATTATTCGAATTCTTGCATAGATTAGTGATTCACTATTTCTTAAATCGACACCAATCATGTGGCCCAAGGAATACCCAATCTTGTTCAAGCATCTCCTAGACCAGTAGCATAAGGCATATTATATAATCTATGCCAAATTGGACCACTCATTGGATTAAACTTTAGAGGGTTGAAACTTTTGATCAAATTCTACAAAACCAAATACACATTACCATTTCTCCATCCTTATGTTGCTATTATTTGGTCTCTTATTATTTTGTTTTCAAACAAAACCATACAAAATCCTTTTGGCACACAATTAATTATTAGATCTGCTCCCCAATTTCTCACTGCCTATTCCCCTATTTCATTTCTCGTAAAGCACTTCCCCAAGAAACAACCAATAACTGCCATTTTTTCAAATATATCCAAATCATTGTCTACAATTCTAGATACATCAATCGCAATGATCTTTTGTCTCATTTCTTCCTCAATGTCTAGCTTTTCCTGATTATTTTTTCTTCCTCTATATCCTTTTCATTTTTCTTGTTTGCAACCCCTATATTCTCCATTATTTTATTTCACATGACTACCTCCACTACCTTGCCTATTTAAGCAAGGTCATATTATACATTTTAATTAACTCATATGAATATCTTTGATAATGTAAATTAGGTTAATTGTGTGCAAGTTTTTTTGTAGAATTCTCAGGTTTTTGTTGTTATGATCTTATTAGAAATCCTAACATTATTGTCATAGTGAAGAAATTTTATGCTGATATGTACAACTATTGGTGTGAAAATATATATGCATTGGAGTACTCCAAATTAATAGCTTATCCTATCAAAAATATTAAAGGTGAGCACGAAAAGATACCTTATATTTCCCGTGAAATATGAAGGATTGTCAAAAAAAAATTATAATCATTTAAAGTTGAATATAAGATGTATTTTTAATAATAATGTTGATATTATAATAAATAGTTTTGTTGTGTTGAAATATTGACCCTTTGTGTTGGATATAAATGTTATAGATAACAAGATTTATGGTTACCAAAAGGTATTGAGATCATTTAGGTTGCATATAAGTTATATTTTATATAAGAATATCATATTGTTCTAACACCACATGATATTTTTTGTTCAACTAGTAATGTTACCATGATTAAGTTTTGGTCAAATCTTTAAAAAGTCAATTTTAGGACACTTCTCACTAGACATGTTGATGTGACAAGTTGTGTGATGCATCACAACTCCAAACCTTAGTTATATATAGATAATAAGCTAATTCAAATTTCTAAAAAAAGTTGGAAGTCCTACAATATTTCATGTAACTGCTACATGCTTAGAAACTTAGTTCACACAACTACTGACCTCTCTCCCTTAAAGACTTCTTAAAATTTCGTCTTACTAAATTAATAAAAACAAGAATAATATATAAAACACATTATGATATAACTATCAAATTAAATCATATAGTTTTTGAATCAAACTCATTGACCCATATTTTATGAATAGTTTTTCAGAATATAAAACATAGATAATAATAAACAAATATAAAATATTGATCATATATAGAACTCATGATAATTAAATATAATTAATAAAAATACATGAAAACGAAAAAATAATATATAGAACAAAACAAAGGTACATAAAAATGAGATCGCTGCCTGGAAAACTCTTCCTTGTCATTCATGAAGTTGTGGTTTTCCATCCAAAATAGGGGAGAGGACCCAGTAGTTGTGCACCTTAACTTTGCACTTTTCATTATCCTATGTGGAAATTTCAAATCACTCCCAAATTTTTACAGCAGTTTACTTGGCAAGTCCCCTTCTTATAACTAAGGTTTCAGGGCCACATCATCAAATATGATGCCACATCAGCATGCTTTTTGTCAATGTGTCCAAAAAAGCCCAAAAAAAAAAGTGAGACCAATACTTGTGCATTCACAGCATGTTTTATTGAGCGCTGATGTGGAATCACATGATTGGTTGCTTTTTAGATCAAAGGAATACATTTTGTTTAATTATGGGTAGTCATCATCAACACTAACAACTTTAAAGTCACAACTATTAGTCTAATATTGATAAAAATATTGGGCATTATATAAACAACTGCTGTCACAACTATTGAAACATGCTCAGATACTAGGTCCTTTCCCCTATGTCATCATTTTGAAGTTGTCTTTCCATGCGAAAGAGAAAATTGCAGAGTTTTCAACAATAAAGAGAAAGATGTTGGCACCACATTCCGTCAACTTACGCGCACTTCACGTACGATTCTGTCAACCAAAGACTTTGCTAATATCCACAGTGCTTCTCTTTCTCAGCAAGCTGCAGGAGATTCGTCTCTATTCATACTGGATTCATTCTCAAATTTAATTAAATTCTTATTTATCCTTTATCGAGAATATTATAAGAAGGACAAAGGATGGTCTTTAGACACAAATCTGAATGTTTTTAGACTCTGCACAAGGACGAGTTTCTGTTTGTTTAAGTACAAGCTATACCCTTCTCGGACAGTGTAAGCCATAGTGAAGTATATAAAGATATTCCGATTCAGACGATTGATCTATTAGATATTAGCCATCTTGATGGAGTGGCGAAGATATAAGGATATGGGAAGAGCCCAAAATTAATTATCTCAAGTGAATAATTTGAATGTCCATGTTTGTGAGTCTTACGGTATATGTTATTATGTCATAGTGTTTCCTATTTGAATGAGTGAATGAAGATTTTTAATAATGTTCACAAAGCCAAACAGTCTATTGGGACCCATGGATCACTAACAGAATGGAACACCACAAGAACTGAGGAGAAAACTAACCATCAACCCAACAATTGCTTGAGCACCTTTTCTTTTTGGATCTTAGATCTTCTACTATGTATTTTAATCAAGTAATCAGCACTTTTGTTATTTTCTCCACTTCAAACAGACTCCACAAAATGTCCACATTCCGCTTCCTCTTCACGCCGTTCTTGTCAACCATGATTTACTACCTGGCATCTGCAGGGAGATCACATCCATTAGAGTACAGCGCTACCTAGTGCGGGAACAAGCTGAGTGCGATCGATTTTTTTCTAGTACGTTAATTTTTTTTATAGTACGGAAGAAATAAGAGCACACGATGTAATTCCACTATTAAATATACTAGTGCTTGCACCTCAATGAGGTGCAATGGTTACGCTGATAGCAAGATATACTCTGGAAATTAGAATAGCACATGACAACAGGGTAGGGGGTTACCTAAAATTAGAATAGCACAAGGCAACAAATTTATCAACTGAAAATTATGCCTGCCAATTGCATTTGATTGAAAGTTTCAAAGGATTTTTAAAATAATCCATATTTTGCATTTCCTACAATCATTGCATTCCATGAGATAACCTTTCTTTGAGGCATTTTGTCAAACAATTCTATCTCTGTTGAGCTTACTAAGAATGTATTCAAGTGCACGTTGCAGATTTCATATGCTCAATGTTTTGTGCTTGTATTATTGTTAATTTGTTTCTATGTACAGGAGATGTGTCAAATTCCACTTATAGTACAACTAAAGTATCTTTGACCATAAATACAACATCAAATCCCCCAACCCTGCATCGTTGTAGGGATTAGCCAAATTGAAAACAAAACTAAAACGCTAATATTCATCCACCAAATTTCATCTATATGCAGGTCTTTGATTGTTAGTTGCAAGATTATTCTTAAGAACTTATTTTTCCTGTAAGATAAATTTATCCTTTGCTTACTTGTGTTCTCTTGATTTTATTACCTTTCATTCATTGTTCTCTAAATTATAAAGAACCAAGTCATTTTGGATAATAAAATAACATAAAAAATCAATGGATAGTATCAATATAAGAGTATATAAGAGTATAAGATCAGAGGTAAAATCTACTAATGATATTCATATCAACTAACTATTTTCCAAACTCTTAAGATAGATAAAACAAAAAACTATCTATTGCCAAAGGATTTATTCTACATGCACCACCAAAGACTTTCATCAAATAGATTGCAACAGCTTGAAAATCCTAATCTTCAAAATTGGAGGTAGAAAAGACCCCTCAATTTAGATCAACCCAATATTGGCTAAGTATCTGTTACACAATTATGAGAAAATAAGCAAAGGGGAAGAAAAGGGTAAAAGAACAACTAAATGTGTGTGATTTACTCTACAAGATTGTTGTGTAACCTTGAGAAGGTTGGGTATTCAAACAATGAGGAGCCTTATTGTTGTTTCTTGATTTTAAGAAGTTTTTTGAAAACATTTGGAAGAGCTGTGAAGGAGAATGCAACAAACAGGGGTTCCAACCACATAGATTTCAATAATAGATAGATCGTATGAGAATAAAAGTCAAGATAAATACAAAATTTGTTGTGTGGCAATGATAAGAAAATGGAACAAGGCAGCCCCAATCTCATGCACCTTCTTCAGGATCTACATTGATAAGATTCCTAGTGATATGCACCTATGATGATGTTGAACTGATGGAGGCTTGATGAAGATCCTTTGGAATTTTAGTAGCATGTACTTGCAAATCTTAGCTCCATGGGGATTCATCTGATGGAGGATATAGTTAGGTTTATATATGTGTCCATGAAAATATGGACGGTTGAAATTTGATTGAAATAAAATGTTGAGATTGATTAGGGTAAGCTTGTTGTCTTCTACGAAAAGCTACAAGGATGAACAATTGAGATTGATTATGGATGGAGAGAAGATTGAGTGAGAGAATCTTGTTAAATTCTTGTTAAGATTATTATCTTTTTTTATTAGCTGCAATTTGATAGATGAAACATCTTATCAAACTGCTCCTTCATATTACTTTGCATGGATAAATCAATAATAATCAAAATGAAGAATAGTTACACATTTGATATTAATACTAATTTTCATTTCATTTTCAACCACCAAGCTTTCAATGTCCAATTAGCAGAAATAGAATAGCAGCCCTTAATGAGTGTATTCAGAATAATGATAAAGAACTTTTCATTTAATTTTGACATTTTTTTATTGTCATTACCATGAAGGTAGAATGCACTCATATATTGTGAAAAGAAAATTGAAATTTTAAATGGATTTATTATATAAATAAAGTATAAAATATTTAGTTAACAGATTTATGTGATATCAAATTGTTCCTTATGATTGTGTTCGTATTGTGCAGGAAGGTAATGGTGTAGTATGGGAAGGGTGAGCCACTGAGAGCAAATCAGAAGACTTTTCTTGAGAGAAAGGAAGAGTGTCAATATGAGAAGTAAAAACCTATAGGTAAATCAAAAAGACATCTCACGGGTATGAATTTGACCTCCTCCTTTTAAAACTTAGGAAGAAATAAATTTATTATGTTGATATGGAGGGTTGATATTAAAGGGATAATTTATTTTTGGGGTTGTGAGGGTTGTGAGGGTATTTATTTATGGGTCACATGAGATGTAAGTTGGGGTTCATGTTAGAAACCCTTATCCAAGTGTGAAACTCGGATGGAATCTTAAATGGGTTATTAAAGTGGGTTGTTGGTCAATTTCCTTGTTGGGATGCAAGAATAAACCCCCTAGGGTCTATACCATAGTGGTAGGGGTCAAGTGGGCACACAATAGTGTCCCAAGGACATGATTTGACCTTTGAAAAGTCCTCATCATGGAGAGTGACGAGTTTTGAGGAGATGATGAAATAAAAGGATGGAGGGGTTGTCCAAGTGCATGTTCCTCTTTAACAATGAGAAGACCCTCATTGATGGAGGTGGGTACACTTCACACCTTCCCACCTAAAATTTGCAAGTTAAAACTCCTATATATTTTGGAGAGGAAGAATGAGTAGGGTGTTACCCACTTCTCCTTTTGGAGAACTTGAGTGGACATGGTAGAAAGAATGAGAAGAGGAGAGAAGTCCACATCCTTGGGAAGATGGTGATCAAGATGGCTTGGCTTGGAGAGGAAGGATGGATAAAAGAGTACAATCCCTTCACCACAAAGAAAATAGATAAGTTCCTCCTATTTTCCATTTATCCTTGTTTATTGGTTGTAAGAAAGTGACATAGTGTAGGAATCAGGGTTGAAAATAGAAAGTAGAGAACCTAGATACATGAAATGTTGAGCTATGTTAGTTTCATCCCTCGTAAAAATGAGAAAAGACTCCATGCATCATCGTGGAGGTAAAAAAAAAAATTCCTTGCTCGGGGGTATGGCTAGAGCCCACGAGGCTCCATGACGCCATTACGGAAGGGAGGAGAGCAAGCTTTGTTCATTTGTACGTTTTTCATTGTTTGAAGATTAGTATTTTCTTGTAAAATGAAATGATGAAAATAGCATGTCCTTGAAATTTGGCATGAAAATCATATTTTTTTTTCTCCATCTTATTTGTAATATTGCAACTTGAAAGGTGAGTTAATTATTGTGTAAGTTTAATTATATTTCCTTTTGAATTGTTTAAACAAGTTGCTAAGAAAAAGAATATAAAAGAAAAAATTCTTATAGTCTTTTAAGTTAGACAAGAGTGTGATAATTTACTATTCTTGAGATAATAGAAATTTTCATTTATGTGAAGGAATATATTATTAAAAGTTTGTAATTAATTAAGCAAGCATTTTTTTGTTCAAAACTCAAAATATATTGTATAAAATCTGCAATTAAATAAGTAAGCATTTGTTGTTCAAAACTAAGAATACATTGTTTAAAATATGTAATTAATTAAGTAAGTATTTGTTGTTCAAACTCGTAATATATTATTTTAAATGAGTGATTAATTAAGTAAATAGTTGCTGCTCAAAACTCAAACTATATTATTTAAAATCTGCAATTCTAGAAAGATATAACTATTGTATTCATCAGCAGATAAAATAAAAGGAAAACAATTCTGATTTTGGGAAGCTATAAACATTAAAGAAAACAAAATACAATGTTTAATATACATTGACTTGTGGTTTACAATAAGAAAATGAAACACTACATGTTCTTGTAATCTGCAGCCATATAACTGGGAGTAGGTGTATTTAGATAAATAAAAATAATAATAATAGATTAAAAATACATTTTCCTTTCTAAACTACAACTGTCCTACTTTCCAAGGAACCCCATGAAAAGCACACAGTATATATAATATTGGATTAAAATAAATTAAATCTATAAAACTTGATGATCTCTGTCCGTGCTTGAGCTTAAGGTGATCCTTTGTTCCAAAGAGGTTGAACGCAGCTGTATTTAAAGTGGACACCTAAAAAGGAAGAAACTTAAATTGATGTTTCCTCACAAGTCTGTAAATTTAAATGTGCCTTTGGAATAGTAGCCTGCAATAAAAATATAACTAAATAAATAAATAAATAACCACCAAAAGAAGAGAGAAGTTGTCAATCATAGAATTATTTGACACAACCACACATAGCTCTGAAGTAAACTTTTCTGTGCCCTTTCCTTGCTACTTGTTTTTTTCCTGGGATAGAGTGGACGAAAAATGAATGAAACAGATTAATAGGGAAGAAGATAATGGAATGTGAGATTTGAGTTGCTATGTGATCACTGAGGCTTTTTTTTTTTTTTTTAATAAACCATTCCCCCTTTGCAGTGCTTCACCATGAGCTCTTTGTTGAAAAGCTAAGAAAATATCATGCAACAAATAGATAGAATCAAACTAAAACCTAAACCAGATCTGTACCCAAGAAAATTTAAGCGATTAGTGATGGGTACATTGAAATGCATAAAAGACTGGATCTAAGAGAAAAAAAAACACTTAGTGTACAGGGTTCGCTTCCTTGTTGGTTTAGTGATAAGCTTCTTGGTGTTGAAATTGTGTAGCGGTTGAAAGAAAGAATATTGTAAAATTTGCGCTAAATTTTGTGAGAAGTTAATAATTACACCATACCCATTGAGGCCTTAATCAAATTAGTCTCTTTTTCTTTTGGTCCTATGGTCGTTGATCAACCTGCATAATAAATAACCATTAATTACCTTCTGTGTGCGTATCTTTGATGGTGATCTGCACCCCATGCCCTAGCATCATCTAATTACTGAGTTGCGCAGGTGGGGTTGGAAGTTAATCGTCCCATCACCAAGATTAGCAAGAGAAGTAAAAGGGGAATAAATGCTTTGAGTTGGAGAGTAGTTGTCAAGAGCCTTCACCTAAGCTACACTTTACCCTCTTTAGCATGAAATATTAAATAAATAAACCTTTGAGTCAGACTTCATCTAAATAATTTTTTTTTTTTTTATCTCAGGCAGACAATTTTGTTTATCATTTTAATAACAGTGAAGCACCGTTGAGAATCTCTATGATAGTGAAGGAAGATAAAATATGAAATAAAAGAGATCAATACAGCAAGCTCACCAGAGTGATACATCTGCCAAGCCCCATTCCTTTGAAGAACTAATGAAAACAAAGAGCAGCAACTAGAGGGGCAATTGTACACCTATTCTTAGACATCCCAAGAGTGATCCCAAGTGTAACAGAATGAAAAATGATCCCAATCTCCAACACCTTAGAAACCAATTTTTTCCTTTGTTGTACATATAAATCCTCCCCTGACTCATCCAAAGGCGGCACCACAGCCTTTCGTCCCTCGACCTCCGAAGCCAAGCCACCATTAATCTCGTCCTCGTGACCCACCCCTGAGATGCAGCGACTCACGGGAAAAACTGAGGCTTTACACATCTCCACATCCTTAGATTTAGTCTGAGCATCATCGGACTTGACTCGAATATAAGACCCCGTTTGGCTATGGCGGTCAGCTAGAATATCGACGGCTAGCATTGCGAGAGCACTCGCCATGGCCACCATTCCGACAAAGGGAAAGTCATTCTAGGGGTGGAGGGGTAGGCAATTGCTGGACAAAAACCTACACCAGCTCAAAACAATAAATGCATCTATCCTCATCATAGGGGAGTGGTGTAGAACGGCACGAACGGCTCCCAGCCATACCTAGTGACACGAAAACAGGGGGAATGGCCATGCCTGCTGACACAGAAACAGTGACTTCCAGAAGCGATATTCGCATACCTCACGTACAACACGAATAGAGGAGATTAGGGTATTAATAGCCTAACCGGAATGGCATGTCTCAAAACAGAATCCAACCGGAATAGTCTTAGCCAGCATCAAACAGTGAGACTTTTCCGGTTGAATTCTCACCTATAATAGCCTATCGGCTAATTATGTAGAATGTTCTCAACGAAGCTGTTTTTTCTTATATTAAAAATTAAATAATATTGTACTTTATTTTTATTTATTTAAAACTTACTTTGATTTTCTATACAATAATTTATGATTTTTTTTTAATTTATATTTTTATTCATTATTTTTTTATTTATTTAAAAATAATAAATAGAATAACTCATTAATAATTGAAATATTTATAAAATAATTTTAAGTAAATAAATGATGTAAATAAAATAATATACTTTATAATAATTTTAAAATAAATAAAAATAATTTTTTAGTTAAAAATAAATTAAATATAATAAAATGATATATAGTCTTAAAAAAATTTATTATTTTTATTTAAGTGTTATATATATATAATTTTAATGATAAATCATCAAAGAATAATCAAGTTTTCACAATACATGAAGTAATAAATACAAGGCCCAGGTCAAAATTTCACAAAAAGACAGGGGCTTGCTAATCATTTTATCAATTTTATTTCAAAATTGAATATAATTTGAATTGGTTGTGGCATATTAGAATATAAATGAACATCAAAATTCATAATTAATATGATAGAATTTATAATTGACTATTCATGCAATAATAATATATATATTGGAGAGAAAAATAATATATTTTGAATTAATACATATAATAAATCATTACATAGTATTTAATAGAATTTTAATAAATTATATTATATATATATATATATATATATTGGTGTGCATAAATATACTGCTTTTTATGTATGTATGGATGTCGCCTCTCTATATTATATTTTAGATAGTATATAATTTATCTAATTATAGATTTTTTTCTTCTAAATATATAATAATAAATTTTACTTTTTATATTTAATAATTTAATTATTTTATATCTAATAAATATTTTTGATCCTCCATTTATGGGGTTTCAAAGGTTGATCTTGGCATCAATCCTAGGGTGGATGTAAAATGGTAGCTACCAAATGATGGATGGGTAAAGGTGAACTTCGACAAAGCAACAAAGGGTAACCTAGGTCTACTCGGTGCATACTGTCTCATTTAGGACCACAAAGGTCAACAATTGAACTTTTGGGCAAAGATATTAGTTAATGAGACAAATAATGAAGCCGAGTTTTAGGTGGCTTGGTTGAGTCTTCAGTTGGGAATGAGCTTGGGGGCTAGAAGGATTCATTTTGAGGGGGACTCATTAATCACTATAAATGTGATTAGAAAAATATTCACCCTAATCTGGAAGCTAAAAAAATGGTTAATGCAAATTTTAGAGGTACTCAATAGCTTGGATGACTTTAAGACATCTCACATTTACTAAGAAGGAAAAAAATATCTAGATCAACTATCGAAGGAGGTAGTTTGAGTTGAAGAAGAGCATGGTGGTATGCTAGTGCTTTGTAATATCAGCTTCACAAGAGTTGTGGGAAAAGGGATGCAAAGTAATGATGATGGCCTTAAATTCATTGTCAAAGAAGGAAATTAAGATGTATATGATTGGTGGCTAAAAATTTATTTAAAAACAATGCTCTGGAAGCTGGTTTGAGTATCATTTATAAAATGGAGATGAACATTAGCCTCAACACAAAGGACAAATAGTTGGTTTTTTCATAGGGTGGTGTCTGGAGCTAGGTTGAAGAAAATATTTAAGATTTAGGATGAGGAGAATTTTGGGGTCATAAATTCCATATTGGGGGCAATATTTTTTATGTCCACATATTGTTTCTAAGCTAACTTAGATATTTCATCAATTTTCATGGCCCAGATTCTAAAGACATGTGAGGACATTGAGATGGCTAGATTTTTGATGTGGTAGTTGGTGGTGGTGAGGTGGTGGGATGTAATGGAGTATAACTTGGTGATGGTTATATTGGGGTTGAGTTTACGAGCGTCAAGTGGGGTATGGCCATTATTAACTACATCATTCAATGGACCTTAGATCCCCTTTGTGATATGGGGTGATAGGAAAGATATGGAGTCGAGGATGGTCGAAGTGTTGGGATGTATCACCTTGCTAAAAGAAATCACAGGTGCAGCTGCAACTTAATGGAGTGCATGGTTACCTTTCCCTCCCAAAGAGGCAGGGTGGTGGACGTGAAGTGGCAATGGAGGATGCAAAGGACGTAGCCATGGAGTGGACGAGAGTCATGGAAGTGTAGGGTTATAGTGATGCATGTTCATTTTTTTTTTGTCATAGTTTGGTTTTTTGCATTGGATATTTTTTCTCGATTGGGCTATATAATTTCACTTTCTATTTGGGGTTGGCCCCCCTAATGCCCTTTTTATCAAAAAAAATAAAGAAAATAAAAAATATTTTTGATATATATTTTGAATTATGGAATATAAAATATATTTCAATTTTTTTGAGAGAAATGAAATTTGGTCATGTAATTTTCTTGTATTCTAGGTTCATGTGGGATCATGGGGGTCCAAACTAGGCCCTTAAGTGGTAATAAAATTTAGAAAAATAGAGTTAGGCAGCTTGACATAAAAATTTGAATAAGTTATTAAAATAATTTGAAAAATATGTAAAAACAAAATTTGTAGCAAATTGAATGTAGTTTCTAAGATTCTAGTCCTTTTTTTAAAAAAAGTAGATATATTTGGTGAAAATTTGAAATTTCAATGTAGTCATAGTAAAATTTTCAGGAAAAAAAAAAGCAAGTGTGTGTCTGACTAACCTAAGTACAAGAAAAAAATAATATATTTTCTTAAAACTTTCAATATAACTAGAGTACACATGCCCAGATGTGCCACATTTTTTTGGTAATTTTTTTGCAAGTAAATAATTAGTTATGATTCTCTTATTAATTTTGTAAAAAAATATTAAAACTTGTTTGTCTGACCACCATAATTTGGTCAAAAATTTAAGAAATTCAATATTTTTTTTATCATATTGTATGGGAAACATAGGATGTGCTACATCTTTCAAATTCAAAAAATGTTAAATCATTTAAGAATTATAGATGTTTTTCAATCAACTTGTCAATCAAGACTTTAGAATACATGTAGAAAATCAATAATAATTATCTATTTAATTCCAAGTAATGCATACCTTATACTGGCGGAAAGCTTACAATTTTCTCAATAAACCCTTTTTGTTTCATAGAATTTAGATAAAAAAAAGTCATCTACCACTTTTTTGTCATATTGCCACTTTTTGGACCCCCATGATTCTACACTCACCCTTTATTGAAATATTTAAATTTAAAATAAATTTATTAACTCTTTATATTTAATTAAAAAATATTTTTATTATCAAATTTTATATTTTATTTAAACAAAAACTTAAATAAATAAATAATGTTAAATTTTCTTAGAAAATATCTTAAATTTACAATGAATATATTTATTAGCCAATAGGCTATGTATAGTGTGAGATTTGTGCCTGAAACAAGTCTCATGCCTATAAACCACATTGAGTCATTAAAAAAATATTTTAGTTCTATTGATTTGTCAAAAAACAAGTTTCAGTTACAATTTAATGGTAAAAAAATTGTTGTTTAATGGTAAAAGCCTACAAAATATCAGGGAAAAGCCTCTAAAATCTCACTTATCATACAAAAGATAGATAATATTGATTTAAAAACTAGATGGGAACATTTTATTTCCATTTACATAGTGTTTTTTTGTCAATTTTATGACAACTTCATTATTTCATTTGCATTTCTTTGTGTTTTAAATATGTATGCAAAAATTTCATAATTAGATAATACTTAATTTTGTTAAGGAATAAATTTATATATGTCCAAGTTTATTTCATTCAGGAAAAGAAGCAAGGGTTGAATAGATTTGGTACCTTGGGAAAATAAATAGGGAATAGTTTGATATATGCTCATTTACCCCAAAGTACTATTCATGAACACAAGGAACATTATCAGAGAGTCAATGATGTGTTTTCCATGAAGCTGGTAAGGACAATGGAGGGAAACAAAGCTAAACAGTTGTCTCTAGAAGCACAAAGAATTATTAAGCAGGTTGGAGGTTGGTACATTTAGTTTCCTACTTCCACCTACATCAAGGTGGAAGGGTTCAAAGGATTCTCTTTCATGTTGCCCAAGTACCCAACAGAAAAAAATTTCCTATTGGAATTCGTAAGACAGATAAATTCATCCCATGCTCTTTTCAACGTGGCACATGAAAGGAGTTTTGGAAAATTTCCCATCACAATGGGGAATTATAAATGCAATGCAACTAAAGTGATCCATTTGTGCGAAGAGGAATTAAAGATTTAAAAATTGGAGTTCTTCACACTCAAAAGGAATAACTATGATCCATAGGGGAATATTGCCAAGGGGATAGCTAGAAAGCATGCTCGTGTTCATCATTTAGAGGATTTCTGGCTCAATTTTGATGACAAGCATGAAGTGAAGAGAAGATCATAAGGTTGTCATTGCAGTCAATGCAGATTGTTAAACTCCATGACATTCCAAATCAGTTGGAGGGTATGTGCAGGATCATCATGGAAAAAATAGGACCTTAAGTGGTGAAAAATTCAAAAAACTTAGAGTTAGTAAACTTGACATAAAAATTTGAATAAGTTATCTATATTATTTCAAAAATATGTAAGAATAGAATCTATAGAAAATTGAATGTAGTTTCTAAACTACTAGGTTTATTTTTTTTTAAATATATTTGACCAATGAAAATTTGAAATTTCAATGCAGTAGTACTTAAATTTTAGGGAAAAAATATGAAGTAGGTGTCTCTCTTACCACCCTAACCACAATAAAATGATAATATTTTTTAATAAGATTTTAGATATAAGTAGACTCATGTCCCAATGTGATGCATATTTTTTTGTATTTTTTTTCCAGGTAAATTATTATTTATGATTTTTTTATTACAAATTTTAAAAAATATAAAAAACTCATATGCCTCACCACCTTAACTTGGTCAAAACTTCATGAAATTCAATTTTTTAAAATGCTATAATATATGAAGCATAGAATGTGATGTAGGCTTCAGATTCAAAACACGTGATACCGTTTGAAAGCTATAAATGTTTTTCAATCAACCTATCAATTAAGACTTTAGTCGCAATTCAAATACAAAATGAATAATAATTATTTATTAAATTCAAAGTAAAGCATAATTTATATTGGTGGAAAGTTGAGAATCTCCTTTAAAAACCATTTTTGTTTAATCAATTTTGGGTAAAAAAAAGTCATCAGCAACATACCCTACACATACCCATCATATCACCACTTTTTGGCCCATCATGATCCTACACATATCCTAGATGAAGATAATGAAGAGGTTTTGAATCCAATTTATAATTCAACCAAGGTTTATAATGAACCCATTCTAGGTCCAAATTATGGAAGAAAGGAAATAATGACCATTGAGGAAATTTTTGAATAGGTTTTAATGCATACTCAAGGATGGATTGATGATTATAGTAAAAAGTAAGAAAATTCAGGGTCAAGATCATATACTCGCTCAGTATATAGAAGAAATAGAGCTAAGAAGAAAAGAAAAGCTAGCAAGGTAGATACAACTGTGCATATTGAGGAGAAAATTCCTGACACCTCAAGGTAGAGATTTTCATTGGCGCCAACTAGCCAATATAAAGAAATTGGAGCAAGTAAGGTCAAAGTGATAGTGAAGCCTAGAGAAACATCTTCTTACACGAAAAACTTGAAGATTCAACCTATGACTGATGAAGAGGCGAGAATGAAAACAAATACTTGTGCTTAGACAAGTTCTACATCCCAAAGAGTTGCAACATTATTTACTTCTCCCCCTTCAGTCAATGTAGCTATAGTGAAAAAGACACTAGGAAATATTCTTGTAGATTTGGATGAGAGCTATGGATTAAATAAAGAAAAAATTAGGGAATAGATGGAGAAATGGGGTGCCATGATGGAACGCATGAAAGAGAAGAAATCTAAGGAGAAACCCATGGTATAGTAAGTAGTGGAAACCCTAAAATACTTGTTGAAAAAGAAATAGGGGAAACTGAAGGTTAGGTTCCCATTAAGGATGTTGTTATTGAAGACAAAATTGATTCCTAGCTTCTTCTAGGGAATAGTGAAAATGATGTTGAGCAACCACAAGTTTTTGGAAAGATAGGAGAAGATCAGGTTGAAGTTGAAAATATAGAGCCCTCACAAACTTTGGATTGTGGGGTGAGGATTGAAGAGAATCCTGATGTAATAGGACATGTAGAAATTGATTCCTTAAAGATTGATATTGAGTAGATGGATGGACAATAAGATATAAGTCTCAAAGATGAAGAAACACTGTTGATCCCGGTAATCCAGAATCCATACAAGTGAATACTAAAAATGTTCCATTCCCAGAGGATGTGATAAGTGAGGTTAAAAATGTAAGAGGAAAAGTTTCTAAGCATACTGAAATCCAGGAACAAAGAAATGTTATAGAAGTAGGGTATAATGAAGATGCACCTGATTGGTTAGTCAGGGAATTGGATTCCCTATGGGAAGTGGAATTAGTACCTTTGGATCTTAGGATCTTAATGCAAGAAGTAGAAAATCCCAAGCCTAGATGAAGAGCAGAAAAAAAACACGTTATGCAAAAGAATATAGATGGAGGAAGAACACTCCATATCACTACTTTGGTAGTGGATAAAAAAAAACATGAGATAATTCCTAGGGAGTATAAAGTGACAAGTATCAATGTTGGACATTCATCTTGGGGATAGGAATTATTAGAAATGAAGGTGAATTTAGAAACAATTATCACCAGGGTCGAGAAGAGAAAACAAAAGAAAAGAGAGTTGAAGAAATGGATTGTCCACCTAGAAATTTTTATTGTATCATTAACCCAATCTAGTCAAGCACATGCCAAATTGCTATCTTCACCATAAAATGAACCTATTGTAGAGGCATACCATTGATGCAGAGGAATGCAAATATCCTGTCCATATAATCATTGTACATATTATACCAAAGATCTCATTGAAATTATAGTTGGAAGGTAATTTTCAAGGAATGGCTTGAAAGAGTAAATAAAGACCCTATCCATTTCATAAACTAAGAATTCATTAATGAAATTATATAGTGCAAGAACACTATGGTCAAATATGAAGTAGAGATGATGCAGAGGAATGCAAATATCCTCCATATATCATAATATTATACCAAGCTCAATTATAGTTGGAAGGTAATTAAAGGAATTTCAAAAGAAAAAATGCATTAGGTATTTGTAGCCTTCCGGTAGTATCAATTGAAGAAAGGTGAAGAAGAGTTATTAGACGTAGAGTCTAATGCAAGTCACTAAATAACCAAATATCATATACCATAGGTTAGCACAAGGGTGTGTTGTTGAAAGAAACTTTGTAGATTGTTCCTAGTCCTGGTGGAGGTGTATTGTCCCAAAACTTGAACAATACCAATGGCCATGTTTTTTGTGGAGCATTTGAACACCATAGCTTGGAGTCAAGGATTCATGCTAACGAAGAAGTCAAAGCTTTTATTTTGTCTAGAAGATTCCGGTGACAACTGGTGTCTACCATGTGCGATATTTTGATTTTTTTTTATGATTCTCTTTGATAGACTTAAGTTTAAAATTTTGGGCCTTGTTCCTATAAAAGGTTGTTTGATGCTTTACTTTTATTTTTAAGTTCAAAATTTGTGGACGTTGGAAGAGCCAAAACTTCTTTAAGTTTTTTTCTTTTATCTTGTTTTCTAAATCATTCTAGATTAAAAACTTGTATGCAAATAGAAGCTAATCAATATCAAAGATAATTTGAAAGCTATCACCTAGTATGAAATCTTTTGTAGTTGGTTTTTTCTTTAGCTAGATAAGATTGTATGTTGTTCCTTTTAAGGGTGCATACAAACCTACCCGGTGTCCAAGTAAACGTCCCTTTAAAATATTTCATCATTCTATGCCTATTTGTGAAGCAATTTGGTGAAGTAGAGAGCGATTTGCTTTGATTTGGTTAATTCTTGGGGCATGCATGGATAATACCCTAAGAGCAATTTTACTTTTCAAGTATTTTTGATGCTTTATTTTAGTATAGATGTTGAATTTTAGAAAATGTTCCAAAAAGAGATGAATGAATGGAAATTTTATTGCAAATCTTTCATTTCCATCATATTGCTGAATGCTTAAAGCTAAATCTACTTAAGTGATAGTAAAGTTGTTTGAAGTTCAAGAAATATTATTGCAAATTTGTTGATTTCATAAAGTTGTTTGATGACCAGACTGAGAATATCTTTCACCAATCCTTATGATTCCTTTAAGAATAGGAAATTACCATTTTCCCCTCATGATTAACAACATTATCACAACGAACCCTAATGTGAACCTAGTATGGTCAAGACTTGACATAAATGAGCCTTGGGATTAAGCTGAGTTAGCCTGAGATTTAGGTTGTCCTAGTTCAGTCTTTCAAGTAAAGATAGGTTCCCAACAATTTGTCTGTGAGGATTTATTTGCGCTATTGGTGTGCGACTAACATCATGATCAACACATTTGAGTGAGCATTTTACAAGAGCATTCAAGATAAATTCATCAAGCATTTGGAGCTAAATTCAAGATTCAAGCATCATGTCAAATTCTTCAAGCATCATGTGTGTTTGGTCATATGATTTTCTTGTATTTTAGGTTCGTGTGGGATCATGGGGGTCCAAACTAGGCCCTTAAGTGGTAATAAAATTCAGAAAAATAGAGTTAGGCAGCTTGATATAAAAATTTGAATAAGTTATTAACATAGTTTGAAAAATATGTAAGAACAAAATTTGTAGCAAATTGAATGTAGTTTCTATGATTCTAGTCATTTTTATAAAAAAAGTAGATATATTTGGTGAAAATTTGAAATTTCAATGTAGTCATACTAAATTTTTTAGGAAAAAATAAAAAAGCAAGTGTGTGTCTGACTAACCTAAGTACAAGAAAGAAATAATATATTTTCTTAAAACTTTCAATATAAGTAGAGGACACATGCCCAGATGTGCCACATTTTTTTGGTAATTTTTTTGCAAGTAAATAATTAGTTATGATTTTCTTATTATTATTTTTTTAAATATTAAAACTTGTTTGTCTGACCACCATAACTTGGTCAAAATTTTAAGAAATTGAATATATTTTTATCATATTGTATGGGAAGCATAGGATGTGCTACATCTTTTAAATTCAAAAAATGTTAAATCATTTAAGAATTATAGATGTTTTTGAATCAACTTGTCAATCAAGACTTTAGTTAGAATACATGTACAAAATCAATAATAATCATCTATTTAATTCCAAGTAATGCATACCTTATATTGGCAGAAAGCTTACAATTTTCTCAATAAACCCTTTTTGTTTCATAGAATTTAGATAAAAAAAGTCATCTACCACTTTTTTGTCATATTGCCACTTTTTGGACCCCATGATTCTACACTCACCCTTTATTGAAATATTTAAATTTAAAATAAATTTATAAACTCTTTATATTTAATTAAAAAATATTTTTATTATCAAATTTTATATTTTATTTAAACAAAAACTTAAATAAATAAATAATGTTAAATTTTATTAGAAAATATCTTTAAATTTACAATGAATATATTTATGAGCCAATAGGCTATGTATAGTGTGATATTTGAGCCTGAAACAAGTCTCATGCCTATAAACCACATTGAGTCATTAAAAAACAATTTTAGTTCTATTGCTTTGTCAAAAAACAAGTTTTAGTTACAATTTAATGGTAAAAGCCTACAAAATATCAGGTAAAAGCCTCTAAAATCTCACTTATCATATAAAAGATAGATAATATTTATTTGAAAACTAGATGGGAACATTTTATTTCCATTTACATAGTTTTTTTTTGTTAATTTGATGACAACTTCATTATTTCATTTGCATTGCTTTGTGTTTTAAATATGTATGCAAAAATTTCATAATCAGATAATACTTAATTTTTATGAGGAATAAATCTATATATGTCCAAGTTTATTTCATTCCATTATTTAGTATAACACACATATTCTCTAACATATTAACATAGATATAGTTTTCTATCAACGTAATCCTTGAACTTCTTTAGGTGAAAGTGTTAGTTTTATTAAAAAATCATGTTTAAATGTATGCAAAGTTAAAACGTATGAGAATCCAAATATTAATAAAAATGATAATTTTAAAAAATTAATAAAAGATTTGTTACATTAATAAATAGGTAAATATAAAAGTAAAACTAGTTTTTCATTTATTACAATTAAAATACTAATAAAATATATAGCAATAAAAAGCTAAAAAAATATACCTCTAATGAGCCTTCTTCCTTTGTTTGAGAAGTATTTATCACATATAAACTAACTATAATTTCTTATTAAATAATGACAAGAATGTAAGACTATTTTTATTAGATTAAAATAGGAAGGGTTTGTACCCATTATAGAGCAACTATAGAGCTAGAGAGAGGTGACTCACAAAAAGTGAGTCAACAAAAAGCAAGACTCTGAAGTAGTGAGACTAGAAAGAACAACACACTAACAATGCTTTTGACTAGAGCATGAAACCAAAACAAAAAAAAACAAAAAACAAAAAAAATAGATAGAAACAACAAGAAATCAACTTGAAAAACACAACACTTATGAGGCAAGAAAGAACCACCAGAAGCTAGCAACAAACAAAAACCAATAGTCACAGCCAAAGGGGGTAGGTCTAGGAACTAAACACCAACTAATATCTACCATAATAGGGGAAAAAAAGAAAATCTATTCCATCGCCAAAACAAAAATAGAACCATCAAAACCAAGAGCAATAAATATTGTAGCTCTACCCTTAATAGAAATTGTATAAACCCTAGCCAACATCCAACCCAACAACTAGGTGAAATAGGGGTGCTTAGGGAGGAACCAAAATGACCAAATAAGAATGGATTCAAGAGCTCCTTTGCAATCACTTCCAACCCCATCAACACAAAAAATACCCACCTCAATAGGATATTTTATCCACCTCGATAGGAGAAGCTAAAAGGAAGGTTGAAGAGATAGGGAAACAACATAGCTCATACAAGAGCACCAAAATATCCCACCTCCAAAATAGCACACTCCACCTCAATAGGAGTTACGAAAGAGAGAACCAACAAGAGGAAAGAAAGAATCCCAACACGTCCACAAAATAAATATCCACCTCCATAGGAGAATCATACATATCAGCCAACAAAGGAGAAAATAAATGAGTTGAAGGTAAAAATCTAGTCACCACAAACAAATTGAAGGCTATAAATCTATCCACCATAAACCAATGTACTAGCTCTATCTCCACAAGAGGGGAAACTCCAGGAACAAAAAAAATGACCTAGTTGAGGGGAACAAAGACTCCCTCAATCTAGGACACACCAATCTCCACACTTGGCAACCATAAGGGAAAAGAAATTCCTCTTGAACAAAAACCAAAGATCAAAAATTATCCTATAGTAACACAATAAACTCCAAGAAGTAGGTTAAAAGGAAACAAAAAAACTCTATCACACAACCACCGACACAAAAAAATAGCAAAACATCTGCATACCAAAAGATAGTAGACTTAGGGTGCAACCTCTCTCTCAACAATATAAATCCTTTGAGTGCATTAATAGAGAGAGAAGAGAATAACCAACTAATCTTGGAAACAATAAATGCTAAAAAAAAGGTAGAACCACCACCTACAAGAACCATCATGGGATAAATTGGGGAGGCCTCATCGCCAAACACATAGGTCAAAAAAGCCTTGTCTTGAAAACCACCAATGCTAGCACCAAAGGATAGCAAAGCAACAACCCACCAAAATAGAGAAGTAACAAAAACCACTGTAAGAAAGGACTTAAGAGAAAAAATAACAATAACAGTAACATGTGCAACCAAACCAAGAGAAAAGTGGTAGAAACTATAGAAGAGACATGCCTCCTAAAGAGTCATAGAGAGAGCAAGAGGAAAACTCTACAACAACCCAACACCCAACTACTAAAGTGCATACTTCTACCACTCAAAAAATTGAACAATAACCTATGAATCAACATCCTTGTCTTTTGATTTTGCATCGCCATCCTTTATGTCCCCTGTAGATTTTAAATTTTCCCCATCATGCCTATTCCCATCCATGCTACCCTCACCCATCAACCAAATTTAGGATTTATAAGAATGTATGATTTTTTGTATACATATAATCATAATTAATTTGAAATTAAAATCTAAATAATACAATCAACTATAAGTTTTTTAAACTATCAACTCAATTATAATTCAATTCAATTACCTTGACTCTTTATGGTTGCTCAAAGAGTTGTTCTCTAAATGACAATCTCTTAAGACAATCATGTGTTCTACTATTAAATTTTGGAAAAGGTGCCACCTCATTCACAGTTGGAGTAGGCTAAAAAAGTAACATAGGATCAAGATATAAATTAATATATAATTAATAATAGAAAATGATATGCATACAATAAAAAAGTTTGACATGTAGAAAAATTATAATATCAAGTCTAGACTAAATTCAATGGTTGAAAGCGTACCATGATAAAATTTTATAAGCTCCTCCTCTTTCATCAATTGTTATCCCATTTATATAAATTACTAATCTTTGATTAATTTCAAATAAAATACACTATGAAATAACTTTAATTTTTACCTATAAGAACTATTGATCTTGCTCCTCTTCTCTAACCATTATTGGCCTTACTTGTGTTCTCACTTTTGATGTCTCCACTTGTTTTCTATACCTTGTTGGCTCATCTTGTGAAGGGTTTCATACAAGGGATATCACTAGTCTCTCCAAGGGGACCTAAACAAAAAATATGTTTTATAGGTGGCTCACTAGTCTCTTTGAGAGGACCTAAACACAAATAATTGCACATAATACAATTTGGTGAGGAAAATGAATATGTGTAGACAAGGAGGGTTCACCAATATCAATTGATCGACCATGAGCATCAATATTATGCCATTATGTAAATTAAGAACATTTTGTAGTCAAATAGCTAGTCAAAGAGTGTATGGAATGGAGGCTCTAATTTATTGCATTGGCAACAATGACTAGGTGTGTTATTAGAGGTGGAGAGGAGGGGGATAAATAAAACTTTCATTTTTTGCATTGCCCCAAGCTTTTCCTGAGGCATTCCTCTACCTACTCCTTGGAAATTTATCAAAAGTCAAAATGTATGACATGATGACATAAAATAAACTCTAGATATAGTTTATAGATGAAATATAGAGGAACATCAAGGTTGTTGTGTACATCATCACTATTTCTAGATTTTTTTTATCAAAAACCATCTACCAATGATCAAAAAAATTTCTTGTCATATCCTCAGGTTTGTACCATTTGATTAAAAAATTGGGATTATTTACATCAACATGTAATCAAGTTTTAGGATTGACAAATTATTCTTCTAACATGGATTTGATTATGTCTAATTCCTTCACTTGATCATGTCTCAACCTGGTAGAGTATTCTTTCCTCTTGGATTCTCACCATTCATGGAATGAATCATGTTGGCTTATGAGGTTCTAACATGGGAAACAATTCCATCTAAGGTGGGTGTCATCAAAGATAATTGGGGATGCAAACGATATATTTCTATAATATTATTCAATTCAATAATATTTTTGTCAAAAAAGTTTTGACTAAAGGAAGCTTTAGTGGGGGAGGGTTTGGGTTTTTACCTTCCTTTTCCATTTAAACCTATTTTCAATGTTAGAGTTACCATACATTAGCTAATAGTTAATTAATCTTTAATTTATTATTACTCTAATTTATTCTCACACACTTTAGCTCAGCTTAGGAATGCTTTATTAGTTGAGTTAATATTAGATCATTATGTCACATCTCATGTGATGTTGACACTTGTCATGATCTAATCCCTTTCTCATTTAGGGCTTTTCTCTTATAAGCATTCAACCCTTTTTGTAACACTTGGATATTATTCATGGGAAATATCTAAAGCTTTCATATATTCTTGGAAGCTTCTTCTATAACTTTTCCTTGTTGATGAATATAACAATTCTTGTTTTCACATCTCTTGTGTGGAAGGTGTACTTGTTTTTTGTTTGATCATATGGCTCATGGTTTTGTGCTTGTTTCACAATTCCAACATGATATTAGAGCATGGATTTAGTGAAGCCCTTCTTGATTTATAAGGTTTTCTTCTTCAACAAGGGTTGCAGGCACCAGATTTGAATCCCCTTTGCTCTTTTTGTAAGCTTTAGAGGTGGGTATTTTTTGAATAATTTTTGTGTAAAAAGGACCTCATTGTTGGATCTAGATCTATTGAAAAATTCAAATTTGGCTTTTGTTTTGCTTGATTTCGAGTCTAGATGTCAGATCTACAAGGTTTTGAAATGGTTGCTTTGTCTCCAGATCTAGAGGGTAGCTATATTTTTGGTGCATTTTGAGCTTGAATGGACATCACCATTGCACTCAGAAGGCCCAAAACCCCTAAGATGACCTATCAAATTGTTGAAATTTGAGCAGTTGACCTCTGAGCCAAATTGGTTTTACTGTGCAGGCCCATACAACCTTTTGCATGCTTTATGAGGTAAATTTTTTTGAAAAACAAAAAAGTTTTTTTTTTTTTGTTAAAAAAATCCACACTTTTTTTTAATGTAAAAAAATATAAAAATTTAAAAGCTTTTGAAAAAGATTTTGTAAAAAAAAAATTTAAGAACAAAAAAAAAGCTTTGAAGAACCTTGTGCAGGACCTGCGTAGGTGTACCTGCGCATGACTTGCGTAGGTCCACTTGCATACTATACAGGTCCATAGGGGTACTATGCAGGTCCAGACTTGCACAGGGTACTACATAGTTCGTATTTGCATAGTCCTGCACAGGGGCCCTTTTTTATGATTTTTTTTTAAATCAATGTTTTTTCTATATTTTTTTACCAAATAAATACATATATATATATATATATAATTGTAAATTTTTTTAAATTTTTTTTAAAAAAAATAAGTCAAGTTGTAAAAATCCACCAATGACCATTTTACCATCAAATTTAGGCTCACAATTTTGTTGCGACGACCCTTGGCCATCAAATTTAATGCCACAGACTGTGTTTTTTGCACTTTCGAAGTTGTTTTCTTCCAAAGGCCATAACTTTTTCCCATGATGTCAAAATTGGGTAAACAAGATATCATCGGAAAGAGGATTCAAATTAATTTCTAGTGGTGTAGGTAATTTTTGGAGATTTTTTCTTAGGTTCATGTTATTTCCAGTTAAAGCTAGATCTTCCTTTTTGGGGTTGCCTTCAGTATTTTGGGCATAACTTTTGTATACAATGTCAAAAATGGGAAAACGAGATATCATCAGAAAGCTATTTCTTAGTTCTTTATAGTGGTGCAAGTGGTTTCTAGATTCTATTTTTGGTTTTTCCCAAAAATCCTTCTTCTCAGCTATTGTCTTTTTTGGACCTTATGGGCTCACATTGCATGTTCTCTTTTGTAAACACATTGAGATAAAGTGTATTTGTATTGCAACTATGTAAGGATTCTTGCACATCACTTTGTGCCTTATTGTACTCACACTATGATATAAAGTGCCATGGGGGTTGATGTTTTTTGTTCTTTTCCTTCATACCTTTCTCATGCATATGTGACTTTTGTTTTCACATCCTTTCTATCTTCTTGTACTTTCATGATTGCACCTTCAAACGTTCTTGGTTCCTCTTCATGCACTACTTTTAGGAATTTAGTTTTAGTTTACATGTCATGCCTCTCCCTTTTCAACATTATGGGGGGGTTTCTAGTGTTGGAGCTATTGCTTCCTTGGTTTCGTGTTGGAGTGAGCTATGTATATAGTATTTGTTCCTATTTACTAGATGGATGTAGTAGCTAGTTACCCATGCATTTCAATTAGATGGAGAACATACTATATGGAAACTCTTGCATTCCTATTTTGGAGGAGGCCTTCCATTTTCTCATGATCAATTCTTCATACTTTTGGTTCCTTTTCCATCTGTATCTTTGAGTTTCAAGTGTTTTCCTTTGTTTTCCATCTGATTCGAGTAGTGTCATTGGGGGAACTCATATAGATTATTGTCTTCTTTGATCAAGATCATCAGATGTTTCAGTGGAGGTTATTCTTTCAACATTTCAATAGTCATCCTTCGATAGTGTTTACAGCTTCTTCATACTTCAGTGATGTTCCATTGTTCCTATCTTTTAGGACAACCTTTCCTTGTTTGGAGGCTTCTTCAGTCCTTCACTTGGATTTCATCTCTTTTTGGAGTAGATTTTTTCCCATGAGGTTTTCTCTATTTCTCCACATTATAGAGATCTTATGTTTGTACATGGGTACCTACCTTGGCCTTCTTTTTCAGGACCCATCTTGCATTCTTTTTAGGGTTTTTAGCTACTCCCTAAGTTCATCTTAAGCAAGGGTGTTAGAGTTATCATACATTAACTAATAATTAATTAATCTTTAATTGATTATTAGTCTAATTTATTCTCACACACTTTAGCTAAACTTAGGAATGCTTTATTAGTTGAGTTAGTATTAGATCATTGTCACATCTCATGGGATGTTGACACTTGTCATGATCTAATCCCTTTCTCATTTAGGGCTTTTCTCTTATAAGCATTCAACCGTCTTTGTAACACTTGGATATTATTCACGAGAAATATCTGAAGCTTTCATATCTTCTTGAAAGCTTCTTCTGTAACTTTTCCTTGTTTGTGAATATAGAAATTCTTTTTTGGGTATGTGCAAGATCATCATGGAAAAAATAGGCCCTTAAGTGGCAAAAAAATCAAAAGAATCAGAGTTAGGTAACTTGACATAAAAATTTGAATAAGTTATCTATATTATTTCAAAAATACTTAAGAATAGAATATATAGAAAATTGAATGTAGTTTCTAAACTACTAAGTTTGTTTAAAAAAAAATCTATTTGGTGAAAATTTGAAATTTCAATGCAGTAGTACTTAAATTTCAAGGGAAAAAAAAGAAATAAGTGTCTATCTGACCACCCTAACCACAATAAAATGATAATATTTTAGATATAAGTAGAGGACTCATGTCCCAATGTGATGCATATTTATTTATAATTTTTTCCAAGTAAATAATTAATTATGAATTTTTATTACAACTTTTAAAAATTATAAAAATCGTATGTTTGACCATCTTAACTTGGTCAAAACTTCATGAAATTTATTTTTATTTTTTAATCTTATAGTATGAAAAGCATAGAATGTGACACGTGTTTTGGATTCAAAAAATTTGATACCATTTGAAAGCTATAGATATTTTTCAATCAGTCTATCAATTAGGACTTTAGTCATAATTTGAATAGAAAATGAATAATAATTACTTATTAAATTCAAAGTAAAGCATAATTTATATTGGTGGAAAGCTAAGAATCTCCTTTAATAACCCTTTTCATTTCATCAATTTTTAGTAAAAGAAAAGTCACCACATACCTATCATATTGCCACTTTTTGACCCATCATGATCCTGCACATACCCGTTTTGCAGTTACTTGTGTGGAAGGTGTACTTTTTTATTTGATCCTGTGGCTCATGGTTTTGTGCTTGTTTCACAATTCTAACATTCAATTCAAAATTTAAAATTAACAACTTTAAACTAATTCCTAAAATTTTAAAATGAAAACCTAAATCATATAAAAAACTTTAAAAGAATTTAGATAAAACTAAAAATAATTAAAATAAACTTTAAAAATGGAATAAAACTAACTTACCTATTGACTTTGGCCAATTTTAAAGCAAGAAAGCTAAATCTCCAAAGAAGATATTATTTTTCCTACTTTATCTATATCCATTTTATTGTGTTCTCCTCCTTTGTTGTGTGTCATTTTCACATAGGGGAAGACTATTTTCTTATTTATAGCTTTTGCAAAATGAATATTTTTCTTACAAATGGATATCCATTTTTTAGAAATGGATATTTGTTTCTTAATAACAAATATCCATTTCTTAAAAATGAATATCAATTTTGTAAAGCATTTTGACTTGCATTAAAGATATTTGTTTCATAAAGAATTGTGACTTACATAACAAATATCCATTTCTAAGAAATGGATATCTATTTCTCTTTGGTTTTTACCAAAGAAAAACTCACTTTTCAGCTAAACTAAACATAAAGTCAAATATATTTTTTCAAATAATTTTAGCTTAATAAAAATGCATTTTGATCACTATTTCCATTGTTTGGTCCATCATGGTCTTGCACTCACCCAAGAATGAACTTAGTTCCCTCATGGTTTAAGGTCAAGGTATCACTAAAGAATCATAACAAAAGTTTCTAAAGTACCACCAAAGTTATTTCATCAGCCTTAGAAATCATCTACACACATACAAACAAACATTAATATATCCCCCAAAAATAGACAAAAAAATAACATATTAAAAAATTATATACTATTGGAAAATTAATAATCTAGATATCTCTCAATATTAAAAAAATAATAATTTAAACTCACTAACATAATTATATAGACATAATTCACATTTTTTTCATGATAATATTTTATAATTTGCGTTGTAATTTTTCCTATGATCAAACACCTATATTTATATTGCTATTACAAATATAAAATCAAATTTGTATTAACACTTATCACAATATTATTGAAATAAAATAATGATATCAAAAAGGAAATGTAATACCCTATAGCCATTCACATAAATAGTGCAAATAAACCATAGTTATCATCCTCTCTCTTTTTTTTATAAAAGGGCAAAAATTTATTGAATCAAAGAAACATTACATAACAAAAGCAAACAACCACCAAAAACAACCAACCAAACCCAAAAAAAAAGTCTCCAAATGAACCCAACAAAGGAACCAATTACATGTATATGAAGATAATCCATGATTATCTTATTGAGGGACACCAGAAGCTCTAAGGATAAAAGTCCCTAGTCATCTATACTCCGATTCTCTCCATGGTCAGAGGCCCACTTCACCAAAAGATTAGCCACCCTATCCCATTCCCTAGGGCTATGGAAAAAGGAAACAAATTCTAAAGAATTTCTCAAGTTCAAAATATGATGGATCACCACAACAAGTTTCCAATTAACACCATCAAATCTCTGCTCATTTAACATATCAACTACAATATGTGAATCTAATTTACAAATAATCCTCTTGCAGCCTAGACTACAACCTCTTTTAATAGCATGTAAAATAGCAAGAGCCTCCACAAGATTATGAGAATGGTGACCCTTGTAAATAGAGAATAAAAACACCACACCTCCATTATTGTCTCTACTAATACCTCCAATCACAATAGGTCCAGGATTCCCCATGGAAGATCCATCAATATTTATTTTTAGAATCCCGTGTGGGGGAGGACATCACCGACCCTCTTGATGAACCTTCTTCTTGACCTGCGAGGGCCATTACTAGTAGAGAAACTAGATGCTCTACCCTCCAAGTGTAGATTCCTCACAAAGGGAAGACCGCTTGGCTCCACAATAACCGATAGATCACACTTAGCTAAAATAGTCTCTTGGATCATGCTAAAGATCTTTCTCCATAAAGGATCCCCATCCTACTTGACATCTTGGAAAATCCTTCTATTTCTCTCAAGACAAATGTGCCAAATAATAAAGATAGGGCCAATAATCCAAGAAATCTGAAGAAAAGAGATCTTAGCAAGGGGTCTCCTCAAGCTCTCCCAAAACTCTATCAAAGAAGATGCATTCCAAAAAATTCCAAATACTCCTAGCATAAGGGCACTGAAAGAAGAGGTGTGAAGTACCCTCCTCACAATTATTGCACAAAAAAAAAATTGAAGGACCTTGGAAGCCTCTTTTCCATAGATTTTCCCAAGTAAGACATCTATTTTGAACCACCAGCCATAAAAAGAAATTACATTTAGGCCAAGAAAATTTATTCCAAACCTGCTTCCACCAAGGGACCCCCCAACCTTACCATACACCTATTTTTCCACCTCCATATACCCAATGTTGACAAAGAATATGCCCTTTGGATCAAGACCCCAAGCCAAAATATCTTTATCCTAGAGGGAACTACACATTCTACTAGCCAAAATTCTAGCCAAATCATGTCTCTCTTCCTAAGTACCTCCTAGAGGCCACTCCTGGGGATCCTTCCAATGCCACACCTCCACCTAACCCAAGGCCTGAATAGTTTTGAAGTCTTCCACCTTGCACCAACCAGCTTCCATCAAGCTATCATAAAGAGATTGAAAATGAGGGAACATAGATATAATAAAGGGATAACCATCCCAAGAATCATACCAAAAGAGGGCTTCCAAGCCCTTGTTGCAAATCCAAATCAATCCCTCCTTAATCAACTTAGCCCCTTTTTTGAGAGTATCCAAAATCATAAAGCCTTTCCCCTAGAGATAATATATGGGAAAATCAGAGGATTTCACCCCACCGAGGTACTTATAATTGAGAATTTTAGCCCAATCTAGATCCTGACAAGTGCACCAATGCTAGTACAACTTAATAGCTAAAGCCTATCCCATCTTGAGACCAAGAACTCCCTCCTATTTTGGCCTACAAGTAGATTCCCACTTCACTTTACTCCACTTTGAATTGAGAATATTACCTTCCTAAAGGAACTAATGAGTGAGGGAATCAAAATCCCTAACTAATCTACTAGGAGAAAATTACACAAATCGTCGATAAATATGAAGATACTGCACCACATATTAACCACATGACCCACCAAAGAGCCACCTATGAGTCGACTGAGTAACCCTCCTCCAAAATTTACCAATTCATTCTGCCAAAATATTTTGGTTGAGGGCCCACAGTAAGAGGAATCCCCAAATAAATTAGAGGAAGAGTTCCAATTTGAAATCGAAGAATCTATGCAATCCTAGCTTGAATTAGCCAAGGAGTATTGAAAAAGTAAATAGAGGACTTGTTATCATTACTCTTTTGAATAAAGACAACCAAATAAGTATCTAAAGCCTTCCTGAATTCATAGCTTCATTTATTTTGGCCACATCCATGAAAGCAGTATCATCAACAAATTGAAGATGGGACAACGACAACATGTTACCCCAATGCCACCCCTGAAGCAGACCTTGACCAATACAAGACCTGATAAACCTCTCTATCCCCTTAGCCATAATGAACAAATATGGGGACAAAGGATATCCTTTCTGAAGACCCCTAGAAGCTCCAAATAGTTCTAAAGGATCCCCATTGATAAGCATCGAAAAGGAAGTAGAAGTCACACAACTCATGATCCAATCAACCCACTCTCTATCAAATACAAAAGCTAAGGGAAACTTTTGTAAGAAGGTCCATTTAACTCTATCATAAGCTTTTTCCATATCCAGTTTGATAAACATACCCTTGTCCTTAGAGACTACCATAGAATGGATAGCCTCAGTAGCTATAACAACCCCATCCAAAATTTTCCTCAATAAAAAGAGCTAAAAAATTCTTGGAAGCCTCCTGAGAAAAATCAACTTGAGAAGAGAGTTGAATTCCCTCAGAAGAAACTAGAGAGTTGATAAGATTACAATTTCTTCTTGCAACAATAGAGTGATGGAAGAAGGTCATATTTCTATCTCCCTCTTGAATCCAATCAATTCGAGACTTTTGCTTTCAAAAGATCTCTTCGCTTAGCTCCCATTCCTTCAGAGCCGTACAAGCCTTAACCTCTTCCCTGCTCAACTCAATCATGAGACCAAGGTCACAAATTTTGCAAGTGATAGAGTCCAAATGAGACCAATTTTTCAACTTATTGTGATGAAGATTCCCAAACATTGAATATTCCACTTCTTAAGTATATATTTCACAAACTGCAATCTTTGACGAAGGTATACATAGTTGTTCCATAGGTGAGTCTTCCCAGTCATCAAATCATGGAGTGAAGGATCCCATAACCACATGAGTTACAATTTAAAAGAAGGATTCTAATGGGATCTAAAAGGAACAATAGAAAACTTTTAATCGACCAATGATCCAAACCTCTCCAATCCAAGATCTTTGAGCTGGTAGTCCACTTGTCCCCAACCCAGAAGAATGAGACAAGAAACCTATCTAGCCTCTCAGAGATAGCAGCATGACCACACCATCAATTTTTACAAGTGAAAATACCATTATTAGGTTTCACATCAATAAGATTCAAACTAGCCATGTTGTTAGTAAGAAGTAGGGCAACTGGGTGAAGCTTTGTAATACCCCTTCTCTTCTCTTCTAGAAAAGAAATAGCATTAAAATTTCTTGCCATAATCCAAGGATGCCAATGAGCAAGAGAGCATATCTAACTAAGATGAATCTAGAGTTGGGACTTACCCATGAAATCAATGGAAGCATAAAAATTAGTGAAAAGACAAGATTTACTAGACTCTAAACTTGTAGCAATCGTAGAGATGGATGAGTAACTTGAGATCCAACACTGAGGAAGGACCCTTCTTGGATCCCACAAACAAGCCACACTACTAGAGCTACCAAAAGCACCAACACACTAACAACACCCATGATACCAAACACTAGAAGCTCTATTCAATACCATTCCATTGATAACTTAGTTTCCTAAATAAAAACAACATCAGGGGAATGACCACCAATCATTTCTCAAATAGTTAGTTATCATCCTCTCAATAATATCATACAAAGTTAAATTATTCTAATTATAATTTGTTGATATCCATACAATCCATAATCATAATCATAATCAAAATCCAAACATAAACATATAAAACTTGGTACTTCTTAAAAATATAGGTTCACAAGATTCCTAAAACATTTGACACCTTTATGATTAAAAATGTGTCATTAGGAAGCTTAAAAGGGGGTTTATCAATAAATTATAGATAATTAAGAGGTAACGAAAACAGTGGGTGGTCTCACCAAAAATTTGGCTAAGGATAAAATTAGGAGGGATACTATTAGAGGTGTCCTTCATATGATTGTACATAAAATAAAATATAAAATGATATCAACAATAAAAAAAATAAACCTTGTCTCCTATTCCAAAGATTCCCCTAAATTTGAACTTGAATATGAGGTGTCTGGTGCCAACAATACTGAGCCAAGTGCCGACCCGTTGTTGGATAGAACTACTAGAGTCGACTCCCCTATTACTCCAGACCCTAATAAAACTTGTTTCAACATTGGTAGGGATCCCTTTGTGGATGTTCTGAATTTAGCTAAAAATAATGCTGATACCCATTTCAAACTTTCGAAATGGACTTTCAATGAAATTAATGAGCTAAAGATAAAAAAATGGGCCCTTTAAAGTAAATTGGAAGAGTTGGGAGCCAAGATTGCTGCGATTGAAAAGAAAGATGTGGATCGAAGAGATTTCAGTCTAAGCAAAGAAACTATGTACTAGGCTGACATGAACATAAATATTGAAATTGAGGTTGAGAAAATGAAAAACACCATCAAAATTGTTGCTGAGCAAAACAATCGAATGGTCAGACACAATGCCATAATAATTAATGCTATGGATGAGAAGTTAGACAGAGCCCAACAGGGGTCTCTGGTGGTGGATCTAGATGAAACCAAGGATAAAAGCCAGGACATGGATGTTGGCATCTCAAAGAGAACCAAAGCCAATCTGAAGAGAAAGGCTCCCCCTACTCTGAAGATGATTCAAATTTTTAATAAGGGAGTCCATGACATGCAGAACTTGGAGGCAGAGATGGAGTATGTCCTTAAGACTCTAGGGTAATTGCGGCTAGTTTTTTGTGGTATGCTCTGCTGGCTATTTTTGCTTGACCTTTCTAGTCTGGTGCAGTTGGCTATTGCTTGCTCCGGTCTTAACATTTTGCGTAGCTAGTGTTTATTGTTGGACTTTTGTTTCCTATCTTTAATGTTGTAAACTTTGTGGTTTCGGGTCCCTATAAAATTTGTTTTACCCTTTATCAAAAACAATAAAAAACTAAACCTAATATACACTTGGCCCCAATAATTGCCACTATGTCTAAGACAAACTAGGTGCATATAATCTCTTAATAACTAATAACACTTTACATATGCACTTATGGATAACAACATTTTTGTAATCCTTCTAATGGAACCCCTCAAAAAATGATGGAACTACTCAAAAAAATTTGGTTCCATTTTAAGTCTTGCAAAATTTGGTTTAATCCCTTGTCTTGGGGATTAGGGTTATGTTCCTCATCATTGTTTTAGGGTTTGTGTTGTCAAAACCCTTCCAAATTAACCTTTGAGTCTGAAAATCCTAACTAGTGCTCTATTTTTTTGTTAACCTTCTGATCCAGGTTCTCTGTTGTCTAAGTTGTGACTCATGCTATCAAACTCATTATTTTATTGATCCCTAAATCCTAATGATACCGGTCGATACCCATGGTCATTTTAAAATGTTGTCATTATTTTTCGTGGTTGAAATATTCTATGAAAGTTTACCTTTCTCTAAGATCGGGTTCTAATATTTCCTAGGGCCTTAATCCATGTCCTCAAACATCATCTGCCTAGTGAGTGGCCCCCTTTTCAAGACTAACATTTGTCTCATGTGCAGATATTTAAGTTCTATGCTAATTGTTTGATCATCACAAAGAGATCACCACCGTTCCTTGCATGCATGAGATTTTTCTTTTCCTATTATTCTTTTCTCACGGGCTAGTAGGCATTAGCCAAATGTTCCCTATGCATTGGCGGGTCTGGTGTCTTCGATAAAGATTGCAGGTAGTATTAAAAGGAGATCAATGGTGGTTAACTCAATGATGTGGCTATAACTCGGTTGCTCCTTGTGTGCCCGCTTTGTTTCATTTTTCATTAAAATATTCAAGTAGGCTGGTGGGAAGTTGTTGCATTTTACATCTAGTAGTGGGACCATTTCTTCCAAAGGGTCAATGGGTGGAGCTTTGAGAAAGATCAATAACCGATGTCACAACATGTATCTTCATCTAGGTCATCCCCATGTGCTCGTCTTTTCTATGTATTGTGGTGAAGTAATCACATGAGCTAGTGGGCAATGGACACATGTTACCTTTATTTGGTGGGCTCAATATCCATTTATGATATACAAACGGTATCAAAATAGAATCTATGATGGTCGTTAGGTGACGTGGTTTAATCTTGACTTCTCCCTGCCAGCTCGTCTGATTTTATTTGGTATTCATAAAATGTCACAAGCTAGCGAGAAAACTGACACCTGTTGTTTCATGGAGGGACCCGCTAGGCTTTGGAGACATCGATTTCTTTGTAAGGAACAAGATCAATGGTTGATGGAGGGTGACATGGGTCAATCTTGACCACTCCCTACCATCTCATAAGATGCCTACTTCTATATCTTTTTTCTCAGCGAGCGCACAAGAAACTACCACGTGTAATATTTGAAGGGCTCAGATGGACTTTAGTGGAGATACAATATTGCAAAAATTTGGCCGAGAAGACACAAGAGTAAAATGGTGCCATATTAGAACTAGTTTCTTTTGGCATGTGTTCAAGATTCAGGAAATGCTTTTGATTGTAGCTATCAATTATGGTAGATGCTTGTATACATGGGAAGATGAAATTGAAGGTAGAGTATGGGCTGATATTCTGAGATCAATTCATGAACACTCCCCACTATCTTATTATGATGAATTGCAAGTGAATTGATTACCACGGGTGAGTGGGTAGATATGACATGATAGGCTTTATTAAATGCTAAATATGTGATTAAATATGTAGACTGAGTGTCCAAATGAATATCCACTTGGGATTTTTTGATCAGGAAAATGAATCAAGTGCATGTAATTAGTTTTGTCATAATTAATCACCCTGATTTTAATTATCCATTCGATTGTCTCAATGTGCAATTGATGGCTAAGGTTCAAAAATCAAGCAGCTTATTGTCAGCTTGCTCACACAAGCTTTTCTCAAATATTAATGGTTGGCACACTTACATTGCTCAATATAATGAGGACCGATAACCATATTTTTCTTCATAGTTTTCAATAAGTTTGTTGAAAATTGAGCTCAATTCTGTGAACTGGAAAAGTGTTTCTTTGGTCAAAGGTTGCAAAGCTATCATGATAAAATTTTCCTTGGGTAAGTAGTTACTCATACCTGCTTGTTTTATTTACAACTATATTATCAGTTTATGGGTTTTAGAATCTATTGATAGTGTTTTCTACATAGCAACAACTTAGACAAAATGTGATATCCTATCTCTCTTAAAAGGTAAATCTCTATTAGCAAGCCTCAAGAGATAACCCCAAGGTCTCTAATGTTAGGTATTGACAATACATAAACAACTCAGATAATATGTGAAAATTTTGGTAATCACAAGGGGCCTTACAAGTGAACAATGTTGGAAGTATGTTTTCATCATGTGTAGCAATATGGTGATGCTTGATTCCTAAAACTAACCTAAATTTCAAAAGAAATAATAAAAGGAAAAGGAGTTAGAGAGAGATTCTAAACTAACTCCTAAGATCAATCACAACAATGATGAATGTTACAAATGGACATATCCCCAATAAAACCAATTTTTGCTTGATCAAGGACAAACCTACAACTACACAGAAATGGTGCAATCTTCTAATGAAACTAAATATTTTCAGACTATGAATATTCATTCACATACCCACTAATTGATACAATGTAAACAAATATCCATAGTTGAACTAAGCACAAAATGAGGCCCAGACTAACTTTACACAACAACTTACAATCAACAAATTGCTAAAAGTATGGACTAGAAATCGATCAACATTGTTCACATTTCAACATTGGCATGAAAGAACTGAAAACTAACATCTAATATCTGAGAATCAAGAATAAGAAACTATAAATTTTCAAAGTGTAACATAAATCTTGTCAAATCAAAAATCCAATTGCATTAACTTCTCCAACATTACATAAAAATTTCCAATTTCTCTCCTCTCCTACAACTATTGATTTGTAGAATCTAACTCCTAACTTAGCCAATTTTGGCTTCTACAACTTCTAACCTAGTCTCTCACCCTTACAAATGAAAAGGCACTAGCCTTATATAGAAAATTACATTTTTAACTCAATGGCCATGATTTAATTCATCCAATGGCTGCAATTTCACTTCTCAAAACATCAAGATGTTACATTTAATTTGGGAGCTCATGGTACATCATCATCCAATCAATTGCATTTAGTTACATTATGGCCCAATGACACCAATTTTGAGAAAATCCTCATTGGAGAATAAATACAGCTTCACATGTCTTTCCTTGTTAAAGGCACCTCTCTAATTGGTATAGAGTTGGTGGCATGGATTCTTATGTAGGCCCCACATTTAATATTTGAGTTGAACTCTTCCAGATTTCCATCTTGGAATGAATCCATATATAAGTCCCCCTTTTGATTTGTTTAATCCTGAAAAATAAGTACAATCATTAGTAGCTCACATGTTAAAAATCCAATCCATAAAATATCCAAACTAAACTTGAATAAAATTTTGGCCTTTTAAGAAAAATTTTCATTTTTGGAAATTTTCCACTTTTGTAATTTTTATTTTATTTTCAAAACAAATTCCATTTCAAGAATTCCATTTTTCCTAACATTTTAAAAATTTCAAGGAAAAAATTCCATTTTGGAAATTTTCCATTTTGGGGAAAAAAATGAATTTCAGAAAAAATCTATTTTAGGAGAAAAATTCATTTTTGGAAAATTTCAAGGTTTTGAGGGGGGCTTCAATTTTCCCAAAATGGAAATTTTGGAAAATTTGAGGTAGCTCAGATTACCCAATGCTTAATCCTTCCAGAAAATTCGAGGTAGCTTAGATTACCCGATGCTTAATCCTTCCAAAAAATCTGAGGTAGCTCAGATTGCCCAAAATTTCAAAAAATTGCCACTTTTTGGAAATTTTTCAGTTTAAAAATAAAACATTACATTTCGGAAAAAAATCTATTTTGGAAAAACCATTTCATTTTGGGAAAAAAATTCTATTTTTGGAAAATTTTGGGATTTTGAGGGGGTCTTGGATATTTCCAAAAATGGAAATTTTGGAAAATCCGAGGTAGCTTGGATTACCCGAAATCCAAGTCAGGTGAAAATATCTTAAACTTCATAACTTTTTTCTAGAAGGAATTTTTGAAAAGTTCAAAAATTAACGTAACCTAATTTTTTGTCCTCTATCCATTGGTGCGAAAAAGATTCACAAGTGATGTTGAAAATTCACCTCAAAATTGGTTTTCGAGGAATCCTAGGTAGCTTGGATTCTCCGAAATGATTTCAAGTTAGAAAATCCAAGGTAGGCTAGAATGTCCAAGTGAATTGAACCTTGAGAAATCTGAGGGAGCTCAGATTTTCTGAACCTCTCCTTAACTTATTCAAGTTTAGCCCTTCGGTGAAACTCTGAGTTGAGACAAACTTCTAAGAGCTAGAATATGATCATGATGTTGCAAATGCACCTCAAGTGCAGATAAGACATTGAATTTCAAGGTGAAGCAAAGCCAAAATTGTAGGAAACCAAACCCTAAAGGAGAAGAGATGAAATGAAGCATGCAAAAAGAGGGTCCCCGCCTTCGGTGGGATGTGTGTGTGAAAAGTTCACAATAGAATCCTAGGGTGGTGAGGGTTTATTATCTAAATTTTTTGGTTAATTGGAACTATGGAGTCTTGAGTTGTTTGTTCATCAAGAGTCTTAATAAGAGTAAATCTATGAGGGTTTTTCTATAAATTGTGAGTCTTCTTGTTCTTGTCCTGATCATTGTTAAAATGAGTAAGCCAAATGAGTCTATCAAGCCAGTCTGAAGGTCTAGGAGACTTAGGTTGTTTTAGTCCAAAGATGATGTTCCTAAGAATAAGGTTGAGATAATAGGAGCTCCTAAAACACCAAAGGAGAAGAAAGTACACAAGAAATATAAGAATACTGTGGTTAGGAGCACATATAATTTGAGAGGAAAGACCATTTCAGGAGAATTGGTCAAGTTTAAATGGAAGGAGCTAGTTGAGCCTATGAAGAGAGAAAAGAAAAGAAACAAGTATTGTAAGGCCTACCTAAGGAGAAATAATTCTCCCATTGAAGTTTCAGATAGCCCTTCGGAGGGGGGAGGTGATACTGAGCCAGAGTACAACCATTATCTTATTTCCCTAGTGTTGTTTGAAGAGTTTGATGAGGGAGAAGTGATGGTTCTTCCAATTTCATCATGAACAAGGAGAGGGCATGCATACTCTAATGCTGACGATTCAGAGTATTGTCCCCGCCCTGTTTTTGTTTTTGATGACACCATTGCCACTGCATTAGGATTGTTCTCTTTATCATTTTCATGCTCTTTTGTCCTTAATGCTGATGTGGAAATATTTTTGGCTAGTGTGAGGGAGAGGTGTTGGAATGTGTATCCTTGGTGGCAAATATTCCTTTCCTAGGTAGTATATAAGTTTTTTCTTTTGGTACCGGTGGAGAACCTTCTTTGGTCTACAAGAATGAGGGATTCTAGAGCTGTTGTAAGAACAAATGATCCTTTTGGAGGGTTGGCTCATATTCTCTAGTGAATCATGTGGAGTTTTTTCTTGCCCTACTTGCAATGATTACATGTAACTAACTAGAGAATATCTCAAATTCAGGTGGAATCAGGTTTGAATTGAAAATGAAATGTAAATGTAATTCAACTCGATGCTTGTTTCTCCCTTATTCTATTAAAGGGATTTCAAGGTTGATTACAAGGGGTTTCAGGTTTTGAGTCTCAAAAGGTCTAGGTGAAAAAGCTAAGCTCAAACATGAGCATATTGTAAATAGATGTATTGATGAATATATCATGAATGAGTTTAGGGTATGAGTCTTAATGTAATGATCTTAAAGTTGTTTTATAGTAGCAATAGTAATAGAAGAAAGTATAAGTTTTAGATTCATTGTTAAAAATTCCTAAAGGATTAAGACTTGAAGAATCAATATGTATTGGCCTATTCTATGACATTTATGAGCTAGGGCTTAATTATTTTCCCAAGGAATTGAAACCTCAAGAGTTTGATCAAATAATTGGTTGGATCAGAATTGTTGAGAAGGCTAAGAGTGACTACATACAAAGACTAAGGTATCAAAGTGATAGTAGTGCATACCCTATTGTCAGGGATTAAAGCTCAATCCAACTAATGAATAAGGATGCTCCAGGAGATGAATATTTTTCTAGTAATGTGGATGGTGATATTATACTTGCAAGCATTGTTGATGTACCCTTGAGTGTTGATAATTGTGCTAGTGAAAATGAAAATTCTGAGGAATATGAATCTTCTTGTGAGTATGGCCTGAAGGAATCTTTCTTTCCTGATGAATATAGCTGCATTAATACTCATAGATTTTGACCTCACTAGTAGATGAACATATTTCATGTGATGGATCCTTGAAATGCAATTCAACTATATTAGAATATGAATGTCCTATCAATATGATTGATGATGAATCTGAAGATAAAAATGTTTGTTCCCAACATCTTGAGACTAAAATCAATATGAAAAATGATGGGATTGGTGATGCTAATCAGTAGGGCCCTTTTTCTGAATGCTTGTATGAAGTAGAAATGGAATGTACAAGATTTTTAGTAGAAATGGACATGATAGTTTTTAACAAGGAGCTTGTTGAAGAAACTTGTTCGGTAGAAAATAAGAAATGTTCAAGGGTGAGAATGTCCTGAACATGTGATCCAACAAACCTATCCACTGATGGTGCACTTAAATACCTTACTATTGATCATATCAATCCTAAACTATTTGATCCATCCTTTGAAGCATTTTGTTTCAATTTGATCAATAATTGGAAGGGAGGATTGGAATATGTTAATGAACCTAAAACAAAAGTATTTTTTGATGAATGGGATGGTATGGACAATGCTTTCTATAGGGATGACCCTTATCTAATTGAAAGAAAAAATGTTGAGGGATCTGATCAATCAATTTCCCAAGGAAGTGGAGCATATGGCAACATTACTGGTTTATATTGCTATGATAAATGTGAACACCAGTTTGAAAAAAAGCCTGTGTATGAATGTTTCTTGTTCATCACACAAAATGAGTATGTGCCCCTAGATGGGAATCCTGAAAGAATTATGAATGAGGGTTTCTTTAACAAGTAAAATAAATGTGATATCAACTTATATGATGGTAGTGATCAAATGGATTATAAATGTTTCACTTTCTCTATCCAGTCAGATGGGAATTCGATGGGATATAATTGCAAGCTAAGTCAGATAGAATGCTCCATTGATCATGTGTTTCAATTAATGCTTGATCACATTTCATAGTTGGACATGAATGAATGTAATAATAATAAGTTAAGAAACATGTCCATGGTGGTTGATTTCAGTTACCACAACATGATCATTAGGTGGGTGATCCATAAGAATGTTTACAACCTTGATATGATATAGACAGTGGAAAATAAGGTTTTTGATGGGGGTAAGTATCAACCCTTATTTTTTTGGGCTTGGGGACACCAAGTAAAGCTAAAACCTAGAAGAATTGCAAAGTACAGATTGAAAACTTACACCTCAGAGGAGGGCTTCAAAGAAGATGGTGATTGAGACTCTTGGTTGAAGTTTGGTAGCCTATGTAAATACTGTACATATGATGGTTGTTTTTGTCTGGTCTTCTTGTCAAGTCTGGGAAGGTCCTGGTTTTGTTTTATGTGCCTGGTCTACTTCAACTTGAGATTATTGGATCTCACCATGCATGTGACAAGCATGTGTCCCCAACAAGAGCCACTGATGGAACCCCTCAAGAACTGATGGAACCCATCAAAAATTGCTTTGGTTCCATCTTAAGTCTTGCGAAATTTGGTTTAATCCCTTGTCTTGGGGCTTAGGGTTATGTTCCTCATCATTGTTTTAGGGTTTGTGTTGTCAAAACCCTTCCAAATTAACCTTTGAGTTTGAAAATCCTGTCTTGCATTCAATTTTATTGTTGACCTTCTGATCTAGGTTCCTAGTTGTCTAAGTTCTGACTCATGCTATCAAACTCATTATTTTACTGGCTCCTAAATCCTAATGATACCAGTCGATGGACGTGGTCATTTAAAAATGTTGTCATTAATTTTTGGGGTTGGAATATTTTATGAAAGTTTACCTTGGTCTATGATTGAGTTTTAATATTTCCTAAGGCCTTAATCCATGTCCTTGACCATTGTCTACCTAGTGAGTGGCCCCCTTTTCAAGAATAAAATTTGTCGCATGTGCAGATATTTAAGTTTTATGCTAACCATTCAATCATCATGAACATATCACCATTGTTCCCCGCGCGCCTGACATTTTTCATTTCCTATTATTTTTTTCTCATGGGCTAGTGGGCATAATTCACATGTCTTGTGCATTGGCAGGTCTGATCTATTCAATAAATATTGCAGGAAGTATTAAAAGGAGATCAAGGGTGGTTAACTGAATTATGTGACTACACCTTTGTCACTCCCTACGTGCCCGCTTTGTTTCATTTCTCATTAAAATAATCAAGTGGGTTGGCAGACAATTGTTGCATGTCATGTCCAGTGGTGGGACTATTTCTCCCAAAGGTTAAGTGTCTAATGTCACAATGCATATCTTCATCTGGGTCATTCCTCACATGCACGTCTATTCTATGTAATGTAGTGAAGTAATAACACAAGCTAATGAGCACTGGACACATGTTACCTTTATTTGGTGGGATCAATATCCTTTTATGATCTACAAGTGGTATCAAAACAAAATATACAGTGGTTGTTGGGTGACATGGTTTAATCTTGTCCACTCCCTGCCACCTCATCTAATTTTATTTGGTATTCATAAAATTTCATGTGCTAGGTAGACTGACATCTATTGTTTCATGGAGCGACCCCCCAAGATTTGGAGACACTGATTTCTTTGTAAAGAAGGAGATCAACAGTTGATGGCAGGTGATGTGGGTCAATCCTGACCGCTCCTCGCCATCTTGTAAGAGGCCCACTTGTCATATCTCTTGTTTCTCAGCGAGTGCATAGGCGACTACCACGTAATATTTTAAGGGCTCAGGTGGAATTTAGTGGAGATAAAGTATTGCTAAAATCAGGCCGAGATGACACTAAGATTAAAATGATGCCATATTAGAACTAGTTTCTTTTGGCACGTGTTCACGATTTGGAAAATTCTTTTGATTATGGTCATTAATTCTGTTAGATGTTGTTATACACGGGAAGGTGAAATTGAAGTAAGGCAAAGTATAGGCTGATATTTTGAGATCAAATCAAGATCACTCCTCCCTATCCTATTATGATGAATTGCAAGTGAATTAAATCCCACAAGTGAGCAGGTAAATATGTGATTAAATATGCAGACAGAAAGGATAAATATCCACATGGGCTTTTTTGATTAGGAAAAGGCATCAAGCACAAGCAAAATTAGTTTGGTCATAATTAACCAACCTGATTGTAATTATCCATTGATTTGTCTCAATGTGTGATTGATGGTCGAGGTTCAAAAATTAAGCAGCTTATTGTCAGCTAACTCACACAATCTTTTCTCAAGTATTAATGTTTGGCACTACTTACTTTGCTCAATATAATGAAGACCAATAGCCATATTTTTATTCATAGTTTGCAATCACTTCGCTAAAAAATGAACTTAAGTCCATGAGAAGGTTGGTGAAGAGTTTCTTTGGTCAAAGGTTGCAGAGGTATTGTAATAAAAATTTCCCCAAGAAAGTAGGTACTCATGCCTAATTTTTTTAATTACAATTATACCAATTTATGGGTTTTAGAATCATAGGGTGGTGAGGGTTTATTATCTACACTTTTGGGTTAATTAGAATTGTGGATTCTTGAGTTGTCTATTCATCAAGAGTTTTATTAAGAGTAAATATATGAGGGTTTTTATGTAAATTGTGAGTCTCCTTGTTCTTGTCCTAATCATTGTGAAAATGAGTAAGCCAAATGAGTCTTTCAAGCTAGTCCAAAGGTCTAGGAGACTTATGTTGTTTGAGTCCAAAGACAATGTTCTTGAGAATAAGGTTGAGATACTAGGAGCTTCTAAAACACCAAAGGAGAAGAAAGCATGCAAGAAATATAAGAAGACTATGGTTAGGATCACACATGATTTGAGAGGAAAGACCATTTCATAATAATTGGTCAAGTTTAAAGCGAAGGAATCGGTTTATCTTGTGAATATCTAGAGCAAAGAAAAGAAACAAGTATCATAAGGCCCACCTTGGGAGACACAATTATCCCATTAAAGTTTCAGACAACCCTTTGTAGGATGGAGGTGATATTGACCCATAGTACAACCATAATCTCTTTCACTGGTGTTGTTTGAAGACTCTGACAAGGGAGGAGTGATGGTTCCTCCAATTTCATCATGAACAAGAAGCAGGTGTGCATACTCTGATGCTGACGACTTAGAGTAGTGTCCCTGCCACATTTTTTATTTTTGATGACACCATTTCTACTGCATTAGGATCATTCTCTTTAGTTTTTTCATGGTTTTTTTCTTTAATGTTGATGTGGAAATATTTTTGGCTGGTGTGATGGAGAGGTGTTCGACTGCATGTCTTTGGTGGCAAGTATGCCTTTTCTAGATGGTATATAAGTTTTGACTTTCAGTACCGGTGGAGAATATATTCTTTGTTCTATGACAAAGAGGGATTGTAGAACTATTGCAATAACAAATTATGCCTTTTGGAGGGCTGGCTTGTCTTATTCAGTGAACCGTGTGGATTTTTGTCTTCCCCTATTTTACAATGATTACATGTAACTAATTGGATAATATCTTAAATTCAAGTGGAATCAGGTTTGAAATGAAAATGAAATGTAACTTTAATTCATCCTGATGATTGTTGCTCCCTTATTCTATAAAAGGGATTTTAAGGTTGATTACAGGGGGTTTAAAGTTTTGAGTCTCAAAAGGTCTATCTAAAAAAGCTAAGCTCAGATAGGAGCAAATTTTAAATAGATGAATTGATGAATATATCAGGAACGAGTTTAGGGTATGAGTCTTAAGGCAATGTGTGTCATAGAAAAAGGTACCCTTTTCTTGACATGGGATTAACTCATGATAAATTGGATTTAATAAGGCCTTGGTTTAGGTGTTATGAGGCATTCTATGCATCCACACTAGGTTTTGGACCCTTGCAAATTGAATAGCATGCTATCTTGTGAAGGTGTTGTGAAGTGTTGTAACACATTTCTACACTCTTCTAGACTATTTTTACTATAATTCATCTAAATATTACCTTTTAATTCTTCATCAAGTCCTATTTTGAAGTGTTGTAAAGTCTTGTAACAAGATTTCACACTCTTCTAGGCTTGATTTCACTATTTACACCTTTCTTATGCTTTATTTGACCCCTTTATGCCCTTATAAGCCTTAATAAAGTGCATTTTTGAATGTAAGCCCAACAAACAACATTAAATTCAAGATAATTTCCAACACCTATTTTCAAGTACTAGGAGGTACCCATTCACCATTGGTGGTGAATGAGTCCCCCTTGGCTCCAACTCAACTTTTTTCAAATTTCTTTTCGGGTTTTTATTCAAAAACATTTGATGTCGCTCTGTGATGAGATATCAATGGTTTACTAAGCCACAAGGTTGTATAAATAATTTATTTTCTCCTCATTTTACATATCTCCATCTCCTACACTCTCTTATCTCGTATCATTCAATCATCCATCATTATTCTATCTCAAGTCAAGCAACTTAGGGCTTTATCATTGCAAGACATCAAGAAAGTTCCTAAAGACAGTCAAGGAATGAATCTTCCTCCATTGCTACAATAATCCAAGATCAAACATCATGACAATGTAATCAATTCCATTATTGCATGTTTCATTCCTTTATTTCATGATTTTGGTTTAACTACCTAAAAGGGGTTTGACAAAGGAAAACCCCCATGCTCTAACATTCAACATTTATTCTTCTCTTCTTGTGTGTTTGCAGATTTAGGTCTCTTGGAAGCTTGAAAATCATTGAAGATCAAGTTGCAAGGTTGCTTAAGTCTTCTTCTCATTCAACGAGTCAAAGTATCAAAAAATTCTCATTTTCAAACCTGTAAATCAGAGTTTCAGAAGCAGACACCTGTACGAGGTCAAAGTGTAGATCAGAAGCTCTGGATTCCACTTTTGAAAATCTAGGAATTCAAAAGTGTACTCATTCACCATGAGTGGTGAATGAGTCCCACTCTAAGGTCAGTTTTTTTGTTCTCTGCATTTTTTTTACACCTCATGGTGAATGAGTCCCACTCTAAGGTCAGTTTTTTTTGTTTTCTGCATTTTTTGATACCCTTTTGTTAGAAACATGTTCCAACTCAGTTTTAGAGAACTGTGACTGATTCACCTAGAATGGCGAATGAGTGCCTCCAGCCCTGAAAAAACATCTACAACATTTCAAATGTCATTTTCAATCTTCTTGAATATTCTAGGTGCACACTTTTAGTTTGATATAGTTCTAGTTAGCTCTGCATTCATTTCTAGTTCATTGCTGCATTACACAATGTGTTTTCAAACAAGTTGTTTTTCTTTTAAGTTTCCATTCATTAATCAATATTGTTAGTTTCTTGCATTCAAAAATTACATTTTGGTACATTGCATCCGTATGCCATCCACATTGCACTAATCTTTGAATGTTAACATCAACATTTTTAACCCTATTCATTTCCTTTTAGGTGAAAGATCCTAAAAGGGTAAGTGTCCAATAGTGTTCCAAAAATCTATGTTCCATTTTGGTGAACCTACTTTTTCGAATATCCTCTTATCTGATTTAAAGTCCATCATACAACCCTAATGCATTGACATTGCATTAGGGTTTGCATTAGTTACTTTGCATGCTACGTTTCAAATTTTTCATTCATAAAGAAGTATTGGCATCTAATTTCATGTAACTTTTCCGAATTTCTGCATTTTTCATTTAGTTTTGTATCATAGCACTCATAATCCATTAAAATCAGTCAAAAAATTTCTGAAAAAATTCAAAAAATTCCATACTAGGACTCATTCACCACCTTGGGCGAATCAGTCCCTTTTCACCCCTAAAACTATATTTTATAGAACTCAAAACTCTTTTTTGAGCTTTTGTTTAGTGTCTTAACCTACCTATATCAGTTAGTTTCATTTCTATAGCATGCATTTGACTAGATCTCGCTTACACTAGCTCATTTCATACATTGTTTAAATTCCCTTTTTGCATTCACAACATTTCATTTTCATATTGTTGCAACAACAAATTAAATCCACTTAAAAATTGAAAAGTTGCATTACATTGTACTTTATTTCATTTTATCATGTATTCTTTGAAAAGATATGCCCTTGAATTAATTAAATATGGATTTTATAAGCATAATTCCCCCTCTTATTAGTTTTCTTTTGACTACCACAATGAGGACTTTAAGAGACATAAACAATCCATTAATACAATCCTTAATCTTACATTGCCCATTGGTGAGAATGGTAGTGTTGACAATCATAAAATTCATACTTGGTCTTCTTCCGATACCTCTTCTATTAGTGACAAAGGTATCTTGGTGCAAGAAGTTACAAGCCCTGAGATTCTTTATTGTCTATTTCCTCATTGCCCTTTGGATGATGTTAGACAACAAGAACATGAGATCATGGACACCTTCCTCAACATTACCTTACCAAGTCTCCATGCTCATGACAATCACACTTGTTCATCTCCTAATATCCCTCCTCCTCATAACAAGGATAGGTTGGTGTTAGGAGACATCCCTATTAAGAATCATCAAACCCTTCATCCCCCCTTCCCTAATCTTCCTATCCTATGGTAAGACCTATTTGAAAATCATAATGGTCCTTCTCTTGCTACCTCCTCCACTTGTGATGAAGCCACTTCCCAAATTTCAACCTTGAATGAACATATTACAAGCTCTCCTAGTAGGGTAGATAATATGGAATAAGAGAATGTGACGTTAATGTTGTGTGGTCTCACAACATGCCCCAAGACTAAAAAGAGTTGGGGACGCAAGTGAAAAAATATAACTCTTATGGCAAAAACTAACAAATTTGAAGATCACCATAAGTGAAGGAAAGAGAAATATTTGATAAAAGAAAGTACTTCGTATGGTAAGTGTTTCATGCACCTGGTACCAAAAACACAAAAAATGTGAAAGGTAATGTGAAGTTCAAGTGAAAGATTGTGATTTGGTAAAAGGGATTCCGATAAAAGGGAGTTTGGTATAGGGTAGTTTTGGTATAACTAAGGCCTGGGAAAGTAAGTGGGAAAATTTGAATACTGAGTACCAGGTATCGGGTTACAACTTGAAAAGAAGCACTATTTTTTTTTAAAGTTTGTATAATGATTGTGGTGATCTGGTATATATACAAGGATTTGTGATATGATTTTTGAAAGCGAGTTATTTGCAAGATTTTGTACTAGAATTTGAATAATGGTTTTATTTACATGAGATTTTGTGATGCTTTTGTTTTAAAGGGGATTTAATATATGGAATTTGTGATAGCAGGAGATATCGATTGTGATGCAAAGCTCGGGTATGGGCGGTCAGGTAAACTTGAATCACGAATGGAATAATTTTTAGTTTGGTTTGATAACTCTGGGAGGTGATAATGCAGATGGCTTTGAGTCCACTGAAATGATTGGGATCTCGATATTTCACATGCAGTGGGAACAAATGCTAATCTTTGGTAGAGCCCATTCCCGAGAGTGATAGAAATAGAGACAAAAAAAGTATAGGGACCGAAAATTTCACCTTATCATTCTAAATATATGGGAGCCCCTACATACTATCATGATTCGAAGTATCATCCTGGCAAAGATTCCAGATAATAGTAGAACCCAAAGAGATTTAACGAGTAATTGAAGTTGACTTTCTTTGACTTCAATTGCAATTCTCCTATTGGTCACAATATTCCACGTGCCTTGATGAGATTGGTCCCTTAGATTTCCTGTCATGTATTTGTCTTATCCTATATGAGCCTTGTGTTCTATAAAAGGCTATAGGATGCTTTATTTTCATTTAAGTTCAAAAAATTTGGATGTCGGAGGAGCAAAAAATTCTTTTAAGTTTTGTTCATTTTTCCTATTTTTTGAACCATTCAGGTGTAAAACTTTGTACACACATAGAAATCAATTGATATCGGAGCTTAATTGATAGCTACCTATCTAGGTATCTTTTGTAGCTAGTTTTGTAAGTTTGGCCAAACAAGACTGTATGCTGCACAATTTAAGGGTGCATATAGAACGTACTCGGTGTCCATCAACAAAACCCTCTCTTTAAAGCTTGCCCTATTTTATATGTAGATGTGAAGCAATCTGGTGAAATATAAAGCAGTTTGATTTATTTTGATTAATTCTTTGGGGAATCCATAGAGAATAACCGAGAGAAACTTTTATTTTTTAGTATTTTTTTTATACTTTGTTTTATAATAGATGTTTAATATTTTTGAAAATTTTCCAAAAAATATAAATGGATGGAAATAATTTTGTTGAAAATATTTTATTTTCCATGAAGCTGTTGAATGCTTAATGCTAAATCTACTTAAGTGATAGCAAATAATTTGTGACGTTCATGAAATTTTATGTCAAATCTTTTGGTTTCATGATGTTCGAGTTTATAATTTCAATTAGGAAAGCTGATCTAAAATATTTAAAGAAATAATAGAGATAACAAAAGTTCCCCTTGAGATTTACAACAAATATCACATCATCACCTGAGATCAACTGTAGTGAAACCATGACCTAGTTATTGGAGACTTGGGATTGAACGAAAGTTAATCTTTACTCTGTGAATGTTGAACTTCCCCTTAGGTTGTCTTTGTTCCATATCTTTCAAGAAGGATAGGCTCTTTGCGGTTTTTTTTGTGGAGATTTTATTCAACCTATTTTACTACGAGTAAAACCATCATCAACAGGAAATTGGTGCTAGAAGGAGGGTGAGCAGCAAACACATATCTCTTTCTCTTTTTTCTTTGATATTTTAGGTTTTATCCTTTGGAATTGGAGAATTTTTTTTTGAAATGTTATCTCTAAATTTGGCAAGAATCTTGTAAATGAGAAATTGAATGCAAGATGGTTATCATCATGTAAATTGGAAAAAATTGTAAAATATTTAATCAGAAACTACATCCTTTGAGTTTTTTTACTTTTGGTAGCATCACCGAGTGTAGAATTCATTCAATACAATTGATCACGGTGAACTTGAGTGTGAAATTTTTTTAACTAGGGTAAGTTTAGCTATAAGTGGAGCAATTCCGTTAATGGAGGAATTTTTAACTGCTAAAAGAAAAAGATTGTTAATGAGAGAATCGTTCTACCCTAGTGGAGTCGTAGATATTAAAAAATAACCAATAAATTGAAACAGTTAGGAAATTGTGATTATTTTAAAGAAAATCCTAACATCTTGCAGGGGAATATGCGAGAATGTTGAGATTCAGAGATATTTCATCGTAAACGAAAAAAGACATGGGTGAATCATCATTCCCTATATATGTGGGAAACACAAATAATAAGATAGAGTGGGAAAATCGAGTGGGAAACACATGTATTGGGCTTCAAGATAGGAGGGTAAAAACAAAAACCTATGTCACACTTTATAAAGGAATTGACCAACACCAAAAACAATTTTGAACTTCAACCACATAAAAGTGGTCTTTATGTTTTGAATTTCAAAATGGTGTAAACTAATGAAATGTGGAACTTAAATGATGAAGTTTATTGTTGTAAATTTTTAAAATTAAAAAAAAAATATTTTTCTTATGTTTTTTTCAATTGAAGGACAGATTTTGGAATGCGAAAAATTTCAGAAAAGAGTGACTTCACAGGCTATCTAGAAACAAATTGAAAATAACTTCATTTCTTTCTATTTTTTTTTCTCCAAATAGGTAAATTCAATATCTTGTGCATGGAAAAAAAAATCAAATTTTGATATATATTTTTCTCATAATAATGTTTTAAAGTCGAACATGTTAGATTTTGACATTTTTCATGGGTTGTTGACTATTTTCATTTTTTTTAATCATTTTCAAAAAAAAAATTATACCCTTTTGAAGAAGACTCTCTCCTATTGTGCCTCGTATAAGATTTAATTGTTTTTAATAAGTTCTACTATATATTTTTTAATTTGTAATCAACCTCTTTTTTCATTTTAAAAACCTACTTGCATTATTTTAAAAATAAAATATATTAAAACTAATCAATATATATATATATATATATATATATATATATATATATGGATTCTCCACTCTGAGCTCTACAAAAAGGTATTTTCTTTTTAGAAAAATCATTCTAACTAAAGAAATACCTAGCTAAAGTTGAAAGTTTCCGAAAATTTTGAAAAAAGTTGAGTTGGCTGCCAACTAGGATGCCACATAAACAATTTCGGTAGAAATAGTTTCTATAGAAAGGGTTTCAGTCGAAACTATTTCTATAGAAATAATTTCTACCAAAACCCTTTCTTTAGAAACCTCACACATTAAAAAATGCAATTTCAAAGCGGGAAATGAAAAAAATTAATTTTTTGGGATTCAGGGGAAACTTATTTGGCCTAAACATGTGTGCCACATAATAGGCTATGTGGTTTCGGTTCAAACTTAGTTGGGTAAAATCTTTCTGGCCAAAAATATCTCACTTGGAACTATTTATTTGGCCGAAAGTGTGACACAACTTTGTGCTTTTACCTGAGAATTCATCAGCTATTAAAAGACATTCTCGTGATTTTATACAAGATAGATAATACCAAGTTTTTACATTTTCTCTTTCTAATAATAATATAAATAGTGATATATCTTGGTCTAACAAAATGAAAAGTGAAGAAAGGGCCGAAGATATGAAGACTTTTAGAAGAGAAAGAAGTAGACAAATGAATGCAGTCGTTCATGGAAATGGACCAGGGCTGGGAGAAGGTGCAATATTGCCACACCAGATGAAATGTCTGCAATTAGTCTCTAATGAGATTGTTTTCATACATTTAAGCCATATTTTGGGTAAGTACACCTTTGAATTTATGATGTTTAAATGTAGAAAATTTAAGATATTCCATTGTTACAGTAGAATATTGAAAATTTTGATAAGGGAATTTCAAGACAAATCTGTTGTAATTTGCACTCAGACTGTAGAGGAAATAGCTATAGAAATTGAAATAAATTGCTTTGTTAGAGTTAATCTTTTGTGATATTAGAGTTAGGGTAGTTTGGGTTTTTTGTTGTGTTTTTGTTTTGTTGCTTCATTTTGTTTTGTTCTTCTTTTTGTTTGGCCTCTATATATATATATATATATATATATATATATATATATATATATATATATATATATATATCATGTATATACATTAGATATCAAAATCCTCATCAAAAATTAAAAAAGGTTCAAAAAGAAAGGTGAGCAAAGTTGCAGACAATAGTTGCTATTCAATCGATTTGGGACACCTCTTCTATCAAGGCTAAATACCCCATGTAGGCGAGTTCTCAGTGAGTTTCAAAATATTGGATATGGAGATTAGTAAGAAAAGGCTGAAATGGAACCACTTCCCTGTGTTCCAAGAATTGAGGAATATCATCCATGGAGGTATCAGATGTGCAATAGCTAAAATGGTATCCAAATTCTCCAAGAATTCAGGCTTCACTATTAAGTTGGCAGTAATGTGAACATCTTCAATAGGTAACCCAATGTCCAGAAGTGATGCTACAAAGTGAGAAGCTATATTAGAGTAAAAACGGAAGTAGTGGTTGGACACAACATATCTTTCCCCAAGGACTAAGCATAAGTTTGGCACAGTGAAACTAGAAGTCCTAATAATGAAGACCTTTTCAATCCTTTGTGTCATGATGCTCCCCAAGAAAATGTTATGTCTACAAGAACAATCCAAGCAAATAGGAGTATCCATGGCTAAGAAGAAAATATAAAGACATAGAACAAAGTGGAATTATAGAAAATGTATAAAAAGAAAAAGAAAAGAGAAGCGTGGAGAATTCGAGAGGAAATGCATGAATTTATAGAGAGCCATAAACAGAGTAGTGGTACATAGTTTCCTTGAGTAATTGTTTCTTTGGAAATCGTATATGAGGTGGAAATTGAATAATAATCTTTAGAATTAAAGGTTAAATCGAATAAATTCTTTACACATATTTGGTGGAATTTATTTGAATTTGAGTAGTACAAAGATTGTGAATCAAGCAAGTTGGAGATTTTGAAATTAATAGTGGTCATGTTTCAAATTATTTTAAAAAAAGTTGTATTAATTATGGAGGTGTTATGTGTGCAAATTATACAAGAGAATGAAGCCGACAAGAAATTACACGTCATCACCTAAAGAGGTTAAAGAGATAATACGTGCAAAATAAGGCATGCAAATTTAATGAGAAATAGTGTGATCGTGTTTCAAAGTAATCATGATATTTTGATCCATTAATGAGGTGCAACGTCGTCAAGTTGAGATAGTTTACAGAAATTTTAGAAGTTGCCACAAATTTAATCGAAGTGGTGGTAACTAATGTTTCTAAATTTATATTTAAATTTGGTGATTAAGTTGTCTATTGCTAAATTTTAATTTACGCACATTTTTTAACATATAACAAGCTATAGTTAGTTAGGATTTGGCATAACTAGTGGAATTTAGCTAGAAACACACACTTACAAGGAATTATTAAATAAGTTTTTGGGAAGAAGTGAATTGATGAAGGGATTTACATTGAATGAAAATAAAAAAGTAACCTTCACTACCACTATAATTCCCAACCTAGTAGCGGTGCTTCAATGCTTGCAAGTTGATAAAAGAGCTATTATTACAATATCAAAAGTGGAAAAATGAGCTATCATTGCTATATTTTATAAAAAAAAAGGAAAAGAAAGGTGATATCAACTCTTTAGGCTATCCAAATAACTCTATTGGGGCTATGGACACCTGACTGGCAGTAGAGCTATGTTTGGGGGAATTCTGGAGATAACCTTGTCAAGGCTATGGACGCTTGACGGGCAACAAGGCTCTATCCTTGGTTGGCTTTGGAGGATTGCTATATTATGTAGTTCAATGTTAATGAACTGATTCTTTTTACTAAGTTCCAAAAACTAGAATTAATCAAGAGCACACACAAATGTTTATGGTGGATTTTTACTTTTTATGCCAGAATCTAAGTAAAGGTAGAAAGTTATTGTTTTAAAATATGTATAAGTTTTAATTTACAATTGGTGATTTAATTTCAAGCTTAATTTAAATTTGGTTTTAGGGTATGTGAAGGATCGTGATGGGCCAAAAAGTGGCAATATGTAATTGATATGATGGCCCATATGGTTAATGACTTTTTTTTACCAAAAATTGATGAAACTAAAAGGATTTTTAAAGGAGATTCTCAAATTTCCACCAATATAAATTTTTCTTTACTTTGAATTTAATAAATAATTATTATTGATTTTCTATTTGAATTACAACTAAAGTCCCAATTGATAGGTTGATTGAAAAAAAAATAGCTTTCAAACGGTATCACATTTTTTGAACCCAAAACATGCAACACATCCTATGCTTCACATACTATAGGATTCCAAAAAAAATTCATGAAGTTTTGACCAAGTTAAGGTGGTCTGACATACAAGTTTTATGTTTTTTAAAATTTTAATAAAAAATTCATAATTAATTATTTACTTGGAAAAATATTACAATTTTTTTTGCATCACATCGGGGCATGAGTCATCTACTTATATCTAAAATATTATAAAAAATAATTATCATTTTATTGTGGTTAGGGTGGTCAGACAGACACTTGCTTCTTTTTTTTTCCTGAAATTCAAGTACTACTACACTGAAATTTCAAATTTTCACCAAATAGATATATTTTTTTATAAAATAAACCTAGTAGTTTAGAAACTAAATTCAATTTGCTACAGATTCTATTGTTACATATTTTGGAAATAATATACATAACTTATTCAATTTTTTTATGTAAAGTTGCCTAACTCCGATTTTTCTAAATTTTTCACCACTTAGGGCCTATTTTTTACATGATGATCTTGCACATACCCTTTATTGGTTCCAAGTTGTTGTGTGGTCTCACAACATGCCCCAAGACTAAAAATACTTGAGGACCCAAGTGAAAAAATATAACTCTTATGGAATGAACTAACAAATTGGAAGATCATCAGAAGTGAAGAAGGAAAGAGAAATCTTTGATAAAAGAAAATACTTTGTATGGTAAGTGTTTCATGCATTGGTGATTGGGTACCAAAAACACATAAAAGGTGAAAGGTAATGTGAAGTTCAAGTGTAAGACTCTGATTTGGTAAAAGGGAGTTCGGTATAGTGGAGTTCCGGTATAATCGAGGTCCGGGAAAGTAATTGGATAAAGTTGAATACCAGGTATTGGGTACTGAGTTGCAATGTGAAAAAAAATGTTAATTTTTAAAAAAAAAATTATAATGATCATGGTGATCTGGTATATATACAAGGATTTATGATATGCTTTTTGAAAGCGAGTTATTTATGAGATTTTGTACTAGCATTTCAATCATGGTTTTATTTACATGAGATTTTATGATGTTTTTGTTTTAAAAGGGATTTAATATATGGAATTTGTGATTGTAGGGGATATCGATTGTGATGCAAATCCTGGGTATGGATGGTCAGGAAAACTTGAATCATGGATGTAATAATTTTTAGTCTGGTTGGATAACTCTAGGAGGTGATAATGCAGATGGCTTTGAGTCCATCGAAATGTTAGGGATCTTGGTATTTCACATGTGGTGGTAACAAATGCTAATCTTTGGGAGAGCCCATTCCCAAGAGTGACAAAATTGGAGACAAGTGAAGTGTAGGGGGCGAAAATTCCACCTTATCATTCTGAATATATGGGAGCCCCTACATACTATCATGATTTGAAGTATCATTTTGGTGAAGATTCTAGATAAAAGTAGAACCCGAAGAGATTCAATGAGTAATTGAAGTTGACTTCCATTGACTTCAATGACAATTCTAATATTGGTCACAATATTCCATGTGCCTTGATGAGATTGGTCCCTTATATTTTCTCTCGTGTAGTTGTCTTACCCTATCTGAGACTTGTGTTTTATAAAAAGCCAGAGGATGCTTTATAATCATTTAAGTTCAAAATTTTTGGATGTTGGAGGAGCAAAACTTTCTTTTAAGTTTTGCTCTTTTTTCCTATTTTCTAAACCATTCTGGCATAAAACTTTGTATGCACATAGACATTGATTGATATTAGAGATTTATGGATAGCTACCAATCTAAGTATCTTTTGTAGTTGGTTTTGTAAGTTTGGTCGAAGAAGACTACATACTACACCATTTAAGGGTGCATATAGAACCTACTCGGTGTCCATAAATGAAACCCTCTCTTTAAAAGCTTGCACCATTTTATATGTAGCTGTGAAGAATTCTGGTGAAATATAAAGCAATTTTCTCTGTTTTGATTAATTCATTGGGGCATCCGTGGAGAATAACCCGGAGAAACTTTTATTTTTCAATATTTTTTTATACTTTGTTTTAGAATAGATGTTTAATATTTTTGGAAATGTTCCAAAAAATATAAATGGATGGAAATAATTTTGTTGAAAATATTTTATTTTCCATGAAGTTGTTGAATGCTTAATGCTAAATCTAATTAAGTGATAGCAAATAATTTGTGATGTTCATGAAATTTTATGTCAAATATTTTGGTTTCATGATGTTTGACTTTATCATTTCAATTAGGAAAGCTGATCTAAAGAAATAAGAGAGAAAAAAAACGTTCCCCTTGAGATTAACAACATATATCACATTAGTACCCGAGAGCAACCCTAGTGCAACCATGACTTGGTTATCAGAGACTTGGGATTGAACGAAAGTCAATATTTTCTCTATGAATGTAGAATTTCCCCTTAGGTTGTCTTTGCTCCATATCTTTCAAGAGGGATATGCTCTTCACGGTCTTGTCTATGGAGATTTTATTTGACCTATTTATTGTGAGTAAAACCACCATTAATAGGAAACTAGTGCAAGAAGGAGGGTGAGTAGAAGACAAATATCTCTCTCTCTTGTTTCTTTGATATTTTAGGTTTTATCCTTTGGAATTGGAGAATTGTGCTTTGAAATGTTATCCCTAAATTTTCCAAAAAGCTTGTAAATGAAAAATTGAATGCAAGCTAGTTTTCATTGTGGAAATTGGAAAACTATGTAAAATATTTAATCAAAAACTGCATCCTTTAAGTTTGTTTACTTTTGGTAGAGTTACTGAGTGTAGAATTCACGATACAACTGATCACGGTGAACTTGAGTGTGAAATTTTTTTAACTAGGGTAAGTTTAGCTATAAGTGGAGCAATTTCATTAATAGATGAAGTTTTAATTGCTAAAATAAAAAAAATGTTAATGAAAGAAACGTTCTACCCAAGTGGACTCAAAAATATTAAAAAATAACCAATATATTGAAACAATCAAGAAACTATGATTATTTTAAAGAAAATCATAACATCTTGTAGGAAAATAGGCTAGAATGTCAAGATTTAGAGATATTTTATCATAAACAAGAAAAAGACATGGGTGAATCATCATTCCTTGTATATGTGGAAAACACAGATAACAAGATGGAGTGGGAAAATCGAGTAGGAAACGTGTGTATTGTGCTTCAAGCTGGGAATTCATTAGCTATAAAAAGACATTTTTCTCATTTTATACAAGATACAAAATATCAAGTTTTTAGTTTCTCTATTTTTGATAATAATATAAATAGTGATATATCTTGGTCTAACAAAATACAAAGTGAAAAAATGTCTGAAGATATGAAGAATTTCAAAAGAGAAAGAAATAGAGAAATGAATACACTCGCTCATGGAAATGGACCAGGGCTGGGAGAAGGTACAATATTGCCACACAAGACAAAATGTGTGCAATTGGTCTCTAATGAGATCGTTTTCATACATTTAAGCCATATTTTGGGTAAGTGGACTTTTGAATTTATGATGTTAAAAATGTAGAAAATTTAAGATATTCCATTATTAGAGTAGAATATTGAAAATTTTGATAAGGGAAATTAAAGACAAATATACTGTAATCCACACTAATATTGTAGAGGAAATAGCCATAAAAATTGAAATAAATTGCTTTGTTACAGTTAATTTTGTGTGATATTAGAGTTAGGGTAGTTAGGGTTAGCTTAGGTTTTTTTTAGTTTAGTTTTTTGTTTCTTTTAGGATTTTTCTTTGTGTTTTCTTGTTTCATTTTGTTTTGTTCTTCTTTTTGCTTGGCCTCTGCATTAGCAAATTCTACTTAAATTTATCTTATACATGAGAGTGATTCAAACATTTTGCAAAATTGAACTGAAAATGAGACAATAAAGCTAGGTGTAGTAAAACACACTTTTAAGAAAGATACCAAAAAGAGATATATATGTGTGTGTGTATCACGTATATACATTAGATATCAAAATCCTCATCAAAAATTAAAAAAAGGTTCAAAAAGAAAGGTGAGAAAAGTTGTGAACAATAGTAGCCATTAAGTCAATCTGGGACACCTCTTCTATCAAGGCTAAATATCTTATGTTGGTGAGTTCCCAGTGAGTTTGAAAATCTTGGATATGGAGATTGGTAAGAAAAGGCCGAAGTGGAACCACTTCCCCATGTTCTAGGAACCGAGGAATATCATCCATGGATGGAATCCCAATGGTAAGATGTGCGATAACTAAAATGGTATCCAAATTCTCCAAGAATTCAGGCTTCACTATTAAGTTGGCAACAACATGAATGTCTTCAATAGGTAACCCAATGTCCAGAAGCAACACTACAAAGTGAGAAGCTATTTCAGAGTAAAAATGGAAGTAGTGGTTGGACGCAACATATCTTTGCCCAAGGACTAAGCATGTAAGTTTGGCATAGTGAAACTAGACGTCCTAATAATAAAGACCCCTTCAATCCTTTGTGGTGTGATGCTCACCAAGAAAATGTTTTGTCTACAAGAACAACCGAAGCAAATAGGAGTATCCATGGCTAAGAAGCAAATATAAAGACATATAACAAAGTGGAATTATAGAAAATCTATAAAAAGAGAAAGAAAAGAGAAGTGTGGAGAATTCGAGAAGAAATGCATGAATTTATAGAGATTCGTAAACAGAGTAGCGGGGCATAGTTTCCTTGAGTATTTTTGTTTTTGGAAATCGTATATTAGGTGGAAGCTAAATAATAATCTTTAGAATTAAAGGTTAAATAAAATAAATTATTTACACATTTCTGATGAATTTGCTTCGAATTTGAGTAATACAAAGATTTTGAATCAAGCAAGTTGGAGATTTTGAAATTAATAGTGGTCATGTTTCAAATTATTTTTAAAAAAGTTGTATTAATTATGGAGGTGTTATGTGTGCAGATTATACAAGAGAATGAAGCCATAAAGACATTACACGTCATCACCTAAAGAAGTTAAAGAGATAATATGTGTAGAACAAGGCATGCAAATTTATTGTGAAATAGTGTGATCTTGTTTCTAGCATGCATTTCATTAATTATTTCTGCTCACCCTTATTCTACACTTAGTGGGGGCAAGGGGTTTTGTAGCCTTATCCTCATATGTCCCTTTTGGTTTCCTCCTTTGGATATTTGTTAACCTTTCATGAATACATAAGAGCAAGCCTGGGATGTAGATGACATGCCTTAAGTTGGTTCGCATATGACATACTACCCCTTTTCAAGACGTAGCTTCTCGAAAACATATGACTTGGAATTAGGCTTTCCAAGTAAGTTCTCATATTTTCCTTCTTCTACTTTAAATAAATTTATCATAGTATGGGTGCTCGCAACTACTTTAAAGTGGGGGCATACATCACCACTCACATTTCATTGTGTGATTTTATTTTTCTTGCGGTTTCCTCTCTTGGAAGCATTAGGTACAATGTTCCGCAAGATGAGACCTTTTACTTGTCCTCTCTTGGAAACAAGATGAGATCATTTCCACTTATCCTCTCTTGGAGAAATTGGGCATGATATTCCTTAAGATGAGACATTGCACAAACAAAGGAAAATCCCTTTGAACAATCCTTACACTATTTTGCATTAACCATGTCTATGAATGTCAAGCATACAAAGTTTTTCTTACTTCATAGAGCCTAAAACAACATCATCTTCTTTGTGGCACCTTATTAAAGTTAATAGGAGATATAAATTTGGTATGGTTGAGAAAGAATCCTATCTAGTGGCACAACTTTCCCCATAGCCACCTATGTGTTTGTTAGTGTGTACCAACTAACGTATGCATTTCACTGTTTGGGATTTATCACCCCACAGAGAACCAAAAGTTCCATGGCCCCAGAGTGAGTATACTTTTGAATGGATAGCCAAGAGTTCTGTCACCTGAGAGTGATTACACATTTCCTTTCTTAAAAAAATGAGCCTAGATTTGTTCCACAACTAGTTGGACAAACGATCGAAGCTTGATCCACCTCTTTCCTTTTCCTCGTCCTTGCTATTGCATTATTTTGTATCTTGTTGGTTTGACAACATCCTTTGATCTTTTTCATTCTTTCATATCCATCTGTACACTTAGATCTCTCTTGAATGTCTACTTTAGTGTGAGTTTGAAGATATTTCAACCTATAACTAAAGTGGGGGATAAATGTTTCATGGAAAAAAGGACCCTTTGCTTGACATGGGATTAATTCATGATAAATTGGACCTAATAAGGCCTTGACTTAGGTGTTGTGAGGAATTTTATGCATCCACACTAGGTCTTCGACCCTTTCAAATTGAATAACATGTTTTCTTGTGAGGGTGTTGTGAAGTGTTGTAACACATTTCTACACTCTTCTAGACTCTTTTTATTACAGTTCATCTAAATATTACCTTTTCATTCATGATCAAGTCCTACTTTGAAGTGTTTTAAAGTCTTGTAACAAGATTTCATGCTCTTCTAGGCTTGATTTCACTATTTACACCTTTCTTATGCTTTATTTGACCACTTTATGCCCTTATAAGCCTTAATTAAGTGCATTTTTTAATGTAAGCCCCACAAACAACATTAAATTCAAGATAATTCCTGACACATATTTTTAGGTCGTTGGTGGGACTCATTCACCATAGGTGGCGAATGAGTCCCCCATGGCTCCAAATTCAAAAAATTTCAAATATCCTCTCAGGTTTTTATTCAAAAACACTTGATGTCAGCCTGTGGTGAGGTATCAATGAGCTACTAAGGCACAAGGTTGTATAAATAAGTGTTTTTTTCCTCATTTTACATCTCTCCATTTCCTACATTCTCTTATCTCTTATCATTCAATCATCCATCATTCTTCTATCTCAAGTCAAGCAACATAGGTTTTTATCATTGCAAAACATCAAGAAAGTTCCTAAAGACATTCAGGGGTTGAATCTTCCTCCATTTCTACAAAAATCCAAGATCAAACATCATGAAAAGTTAATCAATTCCATTATTGCATGTTTCATTCCTTTCTTTCATCATTCTGGTTTAATTACCTAAAAGGGGTTTGACCAAGGAAAACCCCCATGCTCTAACATTCAACATTTCTTCTTCTCTGCTTGTGTGTTTGCATATTTAAGTCTCTTGGAAGCTTAGAAATCATTGAATATGAAGTTCCAAGGTTTCTTAAGTCTTCTCCTCATTCAACAAGTCAAATTATTGACAAATTCTCATTTTCAAACCCGTAAATTAGAGTTTCAAAAGTGGACACCTGTAGGAGGTCAAAATGTAGATCAGAAGCTACAGATTCCACTTTTGAAAATATAGAAACTCAAAACTGGACTCATTCTCCATGATTGGTGAATGAGTCCAAATCCATGGTCAATTTTTGTGTTTTCTAGATTTTTTGATACCCTTTTGATAGAAACAAGTTCTAGCTCATTTTTATAGAACTAGGACTAATTCACCCAGAATGGTGAATAAGTCCCTCCAGGCCTAAATAAAAACATCAACAACATTTCAAATGTCATTTCTAGTCTTCTTCAACATTCTAGGTACACACTTTCAGTTTGATTCAGTTATGTTCAGCTTTGCATTCATTTCTAGTTCATTGTTGCATTACACAATGTGTTTTGAAACAAGTTGTTTTTCCTTTAAGTTTCCATTCATTAATCAATATTTTTAGTTTCTTGCATTCAAACATTAAATTTAGGTACAATACATCCATATCCCATCCACATTGCACTAATCTTTGAATGTGAACATAAGCATTTTTATCACTATTCCTTCCCTTTTAGGTGAAAGATTCTAGAAGGGTAAGTGTCCAATAGGGTTCCAAAAATATATGTTCCATAATACTATTAAAGTGGTTTTATAGTAGCAAGAGTAATATAAGAAAGTATTAGTTCTAAAATATATGCTCTCCTGTGTAACTTTCTCACAAATCATGAATGAAACAATTAATGATCTTTTAATTTATCTTCAGTTGTTTAAATTGAATGAATGAGTTTATTCCTACTTCAATTCAAAGAATTGATTTAATGCTTAAATAAGGTCATGGGTTTTTGAGGAAAGGATATAGTATTTGGTAAGTAGTTATGTATTAAATGCAGTGAGTTGAATAGTACAAGGTAGTATAACAATAATCTACCAATTATTGAGTTAAATTGGTAAGCTATTACTGAATATCACATGGACATATTTAGGAGCACCCTCCTAGGTTTCATAGAGCCTAAACTGAAGAAGTAAGGACTCAATGAATCCTTATATGTATTATATAATCCTTACCCCTTTCTAATAATTGGTTTCTGGCAGATTCATAAGGAAGTGGTGAGATTAAGTTTGGTTGGACCTTAAAAAATAACCAATAGAAATGGCGACTTTGCTAGGGAACTAACTTGATGAAATTCTGATAGAAGATAATCCTACCTAAAAGAGTCAAATATTTGTTAAAGAATTACATTGTCAAGCCTAGCTTTGTTTCAATGAGTCAATCCTCTAATATGTTGATGTATTTTATTGTGTCTCCTTTGAAAACTTACAAATGTTGTCAAGATCTATTACACTTCCATGAATAATCTTTGAATCTCTCACTAGATATTGGTGGCAACTCTGAAGATCTTTCTGCTAGTGTGAATAATTTGAGATACTCTAGTAAAATGGAATGAAAAGTTGTTGGAGAAAAAATATGAAAGTTTAAAGGACTTATATGTGACTTGGTTGATTAAGGAAGCTTAAAGTGAAATCAACTGGTGAGAGAAACTTCATATTATTGAAGTTTGTTCCTCTATAAAGGAGGTGGCAACTGTATACAAGGAATTGGATGAAGACATGAAGAAAATTGCAGATCTACATGATCTTTCCAGTCATAAGAAAAATTCGGTGAAAGGATCAGTCTAAATGTGATAAGAAAAAGACTTATGGAAATTTAGAGGAATGAAGATGAGTTGGTCCCTGATTTTAACCTCAGATTTGCAAAAGTAGTAAGGGATATTCCGTAGCATGTAATACCTGGTAATGCTCAATTTTTAATTGTGTATCTAGGTGGATTTGATAATAGGATGAGTTATTTGATCAGGGATAAGGAACCCAAAACATTACAACAGGCATATATCACGTTGCTATGGATATTGAAAGCACTATGAAATATTCAATGATGAGGGGATATATTGTTGCAAGTGTTTGTTGGCCTAATGCACAACATATACATGGAATAGATAAGGATGAAAGGGATGATCAAGTTGATGATTCTTTTGATACCTTATCTTGCTCGCCTTCATAGCATATTAATGATGAACAAATTCAAGATGGACTTCAACAATGCTTAAGTAATGATGATCAGGTGTTAATTAAAAAAATGTCTAGCATGAAGAGACATGAAGAGGAATTTCCCCATGAATTATTAACAAGGTTTTGAGATTCCTTGTTATAAATTCCTAATGGATTAAGACCTAAAGACTCAATATGTATTGACCTATTATGTGACATTTATGAGGAAGGGCTTAGTGATTTTCCCAAGGAATTAAAACCTCAAGATTTTGATCAAATAATTGGTTGGATCATAATTGCTAAGGAGGCTAAGAGTGACTACATACAAAGAATGAGGTCTCAAAGTGGCAATAGTGCTTACCCTATTGTTAGGGATTAAATCTCAATCCAACTAATGGATAAGGATGTTACAAAAGATGAATATTTGTCTAGTAATGCAAATGATGATATTATACTTCCAAGCAATATTGATGTACACTTGAGTGTTGATAATTGTGCTAGTGAAAATGAAAATTCTGAGGAATATGAATCTTCTTGTGAGGATGGCTTGAAGGAATCTTTCTTGCCTAATGAATATAGCTACGTTAATACTCATGAGATTTTTTCCTCACTAGTAGATGAATAGATTTCATGTGATGGATCCTTGAAATACAATTTAGCTATATCAGAATATGAATGTCATGGAAATATGATTGGTGATGAATCTGAAGATAAAAATGTTTGTACCCAACATCTTGAGGCTGAACTCAGTATGAAAAGTTATGGGATTGGTGATGCTAGTTAGTAGGGTCCTATTTTTGAATGCTTGTATGAAGCAGAAAGGGAATGTACAAGCTTTGTAGTGGAAATGAACATGATATTTTTTAACAAGGAGCTTGTTGAAGAAGCTTGTCCAGCAGAAAATAAGAAATTTTCAAGTTGCAGCATGTCCTACACATGTGAGCCAACAAACCTATCCACTGATGGTGCAATTAAATACCTTAGTATTGATCATATCAATCCTAAACTATTTGATCCATCCTTTGAAGCATTTTGTTTCAATTTGAGTAATAATTGGAAGGGAGAATCAGAATATGTTAATGAACCTGAAACAAAAGCATTTTTTGATGACTAGGATGCTATGAACAATGCTTTCTATAGGGATGAACCTAATCTAGTTGAAAGAAGAAATGATGAGGGATCTAATGAATCAATTTCCTAGGGAAGTGGAGCATATGGTAGCATCACAAGGTTATATTTTTCTAATGAATGTGAACACCAATTTGAATAGAAGCCTACGTATAAATGTTTCTTGTTCATCACAAAAAATGAGTATGTGTTCTATCCTAAAAGGAGTATGAATGAGGGTTTCCATTTTAACTAGCAAAATGAATGTGATATGAGCTTATATGATGGTAGTGATTAAATGGATTATGAATTTTTCACTTTCCCTATCTAGTTGGATGGGCATTTGATGGGATATAATTGTAAGTTGATTCAGATAGAATGCTCCATTAATCATGTGTTTCAATTAATGCATGATCAAAGTTGATAGTTGGACATGAATGAAAGTAATAACAATAAGTTATGACAAATAAAAATATTTGCAGCCTTGATATGATATAGAAAGTGGAAAATAAGGTTTTTGAAAAGGGTAAGTATCAACCTTGAGTTTGGGGGCCTAGGGACACCAAGTAAAGTTGAAGCCTGGAAGAATTGCAAAGTGTACATTGAAAAATTCTACCTCATAGGAAGGATTCAAAAGAAGATGGAGATTGAATCTCTTAGTTTAATTTGTGTAGCCTATGCAAATATTATACATATGTTGGTTGTTTTGGTCTAGTCTTCTTTCCTAGACTAGGTAGGTCCTAGTTTTGTTTTCTATGCCTAGTCTACTTCAACCTAAGATTCTTGGATCTCACCATGCCTAGGAGAGGAATGTGTCCCAAATAGGAGCCACTGATGGAACCCCTCAAATTAACCTTTGAGTCTTAAAATCTTGACTAGCATTCTATTTTATTGTTGACCTTCTGATTTAGTTTCCCTATTGTCTAAGTTGTGACTCATGCTATCAAACTCGTTATTTTACCGACACCTAAATCCTAATGATACCAATCAATGCCCATGGTCGTTTTAAAATGTTGTCATTATTTTTTGGGGTTGAAATATTTTATGAAAGTTTACCTTGGTCTAAGATCGGGTTTTAATATTTCCTAGGGCCTTAATCCATGTATCCATGTTCCCAACCATCGTCTTCGTAGTGGGTGGCACTCTTTTTAAGAATAACATTTATCGCACGTGAAGATAATTAAGTTCTATGCTAACCATTCAATCATTGTGAATAGATCACCGCCATTCCCTGCACTCAAGATTTTTCATTTCCTATTGTTTTTTTTGATGAGCTAGTAGGTGTAAGCCACCTGCCTTGTGCATTGGCGGACTTAGTCTCTTTGATAAATATTTCAATTGGTATTAAAAGGAGATCCATAGTGGTTAACTGAATGATGTTGCTACATCTTGGTCACTCCCCACATGCCTGCTTTGTTTCATTTTTCATTAAAATAATCAAGCGGGCTAGTGGGCAGTTACCCCATGTCATATTCGGTGGTGGGACCATTTATTCCAAAGGGTCAATAGACAAAGCTTTGAGAAAGATCAATGATTGATGTCACAAAACATATGTTCATATGGGTCATTCCCTGCATGCCTATCTATTCTATGTATTACGATGAAGTAATCACATGGGCTAGCGGGCGCTAGAAACGTGTTACCTTTATATGGTGGGCCTGATATCCTTTTATGATTTGCAAGTGGTATCAAAATGAAATCTACAGTGGTCATTGGGTGACATGGTTTAATCTTGTTTGCTCGTTGCCACCTCATTCGATTTTAGTTGGTATTCATAAAATGTCATGTGCTAGCGGGTGGATTGACACCTATTATTTCATGGAGGACCCTTGAAGATTTGGAGACATTGATTTCTTTGTAAGGAAAGATATCAATGGTTGATGGCGAGGGACATGGGTAAATCCTAACTGTTCCTCACCATCTCGTAAGAGGCCCACTTGTATCTCTTTTTTCTTAGCGGGTGTGTGGGTGACTGCCACATGTAATATTTTAAGGGCTCAGATGAACTTTAGTGGAGATAAAGTATTACTAAAATTTGTCTAAGATGACACTAAGATTGAAATGATGCCATATTAGAACTAGTTTCTTTTGGCACGTGTTTGAGATTTGGGAAATGTTTTTGATTGCGACCATCAATTATATCAGATGTTGGTATATGTGGGAAGGTGAAATTGAAGTAAGGTAGAGTACAGGATGATATTTTGAGATCAAATCAAGATCACTCCCTGCTATCCTATTATGATGAATTGCAAGTGAAATAATCCCCATGGGCAAGCAGGTAAATATGACATGACATGATTTATTAAATGCTAAATATGTGATTAAATATGCAGATAGAGTGGAGGAATATCCACTTGGGATTTTCTGATTAGGAAAAGGGATCAAGTGCACACAATTAGTTTTGTCATAATTAAGCATCTTGATTATAATTTGTTGATTTGTCTCAATGTGTGATTGAAAATCAAGGTTCAAAAATCAAGCATCTTATTGTCAACTTTCTCTCACAAGATTTTCTAAAGTATTAATGGTTGGCATGCTTACATTGCTCAATATAATGAGGACTAATAGCCATATTTTTCCTCATAGTTTGCAATCAGTTTACTGAAAATTGAGCTTAAGTCTGTGAGAGGGTTGGAGAAGAGTTTCTTTGGTCAAAGGTTGTAGATGTATCATGATAAAATTTCCCTGGGTAAGTAGGTAATCATACCTGCTTATTTTAATTAAAACTATATCAGTTTATGGGTTTTAGAATCCTAAGGTGGTGAGGGTTTATTATCTGTACTTTTGGGTTAATTGGAACTATGGATTCTTGAGTTCTCTATTCATCAAGAGTCTTGTTAAGAGTAAATATGTGAGGAACTTTTGCATATTGTGAGTCTCCTTGTTCTTGTCCTAATCATTGTGAAAATGAGTAATCCAAATGAGTTTATCAAGCTAATCCAAAGGTTTAGAAGACTTTAGTTTTTTGAGTCCAATGAGGATGTTCCTGAGAATAAGGTTGAGATAGTAGGAGCTCCTAAAACACCAAAGGAGAAGAAATAACACAAGAAATATAAGAATATTATGGTCAAGAGCATGTATAATTTGAGAGGAAAGACCATTTTTAAAGAACTAGTCAAGTTTAAAGGGAAGGAGTTGGTTGAGCCTGTGAAGAGAGAAAATAAAAGAAACAAGTATCGTAATGCCTACCTAGGGAGACACAATTCTCCCATTACAGTTTCATACAACCCTTCAGAGGGTGGAGGTGATACTAACACAAAGTACAACCATTATCTTTTTTCCTTGATGCTGCTTGAAGACTCTAATGATTGGGGAGTGATAGTTCTTCCAATTTCATCATGAACAAGGAGCGGGCGTGCATGCTTTGATTCTGATGACTTAGAGTAGTGTCTCTACCCTATTTTTTATTGATGACACCATTTCCACTGCATAAGGATCATTATCTTTAGCATTTTCATGGTTTTTTATCTTTAATGCTAATTTGGAAATCTTTTTGGCTGGTGTGATGGAGAGGTGTTGGACTGCGTGTCTTCGGTGGAAATTATCCCTTTTCTAGGTAGTATATAAGTTTTTGTTCCCTGTACAGGTGGATAATCTTCTTTGGTCTATAAGAATGAGGTATTCTAGAGTTGTTGCAACAACAAATGATGACTTTTTGAGGGCTAGATCATCGTCTTTAGTGAACCATGTGGAGTTTTGTCTCCCTCTATTTTGTAATGATTACATGTAACTAACTAGACAATATCTCAAATTTAGGTGGAATCAGGTTTGAAATGAGAATGAAATGTAAATGTAATTTAGTTTGATGCTTATTGCTCCCTTATTCTATAAAAGGGATTTCAAAGCTTATTATAGGGGTTTTCAAGTTTTGAGTCTCAAAAGGTCTAGGTAAAAAATCTAAGCTCAAACAGGAGCAGATTGTAAATAGATGAACTGATGAATATATCAGGAACACGTTTAGGGTATGAGTCTTAATGTAATGATCTTAAAGTGGTTTTACAGTAGAAACAACAATAGAAGAAAGTATTAGTTCTAAAATATATGCTCTCCTTTGTAACTTTCTCACAAATTATGAATGAAATTGTTAATGATCTTTTGATTTATCTTCAATTGTTTAAATTAAATTAATGATTTTATTTTTACTTTAATTCAAAAATTTGATTTAATGCTTAAATAAGGTCATGGGTTTATGAGGAAAGGATATATGATTTGGTAAGTAGTTATGTTTTAAATATAGTGAGTTGAATACTACAAGGTAGTATAACAATACTCCACAAATTACCCAGTTAAATTGCTAATGTATTACTAAAAAATTACAAATATGACTCCATTATCCCAATAGATGAGGCACTGGTCTTTTCATTAGGTTATGTTAGACATAAGTGTGTTAGTAATTCACTAGAACAAAGGGCTTGGAATGAGAATGAAAAACAATTAATACACCTTCAATTGCAAAATCCTAGTTTGAAGTATCACCTTATTCCTTGCAATAGATAATAATTTGTTTAACAAGCGTCCAAATCTTTAATGAATATTGTCTACTTTCATTCATAATAACATGTATGTGTATAGAAATTTTCTTGATAAGATAAATATCACATCGACATATTTAGGGATGCGCTCCTAGGTTTCACAGAGCCCAAAGGGAAGAAGGACTTAAGAAATCCTTACTTACATGTTGGCCAATCCTTACCCTTGCTCATAATTGGATTCTCCAAGATTCATAGGGAAGTGGTGAGGTTATGTTTGGTTCCTAAAAAAATAACCAACACCTTCTAGATGATTTGATTGTATATCTATTACATAATGGTAAGATGAAAAAAACAATAGACATGATCCTATAATGATTTAGATATTTGAGGTTTGCATAAGATATTTCCCTAGTTTACAACATTAAATCATGAATAGCATGTATTCTTGTCTACTCTTGAATTACTCTAATTTCTAATGGCAATAGAGGTGATCAAAATGATGGATGTTTGGTATTTCATCAATATGGACTAGTGCCTACACTCTAGTAGGAAACAAAGTAATGAACATATAGAATATAACGTCAACAATCTTGATTCTCATTAATACTAAATTAAAGATTACTTCAATTTAATCAACCTTCTTAATGATCCATCTTATAACTATAATGACCCATTTGTAATAAATAGCTGATAATTATAAGGCATTTGTAATGCATTAGATGTTGTCACACATACATCAAACTCCTATTACAATCATATGAAAAAATGTGATAAGAGGAGCATACATCAAATGACAACAAATTATAGAAAAATGAAGGGAGCATATAGAATAAAACATCAAAAATCTTGATTCTCATTAATACCAAATTAAAGATTACTTCAATTTAATCAACCTTCTTCATGATCCATCTTATAACTATAATGACCCATGTGTAATAAATAGTTGATAATTATAAGGCATTTGTAATGCATTAGATGTTGTCACACATACATCAAACTCCTATTACAATCATATGAAAAAATGTGATAAGAGGAAATAAAATAACTATGATTAAAATATTCCCCTAAGCCTTGACAAACTATCACAAAGACATACTAGGACATAAAATGCTTCCTACACTATGCAAGATACATTCCTTCATTTGTAACTCAATTCCACTTTGGAGTCTACACCCAATGGAAGGAAGGTGAAAATATTAAAGATGGGCGAGGGTGAGAAATTTGGTGACTTTTAAAATCTTTGAACTAAGTAAGAGGTTCAAGAGGTTTAGGAACTTGTGAACCCCTAATAACACATCAAATCTAGTTTTTAATATCATTACCTTCATTAGAGAATTATTTCTTTACGTATAAAATCCCTTGGGAAGATCTTGAAGCATTTTAGCAAGTTCTAGAATTCTTAAACACATTAAACATACTCGAGCTTGGCCATATTCCCCCTGTCAAAGAATCATCAAATTCTTATACCATTGAACTCATCAATATTAGTTCCTTGATTTTTTTTCTCCATCTTCTTGTTAGAGATTTTTCCACTTCTTAAACCATGCTACAGAGTTCAAAATCAATTGAACTCACTAACATATATACTTAGTCATTTTCTTCTCTTTATTGTCAAGGATTTGAGCTTCTTGTGAACTTGTTGACAAGTTCACAAGTTTTAAACTCATTGACAACCTTCCATAATCCATTCATTTATTTACTACCATATTAACAATTTGGTTAACCATTAAACCTTGTCAAAGGTTTAAGATATTCTTGAACCTCCAAAAAGCTGACACTATGCTTAGGAGAAACCAAAACTAGACATTCCCAATAAATTTCACCAACCTAACCACATGAGGGAAACATGGGAATGATAAGAGGGTGCACTAAGGAAAAAATTAACAAAGGGGAAGAGTCTATTATATGTTTGTTAGATCAATTATCTATGATGAATCAACAATGCTAGAGCAATAAGGGGACAAAGACTTAGCCAATTTTAAAATTTTGAGGCATGTGAATTTGAGCATTAGCAACTCCATGAGTGCCAATATCAAAGTAATTCTATCATGTGTCAATACTATCACAGCATAAGGGTGAGCCTCACACTTTGTTTCTAGAAATTTTTTCGAAGCATATGGTTTCATTGGATGTTTTCCCCATAATTCCTACTAGGTTTGCCCAAATTCACATTCCTTTAAAGTGGAGATTATTTTAAATAGCATTTAGATAAATATAAGATTTTTCATTTTCACTTATTCTATTGTTGACATTAATTTCTTTCTTTATATTAATGATATATTTTATTCTAATGTTCATATGTTTATTCTAATTTAAACCAAAATAGTTGCATTTTAAGTGACACATCTCTAGGTGTCGTTAGATCACTAGGCTAATGCCCCATATATAGTTACTAATATCTTATTGCCTTTAGCTATCAATTGGGCTCATTATCCTCCTTGCCAATGTCAATTTGAATGTAGTTAAAATTCTTGGGGAGGTCATCAATCCTAGGCACATGCTTCCTAGTCATCATTGAAAAGAACTAGGGATCAATCTATCCATGACTAGTCACAACCCAATTGTTTTCTCTTAACCTCTTCCATATCTCATGAATAAGAGACCATAGATGACTAGATTTTGGTAAGTACACTGCCTACCTTTGGCTATTTCTCTTGTTCATGCTACTCAATTGCCTAATGAGGGTAAGAATGAAGAAAATTGTGTGATTACTAGTTGGGAGGTCATTGTTAATGGCTGCATTCTCATTAATATATTGAGAAATTGGATTACTATGACCTCCCCCTTGTGACATAGCTCTTACAACTTTATAATATTGTTTCGTCTTGTTATTTGAGCTCAACCCTATTTAAACTTTGAGGGTGTTCTTTCTACCACCTACCTCTTTTGTGAACACTTTGTAATACTCAAATTACTTTTATATTATATAAATAATATAAAAGTCATTCATAAAAATGACCACAAACACAAAAATAAAAAATACAAAAATGTGATGAAATATGTAAGAATGTTGAACTTTAATAAACTATGTTTTATTTCAAACTAAAAATTAGATTCTATTAGATTGACCTATAAACATAATGTTGTGAAAAACAAAATACACATACACATGAAATATGAAATATACACAAACAAATTTGATGAAATATGTAAAGATGTCTACTATGTTTTGTTTCAAACTAAGAATTAAATTCTATTAAATTGAGCTTTAAACATATTGTTGTGGATACAAAATATATACATACACACATCAAAATATAATCCTATTAGAAAACTATTGCTGAATTTTTTCGGACATTCTTTTTGTCCATCTTCAGTGCTTCTACTACTGTATTTTCCATATGTGTGTGTGTGAGAGAGAGAAATATATCTCTGGAAACTAATTTTTATACTATAAAATTTACCAGCATTAACATTAATAGTAATCAGTTCACTAAGTCTTACAAGACTCCAAACCTGAAGAGCTATTTAGTTGAGGATGAACCATGTGACCAGGCGTGAAAACTCATTGTTCTGAGGAGTAAGCAGACACATCAATAGAGATGGAGAGGAAGGCGAGGTTTAACAATGGCCTCCAATGGAATTTTATTTAGGCAGTGTGAGAGCAATTCCTTCTGTCATGTCAACAACAGTGCCTTCTCGAGCAAACCAGTCGAAACTCTGAAGCAGCCGCCCCAATGTATGGCTGACCATAATCAATGCTAAAGACATGCCCGAGCATATTCTCCTGTCCTTTCACATCAATCTCCTTGCCGTTGTTGAGAGAACGTTCAGGATCAAATTCTGTGGGGCGCTCCCACACAGTTGCGTCCCGGTGAATTGCCCACACATTCACTAAAAGTTGGATAAAGCCTGAGAGTTTTTTTCACAATTGCTTGCAAGTACTTCAGCCTGTGCACATCTGATTCCTCCATTAATCGATTCCGTCCGACATGGATATCGAGCTCTTGCTAGGCTTTGCTCAAAATATCCGGGTGTTGTATCAGAGCTGGCAATGCCCACTCGATGGTCAAAGAGGATGTTTCACTACCTGCGGTTATCAAGGTCTGCCAACCCAAAACACAAATCTTGTAGGTAAGAGCTTAAAAAGCATGGTCAATGTATACAGTCTTTATTTTAAGACTGGGTTTCTACTTAGCAATTGACTACTTCAAAAAGTGAGTGCGTTGACCAGAAGCTATTCATCAAGGGTCTCTAGTATCTCGTTGTCTATTCAGTTGATTATATTTATTAATTAATTGAAAATTAAAAAATCCGTTATATTATGATTTCCGAGTATCATCAGATCAGGTCTCTATTTGAACAATCAGTATCTCTACCACAATGTCAGAAAGTTTCCGGTTAAACAATCTATACCATGACCACAAGACGCCAACGGTTTAATACAAACTATGATAAGAAGATTTTGCAAACATTCCAAATTATGTAAGAGAAAGTGATACAGAAACATATTAAGGCGATGGCTTTCACCATATCGTCGTTATTGTCAGACTCAATTTCATGGTTGTCTGTTGCAGAGATGAGAACATCAATCAAGTCTCGAGCATGCACACCTCTTTTCACTCTGTGATTATGGAGTAATTTTTTCATAAACACGTCTATTTTCTTCCTAAGATTCTTCATAGCAAACTCTATTCTCTGTGGATCGACCCACTTGAGAAAAGGTAAGTAATCACCGATCTCAAATGTTCCATGTAACAAGTGACTTTCTTCCATCAACTTCTTGAAGTGCTGCGCTTCTTGGAAATCTTCAGAACCGAGATCTGGCGAGAATCACTTACTGGCAACTATTCGCATCATGGATGTGAGATCAGACAGCCTCGAATTGACGTTCACTGGATTCCTCTGTCGCTCCCAACTCTCGAACAGCGAACGGATCAGATCAGAAACCTCCTCTGTGCGGACGTGGCTGAAGGATTCTATTCTGGATGCCGTAAAGAGCTGGAGGCTGCAAATTTTTCTGATGTTTCGCCAGTAGGAGCCGTAAGGAGCGAAACCGAAGTTTTTGTAATCATACCCAATATGCTTTCCTAAAGACACAAATGGACGCGAAGGGTTTGTTTGTAAGGCATTCTTCTGCGAGATCTGATGAAGCGATGACCAAACTGGGCGGAAGCCAAGTTGCAGATGTGTTTTTTTATTCAATATCTAAGAATCTTAAATCGATTGTCCTATCTTAGTCCAACTGATCAAGACCATTCTTGTCATAGTGTACTACATTTTTATCATAATCTATAACGACACAAACTAAAATGTCATACAAATAGCAATAGAACAGTACATTATTGATCCAAAATTTTAAAATTGCCATGAAAGCCATAAAGAACTGCACAAGAACTGTTCTTAAAAATAAACGTTAATGTTTATTATTTTTCAACATTTTTGAGTTTCTTAATACAGAATAGGTAAACGAGTGGAAAATATTAATACGCAATATAAAATATTTTTGGATTATTTCTTTAAAAGGTGGCATCTAATAAGACATGTTATAAGACAAAAGGTATGTCATCCATGACCTGATAACAGTGATATTTTAGGATAATATTTTTCTTAGGGTAAATAAATAATTAGTTTTAATAACCTTTTTATTTTTTTATATATTTTTGATAATAAAGTTTGGAATGTTAAATGTACCAAAATAAATAAGTGTTTTTGAAATTAAATTAAATATTAAAAGTTTTTAGTTGAAATATTGTAATAAATGTTAAATGATGATTTGTTAATGTTGGAGAAATATTAATGAAGATTAGATGGATCCTATGAAATTAGTGAATGAATTGTTTGTTAACCTAGATCACTTTAGCAATTATGAAATCAATCATGCAAGAATAAATTACATTTATCTTATAGATTTGAATTATACATCAAAATTTAATCTCTCTAACTTTCAAAATGTTGCATTTAGCTTACCTTGATGTACTTAGTCTATTCTTATATAAAAACTCTCTATGCTTTCTAGTTTTCCTTTGGCAAGGATAATTATTTCTTCATGTCAAACCAGATAAGGATATCGATTTAATGGCTTTATACAATATTGTGAAAAAAACTCTTAAACATGTAAGCTACTCTAGGTGATTGTACAACATAAAATGTTCTCATAAGATCTTTTAAGATGACATGCAAAACTATGTGTATAAGATCAAAATAAACATTCTTCAGACATCCACATGCTCCTAACAATGCTCATATAGAACTAGATTCCTTATTTAATGCTTCAATTGAAGTGTGAACAAAGGATATTGTGAATATATAACTCTCAAATTCTAGACATCTAAAATGAATTCATTGAATTTATTTAAAGATAGGGACATGGAGATAAATTTCACAAATTTACATTAGCTCAAACTTTAGGGAAAATGTTCTGGTAAGAATTAGCCCAAATTTTATTTTTAAACAATGAATCCATTACTATAAGGTCAACCCTATCATTTTAAAAATGATCCCAAGCATAAGAAGATTCATACCATCATGTGCATTGGATAGGTTGGAGTACATCCATTTATAGGCATAATAAACATAATGCTTAAGGAAAATATATCGAGATGAATAAACTTGTAGATAAAGTAAGGGATAAATTTCTAGATTTTTGTTAACATCATGTCTTCATCTTCAATTTCATATCCATCAATAATGTTAATGAAGTACCTCAAGTCTTCTTCTTGGTTACTACATTGTTCCCTTAGAATTTTGGAACTTTGCCTCTAATATCGCTTGGGATAGGGTTAGGATAGTTTGGAATCTCAAATAAGTTTAGTTACCTATATATTTGAGCTCCAAGTAGTTATCTTTTTGGATCAAATAATTGGGTCTAACTCCTAGGATTGCCACCAAAATGTCTCATGTACTTGTTGACCCCTTTACTAGTAAACTAAATTATAGGCCTCCCTCAACTGATCAATTTTATCTAGAAATTCTTGCCTTACTTTTTTAGCTTCAACTAGTATTTCCAAATCCTCATCTATAGGTCTTCACCTTTCACCATCATTACATTGAATATGTTGATAAACATCATGAAAAGTTCGATCAAATTGTGATCCATGAGAGCCTTTGGGAGAAGGTTGTTGGTGATCAACTTTGTCAAAAACATTATTGATACTACCTAATGTGTGGTTCCTCACTATATCATAATCATGAATATTGGCATTTCTTCTTCTAACAAGCTATTTTTTTGAATGATTAGAAGTGTATTGTGTTTCTATCTTTTAGTTAAAAAAGCATCACCTCTACTTGAGGTGATAACTTATTCAATACCATTTTATCCAAATAGATTACCTTCATATTTAAGCTATCATTTACCATGTTGATTTCTTGTTGTAGAGGAGGGGGACCAAACACATCAAGGCTCCAAGTCACAAAGAGCCAAGATTGGAGGGCTACCCTAATCTACCTCAACTATGTAGGTGTTTTAGCTCAAGGATAGAGAATGAAGAGCACTCTCAAGTTCTTTTTCCACTCTACTAATTTGAGAATTTGAATGGGGCTAAATGAGCTAGCTTCTGGAACTTGAACTATACCTCAAAAATCTCTCTATTAGAGGATAGCAATGTGGGTTAGGGATGATAGTACAACATGTTGGTGTCTCACTGGGGTGTTGGTATCCATATAGGGAGAAAGTACAAAGGTATAATAAGAATGCCAAAAACCTACTAATAGCTTAACAAACAAAGTTTAAAGTGACAACAAATAGAATAAGCAAAGTAAATAAAATGATGTGGTAGAAGTGACAAGAAACAAAGGTGGTGAATATTAACTCACAAGGAGTCAAGTTTGCTAGCAAGCTCCATATGAACACGTACCTACACACAACCCATAAAGGAAAAATATTGGGGTTGTATAGAGGTTTTTCGTAGTCAAATGCTCACTTTGGTGTTTCCATATCTAAGGACAGCCAGGTAGAGAGATAGATAGAAATATGATAAACGAAATAATACTCAAATAGAAATGGAACCAAATACTACAAGAGACACAAAGCTACAAAAATCTAGTAATAGAGTAAATAAAAACAATTACCACCATCAAACAAAGACACTCAAGCCCAATGAGAGAGGAATGTAATCCCACAAAAATGGTAGAGTTGACGCAACCACAACAACACCGAAAGCAGCCTCTCTAGGCACCAAGCTACAACTTCTATGGTAAAATGTGTGGGATGTTGTGATGTTTGAGTTGTGATGCCAATAGTGAAAAAAGTAGCAAAAGTATGGAGTGAGAGTGGGATCGTGTGTAGAAGATCAAGAATTTCCAAAAGGATGTCAAGATTCTAGAGGTAGGAATCATGTTAGGATGGCAGTGCATCGTACATGTGCCCCTAATAGAAATTCACCCACTGACACTAAAAATAAGTGCCAAGTGGATGGGGTGTAGAATGAGGATGTGTGGAATTACTTGGTCAGATTTGATTTTCTAAGGTAGAGGGTATAAAAGGAGAATTTGTGAGAGGGGTGCAAATTCGGTCTTATACATTTCCCCCTGACTTTAGCAAACATGAGTGTCAGTGAGTGTTTAGTAAAGTAGATCAAAAGTGTGAAAAATGTATACCTAAACCATCAAGGAAGCAAATCACAATCTAGCGAGCTAGCTTGAAAGCACAGGGTAGGAAAATAACTCCACGGGTACTCTCTCCTAAGGAGCTTTGAACAAAGTGCATCAAAATCCCATAGGCCAACGATGGAAAGATCCCATAGAAATCAACTACTTCAAAAATCCTCATACATGAAAAGAAGGTACCCCTATGTACTCTCTCCTGAAGGAAGCCCAGTGTGGGGGACTCTATAGATTTAGATTAAAAAAGCAACTTTATAGGTGCACCTACAAAGCAACATATTAATTTGCAAACAAAACATGTTAGAAAGAAAAAGGCCACATACAAAACCAAGCAGATAGTCACAGAAATAGTCAAAAATCAAAAGAAGAGCTTTCAAAGGGGTCCCTCAGGAATCCTTAAAAAGAAAAGGGGTCCACTCAATGGATGCACATTTCAAAAGTGTAATAGTACTTTTCATAAATCAATTCAACATCAAGGAATCCATTTGAGATATGTTCACATCATCAAGGAATTCAAAAAGAAGAAGGTCTCATCATAAGGGGATGTATAGAAATTTTCCTATAGGAGAAGGTGCTTCCTCCTCAGAGGATTTTTTTTTTAAATACTTCCTTTACGAACCCATGATGAAGGAAAAAATATCCCGCTAGGGGTCCTTATTGAGGAATACAAATTTTGAAAAATATTTTGAAGCGATTTTCAAGAAAAGAATCCTTGGCCATCAAATACATTTTCTAAAAATTGAAGCAACATGATAGCCCCCCCTTAGGATGGTGTGTTCTAAATGCAAAGCCATGTGGTATCTTACAATGCAAAAAACAAGAATGAAAAAATGATGTTGTGGCCCATGGAACATAGTGAGATGTAACCATGGTAATGCTATCCCAGACACGAGGGACAACACATGAGCATGACAACATGAAAAAGAAAGCAAGAAAGACAAAAGAAAAGACAGAAGAGATTATAAGGAATAAGGGACAAGGGAGGTCTAATATTTCAAGGTTAGAGCTGCTCATAAATATATATAAATAGATATAATAGTATATAAATGAACTATCATTAGCATCCAACTATATCAGACCATATGAAGAAAGGAATGTGAAGAAAAAAATAAAAAAAATAGGGTCAACATGGAAGGGAAGCCTAAATGCACTTAACACTTTGCATCATCCCTAATTGTTGAAAATCAACACACAACAAAAGAAGTAGGATGTAAGAAATAGAGGAGTTTTTATGACACATAAAGAATCTTGTATCCAAGCACCTACAAGGGAGACAAGGGTTATCCAAGAACACATAACACAAGTTTAGGCAAACACAAACACACACACACACAATCTACTATGCATATAAAGAAGAGGCACCCCTTAATCCTCTTCAACCAAAAGGTCATCATTCTCTGAGTCTAGATCATCATAAGGGGAAGGTGAATGAGCCTGCAAGGGAAGAATATCAAGGGGGGAACATTCCAACCCTCCCATGACAGGAGCCAAGGAAGAAGGATCCTCGAGGTCTTCTTCAATTAGTTATTATGGGGTGAAAGTCAACGAATTCATGAAATTCTCTTTAATAGGGTTGGTACCTCATCCAGAGAATTAAACATCCACTTCATAGGAGTGTGATGTGTTAACTCAATAGTTGAGGGAGGTGATGCTCAAGATTCATTGCGAGGCTCACCGAATGATTTGGGAGCTGTGAAAAACTCTGGGGATGTCGATGCTTCCTCCATAACTAGGATGACACAAGCTAATGCAGAACCATAGTTCAAAGAAGTTGAGCCCTTTTCTCAACCCCCATTTCCAATGGGTTTGTCCTCCATCTTCCACTTCATCGGAGGATACGAGATCCCTATAGACAAAGAAGAAGGTACAAAGGAAGAGGAGATAATTGCACTGAACACCACCAAAGTATTCGACATGTCCATTGGTTTTGAGAATGGTAGAATTTTTGGGAGGGACATTAGAAATGGTGGATCAACCAAAGGAGCAATAAACATGTGCACCCTCTTCAAGTGAGGATTATTTATTCTCACGAAGGAGCCAAAAGCAAGAGCAAAGTTGAAGGAATTGAAGCGAAGGGGACAAGAGAGGAGGATATAGAAAAAGATGTTGAGGCAAGGGCTACTGAATCCTCTTTCTTACTCTAGAAGGTGGCCTAATCAGTGGCAAGATACTTTCTCCAATTCTTGAACTCTAGTACATGGTAGTTCCTATGACTCTGAGAGCTAGATTCCAAAGGCTGAGACAAGATAGAAACCTCCTGTTTGACCATCAGAGTATCCATCACAGTCATTTTTCATGGAGGGAGGGAATCTTGGATGGGAATAGGAGGGAGAAGTTGAGAGAATGATAGAGAAATAGTAGAAGGAGCTAGCTCTAATGTCTCAATGACAAGCCTCTTCCCATTGACTTCCTTAGAGGCAGGAGTTGTAGGAGGTTGTGGAGGCCAATACATAGAGGAATCCCCATGGGGACCCTTCCTCTTACCATGCTGAATAGGTCAAGGCACCATGGGTAGGATGGGATGTTCAAATGTCATATGCTTGGGATTTTACCAAGAGGGCACCATTAGGTTCTCCAACGAATGCCTAGGAGTAGAAGATGATGACACCACAACAAGGTGAGAAGAAGCAATAGGCGAGACATTAGAGGAAGAAGAAGGGCCTTGGGCACATTTGTCTCTTCTTCCCCTTTTTAATTCAAGGTGACTTCACATTTCGCCTTGAGGAAAGCCCTCTGTGAAATGGCATAGGGAGGAGGGTATCTCACCTTAGGCGTTATTCCCCCATTCATGTACCTCACATAGGTTAGGTACAAGAGGCCCATCCTAGGAATAAGTAGACCAACAAGAATAGGCCAAAAGTGATTTGTTGAATAGCCCCCACACACAATTGGAAATTAATAGACGATATTATGGATTACATGCACCATACTGTCATGGGAGAAATTCAGACACTTATGAGTTCCACCGAGGGAACTACATTCATTGTAACCAACTATGGGATACCTAGTTTCACTCTAAAGAGCTCAAACCCTAGGATAATGTCAAAAAGTGCATTTATAGATCTAGTTCCAACTAATACTGAGAAGGTGATGTAGCTGACAGGAGGTACAAAAATCCCATTGTGTGTATGAATTGTGATCCTACATTTGTCATACCCATATTTGTGTAAGAAACTAATCAACATAATCTCCTCAGTAATGACATTCACCTGACATGTAGGGTCAACAAGGACACTCATTATGGTGTTCCCATTTATTCATGTAGAGATGTATAAGGGAGATGGTTATCTATTGTAATTCATCGACAAGTCCTACGAGGTGAAATTTATGTCAGGAGATCCACTTGCAGGTTGTGGAGATGGGATGGGTAGATGTAAAAAGGGGGCCATCTCTTCGTACACTAAACAAAACTTTCATAGAGCCCCCAAGGGTTTTGTAACTAGACGGTGACCCACTTAAGGTTTAATTCCATGATGCTTATGGAATATTCTAGCAAGGCTAGATTCCTCACAACACTCACACCTACAACATTCCTAGGATATGAGGAAAGGGTCTTTCAACATTTCCAGATGGAACAAAATTGGTTCACATTGGGTTCACCAAAATGTAGAGGAGGGGGACCAACCACACCAAGGCTCTAGGTCATAAAGAACCAAGAGCAGAGGAATTCCCTAATCTACCTCAACCATGTAGGAATTTTAGCTCAAGGATAGAGAATGAAGAGAACTCTCAAGCGCTTCTGTCACTCTACTAAAGTTCAGGAATTTGAATGGGGATAAACAAGCAAAATTATCAAACTTGAATTGTACCTTGAACAACTCTCTACTATTGAAGTGATCAACCCAATATCTTCAATCTACAACAACAAATAATCTCCACAAGAGATAGAGAGAAGCAACAATGGAAGATGCTATTCCACCAAATAGGGATTGAAATATAATACAAATGATCTATATGCAATACTATAAAATTCAAAATATGGTGGAGATTCCTTACTTATAAAGGAGAGGATGAGAGATAGGATAAGACAAGATCATGACAAGTGTCTTAATCCTATCACATGAGACAAATAAGACTTCTAGAAGATACAACTAATATCCTAAGCATGTGAATTAAGTCCCCTAAGTCTCTAGTAAAAGAATAAAATAGGTACAATATTTATTCACACCAATACCCCCCTTAAGTGAAACTTAGGGAGGAACAAACCAATGCAAAATATGGGTCCCTACAACAAGGCTTAATGAGGTACCCATGTACAAAATGAAAAATATCTCACAAGTAGAGAAAAGGAGAAAAACCTTGTGGGAGAAAACTCCTCTCCAAAAGAAAGAAAAAGCTAAAAGGAAGCTAAAAGCTGAAGAAGGAAGGAGGACTCCTCAAGAGCCCCCAAGGACAACTTCCTTCACCCCAAGCATCAATCCCAATTGAAGATAATGAGGTGATGCCAAAGGTTTAGTGAAGATGTCTACAACATGTTGATTTGTAGGCAAATACTCCAAGCTGAGAACACCATCGTAGATGAGTTGCCTAATGAAGTGCATGTGAATCTCAATATTATTAGTACATTGATGCTCCATTAGGTTGCAAGAGACATGAATGGCACTCTAATTGTTGCACCAAAGAGTAGTGGGCTGAGTGGAAGGGAATCCAAACTTAGTCATCAACTGACAAAGCTACAAAACCTCCTGACTAGCCAAAACTGTACCTCGATACTTAGCCTTTGTTGATGATAATGCAGTAGTAGTCTATTTCTTGCATGACCATGAAATTAGACTAGAACCAAGGAAACAGACAAAGCTAGGAGTAGACATTTGATCATTGAAATCACAAACCCAATCTGAGTTAGTGAAGCCCACTATCTTAGATGCACCTGATCTGTAGTGAATGTTGAAATGAGTAGTTCCCTGAATGTATCTCAAGATACATTTGGTGGCATTCAAATGAATTTGATGAGGCTCTTGTGAGAAGTGAAAGACAAGTCCAACTACAAAGGAAATATCAAGATGACTATGTGTCAAGTACAAAAGACTACAAACCAACTACTGGTACAAGGTAGGATCAATTGTAGGAGTAGAGAAACTAGTAGATAGTACAATACCTAATTGGAATGGAGTAGGGGCAAGCTTGCAATCAACCATTCCAAAATATTGAAGAAAATCAAGAGCATACTTCTATTGGAAAATGAAGATCCCTCAGAATTCTGATGAACCTAAAGACCAAGTAAGTAGTGCAAAAGACCAAGGTCAGTCATATCAAATCATTCCATCAATGCTCATTGTGTACTTTGAATCATGGGAGTAGAACTCCTTGTGAGAATCAAATCATCCACATAGAGCACAAGTATGAGTAGATCCTCTCCATGTTTCTAAGTATAAATTGTGGGATTGGAATGGCAGTGAGTGTAGCTAGAAGCAAGCAAGAAACTATCCATGTTCTCATACCAAGCTCGAGGGACCTGTTTGAGACCATACAATGAACATCGAAGCCTGCAAACAAATGAAGGGTCCTACATGAAACTTGGTGGTTGATCCATATAGATCTCCTCATGAAGATCCCCATGCAAGAAAGCACTCTTCACATCCATCTAATACATTGACCATCCCTATGATGCAGCTATTGCAAGAACAAGGAAAATAGAATCCATCTTGGCAATAGGAGAAAAGCTCTCATAATAGGAAACTCCTTCAACTTGAGAAAACCCCTCTACAACAAGATGATCATTGTACTTTTCAATGGAACCATCTGCTACATACTTGGTATGATATACCAACTTGCACTGAACCAAATTTCTTCCCTTAGGAAGAGGAACAAGATCCCAAGTATGATTCTTCATCAAAGAAGAATACTCATCAACCATAGCACTATCTCACATTGTAATACTTGAAGCATCTATAAACTTCTGAGGATCATTTGAAACAACATGACTCAAAAGACTAATTCCTGAAGTCTGAGAACAAATGCTGCGAGTGTTTGTGGGATCACCAAGAAGAGGACCAGGCTCCTCAAGAGTAACTCGAGCCCATCGTGTTCTAGTGGCTGATTGAGGAGGAGGTGGATCAAGACCATCATAAAAATCTTCCTCAAGTAGCAAATTCTAGACGTGTAAAATTGACTTTAAAACACTTATCATAAGGGTATGTGTAGGATCATGATGGGCCAAAAAGTGGTGAGATGATGGGTATTTGTAGGGTATGTGGCTAATGACCCTTTTTTTACCCAAAATTGATGAAATGAAAGGGTTTTTAAAGGAGATTCTTAGGTTTCCACCAATATAATTTTTTCTCGATTTTGAATTTAATAAATAAATATTATTCATTTTCTATTTGAATTGTGACTAAAGTCCTAATTGATAGGCTGATTGAAAAAAAAATATAGCTTTCAAATAGTATCACATTTTTTGAATCCAAAGCATGTGTCACATTCTATGCTTTTCATACTATACAATTAAAAAAAATGAATTTCATGAATTTTTGACCAAGTGTTGGAAAATGTGCCTCAATCTCACAGGCTGGAACCTCTGGAAGAGCAAAGTTGGTGCGACATTTCTTTGGTCTGGCCGATTGGTAGTTTGGGAATTTTGTGAAATATTCTAGTCTCTATGACCTTCTAGAAGGCTTGCCGAATGCTTTCAATTTGGAGTCTATCTTTGTGACACAAAGTAGTCATTGTAACTTCTCACCACGTGGAGATTTCTGGCCAACAGGCCATTCAATTGGGCATCGGGGAGACTCATAATGACTGGGGGTTTCAGAGTGACTTCTACACTCGGGAAGAAGTCCCAGTGACATTGGAAGGTCTTGCCAACATGGATACGCATTGCAGTCATCGGGGTAACCTATGGCGGCTTTGTGAGAAGTCTTACCAAAAGTAACATGTCTCGGCATCAGTGTTGGAGCTTTCGAGGAAACCCTTGGGTGATTGGTAAGAAGTCTTACTGATAGTGGTATGTCTCACTGATGGACACTTGGGGTAATGGTTTCACCGATGGCTATGTGACTTCGGTGTAACATAAGTGGCTCGGTGTAACCTCTTGGTCATAGCGGTAAGTCTGGCTGACAGGAGACTTCAGTGTAACACATGTGTTTCGATATGTTATCTTACTGAATGTGGAAAGTCTTGCTGAATTGTTATGACTTGAAGACTTCGGAGTAATGTCTCAGTGAAAGTGATATGTCTTACCCATTGGGATGTTTAAATATAACATGATGAGCTCGTTATGAAGTCTTGGCAAAGGATATTTGTCATTCCAATAGGAATGCAATGGACATCAAAAGTTTCGGTATGACTTTGGAACCACGGCATGATCTCTTGGCGAATGTGGAATGTCTGGCCGACAATGACATTGCTATAACATAAAGGGCTCGATATGATCTCTAAGTGAATGACTAAAGTCTTGGCGACTAAGGAACACTTCGGAATGACTTATGAGCTTGGTGTAATGTCTCATCAAATGGTGATTATCTTGCTAATGAGAATGTTGAGGTCGATGTGAGATGGATATCAGTATGATGTTTTGGCGACAAGGGGAAGTTTGAGCAACATGTTGTGAACTCGGTGTAACGTCTTGCCGATGGGGGTGACTCTTGGTGATAGGTGTGCAATCAGTCATGTTGCATTGGGGAGACACAGTTAGTGTCTCACCAACATGCCAACATAGTTTGAACGCCATTGACCATTTTGGATGACTGTCCAACATGGTGTGACTTGGACCAATCAGAGGAGCCGGGAACTGTTGGAAGGTAGTTTGTTTGGAGAGGAAGCTTGATAGATAGAAACAAAAATGTATATAACCTGGCATACAAGATGATGCTCAGCTGGATTGTTCGATACCTATGAGCAATAGAGTGAGGGCGGAGTGGCTGGATGGAAGGCCGAGGCCATGAGGCCAAAATAGAGGAAGTGAGAGGTAGGGTTATGCTGCCAAATTCTCTCTTGATCAAGGATTAAATGCCATGGTTGATCTCTCATGTTGATTTGTACTATATACTATGTGAGGGTATTTTAACAGTATGAAGATTGTTTGGTTTGAGAGGTTGACCAGGAAATGTGCAGAGGGAGAGTTGGTTACCAGATTGTATCCAGAATGAACAAGATGTAATCTCTGAAAAGGCTATGAGCCTAAATTGTATTGTAACCTTTAGTTGCTGAATAATATAATGGCTCAATCTTTGGAGTGTGTGACCTTTCTTACCCAAAAGGGTTTTCCCCATGTAAATCTATGTGATATGGTGAGTGGAAGTCCTGTGCTATTCGGAGACAACACATAGCTTGAAGGATGGTGGAGATGGAAAAGAGAGTTGATCATGTTGTTTTGTTGTGATCTCTATCTCTTGGTTGGCAGCAATATATCTTTGGTGTATGAGGTGCATTTTCTTTTCTCCGTGGTTGTGTAGTAGTAAATCTTTCATATTAGGCATCTATGAAATAGGCTCCTTGATCATATGGAGAAGCCTAGTGTGTTTCTCAACCATGGAAGAGAGTGCTTATGCTAGGTGGTGTTCCCTGGTGTTGGAAGGCACTACTTCCTATTAACCTTGAATACATGAAGGCTATGAAGTTAATCATTAGATGATTTGCAATCTTCTGAAAAAGCCTTTCTCTCTTTCTCGGATGCATGTACATGTTGGTGGTTTAGATTTGGCTTGAAAGGGGCTTGGATTTTTTGAACTACTATTTTCTTTTAAGGATGCTTTGTACTTGCATGGCTCTATGGTTTTGCAGGTTTTACACGTTAAGCAAAACTTGTGATTATTTCAAGTTGCTATTAAGCTATTTTCTAGAGCCTAGCTTTTGGGGTGTTGTTGCATGAGATATTTGTAGTTATGCATGCATGCTTTATGCATGGTTTGAGAAGGTGTGATTCCTTCTCTACATAGGATTTTTGGTACATGATTTCTCACTCAGCATTCTTGTGGGTTCCTTGATTATGGTGCTTGTTGTGGAAATGATTGGAAAATTAGGTTTGGTGTGACCTGGTGTTTGAGTCATGTTGTTTACATGGTTATTCTCTTTGAAATCTTAATGTTGCAGTTTCCAATGTGATGATCAGTTTGCATGTTTGATGTTTGTGATCTATGAGCTATGCGGTTGGTGGATTAGCTACCCATTGGCTATAGTGAGATAACTTGGATGTGGACTATCTTTATCCATGAGGTTGATTCATTGCTAGTGCAGACTTGTTAGCTGGCCTTATCTGTGGTCACTTGTGCATTGGTGTGATTTCTTTGAGATGAGAGGATGGATATTGTTTGAGTACCTGAATAGTCAGTTATGGGAACCTAAAGCAGGTGGTCATGATGCTTGGAGAGCTTGGATGTTACGTTTCAGTGGGAGCTTTAGCAATAATTGTGGTGTCATCACATGGTGTTGAATGGTCTTCTTTAGTGTTGCAAATGTTTCTTAGGGGACCCCTTAGGTCTTGTTGCTGTAGAAGGGTTCTTTCTCTTTTGCATGTACATTATTTGAAGATGTTCAAAATATTGGATCCATGGAGGATACTTGGAGTCTTTGGTTGAGGTGTTGGTGGTACTTGACAAGTGATGTTAGTTTTGAGTTTATTTTCTTTATGTCATAGTATACTCTTATTTGTGTACTAGAGTTTTGGCATTGTGCATTGCACTTGAGACCATGTTAAAGTCCTCTAAAGCATGGTATCTCCTAAGGGGCTATGTAGATCATGGTGTCATGATAAGTTCTTAATTTAGATGATTGGGCTTTCACAATGGTCTAGTAATTCTTTGTGTATTGGGTGCTTTGATTATTTGCTTGATACTTCATGATAGTGCAGTAATGCAGTTGAAGTTTATCATGAGATGATCGTTTGATAGTACTCATTGATACATGAAGAATAAGGTGAGGCTATTTTTTCTCTTATGAGAAAATTATTGCTGCTTGTTACTCTTGATAAAGTTTTTTAGCAGAAAGTCCAAGAAGCCTACACCTTGGTTGAACGTGAGTTCAATTAGAGACCTATGAGGAGATTGCTCTTGGATTAGTCATGATGGCTTATATATCTTGAAGGATTTTTCTTGTTCCCACTCTTGGTCTACTCAGAAGTTTATTTGAGAGGTATTTGGCCCTTTATATTTTTTAGATGTGTTTTATGTTTACTTTCATGATATGGATCTTGAATTACTGTTTAACATTTTGTTTTGGAGGATTCATAGTGGAAGTTGTATAGTTTGTTTTATCTCCTTGAGATTTTGTGTTATGTCATTTACTGAGGAGAATTGGTAGGAGATGATGTATGGGCTGATTTCCTAAAATGGGAAATGTCTTAGCTTGATCTTCTTTGAGAAGCTTACATCCATATTGATTAAATGATATTAGAAGTTGGTTTTGGTGATTAAATGGATGGATGTTGTTAAGGCTTTCTTTTGGGACGTGAAGAAGATCATTCTTGACACAGCTGGCTATTAAAAGTGTATGTAGGAGGATTTTTTATAGGAAGATGATGGGAAAACTTTCTCTCTGTGGCCATGAAGGTTTGTAGTGAGAGAAATGTTTCTTGTAGCAGTTTGTTGCAGGCTGTGCATGTCATTATGGATATTTCCTTGGTACTACATGGCTACATTTTCTATGTGCTATTATTGGTAAACTTCTAATGTCTTTAGATTACTCAGACAGTGGGAGTTCCTATTGTGTTTGGTCTTCTTCGACTAGTTGGAACTTGGAGCTTGCATTTTCCATTGATGGGTTGGTTTTGGAGATGCATGAGTTTACTAATGCTTATACCTTTGAGGTATGTAAGATTGGATGCTATAGCACAAGCTGTGGGTGCTATTTTTAGTTGCATGAGCTTATCAATTGGATGGGAGAAATCAGTCTAATTGTTGTTCTAACTAATGTTTTGTATCTTGTTTCTGGAGAATGACCTCACTGCTGTGTTCTGTTTGAAGCTTTGAAGTTGATATTGCTTCTGTATAGCATTTGAGCACAGTGAAGTGGAAGCCGTATCTTGTTGGAGATATCACTGGGATCTTTTGCTTGTGTACGTTGGAATTGTGCTTATACATCTTGGCTTTGTATCCTTCTTCCGAAGGTGGCATGTTGGAAGATGACATAATTGTTCCCTAAATGGTGAACATCTTGGATGTTGGAGTAGAATTCTTGATGGAGCATGAGAGCATGTTGAGATCTATATGGTTTCCTGTAAGGCTAGGATCAGTCGTTTTGTTGGTCAGTGAGTTGCAGTTGGATGCCTGGTGTTTGTTATAGATTGTCTAATGAACTATTATCTGTGGAATCATGTTGATTGGGTGTCTTGAGTATTGTAGGGTTTGAACTGGTGGAGCTAGTGTGGTCTTAGTTCCTGGTTGCTTTGGAGGTGCCTATGTGATCTTCGTTAAGTGGGAGATTGTTGGAAAATGTGCCTTAATCTCACAGGCTGGAACCTTTGGAAGAGCAAAGTTGGTGTGACATTTCTTTGGTCTGGCCAAATGGCAGTATGGGAACTTTGTGAAATATTCTGGTCATTGTGACCTTGTAGAAGTCTTTGCGAATGACTTCATTTTGGAGTCTATCACTATGACACAAAGTAGTCATTGTAACTTCTCACTGCATGGAGATGTCTGGCCAACAGGCCATTCAATCGAGCATCGGGGAGACTCATAGCGATTGGGGGTTTCAGAGTGACTTCTAGACTCGGGAAGAAGTCCCAGCGACATTGTAAGGTCTTGCCTTCTGAGATACACATTGAAGTCATTGGGGTAACCTATGGCAGCTCAATGAGAAGTCTTACCAAAAGTAACATGTCTCAGCGACAATGTTGGAGCTTTCAGGGAAACCCTTGGGTGATCGGTAAGAAGTATTACCAATAGTGGTATGTGTCACCGATGGACACTTGGGGTAACAGTCTCACCGATTTTGATGTGACTTTAGTGTAACATAAGTGGCTCAGTGTAACCTCTTGGCGACAACGGTAAGTCTAGCCGACAGGAGACTTCGATGTAACATATGTGTTTTGGTATGTTGTCTTACCAAATGTGGAAAGTCTTGCCGAATCAGTATGACTTGAAGATTTCAGAGTAACATCTCATTGAAAGCGATATATCTTTCCGACTGGGATGTTTCGGTATAACATGATGAGCTTGTTTTGAAGTCTTGCAAAGGATATTTTTCTTGTTGATAGGAATGCGATGGATGTCAGAAGTTTCGGTATGACTTTGGAACCATGACATGATCTCCTGGCGAATGTGGAATGTCTGGCCGACACTGACATCGGCATAACATAAAATGCTTGCTATGATCTTTCAGCGAATGACAAAAGCCTTGGCGACTAAGGAACATTTCAGAATGACTTATGAGCTTGGTGTAATGTCTCATCGATGAGAATGTTGAGGTCGATGTGAGATGGATATCGGTATGATGTTTTGTTGACAAGGGGAAGTCTGAGCGACAGCTTGTGAACTCGTTGTAATGTCTTGCCGATGGGGGTGACTGTTGGCGATAGGTGTGCAATCAGTCCTGTGGCATCGAGGAGACACAGTTAGTGTCTCACCAACATGCCAACATAGTTTGAATTCCATTGATAATTTCAGATGACTTTCCAATGTGGTACAACTTAGACCAATCAGAGCAGCCGAATGGGAACTATTAGAAGACAGTCTGTTGTGGCCGTTCTGAGAGGAAGCTTGACAAACAGAAACAAAAATTTATATAGCATGGAATACAAGATGATGTTTGGTTGGATTGTTCAATACTTGTGAGTGATAGAGTGAGGGTCGAGTGGCTGGCTAGAAGGCCAAGGCAATGAGACCGAAATAGAGGAAGTGAGAGGCAGGGTTATGCTGCCAAATTCTCTCCTAATCAAGGATTAAATGCCATGGTTGATCTCTCATGTTAATCTGTACTCTATACTATGTGAGGGTATTGCAATAGTATGAAGATTGTTTGGTTTGAGAGGTTGATCAGGAAATGTGCAGAGGGAGAGTTGCTTGCTAGATTGTATCTAGAATGAACAAGATGTAATCTCTGAAAAGGCTATGAGCTTGAATTGTATTGTAACCTTCAATTGCTGAATATACAATGGCTCGATCTTTGGAGTGTGGGGTTTTCTACCCGAAAGGGTTTTCCCCACGTAAATCTATGTGTTTTGGTTTTCTATATTATCTTTCATCTATGTTGGTTCTGCTTTGAGAATCTATTATTGCAAGATGTTGAATTTACATGTGCTTCTCTCAAAAGGATTAATGTGGGAAATAAACTTTCTCTATTTTTGCTTTAGGACATAGTTGTTTGTATCTTTGAGGTAATCTAATCAAAATTGAAGTTACTGAAGGCACTACTATTTGGAGTTTTCATTAGATGCACTCCACTAGATATCCTTACAGGTGTTATTATAACCTTCTTTTGGTTGCTAGTTCTGGGTATTTCTCTTGTGAAGATTTTTCAGTTTGTTGGGCTGGAGGAAATCTAGAGGAATGAACTAATTGATTGATCCTTTTGTGAGTGTAAGTCCTGTGCTATTCGGAGACAACACCCAACTTGAAAGATGGTGGAGATGGAAAAGGGAGTTGATCATGTTGTTTTTTGGTGATCTGTGTCTCCTGGTTAGCAACAATATATCTTTGGTGTATGAGGTGGATTTTCTTTTCTCTGTGGCTGTGTAGCAGTAAATCATTCATATTGGGTGTTTATGAAATAGGCTCCTTGATGATATGGAGAAACCTAGTGTGTTTCTCAGCCATGGAAGAGAGTGCTTATACGAGGTGGTGTTCCTTGGTGTTGGAAGGAACTGCTTCCTATTAACCTCAAATACATGAAGGCTATGAAGTTAATCATTAGATGATTTGCAAGATTCTAAAATAGCCTTTCTCTCTTTCTCAGATGCATGTAAATGTTGGTGGTTTAGATTTGGCCTAAAAGGGGCCTCAATTTTCTGAATTGTTGTTTTCTTTTAAGGATGCTTTGTACTTGCATGGCTCTGTGGTTTTGAAGGTTTTACATGTTAAACAAAAGTTTTGATTATGTGGAGTTCCTATAAAGCTATTTTCTAGAGCCTCACTTTTGGGGTGTTGCTACATGAGATATTTGCAGTTCTGCATGCATGCTTTGTGCATGGTTTGAGAAAGTGTGATTTCTTCTCTGCATGGGAGTTTTTGTACATGATTTGTCACTCAACATTCTTGTGAGTTCCTTGATTATGGTGCTTGTTGTGGACATGATTGGAAAATTAGGTTTGGTGTGATCTAGTGCTTGATTCATGTTGTTTACATGGTTATTCTCTTTGAAATCTTAGTGTTGCAGTTTCCAATGTGATGATGGGTTTCCACATGTTTGATGTTTGTAATCTATGAGTTATGTGGTTGGTGGATTAGCTACCCATTGGCTGCAGTTAGATAACTTGGATGTGGACTCTCTTTATCCATAAGGTTGATTCATTACTGGTGCAGACTTGTTAGCTGGCCTTGTCTGTGGTCACTTGTGCATTGGTGTGATTTCTTTGAGATGAGAGGATGGATATTGTTTGAGTACCTGAATAGTTGGTTATGGGAACCTAAAGTAGGTGGTCATGATGCTTGGAGAGCTTGGATGTTACGTTTCAGTGGGAGCTTTAGTAGTAATTGTGGTTTCATCACATGGTGGTGAATGTTCTTCTTTAGTGTTTCAGATGTTTCTTGGAGTAGCCCTTAGATCTTGTTGCTATAGAAGGGTTCTTTCACTTTTGCATGGACATTATTTGAAGATGTGCAACATCTTGAATCCATGGAGGACACTTGGAGTCTTTGGCTGAGGTGTTGGTGGTGCTTGATAGGTGATGTTGGTTTTGAGTTTATTTTCTTTATGTCATGGTATACTCTTATTTGTGTATTGGAGTTTTGGCATTGTGCATTGCACTTGAGACCATGGTAAAGTCGTCTAAAGCATGGTATCTCCTAAGGGGATATGTAGATCATGGTGTCATGATAAGTTCCTAATTCAGATGATTGGAGCTTTTACAATGGTCTCGTAATTCTTTGTGTATTGGGTGCTTTGATTATTTGCTTGATACTTCATGATAGGGTAGTAATGCAATTGAAATTTAGCATGACATGATTGGTTGCTAGTACTCATTAACACATGAAGAATAAGGTGAGGCTATTTTTTCTCTTATGAGAGAAGTATTGGTGCTTGTTACTCTTGATAAAGTTTTTTAGCAGAAAGTCCGAGAAGCCTACAACTTGGTTGAATGTGAGTTCAATTAAATACCTATGAGAAAATTTCTCTTGGATTAGTCATGATGGCTCATATACCTTGAAGGAGTTTTCTTGTTCCCAATCTTGGTCTACTTAGAAGTTTATCTAAGAGGTATTTTTCCATTTGTATTTTTTAGATGTGTTTTATGCTTACTTTCATGATATGGATCTTGAATTACTGTTTAACATTTCGTTCTGGAGGATTCATAGTGGAAGTTGTACAGTTTGTTATATCTCCTTGAGCTTTTGTGTTATGCCATTTACTGATAAGAATTGGTAGGAGATGTTATATGGGCTGATTTTCTAAAATGGGAAATGTTTTCGCTTGATCTTCTTTGACAAGCTTCCATTCATATTGATTAAATGATATTAGAAGTCGGTTTTGGTGATTGAACAGATGGATGTTGTTAAGGATTTCTTTTGGGATGTGAGGAAGATCATTCTTGACACAACTGGCTGTTAGAAGTGTATGTAGGAGGATGTTCTGCAGGAAGATGATGGGCAGATTTTCTCTCAGTGATGTTTCTTGTAGCAATTTGTTGTAGGTTGTGCATGTCACTATGGATATTTCCTTGGTACTACATGGCTAAATTCTCTATGTGCTATTATTGGTAAACTTGTGATGTCTTTGGATTACTCGGACAGTGGGAGTTCCTATTGTGTTTGGTCTTCTTCAACTGGCTGGCACTTGGAGCTTGCATTCGCTATTGATGGGCTTATTTTGGAGAAGCATGAGTTTACTAATGCTTATACCTTTGAGGTATGTAAGATTGGGTGGTATAGCATGAGCTGTGGGTGCTATTTTCAGTTGCGTGGGCTTATCAGTTGGATGGGAGCAATAAGTCTAATTGTTGTTCTAACTAATGTTTTGTATCTTGTTTCTGGAGAATGACTTCACTGTTGTGTTCTGTTTGAAGCTTCGAAATTGATATTGCTTTTGTATAGCGTTTGAGCATAGTGAAGTGAATGCAATATCTTATTGGAGAAATCACTAGGATCTTTCACTTGTGTAGGTTGGAATGGTGCTTATACACCTTGGCTTTGTATCCTTCTTCCACAAGTGGCATGTTGGACGATGACAGGATTGTTCCCTGAATGGTGAACATCTTGGATGTTGGAGCAGAATTCTTCATGGAGCATGAGAGCATGTTGAGATCTATGTGGTTTCTTGGAAGGCTGGGATCAGTTGTGTTTGTTGGTCAATGAGTTGCAATTGGATGCCTGTTCTTTGTTCCAGATTGTCTAATGGATTGTTATCTATTGAATCATGTTGATTGGGTGTCTAGAGTATTGAAGGGTTTGAACTGGTGGAGCTAGTGTGGTCTTAGTTCCTGGTTGCTTTGGAGGTGCCTATGTGATCTTCGTCAAGTGGGAGATTTTTGGAAAATGTGCCTCAATCTCACAAGCTAGAACCTTTGGAAGAGTAAAGTCGGTGTGACATTTCTTTGGTCTAGCTGACTGGCAGTTTGGGAACTTTATGAAATATTCTGGTCGTTGTGACCTTGCAGAATTCTTACCGAACACTTTCACTTTGGAGTCTATCGCTGTGACATAAAGCAGTTGTTGTAACTTCTCACCGCATGGAGATCTCTGGCTAACAGGCCATTTAATCGGGCGTTGGGAAGACTCATAGTGACTGAGGGTTTCATAGTTACTTCTACACTTGGGAAGAAATCCCAACGACATTGGAAGGTCTTGCCTACAAGGATACACATTGAAGTCATTAGGGTAACCTATGGCAGCTCGGTGAGAAGTCTTACTGAAAGTAACATGTCTTGGTAACATTGTTGGAGCTTTTGGGGAAACCCTTTGGTGATTAGTAAGAAGTCTTACCAATAGTGGTATGTCTCACCGATGGACACTATTGGTAATGGTCTCGCCGATGGCTGTGTGACTTCGGTGTAACATAAGTGGCTTGGTGTAACCTCTTGGTGATAGCGGTAAGTTTGGCCAACAAGAGACTTCAGTGTAACACATGTGTTTTGGTATGTTGTCTTAGCGAATGTGGAAAGTCTTGGAGAATTGTTATGACTTGAATACTTTAGAGTAACATCTCAGTGAAAGTGATGTGTCTTGCTAACTGGGATGTTTCGGTATAACATGATGAGCTCGTTATGAAGTCTTGGTGACTTGGGTATTTTTCTTGGCGATAGGAATGTGATAATGTTAGAAGCTACGGTATGACTTTGGAACCACAACATGATCTCCTGGCGAACGTGGAATGTCTAGCTGATAGTGACATTGGTATAACATAAAGGTCTCGATATGATCTCTCAGCGAGTGACTAAAGTCTTGGCAACTAAGGAACACTTTAGAGTGACTTATGAGCTCGGTGTAATGTCTCATCAAATGGAAATTGTCTTTCCAATGAGAATGATGAGGTCGATGTGAGATGGATATCAATATGATGTTTTAGTGACAAGGGGAAGTTTGGGCGACAACTTGTGAACTTGGTGTAACGTCTTGCCAATGGGGGTGACTCTTGGCGATATGTGTGCAATCGGTCCTATGGCATCAGGGAGACACAGTTAGTGTCTCACTGACATGCCAACACAATTTGAATGCCATTGACTATTTTGGATGACTGTCCAACGTGGTGTGACTTGGACCAATCAAAGGAGCTGAATGGGAACCATTGGAAGACAGTCTGTTGTGGCCATTCTAAGAGGAAGCTTGAGAGATAGAAATGAAAATGTATATAGCCTAGAATACAAGATGATTCTTGGTTGGATTGTTCGATACCTGTGAGTGATAGAGTGAGGGCTAAGTGGATGGCTAGACTGCTGAGGCCGTGAGGCCGAAACAGAGGAAGTGAGAGGCAAGGTTATGTTGCCAAATTCTCTATTGATCAGGGATTAAATGCCATGGTTGATCTCTCATGTTGATTTGTACTGTATACTATGTGAGGGTATTGCAACAGTATGAAGATTGTTTGGTTTGAGAGGTTGATCAACAAACATACAGAGGGAGAGTTGGTTACCAGATTGTATCCAAAATGAACAAGATGTAATCTCTGAAAAGGCTATGAGCGTGAATTGTATTGTAACATTCAATTGTTTTATAATACAATGGATCGATCTTTGGAGTGTGGGGTTTTTTACCCAAAAGGGTTTTCCCCAAGTAAATCTGCGTGTTCTAGTTTTCTATCTTATCTTTCATCTGTGTTGGTTCTTCTTCTAGAATCTGTTATTGCAAGATGTTGAATTTACATGTGCTTCTCTCAGAAGGATTAATGTGGGAAATAAACTATCTATTTCCACTTTAGGACATAATTGTTTGTGTCTTTGAGGTAATCTAGAATCAAAATTGAAGGTACTGAAGGAACTATTGTTCTTGGAGGTTACTCTGAGATGCCTAAATTTCCCTTACATGAAGGTGGTTAGACATAGGAGTTTTTATATTTTTTAAAAGTTATAATAAAAAATTCATAATTAATTATTTACTTGGAAAAAAATTACAAAAAATATTCATCACATTGGGACATGAGCCCTCTATTTATATCTAAAATATAAAAAAAAAATTATGATTTTATTGTGGTTAGGGTGGTTAGATAGACACTTATTTTTTCCCTGAAATTTAAGTACTACTGCATTGAAATTTCAAAATTTCACCAAATAGATTATTTTTCTTTTTAAATAAACCTAGTATTTTAGAAACTACATTCAATTTGCTACAAACTCTATTCTTATATATTTTTGAAATAATAAAGATAACTTATCCAATTTTTTTACGTCAAGTTTCCTAACTCTGATTTTTCTAAATTTTTCACCACTTAAGGGCCTTTTTTTTCCATGATGATCCTACACATACCCACAAATTTGGAATGTCTCAAAACAACTCAGAATCAATCCACAATGATTCGAAAAAACTTTGAATCAACTCGAAACATCTTAGAATGACTTTGAATCAACTCAGAATGACTCCTAATCAACTCGAAATGACTTTTAATCAACTTATAACATCTCAGAATGACTTTGAATCAACTTAGAATGACTTTGAACCAACTTAGAAAGACTTTGAATCAACTTGGAATGTCTCATAATGACTCCCAATCAACTCAGAATGACTCTAAATCAACTTGGAACGCCACAAAATGACTCTGAATGAACTTGAAATGACTTGAAATCAACTCAAAATGTATCGGGACATCTTGGAGTCAACTTGAAACATCTTGAAACATCTCAGAATTATGCTGTGACATCTCACAATGCATTGAATGGCATCTAAAACCCTAATTTTCGCTATTAATTGAATAATACAACATTATTTAATTAATTCACTATTTTATCATTTCTCGATAAATTAAATAAATATCGTTTAATTGACAAAGTCTTGAAAACCCTAATTCTACAAGTAATCAAATAAAACATTATTTATTTAATTCACATTTCATCATTTCTACCAATTAAATAAATTACATTTATTTAATAAAGTCCTAATCTAATCTTATTTTGTCATGATTAGTAAAACAACACTAATTATCAAAAATCAAATCAAACACAAAAAAGAATTAATTAATTAAATAAATTAATTCAAATTCCTCACCCACTTTTTGATTGAGAAATTCATGGATTGCTAACTAAGCAATCTATTTTTGGTAACTAAGCATTCTAATTTTGGTAACTCAACCATCTAATTCCTAACTAAACCCTAACTGATCAATCAATTGCTAACTAAGCAATCCAAACCTTGACTAGAATATTTATTCTTCAATCACCATAATTATGCAATCAACTTTGCACAATCTTCTCATGTCTAAATCCTCGCAACATATTTTGACCGTTGATCTGGATATTCTCCCACGCGATCCTAATCATCAATTTGAAATCTCTTTTCCTATATAACAAACCTCTCTACTCACAAATATAATTAGAATTTCAACTTTTCTTATGCAACAAAGTGCTATCAAGATCACCATTGAAAGAGCTTCCTCATTTCTTCAAACATAAGAATTGTTCGTCAAGCTTTTCCACCAAGTAATGGAGGCTTTGTAGCGATATGAACAACCCAACATCATGCAAATACATTCCCAAATGGAATGGTTAACTTTTATTTTGGTTTTTTGAATTCGTTTTGAATATCTTAGGATCTCATTTCATTCAAATATCTTAGATTTGTAGATTTCATGAGTGATGGAATATGATAGATTAAGTGTTTTGGATTAGATAGTTTATGATTTCAATCTTGCATTGGATCATTGCCTTCCTATTTTCTTGATGGATTCCTTCCCCCTCACACATTCTGGTAGGCCTAGTGGGACCTAGGTCCTCCTTACTAATGTTTTTTATGAAATTTGAAGTCACAAGATTCTAGGAGCCTTTTGGAGATTTTTCACGGATTGCCCAACAAAATATGGCTTTTGACTATTAAGCATTTTAAGCTTTTTCCATAGGAACTATGCCTTTAGCATGGGAAGCTCGCCTTTTCACTAAGATCAATTCTTTTGCTCCAAACATTGTGCTTTTGTATCTTTCTACATTTTCACTTGTATTGAAAATCTGAGCTTTTGCCTAATTTTTGAGCATTTGCAAAAAATTCTTCTAAGCTTTTGACTTTTTTCTGAGCATTTTCTCTAGAAGACATTATGGATTCTGCACTATTGTAATGACATTTCTTGCTAACATTTTGTTTATTTTGTAGGAATTAATGGATTTTTATGTAGGATTTGGAGCATAATAACTTGTTTTGTGTAGAGAAGATGATCGATCAAAGATCTTTGGAGCACAATTTTTTTTTTATTAACTTGGGAATTTCCTTTTGGTGCTCTAAAATGAACAACAAAAGCTCTCACATTTTATTTGGTGTTCCTAAAATGAACCATTTTGAACTTTCTAAGTTAGAAATTTCCTTTTGGTGCTCTAAAATTTACCAACAACTCTCACATTTTGATTTTGGTGCTATTTAAAATGAAAAAAATTGAAGTTTCTCTAAAGTAGGAACTTCCTTTTGGTGCTCTAAAATGAACAACTCTCACACTTGATTTGATTTTGTTAAAATAAACCATTTTCAAGCTTTCTAAAGTAGGAACTCTCTTTTCATGCTCATAAAAACAACACAAAACACTTCAATTTTGGGCTCTAAAAATGAGCACATTTCATGTTTTCATAATTAGGAACCTTTAAATTTGGTGCATAAAAAGAGCACAAACATTTTTCATTTTGTTGACGCACGTACAATTTACATATATTGACTAGTTAAAGACTAGACTTGGTTTTCTTAGAAACACATCAATTTTGGGGCATAAAATGAACAAAATATTTTTGATTGTTTTCACACCATTGCTATCTTAACTACTTGATGTCTCAAACATTTCAATTGGTGTAAAAATAAAAAGAAATTTTTTTTTATGTTACTCACATATTCTTGGGGATAACACCGCTTGAGGTGTTTAAAACATGAATCAATTTTCTATGAATTGTATGTTGTGTATTCATTTATTGGAAAGCTAAAGTGTTTTTGTCTTCTCCCCTTGCACAATTTTGGTGATCTTGGGTGTGTGAAGAATGTTTTTGAGCTTCACATTTGTTTTAAATTCTACCTTAGAGAGGGGACTTGCTTTGAGACACATCACACATTGGAGAACTCATTGCAAGGTATTGAAGCACATTTATTGGCAAGCTCTATCAAATATTGTGAAATCATAAGAAAGTAGCTTCAAGCCATGCTAAAATTTGATTGCATCTAATCCCATGCCTTAAGTGGAATGGGAATGGTTAAAGAGCCTCAAGTGTCCAGCAGGTGAGTGTTAAATTTCACCGTTCATAGTTACACTAAGATCCAAATTGTTTTAGAAGCCATCCATATACCAAAAGGGTATTTTAAGGTAGTGCATTGGAATAGAATTGTTCCAAGAAGGTACTTACCATGTTCAATTTTTGGTTGAGGCAATAAAGCAAATAGGGAAGGGACTCTTTTGCTTGGCGTTTCAAGATGGTACATTTCCTTGACATATTGTATTTGTCCATTCCATCTTCTTGGATTAATCATCTTGGGGACAATTGGTAGGCCTACTAAGAAATACGTACCCACTTGAGCTTAGGATTGTAAAGTACTTGTTAATGTTAAACTTTCCTGATCACATTCAAAAACAATTGTGACATAAAATTCAGTGCTTGACTTAAAAGAGAAAAATAACACATCAAAACAAACATTGAACATGATGGTCAAACCACAAACCCTTTGAATTAGTTTATAATTGTGAAAGAAGTCCTATGTTTACACTCCTTGAAAGGATTTATCCTTAAAGGTTTTTGAATATTTTAGTTTTTATTTTCAGGTTGCATTAAATCAAAGTAAACACTTTGGTAACTATGTCTTGGGTGTTGCGATTTCACAACTTGAGCTATAGGCATTCAGTTCACATAAATTCCATGCTTTCGAGTCATTCCCACACTATGATATCATTTTCCATACTCAAGAACATAGAGAAAACAAACACATAGAGGTTACAAACTGCCATTCCAACTAAAAATATTTTTTGCTAAACACTTAAGGGAAAACAAATTGAAGTTGTTAATATGGTCATTGCTTGAACAAGACACTTCAAAAATCAGATTGGTCACAAAGTCTTTCACCCATTATTCCCATACTACTTATTTGAAATGAAAATCCAACAAAACATTAGGATCATCCCTCCACTCAAAAAGTCTATGATATCAACAGTTACTTGGAACTCACAAATAGTTAAAGTATCTTCCCCACAACATATCCTCTAGACCAGGAAGTGGAATATTGACCCTACTTCATCAACATTTTTAGTTTTGAAAAGTAGCCACATTCCAAAGCAACACTCAAGCCTTACGGTTTTTGAGTTTCATAGAAAACCACCTGATACTAGCACACTTTATGACCATGTAGTGACCCACATCTCCCGTTCAACAACTCAGCCTTGTAGCACCTATTATTCAACCTAGTCTCACGTACATTGAAAGTTCCCAAACCAACATCATAAGTAATTTGAGAACCTTTATATTTGAGAAAAATGAAACACCCCACCAATTTCTCACCGCATCAATCATCTTAAACAAGGAGGAAGAAAAATAAAACATAGTAGTCATAAGACCTATATAACTACCTTCTACATGACAACAGGTATTGGGTAGGTGTAGGATCATCATGGATAAAATAGGCCCTTAAGTGGCAAAAAATTCATAAAAATCAGAGTTAGGCAACTTGACATAAAAATTTGAACAAGTTATCTATTTTATTTAAAAAATTTGTAAGAAGAGAATCTATAGAAAATTGAATGAAGGTTCTAAACTATTAGGTTTATTTAAAAAAAAAACTCTTTGGTGAAAATTTGAAATTTCAATGCAGTAGTACTTAAATTTTAGGGAAAAAATAAGTAAGTGTTTGTCTGGCCACTCTCACCACAATAAAATGATAATATTTTTTTATAATATTTTAGGTATAAGTAGAGGACTCATGTTTAGATGTGATACATATTTTTTTTGTAATTGTTTTCCCTGTAAATAATTAATTATGAATTTTTTATTACAACTTTTAAAAAATATAAAAACTTGTATCTCTGACCACCTTAACTTGGTCAAAACTTCATGAAATTCATTTTTTTCTTTTTTAATCCTATAGTATGTGAATCACAGAATGTGATACATGTTTTGGATTCAAAAAATGTGATATCATTTGAAAGCTATAGATTTTTTCAATTAGCCTATCAATCAGGACTTTAGTGGTAAGTCAAATAGAAAATGAACAATAATTATTTATGAAATTCAAAGTAAAGCATAATTTATATTGGTGGAAAACTGAGAATCTCTTTTAAAAGCCCTTTTTGTTTCATCAATTTTGGGTAAAAATCAGCCACATACCCTACACATACCCATCATATCCCTAATTTTTGACCCATCATGATCTTACACATACCCTATTGAGTGACCTTATGATAGGGTGTTGAACACCATAAACCACCTCAAAACAACCTCATACCTTATGACCATTTGGCGACTGACAACTCCCATTCAAAAACTAGGTAACACACATATTGAAGGTGCCCAAATTGACATCATAAGCAATTTGAAAACTTTCTTTTTTGAGAAAAATGAAACACCCTGCCAATTTCTCACTACATCCATCATCTTAGAAGAAGAAGAAGAAAAGGCAGACCTAACAGTCAGAAGAACTATATTACCACCACCTGGGTGGCAATAAAATACATCCCTCATTCTTTTTGGAATGCAAAAGATCCTTAGGTCTAGAAAGAGCAAGATCCTTAAACAAAAATCTATACTTAGGCTCTCAAAAAATTGCCCTACAATTTTTTTTCTAAAGGTTTCTTCTCAAGGAGGTATCACAACTATCAAAACCTGCTAGATCACTTCTATTATTGTTTTGCACCAATAGGCTAGAGGTGGTAAAATAAGTTTTTAATGTTTCATTTTATAATAATGTTCTTATTTAGGAGATTTAGAATGTTGATACTATTTCCTTCACATCAATGTATTTAGTACTGTTGCTTGTTATTCTACTAGTTATTTCTATGTGGATGATGAATGCAATAGTGAATATTAATGAACATGCAGTTGATTGTATCAGCAAAGCTATCTCATATTTCTTTTTGTTTATGATGGGTCTTATGTTCAAAATTTTAGCAGGAAGGACAAATGATATTGGGAAAGTGGGGTGACATTTCCCTAGCTCAAATTGTACATAAAATAGACCTTTTGGAGGTTTAAAAGCTTCTCAATGGGGAGATATCATCTAGGTGGATCCAGAAAACCTAAAAAATTTAACAATTTCATAATCCAATGAAACCAACATAATTAGAAAGAGCTCATTGCCATGATCTCGACGCAACTTGAACTGTATCAAAAGGAGATCATACGTGAGTTATGCTTGGTCAAAGGTTTAGTCAAATCAGGTACCAAAGGTTAGTCAAAGGTCAAAAAAAGGTCATCTCCAAGTTGGTAAAATTTAGTATCAAATCCAAGTGCTCAACGAGACAATTCTAACACTGCTTGAATCATGCAAAATGGAGTCTGTATGAGTTAGTTATGGCTAGTCAAAGTTTCCAAAAAGAATGGGTTGACCAGGTCAAATGATGAGATCAACATGTTGACATGCCATCACCTGGGCTTGACACATGGCATCCATATATATGATGTGGTGGCATACTTGGTAGGGTGATGTGGCATGTACAATTGGACTAGCAACTAATATGGTCCAATTATACTATAACATGTGTCATCCAAGTGTTGACAATATTGTGTTACATGGCCCAATGGTTGGGTGCCATGTGGCATTGGTTACTAAGTGAAAAATGTCTTAAGGAGGTAGTGGGGGTTGAACCCTCAACCACCCCCTTCCTATATATCCTCTCCACCAATAGACCATCCACTTCACTCAGTTTTGAAAAAGGGAACGGTGATATTTAATAAGTCCCAAAATTGCTCTAATAAACAATAAAGCTAAAAAATGGGTGTCAAGTGGTTTGAACCACCGACCTCCCATATCCCTTTAAGTGTGCCCAACCATTACACCAAACACCTTCTTTGCACAAATTTTGGGATAATAATCATTTTGATATAAATGATGGTAAACATTATTAAATGTTTTCAAATTTTATAAGCTTGATAAAGTGAAGATTTAAAGGGCTATTTAAAAGGCTTTTAGAAGATTTTTAAGTATATTAAATATTTTTAAGTATCTTTAGAGGATTTTAAGGGATATATTATCCTTCAAAAATTTAAAACACAATAATAACAAATCAAATCCCCTATAATCCCTAATTAATAGTTTGACATCCTTTTAGCCCAAAAACATGATAAATTAAGGGCTGAATAAAATATTAAAAAAGATTTTAAAAGGGATTTTAAAAGGGCAATTTAATATTATTTTGTAAGCCTAAAATTATAAGGGCCATTTATTTAAACGGGTGTAATATTTTTTTGGGGATTTTGAAATATTTTTGGGAGATATTGGAGATATGAGTATATTTGCAAAATAATATGGTTTTAGCTCATATTAGCAAATAAATTGGTATATAAAGGGGTGTGATTTGGCTTGTAAGATGTCAAGTTTTCTTGCAGAAATGATTTCATTGTGAGAATTTTTGGAGGAGAAGAATTACAAGGTGTTATTATACACCAAAATTGTAAAAGTGGGAGAGATTGTGAAGAATTTTGTGTAGGTTTTTGAAGCTTGAATATTGTAAGAAGACATTTTCAAGTGCTTGGAAATATTAATGAAAGTGGTCCAGCATTGAGAAGCGGACTTAGAGACGTAGTCCTTTGAAGGATGAACTCCATTATCAACCTGCATTTGATCCTTCTATCTTTCGTCTCATTCTTCTTTTATCTCCTATCTTCTTTCATTTCAGTATATTTTTCAATTTAGTATTTTATTTCTAATTACAACATTTTAGTAATTATTAATTTCATTAATTTATTTAAAAGTGGACTTAGTCTATAATTTCAATGGTTAAACAACATAGTCACAACATTTTGTTGGATGTGGAATAATTGTAATTAAGGTTAAATACATTTGAATTGTAAACCTCAAACTATAAATCAGATTGATATCAAAGCCTCTTAATAGGAAGTTGCAAAAGTGAATGTTAACCATATGGAAATTGAAGCAAGGAGAAGGTGCTCTTACAGAGTTCAATCCTGACATAAAAAAATGAAGGTCCTCTCCATGATTAGAAATGATAGCTGAACAAAGTCCTATAGAGCTTGATGAGAAAGCTTTCCAGAAATAATTTATCGAAATGAAGGCTGTGGTGGAAGTTCCTTTCCAAGAGAGACAAGAGTGACAGAGGAAAGAGGAACTCAAGAATAGAAAGGAGGAAAGTGAATCTTCAAAAGATGAGAAAGGTAAAGAAGTAGGAAGTGGTAGTGACCCTCCTAAATCCCCATCCCCATCTTCTTCATCTTATTTGTCTATTTCATCTTCCAAAAAGAAACAACATGTGCAAACTAATTCACCTTTGTTAAAACTTGATATTAAATTTGATTTGATAATGTATAATGGAGAACTAGATGAAAAAAACTTGATAATTGGATTTAAAAAATTGAAGTTTATTGTAGAATTCAACATTTTACTGAGGATTCTCAAAAAATCCAATCAGCTACTCTTCACCTAGGAGGCACAACTTTAATTTGGTGGGAGAGTAGAACACAAGAGGATCTAAGTCATTATGGAAAAAATATTTCTTCTTGGTTTGAGGTTATAGCTACACTTAAGAAATGGTTCTATCCATTAGGGCATATGCAAAGAGCATTAATGAATTGGCAATCATTAACGCAAGAGAAAGGACAAAGTGTGCAAGAATATACACAGGAGTTTAGGAAGAGGGCTTTAATTTTGGGCATTCCATTGTACACGCAAGAAACTTTGTTAAAGTACATAGGTGGATTACTTGAGAGTTTAAAACATACCATATTTATGTTTAATCTAACTAACATTGATGAAGTTAGTGTGCAAGCTATCCATTTGGAAACAAGCTCAAGGAATAGCCATGGCAATCTGTTGATGGACTTAAGTAAGCACAAAGGAAGCAATAAAGGGAAAGATAAATCATTGTGAACAACCATTGTAAGAAAGAGGACGAGAAGCCTTATTGCTCACATTGCAAGAAGAAAGGGAACGAAGATGCAAGATGTTGGAAACTGCATCCCGATCAAAAGCCAAAGTGGTTCAAAGATCAGAAGGGTAAGAAAAAGACCACAACTATCAAGTGTAGGATGTTAGATCATGTTTTGCTGATGAAACCAATATTTTAGTTGTGAGTATCAAAGGTAATACTCCTATTTTCAGTACTAGTTCTCATGCTTCTTTTCTAAGCTATAATGAATACCTGTTGAAAGTAAAAGGAATGAATTATTTCATATAAGGGCTATTGCTAAAAAAACTAAGATTGATACACTAATAGACAGTGGGTTACAAGTTAATCTTATCTCAAAACAAGTTGTTAAGCAATTGGGATTAAAAACAACTCCTCATCCTAGACCATATCCATTGGGTTGGGTGCATGGTAATGGTTAGTTACATGTGTCAAAGTAGTGTAATATTTGATTTGCAATCACATCCAAGTTTGTTGATGAGGTAGAGTTAGATGTTATTCCGCTTGAAATTTTTGGGATGGTTCTAGGTAGTCCTTATTTGTATGACAGAAAATCCATTTTCTATAGGGAACAAAATAGGTATCATTTTTTTAAAGATGGAATTGAATTCAGTGTTAAAGCTCATCACATGAAGAATGGCAAATCTATTGTAAACACATAGCATTTGAAGATGATTGTAAATACAAGCAATGCTTTAACCCTTATATCTGTAACAACTAGTGATACTAAGCATGAAGATTTAGATCATGATAAGGTGTCATAGATAACATATTATGAGGATTAGTTGTGATCAAAGTTAGGCCTTTGGCCAAAGGTGGCGAAACAAGGTTTTAATGTTTCATTTTCTAATAATGTTCCTATTTAGGAGATTCAAGATGTTGATACTATTTCCTTCACATCTGTGTATTTAATATTATTGCTTGTTATTGTACTATTTATTTCTATGTGGATAATGAATGTGACAGTGAATATTGATGAACATGTAGTTTATTGTATTAGCAAAGCTATCTCATATTTCTTTGTGTTTGTGATGGGTCAAATGTTTAAAATTTTAGCAAGAAGGATAAATGATATTGGGAAAGTAGGGCAACATTTTTCTAGCTCAAATTGTACATAAAATAGACCTTTTGGAGGTCCAAAAGCTTCTCAATGGGGAGGAATGATCCAGGTGGATCCAAAAAACCTCAAAAGTTTCATAGTCTCAGAATCCAACAAAAACAACATCATTGGAAAGAGCTCACTGACATGATCTTGACACAACTTGAACTATGTCAAAAGGAGATGATATGTTAGAGTTATGCTCAGTCAAAGGTTTAGTCAAACTGGGTACCAGAGGCCACTCAAAGGTAAAAAAAATTGGTCATCTCTAAGTTGTTGAAATTTGGCATCAAATCGAAGTGCTGAGCATTGAGATGATTTTGATGCCGCTTGAATCATGCAAAATAGAGTCCATATGAGTGAGTTATGGCCAGTCAAATTTTCCAAAAAGAATGGGTTGACCAAGTCAAATGATGACATCAGCATGCTAACATGGCATCACCTGGTCTTGACACATAGGATCCATATAGATGATGTGGTGGCATACTTGGAAGGGTGATGTGGCATGTACAGTTGGACTAGCAACTGATGTGGACCAATTATACTATGACACATGTCATCCAAGTGTTGACAATATTGTGTTACATCGACCAATGGCTTGGCACCATGTGGCATTGGTAGCTAAGTCAAAAATTCCTTAAGGAGGCAGTGGAGGTTGAACCCTCAACAACCCCCTTTCTATATATCCTCTCCACCAATAGACCATCAACTTTACTCAACTTTAATAAAGGCAATAGTGATATTTAATAAGTCCCAAAATTGCTTTAATAAATGACAAAGCTAAAAATTGGGTGTCGAGTTTTATGAACCCCCGACCTCCCATATCCCTTCAAGTGTGCCCCACCATTACACCAAATGCCTCCTTTGTACAAATTTTTGGATGATAATCATTTTGATATAAACGGTGGTAAACATTATTAAATCTTTTCAAATTTTATAAGCCCAATAAAGTGAAGACTTAAAGGGGCTATTTAAAAGGCTTTTAGAAGATTGTTAAGTATATTAAATATTTTTAAGAGATTTTTAAGGATCTTTAGAGGATTTGAAGGGATTTATTATCCTTTAAAAATTTAAAACACAATAATAACAAATCAAATGCCCTATAATCCCTAATTAATAGTTTGACTGCATCCTTTTAGCCTGGAAACATGATGATTTAAGCACTGAATAAAATATTCAAAATATTTTTTAAGGGATTTTAGAAGGGAATTTTAATATTATTTTCTAAGCCCAAAATTATAAGGGCCATTTATTTAAATGGGTGTATTATTTTTAGGGAATTTATTGTTGTAATTGGGGATTTTGAAATATTTTGGGGAGATATTGGAGATGAGTATATTTGCAAAATAATATGGTTTTAGCCCATATTAACAAATAAATTGTTATATAATGGGTTGTGCTTTGGCTTGTAAGAAGTCAAGTTTTGTTGGTGAAATAACTCCAGTGTGAGAATTTTTGGAGGAGAAGAATTACAAGGTGTTATTATACACCAAAATTGTAAAAGTGAGAAAGATTGTGAGGAATTTTGTGCATTTTTTGAAGCTTGAATATTGTAAGAAGGAATTTTCAAGTGCTTGGAAATACTAATGAAAGTGGTCCAACATTGAGAAGCAGAACCAAAGACGTATTCCTTTGAAGGACGAACTCCATTATCAACCTACATCTGATCTTTCTATATTTTGTCTCATTCTTCTTCTATCTCCTGTCTTATTTCATCTCAAAATATTTTTTAATTAAGTATTTGATTTCTAATTACAAAATTTTGGTAATTAGTAATTTCTTTAATTTATGTAAAAGTGGACTTAGTATGTAATTTCAATGGTTAAACAAAATAGTCACATAATTATGTTGGATGGGGAATAATTGTAATTAAGGTTAAATACATTTGAATTGTAAACCTCTAATTATAGATCAAATTAGTACCACCAGCAAGGTGGACCACATGGTTCCCTTTTGAACCAACAATACTAGTAGCAAGGTGTGCCATGGAGCACCCTTTTTTTGTCAACTCATCAACAAGGTGTCTCGATAACGCATGAACATGGTAACCTTCATTTTAGTCTTGCCCGACAACAAGGTGTGACAGAAAGCAACCATTTTTAGTCAACTCATCAATAAGGTGTCCCAATAACACATTAATAGGGTAACCTTTAGTTTAGTCCTACCTAGCAGTAAGGTGTTCCATAAAGTGCCCTTCCTCAATCATCCTATCAACAAGGTGTCTTGATAACACATCAATAGGTAACCTTCAGTTTAGCCTTGCCAAGAAGCAAGGTGTCCCATAGAGCACCCTTCCTCAGTCATCCTACCAACAAGGTGTCCCAATAATGGATCAATAGGGTAAAATTCAGTTTAGTCCTGCCTAGTAGCAAGGTGTGCCACAAAGCACCCTTCCTTAGTCGTCCTGCCAACAAGGTGTTTCAATAATGCATTAGTAGGGTAACCATCAATATACTTCATCTTAGCAAAAAGGAGTTAACCCTCTTTACTCCCAATAAGGATTGACCTATTATACACCCAAAACAATTACCAAGGTCTCATACCATGAAAATATCTGATATACAACCCAAACATGGTGAGACAACAAGGCTATTATACATAGAACTCACAAACAAATGTGCTAAAAATGGACATAGAAATGAGGTTAGAGGCCATCACGAAACAAGTGGTAGGAATGCAAGCTAGAAAAGAAAATAAAATATATACTATCCAAGAGATATTCCCACTCCCATTTGACAAATCTGTCACTACAATACCCCTTCTAAAGAATTTTGAAATACCTAGGTTTGACAACAAATACAAAGGAAGAGGGGACCCAGTAGAGAAGATACAAGATTTATTAGTATCATGCATGGAAGTATGACACAATGACTCATACCTCATGATACTATTTCCACGCATCCTTAAGGACCATGCTATGGAGTGGTTCACTCATTTGACACTGGTAGTCAAAACGTCCGATGAACTGTCTAACAAATTCATAAGTCACTTCTCCTTCAACATTGAACAAGATGTCACTATCACAAGCTTGTCAATGACCAAATATAATTAAGGATAATATTTTCTCCTACCTATAGCGATGGAGACATAAGGATAATAGATGTAAATGGCCCATTCCCGACAAGGAATTGGTGGACACATTCATTACCAAGTCTTACCAGAGATCAATTATCAACTCACAATGCTATGTCTAGTAGAATTTTAAGAAACCATTGAGAAGGGATTGAATATATAGAGATCCCTCATTGCAAGAGGTTCCCTTCAAACAAATAGCTCAAAAGATAGTCTATCTAGTTCAAATGAAAAACCTAAATTATGGGCTAAAAACAAAATTGTCACAAACAATGGAGTGGTTGATGCTAAAACAATATGGAAGGCACAAAACATAGTAGAAAATAAACCAAAGGTACCACAAACAAGCTATGTTCCAAACAATGTGCAAAATAACCAAAATACCTATCCTAAGAACAATCAGGTTGTGAAACCACAAATGAATTAGGGAGAACAATAGAGGTAGTACAATCAACCAAGAAGGAAATTTAGAGTATTAGGTGAGTCAGTAGAAATTTTAACGTTCAAAAAATGAAACTCTTAAAACCATAAGTAATACCAAATAAATTTCTCACATTCAGAAGTAAAGTAAAAGTAACTTATGCATAGAATGAGAGTTATCCAAAAGAGATCAAAAGAAAAAGTAGTACTGAATTTCATTTCACGTATCAAAAGAGTACATTATATCCAAATCAATGTTCCAACAATGATCTTTACATTAACATATATATATATATATATAGACATCTATGTCATTATCATATCAATGAGTTTCCATCATTTCATCTTGTTTCAAGTTACATCAATAACTTTCATTCAATACATCTATTTTAATGTTTCATCAATGAATTTCAAATAAATTTACATTTACAAGTGGGCTATGCAAGCCTTTCAAAAATAATACATGAATACATCTATAGCATAAGAAACTCTGAACCTCAACTATCATGAGACCACTAGTCTTCTTGCAAGTTGGACCCAAGAGCGTGATTAAGGCATCTTTTCCGCACAACCACGAAGTACATGACTTCCCTAGGTTTCTTCCTAACTCGAAGAAATCCTTGGCCTTGCACGAGAATCCTAGCAACCTGAAACAACAAAGCAAGAGCGAACTCTTGGTCCAAGCCTGATGCCTATATGCATTCCTAGCATGAGAATAACATATTTCTTGCAAACAAGAGGTGGTAGAGATCTACATACATTTATTTTTTGGCTTTTATTTCCATCTATTTCAATGGTACATGTGCTTGGTCAAGCATAAATAAAAAAAAATGATAGTTTTAGAAAAGACAAAACTACTGTGTCTATGGATCCACCTTCGGCATCCTTTCCCAAAAGTTTCTCAAAAGAATAATAAACAATGGTTTTCCTATTTAAAGTTTTCATTCAATTTTAGAAATTTCTACTTCAAAGGACTTCCATCAAATTCAATGTACACACAAAGATTCTAAAATAGCTTTTCATAAACACACTAGTTTAAGATAAATTCACCATACAATTGATTTTGAAAATCACTAAACAAACCAAATTTAGTCTTTTGAAAAGAGCATGTATAAACTCACAAGTTCTATTTCCTATTTAAATAATTTGATCAAAGTAAAAAAATTATATAAGTTCAAAAATAGCTACACTAATCAACCTTATAAGTATGGGGTAAAATCATAGGTTATCGATTACTTTCCTATTTAATAGGAGTGTGTCTATACTTTTATGAAAAATAATAATAAGTTAAATTTTAAAAAGAAATTTCTCTCACTTTAATCAATTTCAAAATTACATATTTTAGGTTTGGCTACTAGATAATCTCCCAATGAAGATAATAATAATTACAATATTTAGTTTAAATGCCATAATATATATATATATATATATATATATATATATAATGCCAAGATTCGTATATAAATAAATAAATATTTTCTATGGTTTCCAAAGATATACATATATTTCTATATATATGTGTGTGTGTGTGTAGGTGTATATACCTATATATATATATACACACACATTCTTAAAACTCTCTCTCTCTCTCTCTCTCACACACACACACACACACACACACACACATATTCAGGTATTTTGAATAATAGTATTATATTTTCTAGATAATATGGGGTGGTGTTTCCTATGAAGGGGCAACACCACCTCCACAGGCCAAGGCCTATGGAGGGCATTGTCCCTCCACAACACAACCCATCCTTCATGGGCATGGATAGGGTTAAGCCCCAACTACACAACATTCATAGTATTTCAATTTAATACATAACTTAAAAGATTTCGTTCATTTAGTTCAGAAACTATAAATGAGCTTCCAATTTTGTATGTATATATATATGTATTCATATTTCCAAATATATGCATATAAATTCAATAGTCTGAGAGAGGATTATGGATAGATAATTGTATAAGAAATGAATCCCAGTCAGGTAATAGGGTAATCTATAAAAGAAGTTGAGCAATTCTTTTTTACAAATGCATACAAAAGAATGGAAAAATTCCACACATTTCTCAGTGTTGCAAACACTACACTCAACAATTGCTTCAGATTCTTTCAGCTATACTATTGTTCTTCAAACAATTCAGGGTTAAATTTATGGAAAGAAAAATTAGAAACCTGGATATTTCGCTTCCAACTGTAGTTGCTCTCCAATAAATTCTACTCTTTTTATACTTGATTTTTGAAGAGCTTCTTCTTCTCCTCTCCTTTTCCTATCACTTTATTTTCTCCTTCTTTCCTTACTAATTTTAAACCTGGAATTCTTGAAAGAAAAACCTTTTCTTGCTAGCCATTAGAGTTATTTTGCAAAGTATAATTTCAAGAAGTAAGACAAAAATTTGTTATCACTCTCGGGAATTCTTTTCCCTAATAAATTTTTCCTTTCTTCATTTCTAAAACCCAATATTGAAAAAAGACTTTTAAAATAAAATTGAGATATAACTTATCTTTTTCATTTCCTATTCTTAGATGAAAATATAAAATAATTTTCAATTTTAGTTGCTAATAAATCCCCTTTTGGGAATATTTACCCAAAAATAATTCTAAATTACAATGTAAATATTTATCTAATAAATTAAATAAATATCTTCTAATTATAAGTTAATTTATTATCTCAAGAATTAACACAAATTAAAAAGAAGAATAAAACACTCACTTAGATTTATCATGCATAATCATTTAAAACAAAATCTATGATTAAATTATAATTAAAATTAATTATTTTCCTTTATTATGCTTATATTTCACTATTTATTTAATTTTACTAATCATTAATTATTTTGCAAACAATCAAAATAGTCAAGCCAAAATTATCATTCCTAAATGCAATCTAAGTGCTCGTGTGTTATTGAGAGGACATCCTGCTTTATCTTGTCAAGAGGCTAACCTCCTCTCCTTAATGATACCCTTGGTCTTCTACCACATCCATCTCAAGTGCACTCAGGCACACAACAATAAATTGAATTAGTAGCACATAAAGATATAAATTGAAATGATATAATACATTAATTCAAATATTTCTATTCTATTTTTCTTCATCTTCAAAGTAAAACACATTCAATACTATACAACATTTCATTATTTAAAGTAAGCACTTTCATATTTCATCACACCAAAGCACCATGGTATTCTTTATTATTCTACCACACACATCAGTTCATATAACAAATCCACACAAAACCAAAACCAAACAACACCAGAGTTTGAGACATGACATCCTTCCCCACTTGGAAGAGACATCATCTTGATGTCCTAAATTGTAAATTGACACAACAAAGTCTAAAGAATGAATGTATCATAAGTCTATATATGCAAGAAAAGAGAAGTATGCTAGAATCTCAAATGAGGAAAATCTCTTTCAATGTCCTCAACATTCTCCTCGGTGGAATTATCCATCGAATATTGGTCCCACTAGACCCTATACTACATAATATGTCAAATCTACAACTTAACATTATGCTCTTCCAATATCCTAATGGGCTCCACCGACATCACTCTTGGGTCCTACATCTACAATGCATGCCAATTAAGGATATGAGAAACATCTGGATGATAGGGCTTAAGCACAGAGACATGGAAAACATTATGAATCCAGGATAGAGCTAGTGGAAGAGCAAGCTTGTAAGCAACTAGATTAACCACCTCCAAGATATCAAAGGGCCCGACAAACCTAGGGGCAAGCTTAGAGTTCTTTCTGAAAGAGATTGAACTCTTATGCGGCCAAACTCTCAAACAAACCTTGTCACCCACAAAAAATTACCTGAAGGTCCTATTCTTATATTGAAGACTCTTCTATCGATCTGAGGCTTGCTTTATCTTTTCTTTGATAAGCTTCATCTAATCTTCCATATCCCTGAGCAACATTTCAAGACCAATCACAATCCTATCCTCCACCCTATCCCAACTGATGGGTGTTCAAAATTTACGTCCATACAGAGCCTCGAATGGTGTCATACCCAAAGAGGCATGGTAGGATTTGTTGTAAGCAAACTCAACCAAAGGAAAATACTCCTCCCATTTGTGTTGTTCCATACAATACATTTAGAGGAGATCCTCCACTATCTAGTTCACCCTCTCAAACTGACCATCAGTCTAAGGATGATATGCTAAACTGAAATTAATTTGGTTCCCATGGAATAATTCAAAGTAGTCCAAAATATGGAAGTCATCCAAGTGTCATGATCTAAAATGATCACTTCTGGCACTTCGTGTAGTTGGAATATTTCCTGTACAAATTTCCTTGCCAAAATCATCAAACCATCCTTGAGATTCTTGGGAATGAAATGTGCTACCTTAGTCAAATTTTCCACCACAACTAGGATGGTATCATGCTGATTCCTAGTTATTGGAAATCCCTGAATAAATTCTATAGTTATTACCTACCAATTATTTTCTTATACCCTATGAGTATATAAAAGTCCCTGTACCATTTTAGTCACACTGGGGTACCTTTAGTATGGCACATTATGGAATTCCTCAAGTACCAATTCTCTCAACCCTGCAGAGTTAGGAATATACATACAACCTTGAAACCTAAAGAGTCCATCCATCTTGAATACATATCCAACATATCCGTAATCTGAACGATCCTACTCTAGGGCTTGTATTTCCCTCTTGTAATGCTCATTCCTAGGTAAGGCTTGAATCACCTACTATCTAAAATTAAATTTGATGGTAGCCATTGCTACAAGGTGTCTTCTCCTACTCAAGGAATTTGCTACCCTATTTTCCTTTCCCTTAATATAATCTATGCCAAATTCATATTTACTCAAAAAATTTGACCATCGCCTCTAATGAGAATTTAGGTTAGGTTGAGTAAAGATGTATTGTAGCCCATCCTGATCTATTTTTAATTCAAATGGCTTTCCCAAGAGATACTGTCTCCACATCTAAAGAGCATGAACTATGTCTTCCAATTCTAAATCATGTGGTGTATAATTTAATTCATATTTTTTCAAATTTCTTGATTCATATGCCACCACTTGTCCTTCCTACATGACAAATGCTCCTACACCTTCTCCTAATGTATCAGTAATCACTATAAAATTACCATTCAGATCAAGTACACTCAGAATAGGTGCATAAGTGACTTTCTCTTTTAGCAACTGAAAATCTTTCTCACATCTATCACTCCACTCAAATTTCTTTCCTTTCTTTCAGAGTTTGGTAATGGGTGCTTCAATTGATGAGAACCCTTGCACAAACCTCCTGTAATAACCTGCAAGCCCCATAAAACTTTGAACTTCATAAACATTATGTAATGCTGGCCAATCTCAGATTTCCTTAAACCTATCTGGGTCCATGGCTATCCCTTCTGCTGAAATAATGTGTCCCAAATAGTGCACCTCAGATTGGTAAAAGGTACATTTGGACATAATCCCATATAACTTATGTTCTCTCAATCACTACAAGACTATCCTCAAATGCTGATCATGCTCTTTCTTTGACTTAGAATGTATCAAGATATTGTCAAGGAAGATTAAGAAAAAATTATCCAGACAATCTTGAAAGACACTATTCAACATATTCATGAAGGCTACAAGAGCATTAGTTAGTTTGAAAGGTAGCACTATGAATTCAAAGTTCCCGTACCTTTTCCTAAAAACAATATTGTGAACATCTTCCTCTCCTATCCTCAACTGATGGTACCCTGATCTCAGATCAATTTTTGAGAATAATTTGGCATCTTTTAACTGATCAAAAAAATCATCAATACGAGGAAGCATGTATTTGTTCTTGATGGTGACCTTGTTAAGCATCCTATAATCAATGCATAACCTCAAGGTCCCATCCTTTTTCACAAATATAACAGGAGCTCCCTAGGGTGACACACTTGGTCTAATGAAACCTTGTTTCAATAATTCCTCCAGTTAGGACTTTAGCTCAAATAATTTCATGGTGTTCATCCTGTACAGTGCTTTAGATTGAGGTTCCACTCCTGGTAGTAAATCAATAGAAAAATCAAATACACGCTTAGGGGTGATCCCATAATAGTGGTTTATATTTTTTGGCCAAACTAGACACTAAAATTATTATTTTAAACTAAATCTTCACATTTGGGCACCTATAGCGGCTAAACCGTGAGGAATTTGAAGATGGTGCAAACTAGAGTCTCATCAAATTTTTTCTGTAGACTCTAAAAATATTTTTTTCAAAATTTTTGGAATCAAATTGCACTTCTTTCCATCTCCCATGAAAATTGATTTTTTCAGAAAACAACATTTTTAAAAGTGATGCACACCGTATAACATAACTTTTTTTCCATGAAGGATAAAATTCTAATTCTTTAAAATTTAGATTTTTAACTCTGATATCTAGTGCTCCCACTTGGTTGGATAGTTTTTTATTTAATATTTTTCCTTAATCAAGTTTCAAAGTCAAACTAATTACAATTCGACACAACGTGACTGATAACGCCCAACTTTTTTGTATATGTCAAAATTTCAAAATTTTATTTTTTTTGTTGGATCAAGAACTTCAATATTTGGTGCACTCATATTTTTAATTTTTTTTTATAATATTCTATTTTTCCACATGTGAAGAACAAAGAAATTCATTTTCAATGAAAAACCTATGTTTAATAAAACTTAAAAAAAAATACATAACAAAACCAAAACATATTAAAATTGCATTCATTGGATAGCTTGTTTTGAGGAATACCATTATCATTTCAAATAAATTTTAAATGAATTCATTTGATCCCTCAAAATCTAGATCAAAAATGTTTTTTTATCATCATTTTGATAGGTGTAAAGGAGATGCATTTATAGGTATGGTTTAAAACTAGCGAGGTTCTATCCAAGGGGGTTTGATATAAGGTGATTTGATCAAACCCTCTTCAATTGGAATCCTTAAAATAGAACTTTTTAAGGGTTAAATCATTATATTTTCTAAAAAAATGTGATTTCAGCTAAAATCAGTTCCTCTCAGGAATTGTAAACCACTATTATGATAGCACGTTTAGGCAGTAGCTTAGTTAGCTCTTTGGGAAAAACATCCTGGAATTCTTTTAGTATGGGATGGTCATTAATTGATGATTCAGTCTCATCAAGGTCCTTGACCTTTATTGCATAAATATTGCATCCCTTTCGACTTTCATTCTATAACCACATGGTAAAGACTTTCCTAAGCTCCAAAGGCCTTTTTACCCCACAAATTCCCACAAGGTTTCCTTGATCATCTAGACACCTTATTATTTTCTATTCGCAATCAACAAGAGCTTATGTTCAAAGAGCCAATTTATTCCTAAAATTACATCATATGATCCCAGTGGTGCTACATATAAATTGACTTGCATTTTAAAGCTAGGGAGTTCAAGTTCACTGCAAAATAGGCATTGATCTACCTTCCTCTCTACCTAGTTCCCATATTAAAATTTCCATGAATTTTACATATAGCCCTATCTAACAAATAATTTAGATACACCATGAGGATCCACAAAACTATTAGTGGCACTAGTATTAATCAAAATAGAGATGAAACATTCAAAGAGTTTACCCGAAAGTTGGATAGGAGTATCTTGATAATCTACTTGGTGGTTGTCAACTGCCACATGAATATGATGTTGATTCTTGTTACTTTGTCTATTCACCCTCTTAGGGAACACACTGGCATAATGCTCGGCACCACAAGTATAAAAACTCCCACAAGGTGCCTTACACCTTTTAGAAAAATCCCTCATGTTATTGTTATTCTTGTTATTGAAGTTAGCCCTCTTATTATTATTTTGGTTTCCATCATTATGGTCCTAAGGACTACCATCCCTTTTAAATTTCTAATTTTCCTACTATTATTTCCTTGGCTACCTTGACTACCTTGATTTCCTTGGTTACTATTACCTTGGTTATTTTCTTGGGACTTCTTATTGCCATACTTGGCTTCCCTACTTTTCTTGTAGTTTACAATCTGTTGCATTTTATGTTCCTGCAAAAGTGTCAATTCAAAGGCTTTATCCATGGTAGTAGGTCTATGCATGTCTACCTCATTTTCAATTTGAGGCCTTAGCTCCAGAATGAATTTTCAAATTCAAAACCTCTCATCATGTTGGTACTGAGGTACGTACTTAAGAAAGTGAGAGAATTTTTCCCAATATTGTGTCACTGTCATTCCCCCATGAATGAGAACTTAAAATTCTGTCATTTTCTTATCAAAGTAGGATTGTGGAAGCCACCTCTTTTTGAATGTTTGCAAAAATTGTTCCCATGTTACCTTACCAGGCAAAAACATTTTATCAGCCCTTTCATTCTCCCACCATGTAGTAGCTTCATCGGTGAGCTGGTAGGAACCCCATTCAACCTTAGTTTCCTTAGAAAAGTTCTGAAAGGAAAAATAGATTTCCATTTCAATAATCCATGCTTCTACCCCATCCCTAAAGGATTTTCCATCAAACTTGGGTGGCACGACCTTCTTGAGGTCCTTACCTAATTTTTCAGCTACCTTCATTAGCTTACTTTAATTCTTTTCAGTTTCAGGGTTTTCTCAATTTGGTTGATTTCTATTGTTTTCACTTTCACCAGGATCAGACATTGTTGGCCCAGTCTATGTTTCTTGTTCAAGGTTATCAATCCTAGCCTCTTTCCTACTGAGGATGGCCAAAGTCTTATCCAACTTATCATTGGGATCACCATGGGATCCTCCTCCCCATTCCCATTTATAATATCTAACATCCATTTGGAGTTACCCTGGAAAAACATAACATCAAGAATAATTAGGCATAGGTCCTAGAGTTGAACCTTGCTTCTCTAATACAAAAATGTAATTCTTGAAAAATGAAACTCTTAAAACCACAAGTGATACTGAATAAATTTCTCACATTCCAAGTAAAGTAAAAATAATTTATGCATAGAACGAGAGCTATCCAAAAGAGCTCAAAAGAAAAAGTAGTACTAAATTTAATTTTAGGTATCAAAAGAGTATGATATATTCAAATCAATTTTACAACAATAATATTTACATCAACATATATATATGTGTCATTATCATATTAATGAGTTTCCATCATTTCATCTTGTTTCAAGTTACATCAATAACTTTCACTCAATATATCTATTTCAATGTTTCATCAATGAATGTCAAATAAAGTTACATTTACAAGTGGGCTATGCAAGCCTTTCAAAAATAATATATGAATACATCTATAGCATAAGAAACTCTGAACCTCAATCATTGTGACACCACTTGTCTTCTTGCAAGTTGGGGCCAAGAGTGTGATTAAGTCACCTTTTCCACCCAACCACAAAGTACATGACTTTCTCGGGTTTATTCCTAACTCAAAGAAATCCCCGGCCCTACACGAGGATCCTAGTAACCTAAAACAATAAAGCAGGAGGGAACTCTTGATGCAATCCTGATGCCTATATGCATTCCTAACATGAGAATAACATATTTCTTGCAAATAGGAGATGGTAGAGACCTACATACATTTATTTCTATGTTTTTATTTCCATCTATTTCAATGGTACATGTGCTTGGCCAAGCATAAATAAAAATAAATGATATTTTTATAACGGGTAAAAATACCATCTTTGTGGATCCACGTTCGGCATCCTATCTCCAAAGTTTCTCAAAAGAATAATAAACAATGCTTTTTCCCATTTAAAGTTTTCATTCAATTTTAGACATTTCTACTTCAAAGGACTTCCATCAAATTCAATGTACATGCAAAGATTCTCAAATACCTTTTCATAAATAGACTAGTTTAAGAGAAATTCACCATACAATTGATTTAGAAAATCACAAAACAATCCAAATTCAGTCTTTTGAAAAGAGCATGTATAAACTCACAGGTTCTATTTCCTATTTAAATAATTTGATCAAAGTAAGAAATTTGTATAAGTTCAGAAATAACTACACTAATCAACCTTATAAGTATGGGGTAAAATCATAAGTTACTGATTACATTCCTATTTAATAGGAGTATGTCTATACTTTTATGAAAAAGAATAATAAGTTAAATTTTAAAAATAAATTTCACTCACTTTAATCAATTTCAAAATTACATATTTCAGGTTTGGATTCTAGATAATCTCCCAATGAACATAATAATAATTACAATATCTAGTTTAAATGTCGTTATATATAAATATATATATATATACAAGTTTTATGACACAATATATAGTTTGAGCTGAGTTTTATGGTAAAAATAGTAAATAGAAATGCCAAGATTCATATATAAATAAATATATGTATAGATATATATATTTGTAGGTGTATATAACTATATATATATATATATATACACACACACACATATTCTTAAAAATCATACACACACACACACACATATATATATATTCAGGTATTTTGAATAATAATATTGTAATTTCTAGATTTATATATATATATATATATATTACTTACACATAACTTTTAATTTCAAAGGTAGTGGAATGCCATAGTTTATACACAAGTTTTCCATGGAAAACATTTACGAAAGGAAGTGTGAAACATAGTTTACACATTATGAGGGGCCGACACCACTCACATAGGGATGGCACTACCTATGAAGGGGCAGCACCACCTCCATATGCCACAACTTGTGGAGGGTGTTTTCCCTCTACAACATAGCCCATCCTTCATTGGAAAGGCTAGGGTTAAGCCCTAACTACACAACATTCATAGTATGAGTATATAGATATGTACATATATACATATATATATATATATATATATATATATATATATATATATATATATATATATATATATATATATCCAAATATATGAATATAAATTCAATAGTCTGAGATGAGATTATGGATAAAGAGTTGTATAAGAAAGGAACCACAATTAGGTAATAGGGTAATCTGTATAGAGAAGTTGAGCAATTCATTTTTACAAATGCATACAAAAGAATGGAAAACTTCCACACATTTCTGAGTGTTACAAACACTACACACAACAATTGCTTGAGATTATTTCATCTATACTATTGTTCTTCAAACACTTGAGGGTTAAATTTATGGAAAGAAAAATTAGAAACCTCGCTTCGAGTTGTAGCTGCTCTCTAATAAATTATACTCTCTTTATACTTGATTTCTAAAGAGCTTCTTCTTCTCCTCTCCTTTTCCTATCACTTTATTTTCTCCTTCTTTCCTTACTAATTTTAAACCTAGAATTCTTGAAAGAAAAACCTTTTCTTGCCAGCCATGATTTTGTAGAGTATATTTTCAAGAAGTAATACAAGAATCTGTTATCACTCTCAGGAATTATTTTCCCTAATAAATTTTTCCTTTTTCCGTTTCTAAAACCTAATCTTAACAAAATATTTTTAAAATAAAATTGAGATATAACTTATCTTTTTCATTTCCTACTCTTAGATTAAAAGATAAAATAATTTTCAATTTTAGTTGCTAATAAATCCCCTTTTTTGGAATATTTACCCAAAACTAATTCTAAATTACAATGTAAATATTTATCTAATAATTAAATAAATATCTTCTAATTATAATTTAATTTATTATCTCAAGAATTAACACAAGTTAAAAAGAAGAATAGAATACTCACTCAGATTTTATCATGCATAATCATTCAAAACAAAATCTATAATTAAATTATAATTAAAATTAATTATTTTACTTTATTATGCTTATATTTCACTACTTATTTAATTTTGACTAATAATTAATTATTTTGTGAACAATCAAAGTAGTCAAGCAAAAATTATCATTCCTAAATGCAATCTAAGTGCTCGCGTGTTATCGAGAGGACATCCTACTTTATCCTATCCAGAGGCTAACCTCATGTCCTTAATCACTCCCTTGGTCTTCAACCACCTGCATCTCAAGTGCACTCAAGAACACAACAATAAACTGATTTAGTATCCCATAAAGATATAAATAAAAATGATAATACATTAATTCAAATATTTCTATTCTATTTTTCTTCATCTTCAAAGTAAAAAAGGTCAATACTATACAAATTTTCATTATTTAAAGTAAACAATTTCATATTTCATCACACCAAAGCACAATAGTATTCACTATTATCCTACCACACAAAACTAATAGAAAACAACATCAGAATTTGAAATGTGATAGAAACAGTTATCCACAAAATAGTACAACAAAACCTCCTCAAAACTAATGATCTTTCAAACTATGAGGAACCTAGTTTCAAAACACTATGGTATAATGAGAAGGACTTGTATGACTTCCATATGATCAAACAACACACCACAAAAAATTGCATGAGACTCAAACATATTATCCAATATTTAATAGACAAAGGAGAGGTAGATGTTGAACACCATCCTGGGAATAAGGACCTACAAATATACTCAAACCCAATCCCAAATGATACAAATGGAAATGACAAAGGAAAGAAACAAGGGGACCATAATGCCAATTACAGATATGGGGATAAATTTTTTGGAACCCTCTCACAAGTTGATGAGAATAGGGAAAACATAGTGACTATATGAGGTGGAGATAACTGTAAAGTAACCACATGTGGAGGAAGAGTTACAATTCAAAGAGTACCACCCAAACCTGCAATAAAATCACCAAATGACTATGGTATTATGGAGAAGTTGAAGAGAAAAACTACCCTAATCTCAATCTTAGAGTTGTTAAAACTATCACCTGCCCATAGGGAAATACTTGAAAATGCATTAGAAATAGCAGTCCCTATTGAGCTCAATCCTAGTCAATCCCAAGCTATGGTTGGTGAGATCACACAAAGTAATCATTTAATCTTTTATGAGAAAGATATACCCCAAAGAAAATTACATAACCAAGCCCTCTACATAGAGGTTAGTGTTCATTAAACCATCATCAAATGGGTACTAATAGATAATGGTGTAGGTTTAAACATTTGTACCTTAAAATTTGTCAAACAAATGGGGTAATTTAATGATGTGATTGGAAAAGGAAAGAGTATCATGATAAGGGCCTATGATGACCTAGAAATAAATTCTGAAGGAACAATCAGGTTACTAGTACAGATAGGGCTAGCCCTAACAGGAACCACTTGTCAAGTACTGGACCTTGAGCTGCCATATAACCTCCTCCTGGGATGCCCTTGGATCCATGCATTACAAGTTATCCCTTCCAATTTTCATGAATTCCTAAATTTCCCCCATGAAGGAAAATAGGTAACACTATATGCCGATCTTACGCCTTTTCATTTCTATGCCAAGTTAGAGAAGAAATACAACAAAATTCAACATGTGCCTAGCAACGACATAGCATTCCACTCCTTTTCTTATGTTGACCCTTCAACACTTCCATCCACCTCAACCAATAACACCTCAAGTGACCAACCAAAAATGGAAGCCAATATTTAGGCACTTGACAAGGGTAATGGGTATTACTATTTCAACCAAGCATTTTGCATCGACATGCTTCGATCAACACCCAAAGTATATGAACTTCCAAAAGAGATCAATATAGTACAAATGATTTCCAAGCCCACTATCTTCACTAGGTGGGGAGACATGTAAGATGAAATATTTAAGGAGAACTTTTTATCTATGATCTATAAGGAGGAGCAAGAAGAACTAGAAGAGATGGAACCCATTTTAATTGACCCTACTACTAAAGATTATCAATTATTTAAATAAATGGGATATAATGGCAAGGGTGGCCTTGGGCTACAAAAACAAGGCTGGTCAGAGCCTATTATTGTAGAACAAAGGAAGAATAATATGGGGCTAAGTTATAAATGAAAGGATGTGGTTATTCCAAAAACTAGATGAACCTCTTGGAAGAAGAGAGAAACTTCTACTAGCGTTAAGGCATTGGACACCTATCATACATTAGAAAATGATTTACTTGTTGAAGAATTATTTGATAACTTTAGAATTGATAGATTACCTCTCCAACATATTCAAACCATTCCAAACATCTACTATAATTTTGGTATAAACTCTAATGAATATGAGTGAGATTCTCCTTCCTTCGTCATTGGATATGATTCTCCCTCTTCTAGCAATGATGACCTAGAAACTCAATGTGAAAAGGACACTCAAGCCATACTAACCCTTTCATCCACTTCCATAGGCTTTGCAGATCAAGATGATAACCTCCTACTCCAATACCAACAACTCATAGATTGGGATCAACAACAACATACACTCGTTCTAGATCAATTCCAGAATGATGAGGCAATCGTGAAGTTCATGGGACTTCGAACAGACATACTAGTAGGAGATGATAAAGTAGGATTCATAATGGAACTTGAACAAGAGGCATACTTTGGTGGAGAGATTGAATCTTCTAGTTGCAAAAATGAAAGAAAGAACATAATAATAGAGTCCCCTAGAGAAAGCCACCTTATTTCTCTATCACATCTAGAAAAGAGGAAAACAAAGGACATATCTAAATGTGAAAACCTCTCAGAGGCACTCAATGATGGAAGATTCAATCTCCCCATATTAGAATATCAGAAAAGATCAACATTTCTAGTAGAAGAAGTAGAACCCATAAATGTTGGCACAACAAAAGACCCAAAGAAAACCTACCATGCTACATTACTAGATCTAGAAGAAAAGGACAACTTCATGGCTTTCATCAACTTCTGGAAGGTAAATTTTGCATGGACATATGCTGACATGCTTGGACTAGATCTAGCATTACTGGTACATCCTCTAGCTATAATCCTTGGAGCAAAGCCTATCAAGAAAAAACTCAGAAAAATGTATCCACAAATAGCATTAATGGTAAAGGTAGAGCTAAAGAAACTAATAGATGTGGGTTTAATCAAACCCATTGACTATCCATAATGGATATCAAATCTAGTACCAGTTTCCAAACCTACTGGGGGCATAAGGATATGAACAGACTTTAGAGACATGAACAAAGCATGTCTGAAGGACAAATTTCCATTGTCGAGTATCAACATGATTGTAGATCAAACAATAGGGCATGAGATGCTATCCTTAATGGATGGTTTCTACAAATACAACCAAGTAAATATCTCTCTAGATGACCAACACAAAATAGCATTTACTTGTGCTTGGGGAACATTTTGTTGGAATGTAATGCCTTTTGGTATAAAGAATGCAGGAGTGATATATCAAAGAGAAATGATGACAATATTTCATGATATGCTACACATAATCATGAAGGACTATTTGGATGACATTCTAGAAAAATCATTTAAAAGGGCAGACCACTTGACAAACCTAAGCAAGGTATTTGATTATCTTGAATAGGAAAATTTGAGACTCAATCCTAAGAAATGTGTATTCAGGGTAACATCTAGGAAGTTGTTGGGGTACATAGTATCAACAAGAGGGATTGAAGTAGGTCAAACCAAGGTAAAAGAAATAATGGAGATACCTCCACCTAAGATACTAAAATAGTTGAGAAGCCTACAAGGGAAACTACAATCCATCAAGCAATTTATCACATAATTGGTAGACAACTATCACCCTTTCACTCATCTCCTACATAAGGACATCACCTTCAAGTGGAATGGGAGATGTGACCAAGCATTCCAACAAGCCAAGGAGTACCTGCTTACTCCTCCTGTACTCATGCCATCTATCCCAAAAAAGGAAAGGATACTTTACGTGTCTACCACATAGGAAACATTGGGAGCTCTCTTAGCCCAACTAGATGATAACAATAAAGAAAGGGCAATGTACTATATCAGTAGAACACTTGTGAGCTATGAACTAAACTAATCACCCATTGAAAGAGTGTGTCTCTCAATCATGTTTTTAACAAAAAAGATAAGACACTACATCTTGAATAGAAAAGGTAAGCTAATTTCTAAGATAGAACCACTCAAGTACTTACTAGCAAAGGCAACCCGAACAGGCCAAATTGTAAAATGTGTAATGATCCTAAGTGAGTTTGATATAGAATATATGGATAGGAGAGCTATCAAAATATAGATTATAGTAGACCAACTGGTTGAAGCATCCTTAGATGATCACAAACCTCTCATAGTGTATTTTCCAAATTAGAGTATGTTGATGACAAAACAAATAGACCAATGGACTCTATAATTTGATGAGTCCCTTACTCAACATGGATTTGGAGCCGGTATTTTATTTCTCGCACAAAAAGTAGATAGTATACCCAAGGCCTATAGGATTGCATTCCCATGCATGAACAACATCTCAAAATATGAAGCTCTTATCACAGGGTTAAAAATGGTTATTGAATGGGGAATAAAAGAACTACATGTCTTTGGAGACTCTCAGCTAGTGATCAGACAAGTGAATGATGAGTACCAGAAAAAAGATGAAAAAATTGCTGCCATATAAAATGATGGTGGATAGCTTCAAGGAATGCTTTGTCAGAATAACCTTTGAAAAAATTCCTCAAATCAATAACACAACAGTCAATGCAATGGAAACAATAGGCTCACTGCTTGATATTCCATAGAACATGCCTAAATACGAGTTCCTCATGGAAAATTTGTTGGTACCAACATTCGACATCCTGGTATCAAAATTGGTATGTGTTGTTGTTGGTCCTAACTCCCCATGGTACCAAGATACTTTTGAATACATCTTGCATGGTACCATAACCATTGATTTAATGACCACACAAAAGAAAACCTTCACTCGTAGAACTTCCTATTTTACCATCCTAGGAGATAACCTATACCATTGTAGTCTAGATGGTATGTTACTTTGGTGCCTTGATGCACAAGAAGCATAAACAACCTTACAAGAGGTTCACGAAGGTATTTATGGATCCTAATCTAGCAGACTTAACTAAGTCTAGAAAATACTTAGAACAAGATACTACTAGCCCTCCTTAGAACATGAATGCATACAATATTCTAGAAAGTGTTGACAATTTCAGTAGCATAGTGACCTAGTTAATGCACCAAGATAGGGATTGAGATCTATAACCACCACATGGACTTTCTCACAATAGGGATTAGGCCTGGTAGGCAATATAACCCACTTCATCCAATGTGTACAAATCCATTATCACAACAATAGAGTAATTTACTAAATGGATAGAGGAAAGTCCATTGACCTATATCACTAACAAACAAATATCAAAATTTATTTTGAATTATCTCATTTGCAGGTATGGAATTTCCCAAACAATAATAATAGAAAATGGAACCCCATTCAAAAATATGGATGTCCAAGAGCTCTATTCCCAATTTTCTATCCACCATCAATTCTCCACACCCTATTACCCCCAAGGAAATAGTGAGACTGAGGCATCTAACAAAACCAAAGTGAAAATACTCAAAAATAATATTAATGTAGCTGATTGTGATGGGAATTTGTAGCTGAACCCATCCTTATGGGCCTACCAAACCAGCATTCACACACCTACTGATGCCACACCATTTTCCTTTGTCTAAAGATTAGAGGTTCTCTTACCTACTAAGATTGAAATCCCTTCATTTCAATTTTCACTAAAAGGCATGGTCAACAATGAAGAATATAGGTTATCCATGTTGAATGAATTGGAACTCCTAGAGGAAAGACGTTTGAGCTCATTAAACCATTTGTAGGTTTATTAGAATCGACTTAAACAAAACTATGAAAAAAGGATCATAGATAGGAACTTTCAGGTTGGTGAATTATTCCTCAAAGAGAATCAAAAAGTACAATTAAATTTGGAAGGCAAAGGAAAATTTGAACCCAATTGGTTAGGCCTGTTTGTCATCACAAAAAGTTATGACTCTGGGGAATATCAGTTAGCTACTCCTAAAGGAGAACCTTTAGTTGAATCACTGAATAACAACCACCTAAATAATTTCTACACATGAAGCATGTCAGAATACCCCAAGAAAAAGGGTAAAAATCCAAAAAAATACAAAAATACAAAAAAATCAAAAAGAAAGAAAAATAGTATAGAGAAATAAAACATTCTCTTAGTGAAAAACACTTTGTGGTGCTCTTAGAATAGGCACCATAGTAAAAACTTGGTACACAGGAACTATGTTTGAATAAAAATTGCATCATTATCTATTAGTACTATCCACAACATCCACCCATTCATTTCATAATAAAACAAGGTATGTAGCCATGGCTTGTCACTGTTTAAGGAAAGTCATCTTGTCTACAACTGGGGGCAGTTTCAAAAGCTTGTCATGGATTAGATATTTGAGTGTCCTATCATGGTAAAAGGAAACAAAAAAAGTCAAAAAAAATGGGTATGTGTAGGGTCATGATGGGCCAAAAAGTGGGGATATGATGGGTATGTGTAGGGTATGTGGCTGACAATTTTGTTTTTACCCAAAATTGATGAAATGAAAAGGGTTTTCAAAGGAGATTCTCAACTTTCCACCAATATAAATTATGCTTTAATTTTAATTTAATAAATAATTATTATTCATTTTCTATTTGTATTATGACTAAAGTCCTGATTGATAGACTAATTGAAAAACATCTATAGCTTTCAAATGATATCACATTTTTTAAACCCAAAACATGCATCACATTCTATGCTTCGCATACTATAGGATTAAAAAAAATTGAATTTCATGAAGTTTTGACCAAGATAAGGTGGTCAAACATAATTTTTTTTATATTTTTGAAAAGTTGTAATAAAAAATTCATAATTAATTATTTATAGGGAAAAAAATTACAAAAAAATGCATCACATTGGGACATGAGTCCTCTACTTATATCTAAAATATTTTAAAAAATATTATCATTTTTTGTGGTCGGGTGGTCGAATTTACACCTAATTCTTATTTTTCAATGAAATTTAAAGTACTATTGCATTGAAATTTAAAATTTTTACCAAATAGATTTAAAAAATAAATCTAGTAGTTTAGAAACTACATTCAATTTTCTATAGATTCTATTCTTACATATTTTTGAAATAATATAGATAACTTATTCAAATTCTTATGTCAATTTTCCTAACTCTGATTTTTTTGAATTTTTGCCACTTAAGGGCTTGTTTTCTCAATGTTGATCTTGCACATATCCACATCAAAACATCAAAAATATCAAAAAAATTCAAAAAAACAAAAAGTCAAAAACATCAAAATAGAAAAAAAGCTAAAAACATGTAGAAAACCACAAAAGACAAAAAAATTTATAAAACAATATCGTGGGGTCATTCCTTCACTCAAACAGTCTAAGATATCAACATTTTCTTGAACCTCACAACTATTTCAAGTAGATTTCCCACAACATATCTTCTAGACACAGAGTGGAATATCAATCTAGATTATCAATGTTGTGATTTATGGTTTGAGTCAAATGGTCAAACTATGTGGTATCTACATGTATAATGTAGGCAAGGATTATTAGCCCCTGATACCCTAGTTAGTCCCCTTAGGTTCCCAACATGCTTTATTTCTACTTAGTCAAAAATGCAAAATCCAATAAATAGTCAAAAGATACAAAAGCCAAAAACATTCACAAAACAGAAAAAAGGTCAAAAACATTCAAAAGAAACCAAGCAAACTATGAGCCTCTGCATGTACAACATATGCAAGGTTTATCTTTGATGAGCCCCTAAGGCCCTAGGTTAGTCCCTAGAAAATTTCAAAAACAAAATAATAGAACTTAGAAAAAAGCAAAAAAGGACCCATGTCCACCATCACAATTCACAATAAGACATCATCCATAATTAACAAATCATCACACTCACCCGTTTGACAAAACAAACAAAAAAGACAAAGTAAGCATTAATATCAAGAACTTTCAAGTAGATAATCATAGAAGAATTGGATCACAAAATGAACGAAAATAAATCCAAGTATCAGATACATATCTTTCTGATAAGACCCAACAACATCTTGAGATATGTCTTGACGGATCCATTCCTATGATAGAAAGGATCAACATTGGATAAATAGACCCACCCCAAATAGATATTGGCAAGTGATATAACAATTTTTTTTTATCTTTTTGTTGTCTTATTTTTGTGATTTACATTATTGAGTCATTCCCAAGATCTCTTGAGGATGTCCATAATGATTTAGAGAAGGAATAAGGGAATTTTACCATCATTTCAATTTGCTATTTGTGGATAGTCATTTCAATTTCTTAGTACCTCTTGTCTTACTGATCCAACATGTTTGTAAAGCTTCTCACCCATACACTCTACTAGGGTTTTTGTATTCTTGGTATGAGAAAGAATACTCCTTGTTTGTGGAGTCAAAGTCCATACAATTTCAATTTGTTGTTTGTGGATAGTCTTGTTATACTACCATGGCTAATACTTGTTTTGTTTTGTGTGTGGAAGTCGTCTTGTTTGTAGAGTCATGAAATAGGGTTTCCATCAATGACAACACTAGAAAATATTTGTATTCTCTTTCCAATAATGTCCCCCTTTGGCATTGATGGCAACACTTAATGAAAAATGACTAAGTGTTGGATTAGTACCAACATAAATACACTGCCAACTTCAAAACTTCAAAAAGATCTTCATACACAACTCAAAAATTACAATTACCCCTGAGATGTTTATAAATTTTTCACTATTCTAATCTCCCCCTTTGACATCAGTGGCAAAGACAAAAATATACATACCAAAAATCAAACAAAAACTTCAAACTGCATATGTACAAACTTGCTTCTACAACTTATACAAACTTGAAAATATTTGCAAAATTGTTCTTCAAAAAGTTCAAACTTGTGTCCCAACCCTTCTTGAGACTCTCCAAGATAGTCATGTGACCACATAATAGATAATATTGAATTTCTATAGATTCAAGGTTTACTAGATCACTGACCGCGAAAGCTTCTTGTACTTCTTTCAATGTACTCAACAATGTTTCCATATTTTGAACAATTAGGCCTCTAAGCTCACATGCTCTTTCCATAATTCTATCATTATCATGCTTCAAACTCTTATCTTTTCAAGTAGGGATATAACCTAACCTTCTTGCTTTCCAATAGAAATTGTTAAAGGATCAAAGGCTTCAGAAATATCAGCTAACTATTTCTCATGATCTTTAATCTTCTTCTCATTGTCTTCAGTAAATTTTGACAAAGATATACATGACTTATAGATATTTCCTTCTTTAGATAGTGCACCTTGAACATTATTCACATAGGTAACTAATAATTATTTGTGATTAGAAATCATGCACTTTACCCTATTGAACCTTTTATCATCAAATTCCTTTGGTACCTTGTCCTTAGCTAACTTCTCAAGGGACTCAAAATTAGTACTTATAGATTAATAAGCTTCTCCAGCTCACCAAAGGTAGAACTAGATGGATCCTTCACATGAGAGGGCATGATTCTCTCCTGAATACCAGATGCAAGACTAAATAGCTTACTATCCTTAATGTGAGACTTCAACAATTCTTCTCTAGCTTCTGCTTGAGGGAATGATGCAACTTTCAATTTATGAATCAGAGATAAAGTAGCCAAATTAATAGGACCTTCACCCAATTCAAGGTCAAATTATTCTTGTTGCACTTCCATAAATTTCTTCACTACATTTACAGTGTCTCTTGCTTCCACAAGAAATTTTTTTCATTGAACATTCTTTTCTTCCATCACTGTTTCCTCAGCTACAGATTCTTGCTTGTCTTGAGGAATTTCAACTTCTTCACTTGACATCCTTTTTTCTTCAACCAACACAACTTTAGGAGCTTCAATATCCATAGGTTTTTTAGTCTCATGCATGTCAATAGGATTCATAGTATCCTCAAATGTATATTCTTTTCCTTCTTCATTTACCAAATCAAATGCAATATCTTCATCATGACTTTCTTCATAAACAACATTGATTTTGTTCTTTAACAAAAGTTCCTTTAGAATTATTTCAACTTCTTCTGCTACCTCTTTCATGTAACCAATCATAAGATTTTTTATTCTTGTTTTCTCTTGAAATAATTTTTAGCTTCATTTATAATATTCTTCATCTTTGAACCGTAGATTTTTGGCTCTCTAAGTCTTTCTAGAACTTCTAGGGTTTTGCACCCAAAAGGAGAAAGCAAGGGCCAAAGAATCTAACTAGTTCATTCAAATTAGGAAATGTGTGATATAATTAGGACTAATTGGAATTATATAAATGCATATAAGTTATGAAATTCATCAAATATGAATGTAAAATCTAAGAAACAAGTGATGTTTGAAAACACATTATGTAATGCAACAATCAACTAGAAATAAATGCAAAACTTAACAAAAATGAACCAGACTAAAAGTGTGCACTTGGAATGTGGATGGGGATTGAAAATTGATTTTGAAATGTTATTCATTCAAAAATTTAGGCTTGGTGAGACTCATTTTCCATTTTGGGCGAATCAATCCCAATTTTGCAAAACTAAACTAGAGCTCATTTTGGACAAAAGGGTATCCAAAAATGTAAAATTCAAAAAATTGACCATGGAGTTGGACTCATTTTCCACCCATGGTCAATGATTCCACTTTTTAATTTCTATATTTTCAAAGGTGGATTTTGAAGCTTACGATCTGCACTTCTACTTCCTACAAGTGTTTGCTTCTGAAACTACTGGATTCGGGTATGAAAGTGACTTTTGTTGATGATTTGAATTGAATGATGAGAATAATTGAATGAATTTGAAATGTAATCTGCAATGTTTCCTAAGCCTCCAAGAGTCTTAAATCTATAAACAAACAAGACAAAAGAGAGATATGTTGAAGGTTAGGGCATGGGGGTTTGCCTTGGTCAAACCCCATTTAGGTAATTAAACCAAAGTGATGAAATAAAGTAATGAAACATAAAAAAATGGAGATTATTAGGTCTTGTCATGATGATTTAATCTTGAAATTCTACAACATAACATGAAGATTCAACCCTTGAATTCTTTGGGAAGCTAACTTGATGACTTCTAATGAAGAAACCCTAACTTGCTTGACTTGTATGAGAAAATGAAAGATGAATTAATGATGAGAGATGTAAGAATGAGCTATTAGATGTAAAATGAGGATAAAAAAACTTAGTTATATTCAATTGTTCTTGAGTATCCTGAATATACCTCATCACAGGCCAACATCTAGAAAAATTGAACTTAAAACCTAATTTTTCCTTCTCAAACCCTGAAAATGACTCAAAATGGGACTCATTCGCCACTAATGGAGAATGGGTCCCATAGGGGTCATTTTTAATAGCTGGAATGCCAATAAGTAAGAAAATTAGGCTTATATGATGACTATGTTAGTTATTTGATCAAATTATGCATCGGGATGCACAATATGGGTCAATTAGGACCTATTAGTGATTATGTAAATGTTGAATAGGGCTTGGTGCATATAAATCATTGTGAAATTATGATTAAGTACACTTTACGACACTAAAATTAGGTCCACATAGCTTAGAAATGCACAAGAACAAATGTGAATGTGCAAGACACATTACAACACTAGTTTATCATTAAGTTTGCATTAAGAAGCTTCTATAATAATGTAATAATGTTATTAAACACATTTTCTAATGTTGAACTAGGGAGAAATAAGTTAATTAAGTCTAGAAAAGTGTGAAAATCCTTTACAAGATTACATTAGAAGCATGTTATTTAATTTACATGGGTCCAAGACCTAGTGTGGACACATAAAATACCTCACAACACTAGATTAAGGCCTCATTAAGTCCAATTAACCATGAGTTAATCCCATGTCAAGCAAAGGGTCCATTTTTCTATGGCAAAATCTCTTTAATTGACATCACCAGACCTAGATCAACAAGTATTTGTTCTCTCATTTTCTCTTCTTCACTTATTTCATTCACTCTACTCATTTCTAAAATTTCATACAAATCTTTGGGTAACTCAGACATTATTTCAATGAGAGTCATATTGAAATTGTTCAAATATTTTATTGTAGCCTCCTCAATAACTCTTTATCCAACACTTTTGAAGGTATCATACCATTCACATAGAGGCTTAAGATTAATATCCTTGATTATTCCTCTCTCAACTTCCTTTACAGACATACTTGGTTTGTCAGTTTTCATCTTCTTCTTTGCATTTTCTTCATTGGAGGGCTTATCCTTAGTGATTATTGTTGCTTGGGTGCCCATATGCTTCATCTCCCCTACCTCTTCATCAGATTTAGTTTCTTCATCTTTTGAAACAAATGCATAGAATCTTGTGCTTTTATCCTTATTCCTCTTACTGGATGTCTTAAATTAAGCTTTCACAGGGGTTGACTTCTTTTCAAGACTGAATAGGGGTGCATAGCTCCTTGTTGATCTAGTTCAGGAATAGGATGTTGTCGTACTAGCAGATTAATTTATAGCAAGTTTTCTTGCTTCTGTTTATTCTCTCTTTCTTCTAGCATATTTCACACCTTCTACATATATACCCATGCTCTTAGCAAATGATTCAACTTCCTTCCTTACTCTCCTGACTATCATAGGTTTCTTCAGCTACTCATGTACTTGCATATCCTTTTCTTCATATATTCCAAACCTCTCTTCTATTGGATCTAGAGGTTTACTCAACAAATGTTGGGCATATAGTTCCAAGATGTTCTCCTCAACTTCATAGCCCATTGGCATAATCTAGACCATTCTAATATCTATAGCTTCCATCAAGCATTGATCAATGTCAACCATGAAATAGATATTTTACTTGTACTTCTCCACAATATAAGTAGGAATTATTTCTTTTGCTTGCATCTAACTTTGAAAACTCTTGAAATATCCCCAAATAATAGTTTTCCTTGTCTTACTATCACTAATTCTATACAAGCTATCTCTAATTTGAATAACTATCGGTGTATTAGATTGCCATTGAACTTTTCCAAATCCCAGAACTTCATTCATAAATTAGAAGAACATAAACAATAGTAGATTACCATAATTAAAGGAATTCTTCTTATCTTTCTTGATCTTACCAAGATTCTCCATGAGCTAACCCCAGAGTAACACACATAGGTCATACTTTGCACTCTCCTTCACCATTTGATATGCTTCATAAATAGTTGTACTACATATAGAATTATCCCAACTAGAGTGATAGATCTTGTAAACAATGACCATCAAGGAAAATTTCACATCCACATCAATAATATCATCAATTTTCATAGCTCTTTTATCAAACACAAAACTAGTTGCATCAGTAACTATCTAAATTTTCATGGACTTGAAGATCGACAATGCACCGAAGGAATTTAAACTAGTAAAAATGCTTATGGATTCTTTTGTGATATTAAAAGGTTGATTGAACCACATAAATTGAGCTTGAACTCGACTCAAAATATACCAGACTCACTCGTTTTCTTCAAAAATGGGAAACTTTACAATCTGTGTGAATTTCTTCTCCTCTAAGGTTTTGAATTCAGGTTTACCTTGAAATCTTCTGCAAATTTATGATGAGTACAAATTCAACAACTACGAGCTCCCTAACTCCTTAATATTTGTTTCAATGTATTGCCTAATGTCTTCCATATGTAAGACACCATATGGAACAAATGAAAATGTACCTAAGGGCTCTATCTCAACAAATTTGAAAGGATGCCACTTGAATTTTGGATGGCGTCCATTTTCACAAATTCATAAGTTCACAAGATTTCACAATAAATACCTTTTTGCCAAATTAGGGTTTGATCGCTGAATCTCCATCACACTTGAATCTTTTCCAAATTTTTCCAAAGTTCACTTCAGAGCTCTCCAAACTTCTTCTCAAAATGCAAAGTGACAAATGAGAGATAGAAATAACCTTTTATCATTCATGTGCCTAACCATTCTCATTGCAATAAATACTTTTTCCCTAACTCATTTAGAGACCTTGTTTTCACAGAATATGAAAGAAAATTATTTTGCGAACCTTCAACTCTACATAAATACTCTCTCCAATCATTTCAACAACATTTGTAGATCATCAATGAAATCACTGCACTCATCCACATCCCAGTGTCAACTACTAGGGGGTTTAAGGATTTTATTGAGAACTCCCCCTAGGCCAAAGGCCTTAATCTAATTCCCAGAGGAATTACCAGAACTTAGATCTAGTGAGAAATCATTTCCTACAATAGAGGGGCTCTTCTTCACCCATATCTTCTTCATTTGCTTCTTGATCTCATATGTAGTGACTTTTCCTTTTCCCTTTTCATCCTTCTACATGTTTCTCCTTTGATTTATCAAACCCTTTTTTCTTCTACAAAATCTATCAATGTGACCAAATTTGTTGTAATTGTAGCACACCACACTTCTTTCTCCAAACTAGTTATTCCATTGATTATCTCTTGATCTACACTGGTTAGCAATATGTGCAAATATATTGCACGTATAACATTTGATATTTCTATTGAGAAAGTTATTTGACATAATTCTACATTCAACTAAATTATGACCATAGTTGTAATTAAAGCATTGACCTAAGAATGATGGACCACTTGAATTCATTCTACTCCTACATTGAGCTGCAATATGACCAAATTTATTGCAAATAAAACAATAACCATTGAACCTTTGAGCATTAGGTTGTCTTAGTAGATAACTTCCAACTTTGTTTATCTGATTTCCTTGCCTAAATATCATTTTTCTAGATCCAAAAAATTTCTCCTTTCTCATATCCAAGACCTCACTTGTCACCTTTAGTCCTCTAACATTTAATTAGTTCATCAAGATTGGTTGAGCTAATCTTGAACTCCTTGAATTCACTTGTAGTAGCAAGTTCATCTCTAAGATCAATAATTTACTTTTCAAGCTCTTCTTCACTATTTTTGGATTGTTCCAATTCAAGCTCCAACTAATTAAATCCATCAGCAGTTTAGTTGTATTCTTCAAAATTCTCTTTCAAGTATTGAGGAATGTTCTCTTCATTCTTCTTTCTATCTTCAATCTCCTTGGTCATCCTCATCATAATAGATTCCATTTCATGCTTTAGGATTGCATTATCTCTAGAAATATTTTCACATTCTTCTATCTTTTCCTTTAGGGCTTAACTCAGTTGTTCATCTTCAATGCTTTTACTATCTTTTTGATTGATTTGATAATGAAGTTCCTTTCTATTCTTCCTAGACTTATTGATTTTTTCTTTCAATGATTCAATGAATTTCTTAGTATTCATAAGATTTTCTTCCAATTCCTGTACTTCAGATTTTGACTGATCAAGATCATCTAGGGCCACCAAAAGTTGTTGAAGACTGCTTGAATCCCTTAAATTTCTTTCCAATATCTTCCCCAAGCTATTAAACTTCTTATAAGGAACTAGGCTCTAATACCAATTGTTGGAATCAAGGAACATTGAGAGGGGGGTTGAATCAGTGTTTTGCAATTTTTAATTTTATCAATTTGATCTTTAAAGTAGTTAAAGCATAGAACCAAAAGAAAGATGCAACAACATAAAGAAAAAAAAACATAACAACATAACACCAAGATTTTTTTTATGTGGAATCCCTATTACGGGAAAAACCATGATGGAGGTTAATCCACAATATTATTTGAGTATACTCAAAATGAAAGTTTACAAAATGGGAATACGCTTGCATTCAGGCACACTGCCTAGAGCTCACTGCTCAAAAATAGAAAGGATCACTACCTTACAATCAATGTCAAAAGAAAACTAGAGTAGTGAACTATGAAATAACATCTACAAATACCTCAGAATAGTTTTGGTTAAGCTCATAGATCAGATTCTTGACCTTTTATCTAATTTTTATCTTATGCTATGTTCTGATCTAACTCGCATCACAAATCCTTTTATGCACAGGTGAAACTATGCATAATATCTCTACACTCCTGATATTCACAAATACATCAACACACTTCGAACATACACCAAAATGATATAATCAATAACTTATATATACCAATATTAAAGATTTAATCACTACATGCCAACTTTAAAAAAAAAGAAAAATATTTACAAATTGTTGGCTCAAATCATAAATGATTTTCAATGCACACCAACCAAAGTCGGACATAACATAGTGAGGACCCAAATCAACATGCTTGAACACAAAAAAATGTAAACAATTACTACTCAAATATTCACAATATGATACATACACCAAGTCAGCCTTCATGCACTATTGAACACAAGAATTAATCAACCAGATCTTCTAACTTGCACACAAATTGACACAAGGCTATAAGATTCAAGGATAATATAGATCATGCATCAAATGACCTTCCCTGAGATCCAAAACTCAAAATGATAACAAACAATTTGCATATGAATCAATGAACACAAAACTATTGGATGCTCTATTCCAACTTGACTATCTTTGATTTGTTTGCTAGTATGATCAAATGAAGACGTGCAGATCAAATCACTAACTATGGTTTCCATCAATGAAAACAACACAAAAAAAAATTAGTGTCTCTTTCCAACAGGGAGTACCCCTAGGAACAGTAAGTCTCGAAGGCCTATGATAGGACCACCACTTGTCACAGTCATCAGAGGTTCCTAGATCTGCGAGACCAATTAACCGACTCTAACTAATGGGGGCAAGTGCTCTGAACTCGAAAATAGAAATATCTATATCTGGCTAAAGACCCCATACACGAACCTCTCGAGTTGTTTGACCAAAATGAGCCTCATAAGTATCAGGAACTCAACCCTATCTCTCCCAAAATTGACAACATACTTGATCTAGTAAAGAATGCTCTAGCACAAGATCAAAATGACCAAGCAACTAACGAGTCTATCGACAATAAACAATGTGAGCTACATCCTTTGTCCTAGCATCACAACCCGAATAATTTCTCCACACAAAGCTGGGCATATCAACAAAAACTCAACGCCAATAAGGAAGATCTCCCTAGAGGAAAGGTATAGTGCATAAAATCCCCATGACAATACGAGTATAGATCAGCAAGGTGACAATCTTGTATCCCATACAATTGAGTAAGTGCAATATGTCCACAGGCCTAGACATACAAAAGTAAAACACTTGCAAAAATAGATTTATCGCCTCGATACATGACCTCATGCATATCTGTATACAAGTGGGTGAGATAGGATCTGAATTATCAGAAAACTCAGACAAATTGATCTCCAACTAATGTACCACCAAGTTTCGAGCATCTAACACTTATTACATGGCATGGGTACCATGTCGAATATGATAAGTAACTAGCTCCCCATGAATAGAAAGATGAAGTATCCTCCATACATCCTCAAGAGTGTTAGTCACCTCTCCTATAGGAAGGTGAAACGAGGATGTCTCTGAATGCCACCCTTCCACGAGTGTAGTCATTATGGAAATATGAGTCCTAATAGGAGGCATATAAAAAATATGAAGTATTCCCATAACATCAAGAAAGTCTCACTCCAACACACCAAAATAAGGAATAGGATCAAACAAATGTCGTATATGTCTCTCTCAGTTATAGTACTCTAAGGGAAACATGTAATCGTTTTGAAACCACAATGTTAGGAATTCATTCTAAATAGATGGGAGACATAATATAACACAAAACATGATGAAAAATTATATTTAGGATGAAAAATAAACACATGTTAGGGTTCCAAGAAAAGGCTAAAGTCAAACGCAACAAAAAGAATCAAAAGGAAGGGTTTTGAGCAAATGCTTATAAAGCACCAAGCAAAAGTGAGCTTTTCAAGAAAATGTTAGATTTTCAAGAAAAGGCATGGAAACAAAGGAATGTAAATATGTCAAAGGTATGGAAAATAGTCAAAGGCAAGCATTCAGGACTTGAAACATGATAGGAAAGCTTTTAGAACAAAGGTGAGATTTTCAAGCAAATGCTTAAAAGAAAAGTGAAGACCCTAGTCAAAGGCATGGAAAAATGTCAAAGGTGTGAAAAAATGTCAAAGGTGTGGATTCTTAATTAGAAAAACCATGAAAACTGAGGCAAAAGCTTAGAAATCAAGAAACTTTTCTTTTGACCTATAAAACCTAGTACACAAAAAATGAGAATGAAATAAAATGAAAGAAAAAAAGTGATAAGGTACATACTATGCCACATATACCTGAAGGCCATCCATCCTCTTGAATGAGATTAGAATGATGTGGGGCTCCATCAAAATGTGTAATTTCTCCTTGTAAACTAACATAACAAGAGAACCAAAGACAAGAATTAACTATAGAGTCAAAACACAAATGAGCTATCTAGAAGACAAATTTCCTATATAAGCATTAATAAACTCTAATTTCTACTTAGGAAAACTTCCTAATTTTAAAATAGAAGCTCAAAGAAACATCAAAACAAGAAACAGAGGACCTATAAACCTAATTCTATGAACTAAACACATCAAAATGAAAATAGAACAGAGTTGTGAGCCTAACGTCAAAACTTGAAATTTTCAGTCAACCTCTCAAGGGGGTAGAATAGAGTCCTACCATCATTCCATGAAACACTAGGGCATATTTGGGCATAAATATTTTTCAAAAACTTGATCTTAAAAATAGAATCTTTGAAACAAAGCAACCAGTACTTTTTATCAAAGAGGGGTAAAATGTAGATGTGTAAAATTGACTTAACACTTATCACAAATTAAGAATGTCTCAAAACAACTTAGAATCAACTCGAAACAAATCATAATGACTCTAAATCAAGTCAGAATGACTCAAAATGACTCTGAATCAATTCAAAAAAAATTTGAATAAACTCAGAACAACTCTAAATCAACACAAAACAACTCCAAATCAACTTGGAATGGACCTCAAAATGACTCTGGATCAACTCAAAATGACTCTAAATCAGCTCAGAGCATCTTAGAATGACTCTGAATCAACTCAAAATGACTTTGAATCAAGTTAGAATGTCTCAGAATGACTCTGAATCAACTTGGAATGACTTTGAATAAACTTGAAATGTCTCAAAACATCTTGGAATCAACTCAAAACATTTCAAATTCATCCCAAAACATCTCACAATGCATCAAATGACATCTCTGAGTCATCTGCTATTAATTGAATAATACAACATTATTTAATTAATTCAAATTTTCATCATTTGTCAACAAATTAAATAAATACCATTTATTTGATAAAGTATTGAAAACCCTAATTCTACTATTAATCAAATAAAACAACGTTATTTGATTAATTCACATTTCATCATTTCAACTAATTAAATAAATTACATTTATTTAATAAAGTCCTAATCTAATCTTATTTCATCTTGATTAGTCAAACAACACTAATTATTTTATTATGTCACTAATTCACCTTATTCCTCAAAATTAATTGAATTATTAAATCATAATAATTTAATTATCACACTTTCCCTCCAAAATTTGAATAATTAAATCAAACTATTCAAATTATCAAAAATCAAATCAAACACAAAAAATGAATTAATTTATTAAAAAAATTAATTCAAATTCCTCACCCTCTTTTTGATTGATAAAATCATGGATTTCTAACTAAGCAATCTATTTTTGCTAACTAAGAAATCTAATTTTCCTAACTCAACCATCTAATTCCTAGCTAAACCCTAACTAATCAATCAATTGCTAACTAAGCAATCAAAACACTAACTAGCCAATCTATTCTTTAATCACCCTAATTGTGCAATCCACTTTGTACAATCTTCTCATGTCTAAATCCTCTCAACACATTTTGACTGTTGATCCAAATATTCTCCCACGTGATCTTAATCTTTGATTCAAAATATCTTTTCCTATATAAAAAACCTCTCTCCTCATAAATATAGATCAAAATTTAAACTTCCTTATGCAATGAAGTGTTGTTAAGATCACCATTGATAGAGCTTCCTCATTTCTTCAAAAACAAGAATTTTTCATCAAGCTTTTCAACCAAAAAATGGAGACTTTTTAGTGATATGAACAACCTAACATCATGCAAATACACTCCAACATGGGATGGTAAACTATTTTTTTTTTCTTGAATTCATTTTGAATATCTTACGATATCGTTTCATTCAAATAGCTTAGATTTGTACATTCCATGAGTGATGGAATAAGATAGATTAGGTTTTTTGGATTAGATAGTTTCCGATTTCAATCTTGCATTTGATCATTGCCTTAGCATTTTCTTGATGGATTCCTCCCCCCTCACACACAAAGCATCATCAAATAAAGAATATTGAGTAGGTTGTGATGAAGAAGTTGAAGGAGGATCTATCTATGTGAAGGACTCAACAAACTGAACATCACATCAAACAATTTGTATGGCTTCACATCCTCACAATAGCCAACAAAGATGTATCATCAAATCTTCTTTACCATTTACTTATGCCAGCCATTTGGAATGAAATCCCAAGCTTCACTATTGAATACATTGAAGAAGGATACATTAGGATTGTGATGAGACCAAGCCTCCTCAGGGGTCCTATTCGACATTGCCTTCTGAGGCATACAATTCTAAATATAGTTGGCACAATTGACAACTTCAGTCCAAAATGTTGGAGCCATGGACCTAGACTGAATCATCCAATTGGCCATTTTCCTAAGGGTCCTGTTCTTTTTCTCTGCCACACCATTTTGTTTAGGAGTGTAAGGAACTATGTGCTAATGAAGAATACCATGCTCACTGCAAAAATCTTGAAATTCTTGATTGACATACTCCCCCTATTATTTGTGTGTAGTTGTCGAAGAGAAAAACCTAACTGCTTCTTTGAAAAAAATTGAAGGTCTTGAAGTTGGTGAGAACTTCACTATTGAGCTTTAGAAAATAGACCCATGTGCATCAAGAAAAATCATGAATGGATGTTAGCACATATTAGCCCCTAAAAAAAGGAGTTGGGAATGACATGAGATCACTATGGACCAACTCAAGGGGTGTGGTTGCATAGGTAGCTTGACCCTTAGGAAAAGGATCTTGATGTTTCTTTCCAAGAACACAACCTTGAAAAACACCATTCCATGCAAGAGATCTTTGGAATACCAACCAAAAAGTTATGTGCTTGCATCTACTAAAGATATCTGTTGTTCAAGTGCCCAAATCTTTCATGCCAAAGCTTGCTCATTTACTCACATGAGAAACAAAAAATGAACCCGATGAAGAATCAAAGCCATCAAATTGAATCATACAAATGGTTCTAATTATCAACTATCCCTATAGCAACAACCTTCTCAAGATCCTGCAATTATCTAATAGTCACTTTCTATGGAGTAAACTCAATTGATTTTCCATCTCCAGAATGAAAAATCTGATATATAGAAAGTAGATTTACTAAAATATTAGGAACAAGAAAAACATCCTCAATTCACCCATCTAGCATCTAAATAGAGGCTATCCCCAAAACTAGAATTTGTGAAGAGTTCCCAATTTCAATATAAGAAGTAGAAGTATGAACAATGGAATCAAGAAGATCATAGGACTTGGTCATCTGATGTGAAGCACCTGAATCTAGAATCAAACTTTCTTAAGATGAATGAATGGCCCATGTTGAAAGAGCTTTCCCTTTGCCCATGGAAGAAAGCTTAGCCACTTAAATGTTGTGCTTCTTCATAGCTTCCTCCTTGCCCTCTAATTTCTTAAAATAATGAGTTGCATCATGCCATGTTTTTCCACAAACTCCTTTCTTTTTCTTGGACTTGGAAGAAGAAGAAGATGGAGTGGACTTCTGATTATTCTTTGGCTTCGGTTTGGATGGATTATCACTAACTGAAGATGATTCTATAATGGGATTCTTCTTATTCTTTCCTTTACCCTTGGATGATTGAGCCATTAGAGCATGATTCTTAGAACTAGGTAGTTCATCCAACTAAATCAACCTAGCCTCCTCCCTAGTAAGATGCTCACAAAATAACTCAAAAGAGGGAATTTTGTAATCTTTCCCCATTGCATCCATTGTAGAATAGAAAGTAGAAGAAAACACTCGATAAGGGCCATTTAACTTAGAAAAACTCAAGAAGATACATTCATCACTAGATATATCATGCCCACATCCTTTCAACTATGACAAGATCATCTTAAATTATGAAAGGAAATCTTGAATTGAAGGAAATGAATCTAGAGAGAGTTATTGTAGATCTGCTTGAAGTTGCAAGGCTCTAAACTAAATTTTTTTACCATACAATTCTTCAATTTTATACCAAGCATTCTTAGGTGTTTTACACTCCAAAATATGAAACAGGTTATAAGATACATGTATGCCAATGAGCCCTTTTGCTTCATCCATTTTACATCTATGGACATATTTTTCATAATCCCTTGTGAATTTAGGTTGTTTTGCATCTGATATTGGTCATAGACCCTTAGATTGTAACAATTGAGTAATTTTAAGCTTCCATGTATGATAATTGTGTGGAGTGAGTGGTTCAGTTTTCCTTAGATATGTCATGAGAACCAAAAGAAAGAAGACAATGTGGCACTTAAATTTTTCCTTTCACCCCCCTAGAAAATTACAATGAAGAATTTTTGCAATTTGTACAAGTGACAAGCTCAAATCAGCCATTTATAACACACAACAATTTTTAAAATTTTTAGAAGAAAGAGCTTTCCAAAACTATAAAGAAAGTTACAAATAGATTCCTTATGATTTTTCGAACAATTTCAAAACAATATTTTTGAAATATTGACTTTGTATGGAAAAATTATGCCAATTCCAAGCAATAAATGCATTTATACCTTCAGGCTAAAAAAACTGGCCAAATTTTCAAAAGATGGAAAAAAAACCTTCACCACTATGAAGTTCATTGAACCAGATTTCTGAGAATATCTCATTTTCGAAATTCCAACACCATGGAAAAAGGTTGTGGAAAATTGAAAAAAAGGCCTAAAAAGGCACCTTCAACACTAATCAAGAGAAAAATTTAACACTATCTATGCACAAAATTCTAACCCCCTAGCACTGGCTCTTGGTCCTCAATGTGACCAAGTCACTATAGAATTGAAAAATCTGGTTGTTCTCTCAACCGGTAGCGGTTTTCAAAAATCTAGTCACATGAGGCAATTTTCTTGACTTCCTAGCATTGGTGGTTTGAAGACTCCTGATGACTTGTCAATGGTGGCTTGCACTAATAGTGGTCATCGGAACTGCCCTCCTAGTGGTGAATGTTAGTGGTTTAATCCTCGTCACTTATAAGTCGTGGATTACGTAGACAATTTGAAGACTTTAAATCTGTTGTGGGCCCCACAAAGTGTACAACACTATAAACAACACTTTAATAAGTGTTGGTCAAGCACTTTAAAGCACTTTAAAAAAAAAAAAATTGTTTTGAATTTTTTTAACAAAATACTGCCAAAACAAGTTGTTACGTAGATTTAAAAAAAAAATATTATGATGATGCGTACCTTCTCATGTTGGGGCACTGTATGGCCCTTCAACCAAAACAATTTTTCCTCAGAAACAAATTTTACTAAATATGGGGAAATTATATGTCAAAATTTTTGCAAACAACCACCTAGATGTAATGGCAAGCTTATTTTTTGGTAAAACTACTCCTGTAAAAATTTGTTCACCATATTTGAGCTTGAAACCCTTCTTTACTAGAAATGCAAATGGTGACCAAATTGAGTGAAAAAAAAAGCCAAATATGACTTTTTTGAGCCTCCTAGATGCAATGGGACAACCTAAAATACTGCCACGTTAGCCAAAAGTGGCACAATGACCAGATCTCACCAAAATGAATACATGCAATATAGGATACAAGAAACTCAAATCACAATAGAAATTGATGGAAACTCTATATTGAAAAAATGGAAGGGGCTTGCTAGATTGAAAGCTCTAATACCATGTTGAAGTGATCAACCCAATATCTTCAATTTACAACACTAAATAACCTCCATAAGAGATAGAGAGAAGCAACAATGGAACAATGTGATGAGCCTAAAATATGCTCATAATTTAATGTTATGATAAACCTTTAAATGACTTCATTTTTGCTATTTCATGGCTGTTTAAACTTTGTTGAAACCTTTTATGGGGATATCCTGTAGCAAGACACTTTTATATTCCTACAGCCTATTGTGTTGACTTGATTGCATTTATTGCCCTATTGACTCCCAAAAATGGTTGGTATATCGTATACAGTTTTTGAATGGTGAAGTAGATTTGAAATGTGTGATTAATGAATAGATATCGTGTATGTACCATATGCCTTTTCTTGCGTGTCTGTTACCTTTTGTTTCGCAGGTTGTTGAAGAATGATTGAGTCAAGCGCAGCCGATCTCGGCCTTGCAGTAAAGCCCATTTCCTACATGACTTTGAGGAAGCTCCGCCAAAGACTCTTTGACCGAAACCGATTTGGCAAGATTTTTTAATGGAAAGTCAATCTGGAGAGAGTGGAGCACTAGATTCTCTCTTAATCGGGTTGAACACATAAATTCATTTATGAAGTTTGTTCCTTGATTCAAGGATATACTTTACTTCCACGTCTTTCTTTGATGAAGTTAGTTAGTTAGTTGTTCTTTTAATTTAAAAATAAGATACTCCTCTTGTGCGAGGTAGTGGTAGAAGATGAATAGAATGAGTAATAGATGATTTTTTAGGTAAGATAGAAACAGAGTAGCAGAGATCATGTAAGAATCAGTATGATAATGAAAGACAGAATCTGTTTGACTAGAAGCAGAGTTTGTTGTTAGTTTTCACACGAATAAGACAATGTATTTCGTTCTGTTTTTATGAATAAAGATCGATGAAGTTCTGAGTTCAGCATCTGTGTAATCAGTAGATGCTTGCTAAGGGGGCCCACGTAGTAAGTATCTGTAGTTAATTAGTTAGATGTTCTTTTCTGCTGATATCCAGTTAGCTTTCATCTTTTGAAGTTTTTACACAAACTCAGTCTTACACTGCTCCTGCAGCATAGAGATTCCATCCCTATGACTGTTCCTACAGCATAAGGCCAGTTCATGATTTGTGCTTCAGTCGTAGCTGTTACAGTTTCTATTTTAATCAAGCATAGTTGAGTTAAAGAATTCTACATTACCATTCTGTAGCTTAGATAGAATTTCTTTCCAGTATGTATTTTTGCTAAGATTTGACCAAAACAAATTTCTAGTGCATATATTTTGCTGTGCCATTTAAAGTCTACGTCCCCTGGTTTGATAAGTAAATGAACGTCCATAGAAAGATATTAGTCACCTGTCGGAATGTCCAATTCCCAGGGAAGTTTCACTGTGATATTCATATCCTTTTGTGAGTGCGAGACATTTTTGGCGCCGTTGCCGGGGATGGTGTCTAACTAGGAGTCTGACAAAGTCATTTTCAGCATTAGTTTAGTCTGTTAGTCAAAAAAATTCAAAATATTTCAAGCTGTTACTCACCATATTGCATGCATAGAAGAAGAACAGACGCACTGGGAAGGTTCCTCCCTAAAAATCTGTTTATTGAACTACCATCTGACCCAGCTGATAACGAACCTGAGGAAAATCCATTTGCTCTACTATTCCAGCACCTAGACATGGAAAATAATCCACCTAATAATCCACCTCCTGCATTTGAGTTTCCCATTGTTCCCCAACAAGATACTGATAATCTTAAAAACATCCCCTCTTCCTTGCTTCCAAAGTTTTATGGCCTGGTCACAGAAGACCCAAAAACCTTTCTGTTTGAATTTGATGTCCTCTATCGCAGTTATGACCAACACTCATAAACTGAAGCTGTTTCCTTCCACTTTGGAAGGAGGGAGCTCTCGGATGGTTCATGAGTCTGGGAAGAGCCGTTGTAAATAGTTGGGCAGACATGAAGACGAAATTCCTTGAAAAATATAAGGAATATTGTAAGAGTGCCAGCAAAGGTGATGACATATTCCGAATTCAGTAGAAGGAGGATGAAAGTCTGGAAGATTATATTTCAAGGTTTTTGTTTTCATTAAAAAGGAACTCAAACCATACTCTTAACGAGGACTCTCAGAAACTACTCTTTCTAAGGGGAATCAATGATGCCTGTATTGACGCCCTGGACCTAATGGGAGGAGGTGATATAACTCAACTGCCTTGGGATGATATACAGAAGATATGTCTTAACTACTCTCAAGCAATAGTTAATAAAGGTCGAGGTCATCATGCTTCAGTGGGGAAGTCTTTTTCTGGTGGAGTTTTCAGAATGGAGATCACAAATCTGCTATCTGATTTAAAGTAGGACATCATTAATAATATGGCTACACAATTGGACACTATGCAAGCTCAGAAAAAATATGCAGAAGCTGAGATAGCTTTGGCTGAGTTCTGTCCCTACTGTAGACAAAAGAAGCGTGATTGTAGATGCAAGATGGTGGCTAATCTGGAAGCCAGACAACTGCCTACTGATTTCAAACCAGTGGAAGGTGATGATGATCAAGTGTTCTTTGTTGCACAAAGGAGACCATGGGCCCAAAGGAAAGGTATGCCTCAAGACCCTTTAACTTTTTGTAATTCCTATTCTGGCTATAATAACCAATGGCAACAAGCATATGGACCACCACCACCATGGAATCCGCCTCAATCAAGTTGGTCTAATTATCAAACCCCATAGTGGCAATCTCCTCAAGGAGGTTGGCAGCAGCCACAAGGTCAATGGACCCCACCTTCAGGAAATTGGCAACAAAATCCTCAATAGAGAGGTCCTCAACAATGGAAAAACTAGTCTCCTGGCTTCTTGCAGCCTCCACAGCCACAACAATAGGCCCTTATGCCGCCTCCTGCAGCAACTACCACAAATCCTGGACCTCCAAAGCAAACACCTATGCCTGTCCAGCCGTTGCCTAATCCCAATAATAAGCAACAGCAGCAGCCTCAACAGCCTGTGTCTATTTCTGAAGCCAACCAATATCAAGCTTTATGCCTTAAATGTTAATGACATCCATATGAGGTCTGGAACTACTTTACTTGCTCCCAAACCACCTCTGATTATAGAAATATCTGATTCACCCCTTGAAGAATCTAATGCACCTGCTGTTTCCACTGAGCACATACCTATACCAGATACAGTTTCTATGGCACCTGTTCTGCAGAGACAAGATAAAACACCTTTTCCTCAGAGGTTGCAAAGTACTGAATCTAAACTCATGGAAGAACCCACTTTTGATATTCTAGATCAGCTCAAAAATGTGCAAATTCAAATCCCTTTGTTTCAGGCTATTAAAGATGTTCCTATTTTTGGAAAAGCTATTAAAGAAGTCTGTTTGAAGAAGCCTGGACGAAAGAAAAAGGATCCCCAAACAATTCATGTCTTAGGGAAATTGGCTGATATAATGTTGGAAAATGTAGTCATTCCAAAGTATATTGACCCTGGAAGCCCTGTAGTAGAGATACATATAAATAACCAAGTTGTAAAAAATGTTTTGATTGATTTAGGAGCTTCCATTAATGTAATGACAAAGCATACTATGGACTCCTTGAATATTTCAAACATTAGGTCTACACCCACAGTTCTGTAGCTTGCAGATAGCTCCACAGTCAAACCTGATGGGATGATAGAAGATGTAATTGTCACTCTCGAATCTTGGGAGTATCCTGCTAATTTTACAATATTATCAGTTAAGGCAACTTTAGGAGGGTATCCAGTTATCCTTGGTAGGCCATGGTTAGTAACTGCTGATGCTTTTATAGGATGTCGTTCTGGAGATATGACCATTTCTGATGGGCAGTCCACAAAGAAATTGGCTTTGTATCGCCTGCTAAACCTCAACCAGATTTGTCCCAACCTATTTGGCCAGATGTGGGAGAAGAAACTGAAGAAGTCAATTATTTGGCTCAATTGATGATGCTTCAAAATGATCCATTCTCTCAACTTCAAAGTGAAGATGCTTTGCTTTTTCAAATTCTGCAATTCAATCTTGATGCAGATAGTTTATCTGATCCAAGTGACAGTCAGCATCAATGTTTCCTGCAGCAGCTAGATTCCGAGAGTTCATTGCCTAAACTTCTAACAATTTTTCATAACTTGCTTCCACAAGAGGTACAAACATTACCTGTTGATTCTATGAGTAATCTCATTAAGCAGATAGAATTGTCTCCAGATCATTGTTTGAATGTTAATAGTAAGTTGTCTCAGTCTCAAGAGGATGACTTATTAAAAATGCTACAAGAATAGCATAAAGCTTTTGCATGGGAATATGGGGACATGCAGGGAATAGATCCTCGAGTCTGTACTCATAGGATATATATCAAAGAAGATTGTTCACCAGTTAGACAACCTCAGAGAAGAGTAAATCCAGTACTTAGAGAAATAGTGAAAAATGAACTTCAAAAGTTGCTTGATGCTGGTTTTATTTACCCAATTTCTGACAGCCAATGGGTTTGTCCATTAGTCATTGTCCCCAAGAAAGAAAAATGGAAAGTATGTGTAGATTACAGAGAGTTGAACAATGCCACTAAGAAAGATCATTTTCCATTACCTTTTGTAGACCAAGTACTAGATTCACTGTCTGGTAAAAATATTTTTCCTTCTTAGATGGTTACAGTGGGTATAATCAGATAAAAATTGCCCTTGAAGATCAAGACAAGACCACTTTTACCTGTCCATGGGGAACATTTGCTTATTCGGTCTTGCCTTTTGGCTTATGCAATGCACCAGCAACATTTCAGAGAGCAGTAATTAGTATATTTGCTGATATATCTCATGAATGTATGGAGATTTATATGGATGATTTCACTACATATGGAGTCACATTTGAAGAAGCACTGGTGAATTTAGAAAAAGTATTAAAAAGGTGTAGAGAGCAAAATTTGTCTTTAAACAGTGAAAAGTGCTTTCTAATGATAGAAGAAGGTATTGTTCTAGGTCATCATATTTCAAAGAATGGAATTCAGGTTGACCCTGCTAAAATTGAAGTTATTCAGAATTTACAAATTCCTACAAAACAAAAAGATGTTAGAAGTTTTCTTGGTCATCCAGGGTATTATAGAAGGTTTATAAAAGACTTTAGTAAAATTGCCAGTCCACTTTATGCTTTGTTAACAAAGGATTCCCAATTTGAGTGGACCGAGGCCTGCGAAAAATCCTTCTTGCACCTAAATGACTTGCTTACCAAAGCCCCTGTTCTTCAAAGTCCAAAATGGAACCTGCCTTTTCACATACATGCTGATGCGTCTGATTTTGGTATAGGAGCAGTTTTAAGTCAAAAAGAGAATTCAATTGAGCATGCTATCTACTTTATCAACAAAACCTTCAAGGTCCTGAGCTCAACTATACTGTTACAGAAAAAGGAATTGCTTGCAGTAGTATATGCTTTGAATAAATTCAGGCATTATGTCACATGTTATCAGATAGTTGTCCACACCGACCATGCAACAATCAAGTACCTGATGAAAAAACCTGCCATTTCTAGTAGATTGGCATGATGGCTCCTGTTGTTACAAGAATTTGATATCATAATCATTGACAAACCAGGAAGAGCTAATGTTGTAGCTGACTTTTTATCAAAACTTCAATCAGCTGCATCTGAGGAACAAGAGGTCATTGATGACAGATTTCTAGATGAACACTTATTTTCCATTGCTGCACATACACCCTGGTATGCAGATATTGCTAATTATCTGGCAGCAAACAGAATACCAGCTCATTTTTCCCCAAAAGAAAAGAAGTTGTTGACAGAGAAAATTTTCAACTTTACCTGGATTGCCAATTGTCTGTTCTATACTGGCCCTGATCAAGTAATGTGAAGATGTGTAAGAGAAGATGAGACTTATGATATATTGCATGTCTGCCATGATGAACCATGTGGAGGGCATTTTGCAGCAAAAAGAACAGTAATGAAAGTCCTTACAACAGGGTATTATTGGCCAACATTACACAAGGATGTTGTGGCCTATACAAGGAAGTGTGACAGATGCCAGCGTATGGGAAGACCAACTAAGTCAGATAAAATGCCACTATATCCGCAGGTAATAGTCACCCCTTTTGATAAATGGGGGATGGATTTTGTGGGGCCAATTGATCCACCATCAAATGGAAAGTCATATATTCTAGTTTGCACGGATTATGTCACAAAATGGGTCGAGGTAAAAGCTATGACTAATGCCCGAGATAACAAAGTTGCTAAATTTTTGTATGAACAAATTTTCACCAGATTTGGAGTCCCCAGAGAGCTGGTAACTGATCAAGGAGCTCAGTTTACGTCAAATCTGATCACTGCACTTATGAATGACTATAAGATCAAACACAGGAAGTCCAGCCCCTATCATCCTCAAGCCAATGGTCAGGCGGAGGTAACAAACAGAGAAATTGAAGCGATCCTCACAAAGACAGTGCAAATTCATAAGAAAGACTGGAGTAATAGACTTCCTGAAGTAGTTTGGGCTTACAGAACTACATGGAAAACAACAACTGGGTTTACATCTTTTGAGTTGATCTATGGGAAAACAGCTATGTTACCCATTGAATTTGAACATAAAACTTTGAGGACAGCTCTTGAAATCAACATGGACTTATCCGAAGCACAGAAGGACCATCTCCTGTAGCTAAATGCTTTGGATGAAATGAGAAAAGCCGCCCTGCAGCATATAGAAGTAATCCAACAGCAGAGAAAGAGATGGCATGATCAGCACATCAAAACCAAAAAAATTTCTGCTGGAGATTGGGCTTTGTTATATGATTCCAGGTACCAAGAAAACTAGGGTAAACTCACAACATGCTGGCTTGGGCCTTATGAGGTTGAAAATGTGTTTGACAATAGAGCTGTGCAGCTGGTCACAATTGATCCAGTCTGTTTCAAATTACTCGTCAATGGCCACCGACTCCGACTGTACCATAAGCCAGTTTCCAAGGAAGACTTCATGAAGCAGTTCATTCATGTTCCTCCCGCTACTCTTCCTGCAGCCGAAGGCTCTAGCCTCTCTCCTGCAGCATTCCCGTAATTTTCAAAAAATATGCTCATAATAAAGGTTTTCTTTTTAAGAAAACCCTTTTCTCCATTTTCATTTATCGCCCCCACCTCACTTCTTTATCTTCCATCCATCCATCCCATCCATCCATTTCATTCGTACATTTCATCCGCCCACATCACCCATCCACTTCAACCGTCTGCATCAACCTTAATTAAGATATCTTTCCAACTTGTCAGTTCACGCAGAGCCGTCATCTTTCTTCACATGTACGTGCAATTACTAAAGGTACGCCATATCTTTTCTTATTGCATATTTGATTTATTTCATTCTATTCAATTACTGCTATGCATGTACCGATCATTATCACCCGAATCTCTACCTATTTTTTAGTACATGTGAGGACACATGTCATCTTTTAAGTAGGGGGCGGAGTAATCCATCGTTTGAGGCCTATCTTTTCGCCGCTGCCATAACTGCAAAATAATCTTTCTTTAATATATTTCTGGTACTTTCCAAACGTGATTGCATGACCTTCTTTAATGCATCTTTTTCTTGCAAACCATGATTAAGACTGCTTGTTTTAAAAAGTTCATTTTTGGAAAAAAGAAAGAAATGTGGCAGCCTGATAGAGAAAAACCAGAGTAGAAAAGGAAATAAAGAATTTGAATCTTCAGCAAGAAATTGAATTTTTGATGCCTGCTGATGGACCTCTGGACATCTCCAAGCAAGGATGCAAGCGGGTGTCACTGCCTCTTCCATATTCAGAGTATGCCACTTATATAATGAGGTATTTAACCTATGAAATTGCCCAGACTGATATGCAACAAAGTATGTGGCAAATAGAAAAGAAGAAATTGAAAAAGAAAATTGAAAATCAAAAACAGGAAATTGTTGAATTGAAAGCAAAAATGGACGAAATGCTAAAGGTAACTGGTCAAATTATGGAATGCAGACCGCCACCCAGAGTTTATGCTCTGTGCCTCAAAGAACAGTTTTTATGGTTTCAATTGATGAGAATTTCTAGAAACCAAGACCCCATAATTCATTCTGCCAAAGAGTTTTATGAAGCATATCAAGCAACCCCTAACTGGTTAAGGAATTCTCTGCGTGAATTCTATTTGCATTGATTTTTAATACCACTTGAAACAGAATGGAATCCTCTTCCATACATTGGTGATATTCATTTGAGAGCATTCATGTCGTGGGCAACAAATGAGGTGAATTATGGTAGACAGTGGGAAACGTATGAGGAAATTGAGAAAACAGAGCCTGTCCCATTACGCTCTCAAAGTTCAAACCCACATGCAATGCTGAAAGATTGGTTTGCATTGACATATGGTATTAATAATGTTTCAGCCAGAGCAAAAATATTTAACATCAGAAAGCAAGTATATGATGAATTCCAGGCACAACAATATTCATTTTGGAGATTAGCATATACCAGAACTGAGAAAAGATGGGAAAAGTTGACTGTTGGGTTAAGAAAGTCAGAACCACATGGTCCCTTAAACTTTACAGCTGCACTCAAATGAACCAGCAGATATATTCAATTGAGACTTCAAAAAAGATTTGAATTGTGGCTGCCACTAACATTCAGACCCCCTGTGCTAATATGGCCCTTGTATCCTCATCAGGCTACAAATCTTAACAGTGAATTAGAAGACCGCAGATATGAAAGGTGTCAGGATTTCAAAGGATTCTATTACAGGTTTGGACATCCATTCCAGAGTCATGCAACCACTACTGACTTCAGAGAAACCACCAGGAAAGTTAATGCTGGAGGACCAGCATTGGGCTAAGTAGGGGGCAGTGATGAGCCTAAAATATGCTCATAATTTGATGTTATGATAAACCTTTAAATGACTTCATTTTTGCTATTTCATGGCTGTTTAAACTTTGTTGAAACCTTTTATGGGGATATCTTGTAGAAAGAAACTTTTATATTCCTATAGCCTATTGTGTTGACTTGATTGCATTTATTGCCCTATTGACTCCTGAAAAATGGCTGGTATATCGTATACAGTTTTTGAATGGTGAAGTAGATTTGAAATGTGTGATTAATGAATAGATATTGTGTATGTACCATATGCCTTTTCTTGCACGTCTGTTACCTTTTGTTTCGTAGGTTGTTGAAGAATGATCGAGTCAAGCGCAGCCGATCTCGGCCTTGCAGTAAAGCCCATTTCCTGCACGACTTTGAGGAAGCTCCGCCAAAGACTCTTTGACCGAAACCGATTTGGAAAGATTTTTAATGGAAAGTCAATCTGGAGAGAGTGGAGCGCTAGATTCTCTCTTAATCGGGTTGAACACATAAATTCATTTATGAAGTTTGTTCCTTGATTCAGGGATATACTTTACTTCCACGTCTTTCTTTGATGAAGTTAGTTAGTTAGTTGTTCTTTTAATTTAAAAATAAGATACTCCTCCTGCGCGAGGTAGTGGTAGAAGATGAATAGAATGAGTAATAGATGATTTTTAGGTAAGATAGAAACAGAGTAGTAGAGATCATGTAAGAATCAGTATGATAATGAAAGATAGAATCTGTTTGACCAGAAGCGGAGTTTGTTGTTAGTTTTCACACCAACAAGACAATGTATTTCATTCTATTTTCATGAATAAAGATCGATGAAGTTAAGGTTCAACATCTGTGTAATCAGTAGATGCTTGCTAAGGGGGCCCACTTAGTAAGTATCATAGTTAATTAGTTAGATGTTCTTTTCTGCTGATATCTAGTTAGCTTTCATCTTTTGAAGTTTTTACGCAAGCTTCGGAGTCTTACACGCTCCTGCAGCATAGAGAGTCCATCCCTGTGACTGTTCCTGCAGCATAAGGCCAGTTCATGGTTTGTGCTTCAGTCGTAGCTATTACAGTTTCTATTTTAATCAAGCATAGTTGAGTTAAAGAATTCTGCATTACCATTCTGTAGCTTAGAATTTCTTTCCAGTATGTATTTTTGCTAAGATTTGACCAAAATAAATTCCTAGTGCATATATTTTGCTGCGCCATTTAAAGTCTACGTCCCCTGGTTTGACAAGTAAATGAACGTCCACAGAAAGATATTAGTCACCTGCCGGAATGTCCAATTCCCAGGAAAGTTTCACTGTGATATTCATATCATTTTGTGAGTGTGAGACACAATGTATTCCACCAAACAAGGATTGCAATATGATACAAATGATCTATGCACTCTTATACAATGCAAAATATGCTAGAGATTCCTTGCTTCTAAAGGCAATGATGAGAGATAAGATTAGACAAGATCATGACAAGTGTCTTAATCCTATCACATGAGAAAACTAACTCATAACTACCTAGGAAAGTGTAAATTCTAGATAAGACAACTAAGACTTCTGGAAGATACAACTAATATCCTAGGTAAACTTAAAATGTGAATCAAGTCCCCTAAGTCCCTAGTAAACCTGAATAAACTAGGTACAAGACTTATTCACACCAACATCTACTAGAGGACAGTAGCACGGGTTGGGGATGATAGTGTGTCACATTGGTGTCTCATTAGGGCACTAGTATTCATATGGCTAGATAGTACAAAGGTAAAATAAGAATTATAGAAACCTTCTAACTTAACAAAGGAAGTATAAAGTACTAACTAAAGTGACAATAAACAGAATAAGCAAAGTAAATAGAATCACTGGTACATTTTGACCAATTTTTCGACAACTGTCCATTGGAATTTTGACAGCCGTTCATCGCTATTATTTTGTCAAAATTTTGACGACATTTGAAACTTCGAAATTCTGACCCGGCATTCAAAAAATTGGTCAAAATGTACCAGTGAACGATGATGTAGAAGTGACAAGAAATGATAGTGATGAATATTAGCTCACAAGGAGTCTAGTTTTCCAACAAGATCCTCATGAACACATACCTACAAAAATTCAAGAGAGGAAAATTTTTTGGGTTGTATAGGTGTTTACCATAGTTAAACCTCCTCTTCGGTGTTTCCACCTCCACTGACAACTAGATAGAGAGATAGATAGAAATATGATAAAGAAAATAATGCTAGAATGGAAATGGAACCAAATACTACAAGAGACACAAAGCTATAAAAATCCAATAAAGTAAACAAAAAGCATTACCACCCTCAACCAAAGGCACTCAAGGCTAATGAGAGAGGAATGCAAGCCCACAACAATGGTAGAGTTAATGAAGCTGCAACAACATCGAAAGTAGCCTCACTAGGCACCATTAAGCTACAACTTATGTGGTAAAATGTGTGGGATGTGATATTGGAGTTGTGATGCCAATAGTGCAACAAATAGCAAGGTAAAAGCAAAAAATTGTGTCACACTTTATAAAGGAAATGACCAAGGTTGATCCAACTTTTAATCTTGAATCACTAAAAAGTGGCATATATGTTCTAAATTTTGAAATGATGTAAACTAGTAAAATATGTATTTTTTTGTATATTTTTTATTTGTAATTTAAAAATCAAAATAAAAAAATTATTTTAAACTAGTTTTTAATAAATTAACACTATAATTTAGTTGTTGATAAAACGTTGAAAAATGAAGTTGCAGAGTCATCAAACTTTTTGTAGTAATTTTTTTTTTCATTCAATTTTTTTGTTTGTATTTATAACTTGAAAATTTAGTGCATGGATATATTTTCTTCCAATTTTGATAAATATATATTTTTAAATAAATATTAAAATGTGTGTGAATAAAAAATTAGTTGTTTCCATCAGACGTCAACTTTCATATTAACTATTTATCTAAAATGGAAAAAATAATACCATCTTGAAATAGATTATTTTATCTAGTGCATCATATTTTTTTCTATTTTTTTTAATAAGTTTTGGTATTTTTCCATGGTATGGTAATCAACCTAATATTTTGTGTGGATAACCTACTTTTAGTAAAAGTAAATAATAATTAAACTATTAAAATAAAAATATTTTTGAAAACTAGATTTATGGATATACAAAAGGGTATTTTTATATTTTAAAAGAAATGTTATTTACATTAGTAGGATTTATTGAAACTTCAAGTTTTTCAAATAATTTTATTTTTCTAGTAAATTAGACTCAAACTGATGTTCCATATATTTTTAGCCAATAATTTTAGTTGAAAAATTTATGGAAGTATCTAACTTAGCTAGAATGAATCTTATTAGATCATATGTTTGACCAAAATTTATTTTTAGTTATAAATACTTAAATTTAGTTATGTTGATAAGTTGGGTGAAAGTGTAACAAAACTTTGTGATTTTAGCTAGCAAAGTATGGAGTGAGAGTGAAATCATGTGTAAAAGATCAAGAATTACCAAAGGGATGCCAAGAAGATGAAGTGACTGAGAAAGATAGCCATTAGAGGATAAAAAAGGAGGGAAAGAGTCATTTAAAGATTGGCAAGAAGGCATAGGGATGTTATGTTTCATTGCTAATGGAGAACGTAATGCCTCTGCAAATTCAAGGGGTAGGAATCTTGTTAGGATAACACTGCACTACATAAATGTCTATGCGCTGCACACATGTCCCTGATAGAATTTCCCCCATCAACACTAAAAACAAGTGCCAAGTGGATGGGGTGTAGAATGAGTACGTTGACTTACTTGGTCAGATTTTATTTTTCTAAGGTGGAGGGTGTAAAAGGGGAATTTGTGAGATGCGTAGAAATTTTCTCCTAAACACTTGTATTTATGTAACATTTCCTTGTGGTGGTAGTTCATTTCTTTACCTTATTTTATCCATAGTAAATTAATTGGTCAAAACTGAGTTCTTATAATAGAATTTCTAGTCCTTGAGGGAGATTAATTTTTATTTGAAGTAAATATCACTAAGGTAACCTAAAACAACAATAGTAAAATAATTGTTAAAACTTGACTTCCCCAAATAAAGTTAAGCAATTTTAATAGCTTCCCTTCCCTAAAAATAGTACCATTCTATTAGGTTTCATAATTAATACTACACTTCCTAGAAAAAATTTTACTCATAAGGCAAAGGTAGTCATCACATGGGTAAAATAGTTCATCAAAAGAACCATGGAGAATCTTAAGCTAGCAATATTTTGTCTATATCTAAACGTGGATATGGGTTCCCTCCATGTTAAGATCTCTTTTTTTGGGTAAATTAAACATTGTTCAAGAATTCCAAAAAAAAATTCATTCTTCAAAAATTTTCATTGATAATAGTGTTGAAACATAGATTTTTGGGAGCATATGGACTACTCTTGCACTTCTAGGGTTTTTCACCTAAAAGGAGAGCGATAGGGCCAAAAATCCTTATTTATCACTCAAATTAGGATGTGTGTGATGTGATGTGATGCAAACAAAGTTAACCAAATACAATAGATTAATCTTGATGACTAAAAATGAACGCAAAAGTGTAATTACAACTATGTTGGAAAACACATTGTGATATGCAAACAACTATGTAAATGAAGAATTTATGTAGAACATAAAGTACAGGGATGAATATAAGTGCACATGGATGAAATGTGAGCTATCTGGAGTGTTCTAAATTCTAGTGAAATTTATTGATTTTTCACAGTAGGACTCATTCACCCAAGGTGGCAAATTAGTCCACCTATTGGTCAATAACTATCGAGAACTGGTTTCTATCTGTCGGGATCTAAAATATGACAAAATTTAGATTTTTTGTCCTAAGGTGGGACTCATTCACCACAAGTGGTGAATTATTCCTCTCCAAAATTTCTTAAAAATCATGAGACAACTTTACAATGACAAATTTGGAAATGTCTGCTTGTCAGGTTGCCAAAGTCAAATCTATATAAAATGGACAAATAACTCTCTCCAAGCTTGATTTTGACTCAATTTGACTTGAAGCACCTAGTTGACTTGAAAATAAATCTTCAACACCTAATAACCTATCAAATCTACAAACAAGGGCTGCAAAAAAACAAGCATAAGGGGAAAAATGATTAGGGGTTAGTGAATAGGGGTTTGCCTTGGTCAAACCCCACTTTTGGTAATTAAACCCTTAAAAAGACAATGTAATGAAAGAGAACAATAAATTAATAACATGCAAGTGTTATCAACTCACCTAACTCTTGATGATGCAAGTTTAAAGTAATGTCAATGGCTACTTCAAAGTGCTTGAATAGTGCTTCAAAAGATGTTCTAAAATTCTTGAAATGTGAGATTGAATGTTTGAATGAGTGAGATGTAAAATGGGGTGAAAATAACTTATTTATACAATTCTTATGCCTTAGTATCCATTCATACCTCATCATAGGCCAACATCTAGTGATTTTGAATAAAATCCCGAAAGGAAATTTGAAATATTTTGAATTTGGGGCCAAGCGGGACTCATTCGCCACCCATGGCGAATGGGTCCCACATAGGACCTAAAAAAAAGTGTCAGGAAAGATGTTGTGTTTAATGTTATTTTTTAGGATAACATTCAAAAATACACTTAATTAAGTCATATGAGGGCATAAAGAGATAAAATAAAGCATGAGAAGGGTGTAAATAGTGGAGATATGCCTCGAAAAGGGTGAAATCTTGTTACAAGACTTTACAACACTTCAAAATAGGACTTGTTGATGTGTGAAAAGGTGGTTTTGAGGTGAATTGAATTAAGTAGAGTCTATAAGAATGTAGAAATGTCTTACAACAGTTCACAACATCTTCACAAGACATTGTTATGAGTTTTAATACCTAAATAAGCATGTTCAAGCCATGATACAACATAAAATGAAAGCAACATAGTTTCAACACCATGAAACAAGACCTAAAAGGCCATGAAAATGACAAGGGACCATTTTTCTATAGCACATTTATCCCCCACTTTAGTGAGAGGATGAACTTGTTTGAAACTCACACTAAAGTAGCCATGAACATTGAGGGGAGGGTTCAAATGCTCTCACATTAGCAAGATGAAATGACAACGATCAAGAGGGATGATCAAGCCCCCAAGATGAAGATCCCATGACAAAATAGACATAAGAACAAAGGAAAACAAAAGTTTTGAAAATAATTGGATGATGCTTCGATCATTAATCCAACTAGTTGTGAAAAGAGATCTAGGTTGATTGTTTGAAAAAGAGAATGTGTACTCACTTTGGGGCCACAAAACTTCAAGCTATCTATGGGATGAGAAGGCCCAACTGTATACTCACTTTGGGGCCATGGAACTAGTTGTCCATGGTGTGAGAAAGCCCAAAAAGTAAGATACACACACTAGTTGGTATGCACTCAGAAACACAAAAATGGATATGGGGAAAATTCTTGCTCCTAGGTGGGCTTCTTGCTCAACCATGCCAAATTTATACCCATTTGATAATTTTAACAAGGTGACACAAAGTAAAAGGAATGTTCATGAACAAAAAGAAAAAGGTACCATAGGCATGCAAGCTATGTTATGCAAGGTGGAAAAAATAAATGCAAAATGTAAAAATGAAAAAAATGTAAAGTTTAATATGAAAAGATGCTCAAAGGAGTCTTGTTTAGTTAATGCAAGGTTAGTCACTTAGGGAACATTATGTCTAATGTCTCCAAGAGAGGACCAATCAAAGAATAGTATATTCAAAACTTAGGGGATGCAGTGTGTCACATCAAACCACAAAGAGGAATGTAATATGCTAAGAAATATCACCCTTATGAAGGAAATCACACCCAATGTCATCCACAAAGTGACGAACGCATCACACAAATGACAAGGCTATGCTAAGAACCAAGAATGCACATGAATTAATGGTAATGGATTCCTCCCACTTTAAAAGAATTTGTACACATCGTTCTATGAGAAATTACTATAAAGTAGAGAAGAAAAGAAAAATAAACAAGAAAACAAGACATGAGAGCCAAACTAGAAATCTGTATGCCAAGTCATATGTTTCGAAGTGAGGTTGCATCACGTCAAGGAAAATGAAAAACAAAGAAAGGGAGTTGCCCCCCAAAAAGGAAAATACACCAAACATATAAGGGATCTATGGATTTGGGGTCAGTATGTTCATTGCTACAATGTATTTATATGAAGGAGCTCAGAACTATCATCATTCCCCAAAGCAGATAGAACTAGAAGAATGACACAAAGAGAGAAAAAAAGGAAAACAAAAGTTCTTTTTGGGTCAACATGGAAGAGACATTGTGGTCTCGACGCCTTGCATCGTTACCAAAAGGAAAACACAAGAAAAAAGAAAATGAAAAGCTAAAATAAAATGAAAAATGGGTGTGTAGGATCATCATGGAAAAAACAGGCCCTTAAGTGGCAAAAAATTCAAAAAAATCAGAGTTAGGCAGCTTGACATAAAAATTTGAATAAGTTATCCATATTATTTCAAAAAATATGTAAGAATATAATCTATAGAAAATTGATTTTAGTTTCTAAAATACTAGGTTTATTTTAAAAATGAAAAATCTATTTGGTGAAAGTTTGAAATTTCAATGCATTACTACTTAAATTTCAGGGAAAAAATAAGAAGTGGGTTTTGTTTGACCACCCTAACCACAATAAAATGATAATATTTTTTTATAATATTTTAGATGCAAGTAGAGGACTCATGTTTGGATGTGATGCATATTTCGAATTCAAAAAATGTGATACCGTTTGAAAGATATAGATGTTTTTCAATTAGCCTATCAATTAGGACTTTAGTCGTAATTCAAATAGAAAAAAAATAATAAATATTTATTAAATTCAAAGTAAAGAATAATTTATATTGGTAGAAAGCTGAGAATATCTTTTAAAAACCCTTTTCATTTCATCAATTTTAGGTAAAAAGAAAATTTTCAGCCGCATACCCTACACATACCTATCATATTGCCACTTTTTGGCCCATCATGATCTTGCACATACCCAAATATTTTAGGTCAACATGAAGGAGACATTTCGGTCTTAATTCCTTGCATCATACCCAAAAGGAAAGCACAAAAAAAAAGGAAAAAAAAAAGGACCTTGTGGGTCAACATGGAAGAGACATAGGGCATCGCTACACTTTGCGTCATCCAAAAAAGAGAAAAATACAATGCACGACGAATAGAAGAATAGAGTTACAAATAGAAGAAGTGTACAAAGAGAGAGAATATCAAACAAACGATACAGACGAACATGATACACACATAAAAAGAAAATAAAAAGAGAAAAGTAAAATGGCTAGTTAGGTGAATGCAAGTCAACCATCTAACAGGTCATCTGTCTCCCAATCATGTTTAGTGTAATGTGATGGTGGTTGAATATCCAAAGGAATAATTGTAAGCATCGAACCAGGAGTTATACCAGGTTATTCACTTGGTGGAGATGATATATCATTTAAGCTCATTGTGGATGAAAACAAAGAATTTAAATTGTTATGTGCTTCTTCATCGATTTGGGAAATTTCTGCATCATCATCACCATCACCATCATTATCAAGATCAATGACAATAGGAGGACGAAGGGTGACTTCTAAAGATAGATGTATGAAAAGATGATGTTGTTGGATTAGTTCAATTTACTGTGATTGTTGTGTTGGACTATCTTGTGGTAGGTTAGGAGAAGGACGGTGGTCATCTATTACTTCTATCAAAGTTAAAGGTTGATTGTTTTTATCTTCTTCTAGGCAAGATTGATGAGTGAGGAGACGATGATAATGCCTTCATTCCCTAGCACCATGTTTTTTTTTTATTATGTTTTGGAATTGTTGAGTTGTAAGAGTGGATTGAGCCATCATAGGTTCTTCTACTTCTGAAGAGGGAAGAATAGAATAAACCAAAGAGGAGGGATCAACCACTTTCTATTTTTCTTTGTAAACTTGTTTAAGGCTAGGAGGCTGAGAGGGATTGTTTCATATTCCCTTGATCATTTAAATGATGGAGGGGAAATCTCAAGGGGTGATTGTTCAAGAGGTTGTATGGTTTTCTCAATTTTAGACTCAAATTGAAGCTTGGTTTCATCTATGATGGGAGGTTAGAGGTGGTCGGGGATAAGTTCTGAAGGGACAATTCGGCTCTTTTTGGCTTTAAAATTTTCATAGGCTATGAAAAATAAGTAATTGCAAGGGGTGATCAGTTCTATGGATTCATGCTAGAAGGCTTATAATGAGAAGTTAACTTTGGAAGATAAAGGATTAAAGCCATTATTGTGTATGGTGACTATCTCATTATGATGTGGAAACTTCAATCACTTATGAACAATTGATGGGACCACTTTCATTGAGTGAAGCCAAGGGAGGCCTAGCCACAAATGAAATTGGTCAGATAGTGGAATAATTGAGAATGTTACTTCCAAAGTTTTAGGTCCTATTTGTAAGGGTAGCACAATCGATCCAATCGTAGGGCATGCAAAACCATTATGTGTTTTAATCCATGCAATGGGTTTATTGTAATCATCTTGATATAATTCATGTAATACCAAGAACTCTTATGTGATCACATTCACACTACAAGCAAGATCTATTAATATCCCATTAGTGGGCTTATCATAGATTCAACCAGCTATGTAGAGAGTACCATCAAGAAGCTTTTGGAATATGTCTTTAGTAGAAAAAGTAATATCAAGTGATTTTTTGGTTTGGCCCTTATGAGGGATGACATCTATTGTATCCACAAGATTATCCATAGGAGTAGCTTGGGTAACAATAGGAGTTGTATCATGTTGTTCTTTATTGGTATCAATAGTCATTACATCAAGTTTGGAAGGTTCACTAGCCTTGAAAAATGAGGTAGTATGTTTCGACATGGGATTGGTGAAAATTTGTAAATTCTAGTTAGGAGGTGCAACAGACTTATTGCCCTAATCATTAAAACCTCTAATGGTCAATTCACCCAAATCAATGAGGTCTTTAACTAAATGTTTAAGAAAATTACAATGTTTAGTGTCATGGCCATTTTAATGATGAAATTGACAATAAGCATTAGGTTTTAATGTAGGTGGTAATGGCTGATTTGGATCAAGTGGTCGAATGGGTGGCAAAGTGGGCATGCATTTTTTGATTAATTGGTTCATTGTGCAATGAAGGGTATCAGGTAAAGGAGTGAAATTTATATTCAGATCTCTACAATGATAAGGAACATCTGCCCTAACAACAAAAACTTGATTCAAAATGGATTGGGTTTTTTTTGGTTGAGGTTGAGGAGGTGGATTAAATTGTAAAAAACCTCTAGTAGGTTTGTAGAATTTTTGTGTGTTGTTTTGGTTTTGATTGATGTTTTTGAGTTTGTCAACAGTTAGAAGTTGATTTTGAATCACAACTTGAAACCAAATTTTTGAAGTCACATAAGGTTGTACATAAATGCATGAATGAAGGGAATTTCATCATGGTGAGTTTATCCTAAAGGTTGGTTTGCAAATTTTTAATAAACATCTTCTGCAGATGTGCATCAAGAATTTTGACATCAATTTGAGCATATAAGGATTGGTAACATGAGGTGAAATCTGTCATTTCTCCATTTGTGTTTTGTCTACATCTCATAAGGTTTTCCATCATCTTTTTAAGTGTCATGTGAACTTGAAATTTACTAATCAAAGCATCCAAAAATCCATTAAATGAACATATGGAATGATTGGGCAAGTTGGAACACCATTCTAAGGCAGTGTGTCTTTCAAGGTCCATAGAAATTTTTCTACTAAAATTTTATCATTGAGGACAAAGTCACTACACAAAGTTGTATAAGCATTAATATGGTTGATAGGATCTCCTTTTCCTCCATATTTCTCAAATTGAGGCATTTCTATCCCTTGTGGCATCGGGGTATGTAAGATTTATAAGGATGAATGACTACTATGAACATGATAGGTGGTTGGAGTGGATTGAACTTGACTGATATTGGAAAGTTGATGTTGCATAGATGAAACAATAGTGAGAAGCTATGTAAGAAGAGGATTGGGGTATGTGGGCTGAGGTGGAAGGGAAAATGGTGATGGAGTGTAAGTGATGTTGGGAGAAGTGAAAGGAATGCTAAGAGGTGTGAAAGTGGTTGAAGGGAATTGTCATGCCACCAAGGAAGTAGGAATGCTAGTGGAAATTAGGAAATAATTAGTTTGATGCATAGTTTTATGGACTTGTGGATTGGTATATGTTGGGATGGAGGAAATGGTTGAAGGGGAAGGAACTTGAGGTGCTCCTTGACTTACAAAAATGGTTAGGGATTGGATGTTTGAAAAGGTAGGTTTATTGTAAATATCAACAATTTTCTTCATCACTTGCAATCCATCATCAATTTCAATCAAACGATGTAGATTCTCAATGGTAGGCATGGCAGTTTTTGAAATATTTTCAAGTGACAAATCTTTTTTTAAATGTGCAAAGTCCTCATGAATATTAATGACCTTTTCTTGTGAGAGGGAATTGGTTTTGTTGTTAACATTCATTAGACGGAAAGGTGAAGGTATAGAAGTGGTATTGTCACAACCTAATGTACCATTGTCCATACTAGGATTAGGAGCTCTTCAGATCCCAAGGTCCACAATTAAAGTGCTATCGTAGGATGCCATGCGTCTAGAACTTCATCTCACTAACGTATTATCAATAGGGCACCAAACACTCATGCAAGTACCACAAAGCAGGGGTGAAGACAAATGCAAGCTAATATAAGAGCTTGAAATGAAAATAATAAAATACTACTAATTGTAATGGAGATCTAACTACAAAAAACAAAAAAGTAGACAAATGGCAGAAAAATGCTAAAAATGTTGTTTAACAAGTGCAGAGGGATTGATTCACCTTGGGTGGCGACTGAGTCCTAGTATGAAGTTTTTTATTATTTTTCAAAAATTTTAAGATGATTTAAATGCTCTACAGAATGCAATTTTCAAATGCAAAATGTAGAGTTTGACTTTTTCTCAATTGGATGTAGTGCAAAAATGAAATCTAAATGAATTTTTCACTAATGAAAAATGAAAATTCCTAGAATGCAATAACAAATCAATATCTTATTTGAATACTAATGCAAATGGAAATTAAGATGCAATATATTAATGCAATTAGAAATTCAAAAGGTTCAAAAGTCGGGTTCACCAAAATGAAACTTATATTTTTGGGACCCTATGGAATACTTTTGCACTTCTACAGTTTTTCACCTAAAAGGAGAGAGATAAGGAAAAAAATTCTTATATATCACTCAAATTAGGATTTTTATGATGTGATGTGATGTAAACAAAGTTAACTAAATGCTATAGATTAATCTAGGTGACTAAAAATGAATGGAAAAGTGTAATTACAACTATGTTTGAAAACACACTCTCATATAAAAACAAGTATGTAAATGAATAAATTATGCAGAATAGAAAGTACATGGATGAATCTGAGTGCACTTGGATGAAATGTGAGCTTTCTGGAGCATTCTAGATCCTAGTGAAATTTACTGAATTTTCATAGTGGGTCTCATTCGCCTAGGGCGACGAATCAGTCCATCTACTAGTGAAAAATTGTCGGGAGTTGGTTTTTGTTTGTCAGGATCTAAAATCTAAAAAAATTAGATTTTCAGTCCTAAGGTGGGACTCATTCACCATAGGTGGTGAATTATTCCTTTGAAAAATTTCTAAAAAATTAGGAGACAACTCTACAACACCAGATCTAGAAATGTTTTCTTGACTTGTTGCCAAAGTCAAATGTCTAGAAAACAGACAAATAACTCTCTCCAAGCTTGATTTTAACTCAAGTTGACTTGAAGCACCTAGTTGACTTAAAAATAGCTCTTCAACACCTAATAACCTTTCAAATCTATAAATAAAGGGCTGCAAACAAACAAGAAAAAGGGGAAAAATGACTAGGTGTTAGTGAATAGGGGTTTTCCTTGGTCAAACCCCACTTTTGGTAATTAAACCCTTACAAAGACAATGTAATGAAAGAGAGATAAATTAATAACATGTAAGTGTTATCAACTCACCTAACTCTTGATGATGCAAGTCTAAAGTAATGTCAATGGTTGTTTCAAAGTGCTCGAATGCTTGAATGAATGAGGAGATGTAAAATGGGGTGAAAAAAGCTTATTTATACAATTATTGTGCCTTAGTATCCATTCATACCTCATCACAGGCTGAGATTAGGTGATTTTGAATAAAATTCCAAAAGGAAATTTGAAATATTTTGAATTTGGGGCCAAGGGGGATTTATTCACCACCTATGGGAAATGGGTCCCACCTAGGACCTAAAAAGAAGTGTTAGGAATTTTTTTGTGTTTAATATTATTTATTAGGATAACATTCAAAAATACATTTAATTAAGTCATATGAGGGCATAAAGAGATAAAATAAAGGATGGGAAGGGTGTAAATGGTGAAGATATGCCTAGAAAAGCATGAAAGCTTGTTACAAGACTTTACAACACTTCAAAATAGGACTTGTTGATATGTGAAAAGGTGGTTTTTAGGTGAATATTATTAAATAGAGTCTACAAGAATGTAGAAATATCTTACAATACTTCACACCTTCACAAGACATCATTCTTTGACTTTTAATACATAAAAAATTATTTTCAAGCCATGATACAAACTAAAATCAAAGAAACATAGTTCCAACACCATGAAACAAGACCTAAAAGGCCATGAAAATGACAAGGGACCATTTTTCTATGACACAAGTGTAGAATTGGAAAGAAACATATTTTACATTTAATGCATCATGAGGTGAAATTAACTATACCAACATGTGCGAGTGGGTGAGTAAATTATATGGAAGGATTTCTTTCATTGCCCAAGAAACCAAATCATTTCAAGCTACATTATTTGACATAGTCTCTTATGATCCCTAAGTACAAAAAAATGCCAAACTATGACAAATTGATTCTTAGAATTTTTGGAACCTATGAATGCTTTGTCTAAACTTAAAAATTCACATAGGTTACCTCCAAAATAACCTCTCTCAATTTTCTTATCTCCAAACCATTTGACGATGGAAATGATGTATATAAAGCTGCAGAAAGTGTCATTTATGTTTAGCAAAAAATTATTAGGGGCCATATTTTGCATTTTATATATTGTGGAGATAAACTAACTATGCAAACACATCTAGGCAAGTAGGAAAATGATATGGAAGGCTATTTTTTCACCCCAAATGTCTTGATCATTTTGAGTTACATTATTCTGGTGCAATCTATTGAAGCCATGACACTAACTCATTTCATTGCAAAATCCGACAAAACTGTCTAACGAAATATGTAAAATTCAATGTTCGTCAGGTGCTTGTAAAATTTGATGTGTAATTTTTAAATTTTTAAAATTTTATCCCCAACGTTCATCAAAATTTTGACGAACCTTGGGTTCATCAAAATGTCGTCTATCATTTTCGTCAAATTTTTTACAAACATGAAAAATAGAAAAAAGTCAAATTGTGGATAACATAAAGAAAAGTGAGTTCATGCCTGATTTATTGCGATAGTGTTTTGCTCTACTTGAGATAGTTTTTGGAGAACTAAGGATGATTTTCTTGGGAAAAATCAGAAAAAAATCAAGAAGATATAACTAGGTTGAGGGTAATCATTATCTGTTTGCAAAATTTAGTTGTGAAGTCAGATTTGTAGTTCCAGGTTTGAAAATCATATTTTAAAGCAACATTTCATCATATTTTATTTTTAGAGGTTAAGGGTTTTGAGAATTTCATGTTTAGATTTTGTTGTGTGGAATCACCATAAGATCACAACTAAGGAACAGGTTCTTGTGACCATAATTATGTGATCCATAACTCTATTGGTCATGTGGCACAATTGTGATATAACAAATATAGGATGCATTCATGTGTGACCCAAGTTTAATGTGGCTATGTTGTGATAGAAATGGAGGCACTCATATAATGTAGTTAATTCAGGTTGTATATGGGTATGTGAAGGATCATGATGGGCCAAAAAGTGGCAATATTATGGGTATTTGTAGGGTATGTGGTTGACGACTTTTTCTTTACACAAAATTAATGAAATGAAAAGGGTTTTTAGAGGAGATTCTAATGTTTCCACCAATATAAATTATGCTTTAATTTGAATTTAATAAATAATTATTATCCATTTTCTATTAGAATTATGACTGAAGTCCTAATTGATATCCTGATTGAAAAACATCTATAACTTTCAAATGGTATCACATTTTTTGAATCCGAAAAATGTGTCACATTCTATGCTTCACATACTATAGGATTAAAAAAATAAAAAATAAATTTCATGAAGTTTTGACAAAGTTAAGGTGGTCAAACATACGAGTTTTTATATTTTGAAAAATTTGTAATAAAAAATTCATAATTAATTATTTACTTGGAAAAAAATTACAAATAAATATGCATCACATCCAAACATGAGTCCTATACTTATATATAAAATCTTATAAAAAAATATTATCATTTTATTATGGTTAGGATGGTTAGACACACACCTACTTCTTATTTTTCCCCTAAAATTTAAGTACTACTGCATTGAAATTTCAAATTTTCACCAAATAGATTTTATTTATTTTTAAATAAACCTAGTAGTTTAGAAACTACATTCAATTTTGTACAAATTCTATTCTTACATATTTTTGAAATAATATAGATAACTTATTCAAATTTTTTATGTCAAGTTGCCTAACACTGATTTTTCTAAATTTTTTGCCACTCAAGGGCCTGTTTTTTCCATGATGATCCTGCACATACCTATATTGTAGGTGTCAATCATCATTAGGTGCATTCAGGTTGTCTCAAGTTTAATAGGTTAGGATGTAATTATAGCATGATCGAAGAGTGATTACCTCTTGCTATAATAAAGAGCCTATAACTCTGGTTGATATGCAGAGTGGTTTTGTTATATCAATTATGTATTGCATTCAAGCACAACCCATGTTTAATAGGCTATTCTATGATCAAGATGTGTTACTTGACATAGCATAATCTCAAATTTCTTCAGAGGCTTTTGAAGTATCAATGTACTCCTATATAGAGGCTTTTGAAGTATCAATGTATCCTATATATTTAGAATGAATTTTAATTAAAAAAATAAATAAATGATGTATTTCCATGTAATTAGATAATGTGGAGATCTCCTAAATCTGCCCCAGCACACTATCCTCTTTAGCATTGTATTCATTACTCCAGCTATTAGGGTTTTTCATGTGACATCTTTAATATCTTCATGACCGTGAATTTTAAATAGATCTTAGTCTTTTCTTTAATCCTTTTCATGCCAACCCTTGAGTTCCATAATCCACCTTCAATCTCTTCTAAGAACATTGTCTTAAGCTAGACTGCATAGTATGCATATAAAACAAGTCCTTCATACCTGCCATTGTTCCAAACCACCACTCACTACCTTGCTTAAAATGTTGCCTCCATAAGCATAATAGCATGTTTTAAAATCATGGTTGCTAGCATGATTGACCATTAAGGTCACCACTTTCATCATGAAGATACAATGAGATTTTTGTCTTCAAACTCAATGCATTATGGAAGATAACATTGTGAATTGTTTGTTGTGTACGATTTGATTTTCTTGCGCTTTTACTGCTTTGCTAACTTCCTTTAAGACTAGGTATTGCACCCTTAGCTGCAATCTCAAACAACTAACTCACTATCACTTGAAGATTCCTTTCATGAGCATCCTTCTATAAAATCAAACTATACCCTATAGACTACCTACTTACTACAAGGGAATCAATGTTTCATGGTATTGTAGTTCTTAAGATCCTTCAACCTTATTGACACTACTTCACAGTCCACAAGGTATTATTCACTATTCTCCCATCTTTGATGAGTCTCAAAACACTGCTCAAACATGCAATCCACTACCTCCATTATACATTAATGGCTATGAAGAAACATTGAACCTATGATTATCATGCTTACTTCATTTGGACATTCATTCCCTGATTGCATTTGCCTTGTATAACACTACCAAAAGCATTTGAAAAACCCTTAAGGTCAGCAAGGGGGTAAGGAAACTCACTGTTCAAATCTCCACTTTACTATGCAAGGTTTGAGCTTTATTATCTTGTCATTGCTCAGCCTCTTTTTGACTGTTACATCTCAAGTGACTATCATTCTTCTTACCATAGTTTTCATTTACAAGTGTCACTAAGCTACATAGTGTGCTTGTTATTGGCTACAATCTTTAGATTGCAAGATTTTGTTATTAAACCTACAATGTCTCAATCTTTTTGGTATTGCAACCTCACTAATCTGTTATAGTTATTGTTTATGTTTCTATGGACGCCTAGGGTTTGTACCCTAATCATGCACTTACCAATGCTTCTATTGTTTTTTATTAGGGATTTCTCAATGTTGAGGGCCTTAGGGATAAGCTCATCATAAGAAGTGACACATTGTATCTTTAAGTAAAAAGATAAGTCTGTATTGACATTAGCAATGATGATTCTGACTTGTTGCTCCTTAGGAATGGGTCACTTTCTCTTACTAGCTCGCTACCTCCATTGTTGTAGGAAGTTTATGATCAAATTCAATATTTTGATTTTAGGAGTCTTAACGGTTGGAAATCATAGTAAAATCAGAATTTAATAAGTTTTGGAATTAGCATTTTAAAGTGTTTTTTGGGGGTCATTAACTTAAGACTATCTTCTCTTTTGCAGGGGTGGTTGCATGCCAAATTTTTTTGGTGTAAGATATCATAATTATTAAATTATGTTACCTGTCTATGAATAAAAATTATTGGAGTGTGAGTTTGATATTTTTTGAAGATCTAAATAGTCAAGCTTGGTGAAGAAAAATCATGTCAGATAATATTAGTCTAGAACAAAATGAAGAGACACTTAATAGATTGTGGGCTAGATTGAAAAGAAAGGGTGATGGGAAATGTTATTGTCTTTGCAATAATTGCAAGGGCTTAAATATGAGATGACTTTTAATCACAACAACTGAGAAACATTGTAGGCAGCAGGGTCATGTTGAAGGGGGGCATGATTATCGTCCATTGGTAATTTGTTCATTATATGTGTTTATATTGATTGAATTTGTAAATATTTATATCTTTTTAACATTATATATATATATATATATAAAATCACTTGATCATGATCATGGTTTATTTGTTTCTATCATTATTATAAAGGTGGGGCACCTTAGGGAAGATGATATGGATTACCACGGCCCAAAGAATATGGTTTTGCAAGCAGATGAACATGGAGCTGTGATTATCAAAGATGAAGTTAATGATCCTATGGAAGAAGATGATCATGTGCCAGAAAACACAATTGAAGATGATGGTATGAATACATTGATCCATGACACATTTAGTGGTAGACCTGATCATGATGATCAAGATGAATTTGATGATGTTCATGACTTACCTATACTTGTGAAGGCATACGAGCCCCTTTATAAAGGCTCCAAAACAACTCTTCTCTCTGTTGTATTGTTGTTGAACTTGAAGGTTATGAATGGTTTATCAAACATAGCAATCTCATGGATGTTATGGTATGTCATATATGTCATCTTTTTTCATCTATTTTAATTGTGGTTAGTTCATCACTAGTAAATAAAGGACGAAATATGTACCATTAATATTTTTTATATAAATAAATAATTTATTGTTGTAAATTGATTGGTGAATTTTTGTTACCACCATCAAATATTTTACCTCGCTCATACTAAGATTTATGTGCCATTATGAAAGATATCAGAATGGAGTATCAAGCAATAGATGCATGTCCCAATGATCATATTATATATCATAAACAATAGAAATTTTCAATAGAATGCCTAGAATTTCATATCATTAGATATCGAATAGATCAACTAACAAAAAGGTGCCTCGCAAGGTTCTTCATTATATTCCCATTATTCCATGTATGCAACGATTATTTAGGTGTGAAAGCTTAGTGCAATTTATGGATTACCATGTATGGAATAGAAGTGGAGATGAAATTGTTTGAATGCCTATGGATGGTTTTGCATTTAGGGACATGGAGAAAAAATGGCCACACTTTAAATAAGAACCTTGTAATCTCAGGCTTTCATTGGGAGCAGACGGTGTCAATCCATTTGGAGAGATGAGATCTATTTACTTAGTGTGGCCTATTTTTGTTATCAACAAGAACATTCCTCCATGGATGTCAATAAAGAGGGAGCACATAATGTTGTGAATGATTGTTCCAGGTATTTGTTTACATCAATTTTCTTTAATATAGTAGCATCTCATTTGTCTTATTTGTTGCATAATGACATTTTTTTCATTCAATCATGTACATTAATTTATATATATTGTAGTAAAATGGTTATAATAATTATGTAATGTTTATGTTCATTCAACTAGGTAAGTACCAAGTTAAAGATATGAATGTATATATTGAGCCTCTTATTGATGAGTTACTAAATTTATGGAATGGCGTCACTATGTATGACATCTCTAGACCAATAGGACAAAGACAATTTTAATTCCATGCAATGCTTGTATGGACAATTCATGATGCCCCAGGGCTAACACATTTTTGTAGTATGTTATAATGTTTGATTGCAATTTAACAATATTTAATTTGATGAAGTAAATATCATGCGTGTTTTTAAAATAATCTATTCATTATATATAATTAAAAAAATTGACATATTTAATCCAATTATATATCATCTTGTAGGTCTTCAAACAAAGGGAAAATTTGCATGTCCAATTTGTGGTCCATAGATGAAATCTCATCATTCAACAAGTTTAGGAAAGCAAGTGTTTGATGATTATAGGAACTTCCTCCATAGAAATCATAAGTATCAAACTACTGAAAAACATCTTTTCAATGGGAAAGAGGAGACTACATCAAAACCATGAAGAATGTCACCTCACCTATGGAAGTTGGAATATAATAGAATTAATCATCAAGGTTATACATTGGATCAAATTGTTTACCTATCATATACGATATGTTTTGATTTTATATTTGTATATTATGTTGTGTTTACTCATGTTCTAATTGAAAATTATTGTCATTGTTAATTTTTTTAACTTATATGCTTCATGAAGGTCATCAAGGCATTAATGGTTAGCTTCCATAGGGACTGAAAATTTATCGTAGACAATTTAGTAGGTTTCCCTACTATGAGCATCTAAAAATTTTGCATTTGTTTGATACAATGCATATCAGAAAGAATATAATAGAAATGTTATGGAAAATATTGTATGGAAGGCATGACAAAGAAAAAATTGTCAAAATTTGTAGTGACATTCAGGAAGCCAATCACACGATGAAAAATGTCATTCAATTAAATAGCGATGGAGACCAAATTAATATAAGTGCCCTCCTTGATTATTAATAGAGCAGCAAAGCAATGCTATAAAAGAAGTCATACAAAAAAATTGATTTCCCACAGGATTTGCTGTGAACATAAACAATATAATAACAAAGAAAGGTGAATTTGGGTCAGGGATGAAAGCGCATGATTGGCATACCTTCATTAAGGTAATTATTCTGGTATATTATATACACTTGTATAATGCATGTACTTTTCAATGTATTGTGTTTACTACTTTTGGAAAAGTAATGGAAAGATCATTTTATAATTGTTGTAGTACATTCTACCTCTATCTCTCCCAGACAACTTTGACAACAATTTCAAGCAAGTTATATATGATCTTGAAAAATACATGAGGTAAGTAGCGAGATTTGTTCAATTCACTGTATACATCTTATAATTGCCATTTTTTTTACTTGTTATATAGTATACTATATATTTTGTTAAATCTCGTTAATATATTTGTGCGTTGAATCACTTTTAGATGGCTATCATCTAAAGAAATCCATAAAGAAGATATAAATTATTGGAAGAGAAAAATTCCTCATCTAATGTGTGAAATGAAAAAGTGTCTACATTCAACATTTTTCAATGCATAAGAACACTACCTCATACACCAAGTTGAGGAGATTGAATTGTGTGGACCTATACACACAAGGTCAATGTGGATGGTTGAGAATCACTTGAAATTTTTGAAGGCTTTGGTTAGAAAAAGAGCACATCCTAAGAGTTCTATGGTGGAGGGATATATGGTATACCAGACCATGGTGTACATTAATGAGTATCTTCCTAAGTTTGTAGAAAAGATCCATGTAGATTGTATTTGGGATCCCAACTCCATTAACAAATTCGAAGGGGAGTACTTGTTGGGGAAAGGTAGATTGAGGAAAGTGAGAGGTAATTATAAGATGGTCATGGAGATTAATTGGAATACATTTTACATATGGTTTTTATGTATATTGTACTTATTTAATTTTTAATCTTCAATATACATCAATTATAAATTAAGGTCATATACTATGGTATTTAACTAATTATACATCGTTTGTGAATTTCAATTTTTTTTGGTATAGTTGGTTGAGAGTGGGATGCACTACATTTGTACATCACCAACAATCTTGATTGGATGACAGTATGGATTGAACAATGTCAGCAATCTAGTTGAGCATTAACATGGAAAGGTGTGGCTTCATTGGTTAAAGAAGCTCACGTAATGGAGATTCCAATGTTACACAAAGGGAAATTGATTTAGCATATGGTTTAAGAGATAAAAAAGTACGTATAAATATATTAATCACCCATATTATTTAATTATTTTCAAGTATATTGATGTATATATATGTTGAGATTTTTTTCTTTGCATACATTCAGCCAAGAATAAATATGTTTATCAAGTGACAATATTGCAATAATTTTTACATGTTTGACATATTGCAGGTGAAACACCACAAGGGTATGTGGTGCAATGGTCATAAATTTTGAATCAAAATGTTGGATGACATGCAGAAAACTTGTGATTCTGGTATAACTACAGTCTTTCAAGTGACTAATGTTTCATCTAGAAGCGCCATACATCCAGAAGTCTTAGAAAATTGATACTATGGGATTTTGGATGATATACTTGAGTGTGAATTTAAGTCAAGCAGATTAATTATGTTCGTCGTCCTATGGTACATGCTATAATTGAATGAAATTGATCCTAAGAGAACTATTATTGAACATGATAATAGATTTACCATGGTTAATACAAGGTTGATCAAACAAGTTGGAAACGAGCCCTATGTTCTTCCAAGCCAATGTGAGTAGGTATTTTACTCAAAGGTTCTAGGTAAACTGGGTTGGTCATTTGTTGTTATACATAATCCAAGAGGAAGACTGGTAAAGTATAATGTGGTAGAAGAAGAAGATACCAAAGAACTAGAAGATGATGTAGATGATGATTAGGATCAACGGTTAGTTGATGATGTCCCTAACGAAGATGTCAAAGAGGAGGAACTAGATCATGATGATGTAGGAGTTAATGCTCATGAAGATGATATCTATGTGGATGATGACATTATCGAAACTGATATTGATGATGATGATGATGATATGATCAATCCTTAAAATGTTGAATCTGGATCAGATGATACAGACAAAGAGTTGGATGAAGAAGAAGATCAATGACATTGAAATGCATAAGTTATGGGATTATATTATCTATTTGATATTAATTTATTGATAGAATTATATTTGACTTATGTGGTTACATAATTAATTCATGATGTTTTTAATTTGTATGCCATTAAATAATTAATTTAATGATGTACTTTTTAATGTTTGAAAGGTCAAAAAATTAAAATATTTTAATAGTGATGTTAACAACCTTGAAATTAGTGTGTTTGATGTTTCATGTGACCATAAAATATTAAAAAGTTAGTTGTAGAGGTGGTTGTTCAGTGGTTGACGTGTATGTTGGTTCTTTTTACAATGTAACCAGGTTTGTCTTCTAATCTACCTATGGAATTTCCAATTCCAATTGAAGGCAGCTTGAAGGACCTAGACCAACTGATGAGGACTTTAAAAGCCTCCTAGACTTCAGGCTCTACAAAACCCGAGAGGTTGATCCCTTAATGTGTTTACAACCTCTGTGCTGTTATTATAAACAACATTAACAATAGTAGATGATCTCACTTAATAGCTCAACACGATAAGATAATATCAACTAGAATTGGCTGTTCGTAGACAATATCAACTATCTAGAGTGTGAGATAACTAAACACAATCCATTGTATAAGATAGTCAATGATTTGCTATTTGTAGCAAGCTCTAGGAAAAGACAAACAAATAGTGAACTTCACTAATAATTACAACTTAGATCAGTGCCATATATCCATTGCAGGAGTCAAATTCATAAGCATCTAGAGGTTTATAATAGATTTAATACATCACATATAAGATCCCCAACAATATTGCATTACAATTTCATTAGTATGCATTCTAACCTAGGACTAATTATCAAATACTTATACATCACATATCCGCCTATAATCCCATTCAAGTATTTTGATTAATTCCTTGAATTAAAGCTAAAATAGAATCATACACACCACAATAGTGAGATGGATAAAAGAACCCTTAGAACTTTGATTCATTCAAAGTTCAAATATGCATGTACAATGGAGAGACATGAGCTCAAATTTTCATTTAAACTCAAATGCTAGTACTGTTATACAACACTAAATCTCTATGAACTCAAAACCTATTACATAATGACTCAAAACCTAAATTGCATTTCTCTAAAACCATTAGACTTTACAATTCACTTAGCAACTTCACCTAGACTCGACAAAAAATATCTAACTTGCTAACCCGTACTTCTCACCTTGAAATCCTTCTTATAGAAAATGAAGGAGCAAACAAGCACTAGGCCAGAAAGTACACCTGTCACCAATCAATTGAAGCACCCAATGATATTCCAAACTTTTTTATAGCAGCCACCGCCTTGAAAAATATTCTTGTTCATCATATCAGTTGAGGAATGTTGATGCAAAATACCACAAGAAAACTGCACCGAGAAATCCGTCAACACAAAATTGGAACTGTTGCAACTGCATCATTTGATCTGCCACCTGTTAGTAGTTCACTCCTTTTACTCCTCCTCATTTAAATATTTAGTTACCCAATCCGGTACTCATCATCAGTCGGCCAATCAAAATTAATTACCTCATCCACCTTGGTATATAAGGTGTGTATTTTACAGCTACCTGATTTGCATCCCTTTCAAAAGATTCCAAAAATGAGCTGGTACTAATGATTTTGTCCATACAGCTCACCAACAAATCATATTCTGACTCATCACAAATTGAATTGATTTGATCATTGATGGCCTCACTTGCTTGAGCTTTCCATTGTTGAAATGACCTAATTTTCCCCTACTCATCAATTATATCAGTTAACAATGTGTTACCCCAATCATTAAAATTCTTCACTAGCTCCCTAATCTTCCTACTCAAGTCATCTGGTAAGGTCTAAAAACCTTGCAATGATTTTACTAATACATGAATAGGCTTTAATGATTGGGGCCTATTATTTATATCAAACCTTGAGGCCTTATACATGATATCTAGATCACTGGCCCTAGGGATCCAATTTTCAATTATTGGTATTGCAACTTCCTAATCCTTATCAATATTCTTTATTGCTGCTAACAACAAATAATATAAAGAATGTATAGATAGAAATTTGCTATCAACCTTTTTATTTAAATGCCTCAAAATAGTAGTAACAATTTCCTTTTGCTTTAAGAGAGATCCCTACTCACTTTTGTTTAATGATATTTGCAATTCATAATGTTTTTACAAGAGTTGCTTCTTTGTAGGATCGACGAAGCACTCTGTTTCTTCTTCAACTTCCTCTAAAGAAAGGGTGAGGATGGGGTTCTAACTAGGAGATCCTGGTGTGGAAACAATTGGAGACATAAAAGGCACTGACATTGTTATGGAAGGTAATGTACTAGTTCCTGGAGCACTTGGTGTCTCCCCAATCTACTTGTACCTAAACCTCTCCAGTTTAGTTTGCAACTCAACATTTTTTTGTTGCATCTTGTTGTAATCCTCAATCAAAAGATTATATTTTTCCATTAAGCTCTTAATTTCAGCTTCCTCCCTTTCAGCAGTCTTTTGGGCCAATTTAGCCACATTCATAGTCAAATTAGTGGCCTCAATGGTTGAGGTCTCTAAAGCTCTCTTTATTATCAATCCTCCCTTGAAATTTGGATTAATATTAGAAACATCTAGGTTTCTCCCTTGTGGGGCCAATGCCCAAATTGCTAGAGTTTCATATTCCTCACTGAAAGTAGAGTTTCACAATGCTTCCCTAACCTCTTCTTCAAAGTATTGAAAGGGATTCTTAAACTTCATAATAGCATTAAAGGCTACTACATCTGCAATGTCCCATTCAAACACAATTAATACACTAGCCTGACTCACCAATTTTCTTCCTTCTATAGTAGTGATGTTCTTGAATTCTTCCATTAATTCAACTTTTACATCCTCATCATTCTCCTAGTATGTCTTGTCAGGCCTTAGTTCTCTTCTCTGCCTACATTTATCTTGATACTCTTCAAACTTCATCCTCCATACCAATTGCAAGAATATAGGAGTTTTTACAAATGTATTGTCATCTAGAAACTCCTTGCATGCCTCCACAATAATCTCATCCATTAGATCCGCTTGTGGTTGATCAATTCTTTGCCTCTTAGGGCTTGGCTCGGATTGTGGTGATGAGGGATTATCTTCCGATGATGATTCTAAATCAATAATTTTGATTGCCCTAGGAACTTTGAATTTTGGACTTGGTTGTGGAAGCACTTTCAAAATCTATTTTCCTTTTATGTCCACTTCTTCTTCATCATTTTTACTATCCTTTTTCCTCCTGTAAATGGGCCACCTTTCCGTAGGTAGGTATGTTGGCCTTTTTTCAATTGGTCTGGCACCTTGCTCTTGTACACCCACTTTCAATTCTAAATTTATCTTTTTTGTCCTCAATATGCCCATAATTTCCTTGAAGTTTCCCATCAGAAAATCAATTTTCTTATGGTGGGGACTGAACTCCAACAGTGGATCATATTTCGGATCCATTTTGTGCACAACATCTAGTAGATTACCATAAGCTATCCATTTCTCCTCTTTCAACTCCTGTCTATTCAAATAAAATTCATTTCTAATCAAGTCTTTAGAGAAATTGAACTCATGCACAAATTTTCCAACTTTTATTCTTTGTTTGAAAAGAGAAAAGAAACCCTTAGGATCATGATGCTACTTTGGTCCACACCTGAAATGGAAATCATTCAAGAAATTATCAAAATGCATCCAACCTCCCTTTGAAAATACAAAATCAGACACCACTGTATAATCTGGGAAAAATGTTCCCTTACCCCTTCTAGTGAGGTTGTCCTCATGAATACAACCTATCTGCCACATAACTTTTGCAAATCCCACTCTTGGTTGCACATTGTATGGGATTATATGAGGGGCTCCCTAAAAACCATATAATCTCAAGATAGTGCTGACTGGGTATGGGATAATGTCACCCTAGTTATGGTAAACCTTCAATTCTGGCTTCCTCTCCTTTGGCTTCAGGAAACCATGTAATTCCTCAGGGATCCTAGGTATATTCACCATTAATCTAGCCCTTAATCTGGAAGCAAAAAAAAAATCAAATTGCACATAACCAATTCTTTCCTTATTACAAGATAAATATGTAGCCCATATTTATACTGGCAATCTTTCTCCATCAACTGATTGCCTTAATTTCATCCTTTCAAAGAAAAATTCAGCATTCTTAAACAAAAATATATGCATTAGCATAGAATACCAAAATAATTGAGTGTCAATATCATTGTTTTGTAGATTTGACATCCCTTCATCCATCCTCTCAGCCATGAAAGAAATGAAGTCATAGGTCATAAAGATGTTAGGGTGTTGTATTTGTACCCCTATGAACATATAAGTAATGGGCATTACCGTACCAGGACTGAAACCCAAAATCTGACATAAAGAACAGAAAGTCACCAAGAAATGGTTTGCAAAACAATTTAATTTGAAATGTTCTTGGTCACTGGGGCTGATATGAAATTTTGAACCTCCTGCCTTAGCTAGATGAGGTGGAAGCAACCTTGCTCTAAAAAAAGATTGAATCTTTGCATACTCCTGCTTCATTTCCTCAAGGTTAATAGGAACCAAGTCTTCGCTTGGTTCACTCAAGTCAAAAATATGTTGGACCTATTCTTTGTTAATGCTCAATAAAACCTTTCCATCATTGTCCCTAATTATCCGTGTAACAGGGTCATATCTTGTAGGCACTATCCTAAGAAGGTCTACAACAAGGAATACATTTGGTACCACCAGCTTCCCATTATCATACATCCATCCATTTGAAAAAGGGTGAGGAAAATTCCTCTATTCGTACCACAATCTGAACAATTCCAAGCTAGTGAGGGGAACCCTAGCATCGACAATGTTGGAGCAATTATCCTTCCCCTAGGATTTTCCCTCGCATTAGGACCAATCCCTTCCTCCTATCATTCGTTGACAAGGGGAATTGATCTAGGAAATCATCATATAGGTTTCTTTTCAAATATTCAGTCTAGCGAGAATGTTGCTTGGGTGGTGCCATCTTGAAAAAATTAGGGCTTCTTTACAACATTATAATTCAGATAGCTAGGACTAACCAGAGATAGAAAATTACAGGACAAAACACTGTAGTTTCTCAGAACTATAATTAAACTATAGCCCTAACACATTCATCAACAAGCTCATAACACATCCAACTAATACTTTCCCAAATTCAAATGCAAAATTATTGGGAGGCACAAAAAATAAACTCACAACTTTGTTCGTAGAACTCCCAAATTCTGGCTATAGAAACTCGCAATTCTACCTTCGGCTCTGAAACTACTCTGTGAAATAGTTGAATGCTTTGTGAAACAAACGAAGTAGGAAAATTGATTTTATTGTCAATCAAATTATGCTAGCAAGTGTCTCGTCTGCCATTAAAGCTCAATTTTGTGCTGCATGAACAACTCCAACCATATTTGATGTAGATTTAAATTTGAGCCATCAATTCTTTAGCTTTATCAAATCATTGATGGTCACCTTCAAAACAAGCTGACACAATTGCCAACATGGTGATAAGGGGACCACCTTACCATACACTATGAATGAAGTCCATGTGGTGGTTGCCTACTATATCACAATCCTAAAACTTATGATTGTGTAATGGTGGGCAACCGTTGATCCTGAGCATCAATAATCTTGTTTCTTTTACACAGTCCCCAGCCATATTATTAACCTTCGAGCAGCTTTTCTAGTGAGATTATAACATATCTATCAATTTAGAACATGTGCATCTTGAGAACATTTTAGTAATCTTCCCCTTAATACATTTAAATTTGGCTATTATTTTTCTTTACTCTTTAGGCTTCATCGGATGAGACACCTAGCACCCGCCCGTGATTTTGCAATCAACACAAGTAACATCGCAGGATGTAGGGGGACGGCTCATATCAAATGGAAGTTGGTCAGTGATAGCACAAATTTGATCCCCTGGATAGGACACGTGGTTCCAGCCCGTGATTTCGTGATCCTTCAATTCCCAATCACAGGATGGTGGGAACCGTTGATATCTATAGGAAATAGATCCACAACAGCACTAAATCAACCCTTGCAAAATAAAACATTCATTAAAAGGAGAAGTGGGCATTACTAGGCAGATGACAAACAACAGCATAAGTCATTTTTTAAAAGATGAAACACGGGGCCAATCGAGACTTAGGAAATAAAACCCTGCGGAGCAAATAAAGTATTAAAATCAAAGTTGGGTTTTAATTTTAATCCGGTGATGTAAGCCTAAGCCATTAACCCCAGTGGTCATGTCACCAATGGCTTAGCCAAATCCTTTCATTAAATACTAACCGTACAATGTGTAGTTTTTCTAGATTCAAAGGTATGGGAGAAGATCTTGATCATACCTCGCCAATTCGCAGACCTAAGATGTCGCCCTGTTATTTGGCGCGAGGTTAGTAAAAGGAAAATGTGTGTCCTATATGGAATGTGGGGCCCAATCTCCACTATTGAGCTCATAACCTATGGTTTTAGATCGACAACCAAGATCAAAAGCTAATGTAAATCTCTATTGTTCCCTGCTAGCTTGCAGGAGGGAGATGAAGGTTGGTTAAAAGTCGTGAGGTCAATGAGATTGCGATGCATAGCTCCAGTCGTTTAGTTTGCAAAGTCCATAGGACCTGCTGACATGGTAGTTGGTTTCCGAGATGGATTAATGTTATTGGTCACGAGGAAGGTGAATGATGCTTCGTTGGATGTCAAACCGAGTTAGCCCAAGATAAACCGTTTGATCCGCCAACTCTTCAGGAGATCAATGGGCAGTATTCAAAGTTGGAAAATGGCACATGGTGGTCATTTTATTTACAATTGGTGAAGCATTAATGAATTATTCCTTGCTTGTGTAGTCACATCGATCTCAATCTATGTGAAGATGTTGTTGTTGGCAATCATGAAGGGTGATCTTCGGATTCTTATTCAACTCTAGTTAAATGGTGAAAATACATATGTCACCAAATTGTCATGGTTGCACATGAATTTTTACTAAGCATTTATGAAGGTTTCCATTACCTTGCACAATAAATACAAGAGGAATTAACTGCTAATAGTGTCATTCTTGTAGTAGTTAGAGCACTTTGTGGGCTGAGTCTAATCAAGTTTGAGTTCTTGTCTGAGAAGAGAAAATGAGTAATTCAATAAGGAGGTCTATTCATTTGAGCTCACAAAAGCTCGGTCCTACTATTCAGGAAGGTGCTTTGGTTGACAAGCCTAGGCTTGTGCCCCCTAGATGCAGTAGAAGGTTGCAATTCTAGGACATTGCTACTCAACTAGTAGATGACAAAGGAAAGCAATCGGTGGTGTGCTCTATTACTAGCGTTGGTAGGAAAATAAGGTATGGGCATGGCTCCTCTGGATGCCAACACTCTCCCATTGACCTTACGAGCAACACTTTTGATGATGTAACCGAGATCGACTCTGACTACTATTGGTATTTACCTCACTTCAATCACGGTCTACCCTCTGATGAGGAAGTGATATCTATGGTGCCATTGGCTATTAAAACCCCAAGCAGATGGACTAGAACCGTATTGGGCAAGGAAAAGAAAGAAGAGGAGGCTAAGGTTCTACCGTATTGGGAAACAACTAGAAGTAGGCGTGTATAATAGGGTTTGAGTGTTGGTAAGAGAATGGTGGTTGGTAAATAAGATGTTGTTGTGGTGCCTTCATGGAAATTTGGTTTCCTGGTTTTTTTGCATGGATCGCGACAAGGGTATTTTGATGACAATTTGTGTTCCCTTTTCTTTTAGCTTTCCCCAGTTCATGCGCCACTATGTTTTACAGATTCATTGTGTGGGAAGTTTTGAAATGAAAGTCAAATGCAATGGAGATTTTTTTGAAATGAAAATTTGTGGTGAAATTACATTTGAGCCCGAAGCTTGTTGCTCCCTTGTCATATAAAAGGGAATTCAAGGCTCATTTGTAGGGAGAGAGTTGATGAAAGCTCTAGCTAGGTTTTGAGTTGAATATATGGGTAGAAAGATATTTGTCCTCTAATGAGGAAGTGATATCTGCGGTGCCATTGGTTGTTAAAACCCCAAGCGGATGGAATAGAATTGGTAGCCTATTTTGAGTTTTGGATTAATATATGTAAATTATCTTAAATTGTATGCAGATATGACTTATAAGCATGAATAAATGTATACTTCTAATATATTTTCTCTCTTTATGTGGATTTGAGTGAAATTTGAATGAAATGTTAATGATGTTGTAATTCTTATTTTGAGAATTTGTTCAATTGTCTGTCTATGTTTTTGCTTTGATTCGAGAAAATCAATTAAATTCTTAATGGATTCATAAGTTTACAATTATTTACAAAGGATCTGATAAGTAGTAATATATCAGATAATTCAGCTCCATAATGCAAGGTATTATATGAGTAGTCCATTCTATTAAATTCTTGGGTCATTTATACTAATGGTAAATGGGTAACTAAATATTTAACTGATGAAGAATAAAAGAATAATATGTAAATGGGTCACTCACTCACTCCCTTTGTCTCTCTCCCCTTAACCCTATACCCTTAACCCTTAAACTCTAAACCCTTAATATTAGGTGTGTATTAAAACATTATAAAAGTATAAATTTTTGGAGTTCTCTTAGGAATTGAATGATAAATGACGATGAATGGGAAAATCTAAGGCAGTTTCATATTTTCAACTAAAAAGTTAAGAGTTCAATTAGGATTAGTGTTCACTTAGGGTCAGGTTTAGGGCTCAATGAATGTTCAATTTGGGTTAGGATTGAGGATGAGGTTGGGGTTTAATTAAGGTTATGAATTCAACAAGAGTTCAAATAGGGTCAAGGTTAAGGTTAGGGTTGGGGTTAAGGTTCAATTAGGATAAGAATTAGTGTTAGGGTTAGGATTAGAGTTCAACTATAGTTCAAAGTTAGGGTTATGGTACAATTAGGACTAGTGTTCAATAAATGTTCAAATATGGTTAATACTTAATTATGGTCAGTTTTAAAGTTCAATTAAGGTTTTGGTTAGGGTTGGGATTATGAATCAATTAAGTTGGTTTGGGTTAGGGTTTGATTAGAGTTAGGTTTAGGGTTTAGTTAGAGTTAGGGTTAGGGTTAGGGGTAGAATTTGATTATGCTTAGTGGTCAATTACAATTAGATTTAGTGTTTAATTAGGGTAAGGGTTAGAGTCCAAATAGGGTTAGGGTTTAACTAGGGTTAGGATTAGAATAGAATAAGTTTTTTTGTTTAATTATGATATCTAGAATTTAGTATAATTTTAGAAAATGAAATGATTTGGACACAAAGAAAAAAAATAGAAAAGTTGATTTTATATAGATCTTATTTCTTAATTTATTCTAAAATTCTAATTAATAATTGTTTGATTAATATAAAATGAATATTTAATTTAATTTAATTTAATTGTATTAGATAATTAGTAAAACTAAATAGATAATAAATATTTAATGGAGTTTAAAAATTAGAATTTAGTTTAATTTTATTTGTAATGTGAAATATTAAAATTTTAGATTGAAATACTTAATTGATTTAAAAATATTTATAATTAATTTTCAATTTATAAACTAATATTAAGAATTTATTAAATATAACAAGTGACATAATGTATTAAAGATGCATCAAAGTATTTATTATTCCTTCGGCTTCACTGGATGAGACACGTGGCGCCCGCTTGTGATATCGCAATCAATAAGAACTTGCAACTTTTGATCACGTGATGACGAGCAACCATGGATCTCAACCATCGACAATCCTATTCATTCAACACAGTCGCTAGCCTTGTTATTAACCATCGAGCACCTTTCTACCAGGATTATAACATCTCTGTTGATTCAAAACATGTGCATCTTATAACTGCTTTAGTAACCCACGACATAATGTATTAAAGACCCATCAAAGTATTTATCATTCCTTTTGCTTCACCAAATGAGATATGTAGTGCTCACCCATGATATTGTGATCAACTGGTGGGGTCATTGTGGGATGGTGGGGAACAACTCAGATCACATGACGATTGATCTATGACCATGCGAACTTGTCCCTCTGCAAAATAAAAACATTTATTAGGGGAGAGAGCCCAGTAGTTGTGTCAGGTTCAAAATAAAAACATTTATTAGGGGAGACAACACACTCAATCATGATGATAATACCCAGTCTTACCACATATTTATACTATATATTGTAAATAAATATTCCAAATGTAAATAAAGAAAGATATTTATACAATCCAAGAAAATAAGTTAAAATGTATTTAATAAAAAATTATATATCAATTTGTTTTTCCTTTTTAGATGAATTAAGAGTATGATTTAAAATATTTTAATTCAAATAACATAAATGATAAATTGAAGTGGGAAAACTTGAATATTATTTTAAAATTTTGATGTTTCATATTTATATGTGTGAGATTGATCTAATATTCTAGAAAATGAATGTTAAAATATCATGAAAAAAATAGGCATAGAATGAATGTAGAAGTAAAATTAAATTTTCATATATTCATAAAATAAGATTTAATAAACAAAAAATATATGCAATTAAAAATAAAGGAAAAATGATTCAACCCAAATTTAGATAAGAGAAATAATTAGATTATATGATAACTTTAAGGCTAGGGTTAGGTTTTTATTAGGATTAGTGTTCGCTTAGGGTTATGATTAGAGTTATGAATCTACAATTAGGGTTCAATTAGAGTTATTATTAGAGTTATGAATCTACAATTAGGGTTCACTTAGGGTTTCTTTCTTGGGAGAAGTTTATTGAATGGTAAGTGTATTTTATAAAATTAATATGTCAAGAATTAATTTTAGATAATACTACATGTGATTTTTCATATGGTATTAAATTCTAGATTAAAATTGATAATAGATTTCCTTCTTTTGAATTGTAAGCTACCATAATATATGGCCTTAAAATCCTATTCATATTTTGAGTTTTTCTAAACTATACAACACGACATCCAACAAAAAATATTGTTATGCATTTTTTCCAAGCACAAATCCTTAGAATTCTTAATGTGTTACTTAGGTTAATTTTTTATTGCAATAAATAAATACACACTAATATATATATATTATGGATTTGAGGGAAAATAATAAAAAATTTATATATATAGAAAAATTTAAATGCAAGGGATTGAAGTACATACCTTTACTTTTGTTAATGCTGATGAAGATACAAATCTTGATGAAGTGCCAAATTTGATGACATGATATAAAAAACTTGAATATTTTTGCTCTATGTGGCAGTTGAAATTTTGTACAAAACTATAACTAACTTGACATCAAATTTGTGACTTTAGACCTATTTTGCATCAATAAATATGAGATTTGACACATGCCTCCTAATCTAGCATACAATATGTACTTAAATGCTCAAAATAGTTGGGAGTAGTGTTGAGATTGGTGGATCTTTGGGAAGGTCCAATTCTTCACCTTTGTATCTCTCCCTATAGATAGAGGTAGAGATGAATATATAATAAGAGAGGAAAAGGGATAAAAATTGATAGAGATATAGAGAGAGATAGAGGGAGAAATAAATATATAGAGAGATATGGAGATAGAGGGGGGATATATATATATATATATATATATATATATATATATATATATATATATATATATAGAGAGAGAGAGAGAGAGAAGATGTCAAGATAGAGATATAAGGAGATATAGAGAGAGGGGAGAGAGAGAGAGAGATAAGTAGAGAAAGAAAAATGGATATGGAGAGGGATCGATACAAATAGGGGGAGATAGAGAGAGAGAGAAAGAGAGAGGGAGAGATAGATAAATGGGAAGAGAAAGACATAGATATATAGATATATGGGAAGATAAAGGGACAAATAAGTTGAGATATGAAGATAGATAGGGATATAGGGAGGGATCAAGAGATGAGGGAGAGATGGGGAGACATTGATAGAGGGAGGGAGAAAGGGAGAGAGATATGTAGAGGAGGGAGAGATAGAAGATGGGGAAGAGGGAGATATATGTAGAGAGGGGGAGAGAGGGAGAGTGAGAGGGGGAGGCTAATTTTTTAGTTTAAATTCTATAAAATATTCAATAAATAATAATATAAATATTATAAGAATTATATAATTTGTATTTTAAATTACACACTATATTTTATTTTTTTTAAAATATGTAATTTTTTAACCATTTTCCTATTTATTTAGTATTAATATTTTTACATCTTTTAACAATTCAATATATAATACAAATAAAATATAGTTAATAATTTAATTAACTAGCATACCTATATTAATTAATAATATATGCAAAACATGCCAAGAGTTATCTTTATCAAGATGCCTATTGACCTGAAAAAAATGCTTACATTTTCATGAATATGAATTTGGAAAGCAATCAATCTGATTTCATTATTGTTTGTCTCATTGTTTATCTCAATTCCCATATATAAGGGTACACATTCAAATTTCAAATCATACCAAATTGTCTATAACAAAAATCAACCAAGAACAGTAAATTTAAAAGCAGAAATGTTCATCAACCATTAGATTTAGTATTGATAGCATCAAAGAAGTATATCATGACAAAATGGCATTAACTAACTTAGATATACCCACTATTTTTTTTTTTAAATGTTTGAATACATTGTTAACATTTTATACATTCAAGCATTTGAATGTTATGAAACCTATAGCTTTGCATTTGAGTCTAATAAAGCTTTGCTCTTAGATGAATAATCAAACTTTGTCATTTTTATGACTATGAATTTAATCCTGTGTTCATCATTATAAGTCTCTTTTTTCACTTGAAGTTTAAATATGTATCTATTGAAGAGGACCTTTTGTATAATGTGTGAAAACTTAACATCATCTTGTTTTTCATTCTTCAAAATGTTCAATTCTTTTGTTGTTACACCCATAATTTCTTCTGCCACTTCTTCAAAAGTTGTAATCCAAGTGAATGAAGTATGGTCTTGCACTTTGCATTGAAGTATATATTTATAATAACATTCAAGGAAATTTTTATCACATCTTCCACAATACCACTGACCATTTTCATTAACTATGTTTACCTTCTTTTTGTAGTGCCTATCTCCAATTTTCAAGGGGTATGTTGTATAACAAAAAATTTCTAGCTTAATGAAAGATAAGGTAGCTTTTATCACTATCCAATAAGGTTTACCAGAGTTGGAAAGGTCTCGATCATATATTTGTGAGATACTAGGGTTAGGAACAAATAGGGTTTAGGTTAGGGTTGGGGTTCAATTAGGGCTAGAGTTTAATTAGGGTTAGATTTCAATAAGGGCTAGAGTTTAATTAGGGTTAGGGTTAAGGTTCAATTATGATAAGTGTTCACTTAGGGTTATTGTTAGGCTTAAGATTGGGGTTAATAGTAGGGCTAGGATTTAGATTGGGGTAGGATACCAAAAAATTTGTTAAAAAGATAAGATAACATAAAATTACAAATGAAATTAATCATATTAATTTTATAGTTAAAAAGATAATTCTATGGATCTTTAAATATACATATATAATAATCTTTAAATCTTTATTTAAAAAAATATATATTATATTTTATAAACTTATACATTAAATTTTCTAATATTTAAGTTATACTAATATCTAAGATGTTCAATATTGATTATTATTTTTAAAGTATAATATTGATTAAAGATATATAGTTATATTTATAAGATTTAAATTCGATAATGAACTTACAAAATATTAAATCAATCAAAATTGTTTCTATTATCAAAAATACTATATAAGTAAATTAGAAAGTATTATAATATAATATTTAAATTTTCTATTTTAAATGTTAAATAATTCTAATGTTAAATTTTTATAATTAAAAACTTACCTTTTAATGATGTTAGTAAGTTTTTTAATTAAAGTTAGTTTTTCAAGCATATTAACATACCTAGATATATTCACCAAAATCTATTATCTATTATTGATTATGTAATTTTGTATGTATAATATATATTTTAAAAAATCAAAATATATTTAAAAAATTAAACAATATATTTATTAAATTAAAAATATATTACAAATATTTTGAATGTATTCAACTATCAAAATATGATTTTTTTTTAATATACCATTAAAATCACTAATAAAAAATATTAAAGAGTTTATATATATATATTTGTTTAATATATTAACAAAATATTTTATAAATAATTTATAAAATAGTTTTTAAATATATTAAACAAAACATATATAAAAGTTTAACCATTGTATGTGGGCTCGAAAATAAAAAATGTGACAGTTATGAATTAGGTTATTTTCTCCATGGAAGGTTGCTGCTAACAGGCCATGGATGGGCATACCATTTATATGCTGCATAGCCTGCTGTTGACTTGACTAGTTGCCCTAATTTCTTCGCTTTTGCTCATTTTTAATGAATTTCCCCTTGGCTTTGTCAAATATTTCATTTTAAATGATTTGCTTTGGAAGCAATGAAACATTTAAAATATATCGTGCAAAAATTTCCTTGGGCCTCACCTTGTACAGTCCATGTGGCACTCACCCATGATTTCTTAATCAACCAAAGCACCATCACAGGATGGCGGGGAACAACTCAAATCAAAGGATAGTTGGTGAATAGTCACAAAAATTTGATCCCCCAAATGGGACACGTGTCACCCACCTGCGATATTGCCATCCTACAATTGCCGATCACAGGATGGCGAGCAACCGTTGATCTTGAAGGAATTTTGATCGACGGTCAAAGATTTCATTTTAATTTTTTTCTTTCGAAGCAATGAAACATTTAAAATATATCGCACAAAAATTTCCTCAGGCCCTACCTTGTACAGTCCACATGGCACCCGCCCATTATTTCGCAATCAACCAAAGCACCATCGCAAGATGGCAGGGAACGACTAAGATCAAAGGATAGTTGATGAACAGTCGCACACATTTGATTCCCTAGATGGGACATGTGTCACCTACCTATGATATCGCCATTCTACAATTCCCAATCATGGGATGGTAGGCAACCGTTGATCTTGAAGGCATTTTGATCGGCGGTAGCGCGAATTTCATCCTTTTGAAAAATAAAACATTCATTAAAGGGAAAGGGGACATTACTAGGAAGATACAAAACAATGACATAAGTATTTTTAAAACTGTTCAGCATAGGGCCAACCAGGACTTAGGAAAATAAAACCCACGGAGGAAATAAACTATTAAGACCAAAGGAATAGGCCTAGATGGAATGATGGGGCATAAGATGTTTTTAAAACCCTTCAAAAAATGTAACGGAAAAATAGATCCCAACCAAGGCATTAGGTAAACACAAGGGTTTAAGATGAAGACAAAGCTAAAACCCCAGCCCTAAGAAATTTTCCAACACCATGAAAGACCAGTGACATAAGGTAGGGCATGAGTGAATCATTAGGAACAAAATTTGAAGTTCCATCAGTACAAGCATTGGATAATTTTATATTAATAGTTTGTCCTATCACAAATATAAAAGGTGAGCACAATAAATAACATGTATTTTCCCATTAAATGTGAAGGATTTTTAAAAAAATTAGTGTTCAACTATTGGGCCATTTTTGTTCAACATAAGTTGTATTTTAAATCATTATGTGTTGTTTTTATAACAACAAATATATTTTTTTTGTTCAACTATTAGTTCATATGTGTTGAATATAAAAGGTAGAGATATCAAAGGTTTATGGTTATCAATATGTATTTGGTCCACTTAGGTTGTATATTAATTTTAATTTAAATAAAAATATCATATTCTACAAGCAACAAATGATAATTTTTTGGTTCAACTATTGGGAGTTCCATGATTAAGTTTTGGTTGAACCTTTAAAAAGTCAAATTTTAGACACTTCTCAAAAGATTTCTTGATGTGGCAAGTTGCATGATGAGTCCCACCTCCAAACCTTAGTTATAGATAAATAAGAAAGCAATCTACATTTTTTTAAAAAAATGAACGTTCTATGATATTCTAGTCAATTGCTACATGATGAGAAAGTTAGCCTGCACGACTACTGGGCCCTCTCCCCTAAAGGAATAAGGGGACATCACTAGGTCGATGACAAACAATGACATAAGTTGTTTTAACAAGGGAACACGGGACCAACAAAATACTTAGGAAAAATAAAGTCAGGTGAAGTAAATAAAACAATAAAACAAAAGGGTGCCTAGCCCAGACATGCGAAGCAATGGGGCTTAAGTCATTTTAAAGCCTTCCCAAAAAGTAACGGCCAAATAGATCCCATCCAAGGTGTAAGATGAACACTAGGGTTTTACATGAAGACAAAGTAAAACCCCATCCTTAGATTTTTCCAAACACCATAGATGACCAGACAAAAGAGGATAAAATAGAACATAGAGAACAAAACTTTGAAGTTCCATCACTACCCATAACCCTAAACCCTAAACCATTAACCCTTAACCCTTAAACCTCTACCCTCTCTCTCTCAAGTCTCTCCCTCATACCCCTCTCCCTCTCTCTCTACACTAAACCCTAAACCATAAACCCTTAAACCCTAAACTCTAAACCCTTAAACCCTCTACCCTCTATGTTTAACCCTCTACCCCTTATCTCTCTCCCACTCCCTCCCTCTTTCCCTCTCTCCCTCAACTCTCACCCTCCTATCCCCTCTCCATCTCTCAGGTCTCTCTCTCTAACTCACAAACTCACTCTTATCTCCCTCCCCTCCACCCTTAACCCTCTACCTTCTACCCTTTACCCTTAACCCTCTACTCTCTCTCTCTCCCACTCCCTCCTCTCTCTCTCATTGAATCCCTCTATCTCTACCCTCTACCCATAACCCTAAACCCTTAACCCTTAAACCCTCTACCCTCTACCCTTAACCCTCCCTTCCTTTATCTCTCTCCCCCTCCCTCCTTCCCTCTCTCTCAAGTATCTCTCCTACTCCCTCTTCCCTAAACCCTCAACCATAAACCCTTCAACCCTAAACCCTTAAAACTTCTATCCTCTACACTCAACACTCTTCCCCTCTCCCTTCCCCCTCCTAATTCTCTATCTCTCTCTCTCTCTACCTCTCCCCTTCTTCCCTCCCCGTCCTAATTCTTTCTCTATATATCCCTCTCTCTCCCTTTCCCCCCCACTTTCTCATTTTCCCTCTCCCTTTCCCCCCTCTCTCTCTATCTCTCTCTCCCTTCCCCCTCCTAATTCTCTCTCTCCTCCTCTATTTGTCTCTCGCTCGCTCTCTTTCTCTCTCTCTCTCTCCCTCTCTCTCTCTCTCCTGCTTTCCCTTTCTCTCCCTCTCTCTCTTTCTCTTGCCCACCCTCGACCTCCTAATTACTCTTGGGTATATATGTGCAAAAATTGGATAACCGATTTAGATCAGATATCCAATTTATAGCACCAAAATATTATATTTTTAAATGTTTTTCAAATTAGATATTAGAAATGAATTGGATATCCAAAACAAATCGGATATCCGATTTTTAGTACTTTGGCTTGGGCATTGCTATGGAGCAATGTACTGATAGCCAACCCAAAAAAAAAAAGTCAACTCACGATTTTTGCATTTTTTGGCAAGTTCAAAATGCTACTTTTTTCATGTTGCCACTTTTTGGCCCATCATGATCCTGCACATACCCAAGTCTAAATTAGGTAGTTGTTATTACTAAGGTGGATCACTCCTTTCTTTGAAGGCCATACACGTATGATTGGGTCAAGTGTTATTTTCTTTAGAAAACTCCTATTGCATTTTTGATTGGTTAATTATGATTTGATTAGATGGGTTATGAAGCACTTATTTCAAACAAATATCTTTATGAAATAAGTATATTGGCATGAAATTAAATATGGATTGTATTCCATTGTAAAAACTACAAACAATGGAAACAATTCTTTCAGCACATAAACTATTATGTAGTAGTCAATTAAAATGAAAAAGGCTTACTCTATATTAGTTAGGATACACAACTAAGAAAACGATCTAAAGTTACTTATTTATCCTAGAGGAACTAAGTATATAGTATACAAAGAAAACCAACAAACCCACAACTATCCCTATTTTGAAGGAGTTTAGTTTTCTCCCCTTCCTAATCTTGCTAATATTGTCTAATTATTTTAAAGAGAAGAAGGGTCATAACACAACTTTATTCAACCTAGTAAATAGCTTGGTTAATGAAACTTGACAAAAGCAACAAAACTATTGCTACATTTGGCATTTCATGTTGAATGAAGAGTGGTGACAATAATCTACTTATAGTTTAATAAAATACTATTTTTATAAGAAGGCTTTACATTAGAAAGATAAGTGTTACTTATAGTTTAATAAAACACTATTATAGTTTTACCAACATATACTATTGTATGCTTTCATGGATTCTTAGTTAGTATATGGGGAGAGAAAGAGAGAGATAGAGATATATGGGAAGAGAAAGAGAGATGGAGATATATGGGAAGAGAAAGGAAGAGAGACTAAGATAGAGAGTCGATGGATAGGGGGGATAGGGAGGGAGAGATGGTGAGAGATAGAGAGGGGGAGATAGGGGGTGAGGGAGAGAAAGGGATATAGATAGAAAGAGATAGAGAGAGGAGTGAGAGGGAGATAAAAAGAGAAATAGAGATAGAGATATAGATTAGGAGAGATGGAGGGAGAGATGGAGTGAATGAGAGAGAAAGGGGGGAGATGGAGAGATAGCTCAATAGATAGAGGGGGGAAGAGGCGGGAGTGACATAGATAGTGGGAGGTATAGAGATACAGAGAGAAATGAGGAGAGATATATCAATCACCCTCCCTATATCTCTATCTATTCATCCTTATCTATCTACCCCTTCTCTATCTCTTTATCTCACTTTCTA
>VDFB02000013.1:122630322-122651541 GCA_007258455.2 Sequoia sempervirens
TGTATGTGCATTTGTAAATGTAGGTGTAAAATAAATAAGAATAATGAAAATTATAAAAGAATACAAGGAAAGGTCTCCTCCCTTCTTGGTAGTGATAACCTCCTCCACACACAACCCTTAAAAATTATGAATAGAGGAATATAATCTTTGAAGAACTCAAAGTTGATTCTCTCCTACCTGATGCAATTAGTCATTTTATCTTTACAAACATTTATAGTGAGTACTAGAGGCACATAGACCAATTCTTCATAATAGAATAATTTGATCATACTTTTCCAATGATGGCATTATAAGAAAACCTTAGGTTAAATGAATAATTCCTAGCTAAGTTCTTTAAATCATGTCCAACCGTATAAGAGAAGACCACTTCTATGTGTACTTGGATACCATGGAGAAAGGCTAGTCTTTGGGCTCTTTCATCAATCATCCTACCTTAAAACATACCAAAAATCTCCTAGCAATTAGACATAGAAAGATTTAATATGACTTAAGAAAAAATTATTGCTAAAGCGTAAACATATGATGACTTAACCAGGCCTAGTACACACTCCCTCCCCATTAACCACTTAGACATATGGAAATTAAATGTAAATTTGTTGTTATTTTTAGTCATGTAGGTGTCCAATAAACCACTTGGTGGTGTTTCCCTTCAAGTTTACTTACTTGAATGAAGAGAAAAAGTCCTTTGATTACAATTAGAGAATATATTTGAGGCCTTGGTTGTGTAACTGGTGGACCATATCACATTTAACACTTGTTACAAAGTTTGGGAGTTAAAACATTAAGTAGATTTGATTTGTGATGGAAACATTTGGACAGTAGTAACAATAGCTTGCAATCTATCAAGACTTGATTACCTTATAACCTATGAAATTTTAGTGATGAAATGATAGATTAATCATAATGTCACCTTGGGATCACATCACCATGAAAGAAGTTCATCCAACATCCTTGTGAGTGGCGGTACCACCAAATAGGTATTTGTTAGATCTGTCTTCCTCGAGTGAGGGAAATTCAAGAAGAGAAGAGGAAAGCGAGACATGTAGTATGTCTAAAAGAGGGAGATCAACTAGAGGCAAAAGATTAGAAGAAAATTATGTAAACGCATGGAATTTTTTCTTGCTAAAGGGGGGTCATGTTCTTATGATGATGAGAGAATAGGTAATGTCGAGGTGCCGTTGAGGTACAAACATCTATGGAAACAATGGGTACCCAAGGAAATTCCTCCAATAAAAATCAATTTTTGTGTCAATGAGAGGATATATCGCATAACACCATCATCATTACATGGTTTCAGCCTATTTTACATGAACGGCATAAAGGTCTATTAGGAAAAAGTTACTGAGCTAATGAAGTATGTTGGACCCTGTTACAGTTACAAAGATTGGATGCAACTAGTTCGATATACATGAAGTATGAGTAGGTATGCTCTATCAGCAAATTATATACAACTAAAAGATAAGGATTAAAATAAAAGAGTGGCTATGTATATAGATGGAAGGCCAAAAGCATGAGGGAATATGGCAAGTTTTATAAATAGTACACAACCTAGGTCAACAAATAAGCAACCCAATTACATATTCGAGGCACACAAGGGAAACCGTGTATTCGTATGTGCAATAAAATCAATAACTGCAAGGGAAGAGTTGCTAATTGATTACAATTTGAATCACTTAGTTACAAACACACTTACTATGGGGGTGGTACGTATTATGTACCATTTTACCCAAACTCCAATTAATGACTCCAATATACCATTTTATTCTTATGTTTTTTTTCATAAGTCTATTGGTTTCATTTCAGTAATGTTTTTTTATATTTAATTTGTGTCACAGGGGGACATTGATCGTATGTAGAAGGCTATAGCCCAGAGCATAGATCATGATGTATCTTTAGGTGCTTCTACCTGGTAGGTTTACCTCATTGTAATTGTACAAATTAGATATGAGCAAAAAAATTTATTATTATGTTTTTTTCATAAGTTTTTTGGGTTAATTTCAATAATGTTTTTAATATTCTTGTTGCAGTCGACTGATTGGGGAAAGACACCAGCAGTAGAGGAAAGCATCCATAGTGAGGTGTAGTCAATATTTTGTGATGTGACATTTCTTATTCAGCAAACCCTCTCGATACGATAAAGAAGCTCCAAAAAAAATGCAATGAAAAAATGGCTAAGTTGATGTTCATAGTGCCTCAAATAGATGAGATAAGAGAGAGGGTTAAAGTATTGACTGAGAGATTAAAAAATTTCAAGTAAGTTGTCATGAGGTCTTTAATTATAAGATAAGTTCATTTATGGTTTTATATTTTGTGCTCTTTTATGTCATGAACTAAAATATGTGTTGTTTTTATAGGGTTATTTTCCTCCTCATGATGCTCCTGGCCATGATCACGGTACTGCAAGCACTACTCGAGGAATAAGGGTTGGTACAAGTCCATCCTGATCTTCCTACACATACATCACATCATCTGACCCCATCATTTGTGCCTATATTGTCATCTGAAATGTCAGCAACACATACCTTGCAGGCATCTGTTAATGTACCCTCTGGCAGCGAACACATACCAAAACATGCGTCAGGACATGTACCTGGGGATGTAGAGGCCACTAGTACTAGTGATGTTTTAGTAGCATTTCCTGGATCTTCCCGTATTACTAGTACGGGAACATTTTCGGTCACACTTGTGGTGACTAAGGATTTCGTTCCCATAAAGATAGAGGTCCCAGGTACTTGAAAATGTTTTAATTATTATTCTATATAATCCAATTGAAATTTACTTATTGATCACTCTTTTTAGACTATTGATCCCATGATCATTTTGCAGGAAATGATGTTTTTTATAAACATCTAAGTGATATTACATTGGAACTCTTTGGGCCCACCATACGTACACGGTGGAATGCCTAAAATCAAGATTTAAAAGATGAGCTCATTAACCGTTTAGTTGTGTTATTCAGTGATAAAACATTCAACCGAACCAAGGTCCTTAAGAAAGCTAGTAAATATCTAAAGTATGTGAGGGACCAATATAGGTCACATTTAGAGAAGAACAAAAAGTATGAGCATCCCCCCACGATTTTAGAGAGGGAGTGGAAGGACCTAGTGTCCGATGGAAAGGAGAAGGTTGAAAAGCAAAAAGGAAAGACACCACCAGGCCAAGGAAGGTATGTGATATAGAAGCATAAATCTACAAAAAATCCTGATTAATTAGGATTTTTAAAAAATCTGTAGGCTAGACAATTTTTTCCCCAATTTTTTGAAAAAATCGTTATCTTTTGGGTCAATGATTTTTTCTGTTTCAAACTACAAAATCGCAAAAAAAATGTGTTTAAAATCTATAAAAAATGTGAATAAAATTAAGCTAATTTTTGTGCAAAAAAAACCATGAGACCATGGCTTTTTGCTTACTATTATGCTTTGATAGATTTTTTCCAAGCATCCATAGCTTGTTTGAAAGCACATGTTTTAGGATTTTAGCCATAGCAGCAAGGAAGTGAATTGTTTGATAAAATGCTTTGGTAGACATGTATGAAAAATGCAGTAGCATAGACAAGGCAGTGAACTGCTTGAAAAAAATGTCTCAAAGAAATGTAGTCTCATGGTGATGGAATGCCATGACAAATTCCATGACAAGAAAATTTCTATGGATTGTCATGGAATTCCATCATCGTGAGACTGCATTTGTTTTAGGAATTTTTTCAAACAATTCATTGCCTTGTCTATGTTATTGCTTACTATTACGCTTTGGTAGATTTTTTCCAAGCATCCATAGCTTGTTCGAAAGCACCTATTTTAGGTTTTTACTTTTTAGCCATAGCATGAAGGCGTTGAACTGTTTGATAAAATGCTTTGGTAGACATGTATGAAAAATTTCATAGCATAGAAAAGGTAGTGAACTATTTGAAAAAATGCTTCAAAAAAATGTTGTCTCATGGTGATGGAATGCCATAACGAATGCCATGACAAGTAAATTGCTATGGATTGTCATGGCATTCCATCACCATAAGACCACATTTCTTTGAGGAATTTTTTGAAATAGTTCACTGCCTTGTCTATGCTATTGCTTACTATTATGCTTTGATAGATTTTTTCCAAGCATCCATAACTTGTTCAAACACACCTATTTTAGGATTTTAGCCATAGCAGCAAGGCAGTGAACTGTCTGATAAAATTCTTTGGTAGACACGTATGAAAAATGTGGTAGCATAGACAACTGTCACCATCTAATATTTATGTAGTTGTACTATGTTTTGTGCAATGTAACCAACGATATGAATATAACCAACAAAAATCTATTTTCTATAAATCATGGATTGAACTCTGTATTTTATTTGCTCTCAATGTCTGTATGCTATGCAAATACCATTAATTTTTTTTTTTAAAGTAGTTTCTAACTGTTTTTCTTTAAATTTTTGTGTCTTTTTTTAAATCCAAAATTTTCCTGATGTTTTCCCATTTTTTCCCTATTTTTTCAAAAAATCCTGAACTTTTGGTTTGCCGATTTTTTCCCCAAAAGATTAATGCTACTATATGTGATACTATCAACAATGTAAATATATACTGATTACTCTTTCTTTTTACATAATCTAATGTATTTTAAACTTTTCATAGGCTACCCGACACATCAAAGGCAACAAAGGCAAGACTAGAAAAGCATGGGCAACACAAACTTGGCTTTGTTGGTTATATGAAATTAGCTACATGAATTGTAAGTATCAATAAATGAAATATTGCATCCAAATTATAATAAATTGTAAACAATTTTGGTTTTATCACACCATAGAAGCAAAATTCATGATATTATGCAAAAATGTAGGGCTCTATATTCAATAGAGTTCCCACATAAGAGGACCTAAAAATTGCCTTCTAGCAAGGCTATGGAGCTATGTCTGAACACCTAAGAGTCTTGACTAGGCAAATACAATATTCCATTGCATCCGACACACAGGTAACTAAACTCAATAAAGTTTATTTAAAATTGAATACTTGTGCAAACTATTCAATATTAATTTCCACCATAAAGTAATTACATGCCTATTTGTTTTAAACATTCAAATAATGATAATACTGCACATGACATTGGAATGTAGCCTATTGAGGGTGGAGCACAACCTGTAGATGAAGGTCATGGTGTGCATCCCAGTACTTTAGAGCATGTATAGCATGATCAACATGTTGAGCATGGTTAGGCTAGAGAAGATCTATACTATGATGTGGCCCCATTAGGTAAAGAGAACCACTCTAAAATTCTTTTAAACATATTTAATTGCAATTGGTGTCTTAATTAATGTAACCTTTCGTGTTTCAACTTTAGAGCATGTAGACTGTGATCAATGTGTTGAGCATGATCAGGCTAGAGGAGATCAGGAACATGATGTGGCCCCATCAAGTAAAGAGGACCACCCTCATGTTCTCTTAAACATACTTAATTTCAATTGGTGTATTAATTAATGTAACCTTTCATGTTTCAACTACAAATTAGGATTTAGAGGGTGTTCAACATGTTGAGCATGAGTCTATAACAAAAGCTTAGGAACATGATGTGGACCCTTCAGGTAAACAGAACCACTCTAATGTTCTTTTAACTAATGAAATACTTGTAACAATAATAATAAAGCATATCAGTTTAACATTTCTTTCTTATTGCAGCAAACCCCCCCTTGCAGTGGCATCCACATCATGAGCGGACGACTAGGCATACATTAAGACCATGAGCATAGGGAAGAACAACTAAAGGGGGGACATATATTGATTTAGAAAATGATACTCCACTTCAACTTTATGTAGCTTTTAAAAAGAAAAGAAAAAGTGATTGTAATCATATCATGACAACCATATTTTTGATAATATGTAAAAACTGAAAGAATGAATATTATATGTTAATGAATGAATGTGAATATGTTAATTAATGAATGTTATATGTTAATGAATGAATGCTATATGTTATTAATGGATGAATGAATGATTAATGTTATATGATTGTGTATGGGGAATTGACAGTGATGTGAGGGGGGCGAGGGGCCAAATGAGCTTCCACCATCATGTGGTTGGCCTTGTTAAGTAGAGAATATTAAACTATTCTCAAAACAAAGAGAAGCTCAATAAGGTAATGCACTTTTCAATATAAGAAATGCATCCTTTGAAGCACCAAACCATATGTAGTTAGTATGTATGATCAATCATCAGTCTTCGCAATGGCACATTTACACGAATATTTTTTGTTAAAAAAAATTGTATTACTTCATCACAATTTCAATGAAACCAACTTATGAATTGCCAAAAAGGTTCGAAGAAGTTGCTATAGTTGCGATGAAGGTTTCATCATAATTCCTTTCCCATTTTGTTGCAATTTCAAAGAAATTTTGGTGTTGTTTCAATGCTACTACTTTCCCATTTCGTCGCACTTTCGATGAAATTTTGGTGTTCTTTCGATGCTACTCCTTTCCCATTTCATCGCAATTTTGATGAACTCTTGGTGTTGTTTCGACACTACTGCTTGCCCATTTCGTCACACTTTCAATGAAATTTTGGTGTTGTTTCGACGCTACTCCTTGCCCATTTCATCGAAATGGCGACAAACATCTAGTGTTGTTTCAACGCTACTCCTTGCCCATTGCGTTGAAATCACGACAAATTTCTGGTGTCATTTGTCCATGATACATGAAGTGTTCATCGATATTTTGATGAAAGTCTGATTCATTTTATGATGCCGACGACCGACGAATTTTTGTTGTTATTTCAATGTTTAATTCATCATTAGCCTTTTGACGAAAAAAAGCAATGAAAATATTTTTGTCATTTCATCGCTTGTCCAACAAAGATTTGTCAAATGATCATCAAACATCCGTCGGAAAATGGTGTCAAATTTAGTAGTGTAAGTACAATTTTTTTGCAAACTATGGTAGACTGATTCTTAGAATATATGGAACCTAAAAAAATTTAAACCTAAATATTTTTTTTTGTGTCGAAGGGTATCTCTGCGACTCAAGCTCAATGGGTTCCCTTTATGAGGTGATCTTGAGGCAAGACTAATCCCTACGGCCACAAGGTAACCAATGTCACCCCTAGACATCTGCGACGGGTAATTACGGGCCAAAGAGAATCAAACCCAAGACTTAGACCAACTCCTCTAACCTGTGGGGGATTTTTAAACCTGAATATTAATATATAATCCATCCATAATAATTTCTATCAATTTTAATTATTATCCAAACCATTTGATCATAGCGATGATGTATGAAAAGTTGTAAACAATGTCATTTATGTTCAACAAAAAATTGTTAGGAGCCATATTTTGTGTTTCATATGTTGTGAGGAAAAAATGACTCTAGTAACATTTTTGAGTGTGTGGGTGAATGATTCAAAAGATATTTTCTCAGACCCTTTAAATTTTCCAAATCATTCTGAGTTATATTATTTTAGTGTAGTCTCTTGAGAGCCTTAAATGACAAACCTACCAAACTATGATGAACTAATTTTTAGAATTTATGGGATATAGGATGGTTCCAAATGAACATAAAAATTCACATAAGATTCCTATACAATAACCTTTCTCAATTTTGTTATCTTTGAACTATTTCACTATTGTGACGATTTATAGAAAGTAAAAAAAGATTTTTGCCTTTAGCCAAAACTTGTTGTGAGCCATATTTTTTGTTCTTAATCTCATGGGGCTCAAAAAAATATGTGAAAAAATTAGTGTGGGTGGGTGAACATTAGGGAATTCCTTATTTCACACTCCAACTATCCTAATTGTTCTAAGCTACACTATTTTGCATAGTCTCTTAAGAGCCCTAAGTGCAAAACATTGCAAAACTATGATGGACTAATTATCAAAATATGTGACACCTACAAATATTACATATAAAGCTATAGCTTCACACAGGGTCCTCCACAGTAAAATATCTCATTTTTTGTTATCTCCAAATTTTTTTATTATTTTGATGATGTATGAAAAGTTACAAAAAGCATAAGTTTCCTTTAGAAAAAACTTGTTAGGATATATTTTATGTTTTGCATATTGCAAGGAAAAAATAAGTACAGAAAAAATAGCAGGTGGATGGATGAATGATAGGGAAAGCCCTACATTTTGTACTTCAACTATCTCAATCACATTGAGCTACATTTTTCTAATGTAATCTCTTAAGAGTCGTAAGTGCAAAAAAAAATTGAAACTATGATAGATTGATTCCTAGAATTTGTTGCACTTACAATTTTATTCTCTAAACCTACAACTTCATACGGGGTCCCTTAATAATAAACTCTCTTATTTTTTATTATCTTCAAACCATTTTACCATGGTCATGATGTATGGAAATTTTGAAAACTTTGTCATTTATATTTAGCTAAAACTTGTTTGGAGCCATATTTTTTGTTCTTCATCTTTTGGGGCTTAACTAGTTACATTATAACAATGGTGCAAGTGGGTAAAACTTAATGGAGGATTTTTTGCACCTAGACTATTCCAATCATTGTAGGCTACAATATTCTGACACATTCTCTTAAGAGTCTTATGTGCAAAAAACTACCAAATTATGTAAAACTAATTATTGAAATCCATGACATATACAATTTTTTTGTCTATACCTATAACTTAAGGTAGGCCCCCTCCATAATAACTTCTCTCTATTTTTCTTATTTGCAGACCATATGATTGTGGAAAAGATGTATGAAAAGTTATAAAAATCATCATTTTATTTAGCCATAACTTGTTGAGAGCCATTTTTTGTATTATTTATCTTATGGGGCTTAATAAACTACATGAAAATGTTGGGATGGGTGGGTGATTTTCAGGGAAGACTTATTTTTGATAATATAAGTTGCATTTACAATGTGCAATACCCTTAACACGAGGATCCCATAGGGCTAGATTTCAAATAAAAAAACAAAAACTATAAATAGTTTTAATCAAACACAATGACAATAGAGAAACATGAAAAATACAACCCACTAGAACTAGACCAAAACCCCCATCACCTAGATATTCCTTCTTAGTCCTTAATGAGGAGTTTCAATACATCATCCCCAACCCAACTGTTGCTAGATCCAACCTCATCAATCCTCTTGTTCGCCTTGCATTTTTTCACATTCAACAAAGTGATGATAGAATGGTGGATGAGTTTGATAGTGAACCGAGACAACCTCATGAACTTCCTTTCTGGCTTGGCAACATAAGCAAGCAATTTGTTGGGTTCTTCATTCTTTTCAGGAATAGATCTGTTGGTCCCTTCCACTAGAGCTTTATGATTTGAGGAATTTGGTGTCGATTCCTCCTAAATCATATGATTCATCTTAGGGAAGAGACTAGGTATTTCCACATACTCTTTAATCTCCTCAACTATGTCATTTTTTCTCACCTTCTAGACTTTTTCCTCTTCTGAGCTATTGGATATATCATCAACTAGGACCTCCCTTTTGTGTTTCACTAGTCTGTTGGGTTATTGGAAACTCACTTTTTCCAGCCCCATCTATGCACTAATAGCCACATTGTATCCCCTTGAGATTCTTTAGAAGTAGAGTTACCTTCATCACTATCTTTGTGAGGTTCCTCTACATGAAAGGTGATGTCATTTTTTCCTTCCTTCAGTTTAGGTTTAGCTTTGGTGGGAAACTTTCCTTCTTTCTTTGTTGGTGTACTTTTAGCTCGCAGAGACTAGTGATGGCCTTGGATGGGGCTAGAATTGCACCATTCTTCTTTTTCTTATAGGGGGCTTAGGTTTGGGTTCCTCAGGAGGTTGGCTAGTTGTGGGAAGGTTCTTTCTTTTAGGGCCAAAAAAGGTATCAAAAGAGGGCTTAGCAAGGGATTGATTAGAGGGTTTTGGTTCCTTAACTCTAAAGTAGAAATGGGTTTTAATGGGCCTAAGGCAAGGTGGAAATGATATAGACAAAGGATAAGCCCTTGATGCAAAGGTAGAGGGGTCAATTTATCAAGGTTTTTCACTACAAGCTCCATGGTTTCTTTAACTGACATTCAAAGGATGAAAGTAAGAATAGGTGGAAATTGATAAGCATTATACAGTATGGATGGTTTAGCAAAAGAAGATGGTAAAAGTAAACAACTTTAAATTGACCTTCAAGAGTGATATACTTCATCAAAACCAAAAACACCTAATCCCATGGAGTAGGGAGCTTGCTCTAATCAAGCCCCACATTTAGCTTCATAGGACACTCATTTTTCATGAAGAATGATTGCAAGCTCTCCATATCTTGCACTTTCATATATTTTTTAAGATTTTTTCCCGAATAGCGAAGCCTTGTAGCTTTTGCAATCACCTCTTCATTGATTTCAAAAGAAATCCCTCCCATTGTGACCCTTCTATCACACCAAGATCTCACAAAATGACTAGAAAGCTTTTCATTGTGCCCATTTAGGCACTCCATCAAAGGAGTGATTCTTCCTTCAACATAAATATGCCAAACCAATGAATCCCAATATAATTATTTATAGGAACCTCATTTAGTGCACTTGCAATCTCCTCCCATTTTCACTCTCAGATAGCAAACGGTCACAAGAGTTAGCAAAATGAGAAATTTTTTAAAATGTGGAAGGGAAATGAACTCAAACAACTTATTTAGGAGATAATCACCATAAAATATCTACACATATTACCTAATTAAGGAAATCATATTTTCCTACAAGGAAGCAAGCATTTCCAAGAAGCTTATGGTTGAATAGCCATTGAAAGTATAGATTAATTACATCAAGGAATTGAGAAAGGCCATCATTACCTTTAGGAGACCATAATTAAACATATATTTGAGTAATATTTTATCCACCTACATGGTTCAAATTACAAGGCTCAAAATATAAGGGGAAGCCTCGTACGAATGACAATACTACACATTAAACCCATGGGAAAACCCACTAGGAAAAATAAATAACCCACACCATAATCTAGTCATCCCCATGAACCCATCTATATCATCAAACATAATCCATATCATATTTATAGCAAATGGTGAGAAGATAGGTGTACCAGTCCATAAAGGAGATGTTGGTCATCATCATAAGCCATTAATGCTCATATGCTATTTGAGGATAAGACCATGGATATTCATAGGGAGGAACTTCAAATTTCTCGAGTATTTAGTTAACTCCAATGAAGAAACAAAATTTACTAAAGAGTTAGCCACTCTATTACCCTCACAAAAGATATGGGATAATTTCCTTCTTTAAAAATTGTTGAGTAAGAACTTAATACCAAAAAAAATTCCTGGATATTCCACCCCTAATAGTAATTATTATTGATAGAATCAATCACAACTTTGAAGTCCCCTTCTATATGTCGGTTCTTTATTCCAAGAGTAACAACAAACTTGACACAACTCAGCAGTGCCCTTGACTTTGCTATCATAGAGGTTTGTATCTTGATGCCACTAGAAAACCCCGCCACCAACATGCCATTTTGATCACGGATAATTCCTTCGATGCTATCTAGGCCAAGGTTGTCTTTTGTTGTGCCATAAAAATTAAGTTTATACCAACCATTAGTAAAGAATGTCTAAACAGTGTTAATCCTAACTAAAGATTTTGAATTTTCAAAGGAGTTGGGATCAATTTTCCTATTCTAGGAGTTGACCATAGTAATATCCAAGCCCGAAGGAGGTTTTGTCAAGGGTTTCTAAATACCTACTTTAATTTTTTTTCCACATTCCCAAAAGTTTGGTTATTCCTTTCCTACCAAAGACAATAACAAAGGATGGGAGGAACCTTGCACTAAATTTCTTTAGGAATAGGGTGGTGAAATTGTTGGTGTAATTAACTATTTAATTACATCTTCATAAGTTTACATAGGTAATCTTTAATTCCTAAATTATAGGATCTTATCCTTGTCTTATCGAGCTATCTTTTTGCTCAAGATAAGATTTAATTGTTGCATGCTTGCATTTTATAAGCAAGCCTCATCTTGTACATTGGTAATCAATTCAATCATTAATCAATCTTGCATATTTGATAGAGCAAGCATTCTCGCCATTATCTCTCTTGTGTGGAAGCATTTTAGTCTAGCAACAGATTTTTGGAAATCTAACATGGTATTAGAGCATCCAAGGTTGCAGACTCCTTAGATATGAGGGTTTTATTATTTTTGGCTTGAAGATTTTGCTGGGTGTAGATTGGGGTTTCAAGAACCTCACAGTTGAGATCAGAAGGTTCCACAGACGAATTTTGACTGTAAATTCGCCTATATTGGGTAAAGTTGTTTTTGAGGCAAAAAAAAATTTGCTGGGACAACCCCCCTGTGCGGTACGATTTTCCTATTTTTCGCAAAAAAATATTTTCTGCGATCTGTTTATTTTGTAATTTTGGCGAAAAATTATATTGTAAATCAGGCAAATGTCTTTGTAATTTTATTTTTTTTGGGCGGACATATTTCATTGCTGCAGTATCGAACAGAGAATATTATGTCCCCTGTGTAGTCTATAATTGTCAGTGCAAAGGCCTTAATAGATGTACATTGATCGGCGTCCCTATGTTATACATATCGGCATTGAGATCTATAAGCTGGTCGATATCACATCTCCGGCAGTTTTGTGTTGGCTGGGCGTACGCAGGGTGTTATTGGCTGTCCAATCGAGTCTCATCGCTTCCCTCAACTATTGTCGGCGTACCTTCCTTTGGCATCCGCCTCATCGACAGGTACTTCACATCTATTGCAGGGTATCGGTCAACTAGGCTTTCAATTGTCTGTCGGCTATCATCAGTCCTTTCATTTTTGGCAGATATTCACATCAGGTGGTACATGGTACGCGGGTAACAATCTTCAAGGAGTCATCGGCATATTCTCCATTGTTCAATCTACGGGTACGAAGACTCCACATCGACAGTCCTTTTAGCTGCATCGTTGGTCATACACTGCAGTACTCTATCCTTTCCCTGACCGTCATTGGCACGGGCTTTATTCCCTTGATCCGGTCAGGCACGATCTCTAGCGTGCATCTGCTGTCATTGCATGGTACAAGCTACACCGGCATATTCCGTGAATGATATTGTCCATTAGAAACCTTTCATCTGGGTACATCCATCCATCGGTGGTATGAATGCTTTGGATAAAGTTTTTTTATATTAAAAAATTTGTTAATAATTAGTCGGCATAATTTGAAGTTTTTGCATATTAAAAAATCCTATTTTGAATATTGTAAAAGGCCGACCATATAATACGGTGGCTTTATTTTTGTAATCATTGCTGATGAGGTCATATGGATGACCCAGTTGTAGCCCCCAAGTGCACAAATTTTGTGCCTAGATAGCCTTCAAGGTTCCTGATTTGTCCCCAAGTGCCTATTTATAGGCCTTTTTTTCATTTTTTCATAACTTTTGCATACGGAGGTGAAATTTCAGAAACGAAATATCGACGGAAAGCTGGAAGTCTGAATTTTTTAGTGGTGTAGATATTTTGCAGAAATTTTGCATTTTTGTGCCTCTTTTTCTAGGTTGAAGTCAGATCATCATTTTTTGCTTCCGAGCTCATATCTTTGTGCTTCGATCTCCGATTTTCTCCAAATTTGTGGCATCAGAAAGGTATTCAAGAGTACTTCAGATCTAATCATGCATTTTTTTGCAGATTTGTTTCTAGATTTTCATATTTTCAGTTTGTAATTGATTTGATTTTTTGAGACACATTATTGTAAATTTATAAAAAAAGGTGTAAATCTTGTTGGGACAAAGGGGTTGATTTCTTGTATTGTGAGGGAAATTTGTTGTTTATCTTAGTGTATCATGGATTTTCCAAAAATTGTACTTTTAACTCCATATAACTATCATGAGTGGAAATCTCAAATGGAGTTGTTATTGTTAAAATCAAAGTTGCAACAAATCACATTTGGTCAAGATCCAGAACCACAGGGAGCAAAAGAGAAAAGAAAATGGTTTGATAGAAGGGATGAAGCTCTTGGTAATCTTCTTCTGTCAATTTCTCTAGATCTTAGATTTCATGTTGCATCTTGTACACATCCTCATGATGTTTGGACTACTTTGGAGAGTCTCTTTGGTAAGCCAGACAAACTAAGAAAATTTAAGTTGGAAAATGAACTGATGGGTCTTAATCCTTCAGATTTTGATAGTATCCAAGACTTTTTCTCTAAACTCAACTCTCTCAGATTGCAGTTATCAAAATGTGGGGTTGTTAAAGAGGAACAAATGATACTTTCTATTCTTGTTAAGCTTGGTTCTTCATATTTTCTGTTTGTCTCTACTTTCTATGCTACAATGGATGCTCTTGGCGATACATATAAAATTCCTTCTCTTGATGAATTTGCTACACAACTCACAAGGGAACAAGCAAAGTTGTTGTACATGGGTACATTGAAGTCCTCAACATCTCAAGCTCTTATTGCAAATGATACAAAAGCTTCAAGTGGCAAAGGAAAGAAGCACAAAAAGGAAACCAAGTCAAATGAGCAAGGTAAAGTTTCTCCTTCACACAGCACTCCTGAGTCCTCATCCTCTTCAAAAGAGGAATCATCAAAAAAGAAGAAGTCCAAATGTGCATATTGCAAAAGGTTAGGACATGACATGAGCATAGATGTTATAATAAGAAGATTGATGAACTCACCCACCTTCTTCAAAAGAATAACATTCAGCTGCCCTCATCAGTGTCTTCTACTTCTTCTTCACCATCACATTCAGCAGCTCCATCATCATCACAGTCAGAGAACACAACATCCACTTCTGGGCTACATATGAAAGGTCATGCACTCTTGGCCTCTACAAGTCCTAATTCTCAAGGATGGCTTCTTGATTCAGGGGCATCTCATCATATGGCATCTTCACAGGAAATGTTCTCTTCTTTTGAGCCTTGTAATTCACCTCACATTCTGATGGGTAACAATACATTCATGAAGGTAAGTGGGAAGGGTTCTATTGGTATTGGGGAAGGCACTTTCAATGATGTTCTTTGTGTTCCTTCTTTGACCACTAATCTCCTTTCTATTTATCAAATTACTCATGGGGGTCAAGGTAAAACAGTTGAGTTCACTCCTGATAGGGTGTATATTAGGGACTTGGAGACTAGGGATATTGTTGCAATCGGGATGGTTGATCATTCATCTCGAGTATATTCTTTTTCACATTTTGCTTCAGAACCTGATAATGTTCCTTTGACTGCATCACACACTCCATTGAGTGTGAACCATATTAGTGAGGAGAAGTTTGGTCATCTACACCTTGGTATTTTAGAGACCAATGTTTAGCTTCCTACACCTCTACCTCCTGCTTCTTCAGCCATTGTTGCTTCTGTTCAGGAGGATAATCATAGTCTTTCAGATCTTGCTTTGTGGGATGATTATTTGGTAGGGATTTCTACCTTGTTCCTAGAGTCTCATATTACAGATTTGGAGGACACACTTGAGGGGATTTCTCTCCTCTTTGATGATAGTTTCAGCACAACTGTTACACCATCTTCTTTGTCTTTGGAGATTGATATTCACAAGTCTCCTACTTAGTTTTCAGAGGCATACATGTTGAGCATTCATTCTTCCTCTTTTTAGTTGGAGTGGCTTCTTCATTAGCTTATGGATTTGTTTCTTCCTAAGGGGAGATGTGTTTCTTGTAGACATTGGGTCATCTTTTGTTTTCAGGCATTCTTCATTGGATTTGGAGCTTCTTCAGCATGTAGGGGATATCTTATCTCATTACTTCCCTCTTATGGGGGGGTAATTTATTGTATATTCATGATGGATGTAGTCCTTAGGGGGTATCATTGAGTCCTCCATACATCATGTTTACATTCGTCATGCCTTTTTTCTTGTTTTCTCTCTTTTGGAGAGGGGTTTTTTCCCATTGGGTTTTCCCCTTTTCTCTGCTTTATGAGAGATTGCATTTCATTTGCATCTGTAAATGGGTACCTAACATGGCCTAGTTGTCGAGACCCATAGTAGTTTGCATTATAATCTTCTCCCTAAGTTGCACTTATGGGGGGGGTGTTGGTGTAATTAACTATTTAATTACATCTTCATAAGTTTACTTAGGTAATCTTTAATTCCTAAATTATAGGATCTTATCCTTATCTTATCGAGCTATCTTTTTTCTCAAGATAATATTTAGTTGTTGCATGCTTGCCTTTTATAAGCAAGCCTCATCTTGTACATTGGTAATCAATTCAATCATTAATCAATCTTGCATATTTGATATAGCAAGCATTCTCGCCATTATCTCTCTTGTGTGGAAGCATTTTAGTCTAGCAACAGATTTCTGGAAATCTAACAGAAATGAGTCGATCCAATTCTCAACAAAAATATTAAAATCACCATTCATGGCCCTATGTATATCCTAGCTTCACATGAAATTGGTTAGACATTATGATGATGATAAATGAGACATCTAGTTGTTTTGGTCTAGCTTTAAGTGGAAGAGTTATCAAACCTATTATAGGGTGAGTGAAACTACCATTATTTTTTAGCCATTATTTTTATTATTCATAAGAATCTTTATAGATTTCATGCATAAATAATAATTATTTAGTGATCACATTCTCTAGATAGATGAGATAAATGAGTATCCTTGGTGTATATTTAACAATAATACAATCAGTGCTATATAGTGAGGACCATTAGGTGGATGCATAGAAACATCAATATGTGTGAGAAATGTTAGGTAAAAAAGTAGTTCAAACTTTATGAGTTTGAACATCTATTACATTAACAACATTAGCTAGATCATCATCATCCCACATATCAACACAAGCTTCCACAAAGTTGGATGTATTATTTGGAATTAGATTTGTGAAAATTTATAGATTTTGATTGGATGGGGTCACAAACATGTTTCCTTTATCATTAACATCAACCAACTAGATGTGATTAGACTCTATGAGGTCTTGTACTTGGTTCTTAAGATTCATACATCATTCTATATCGTGTCTAGGTGTATGATGGTATTGATAAAATGCTTTCAAGTTGAAGTTTGAAGGTAAAGGTTTGGTTGTATCCACAAGTCTAATTGGAGGTAATTATGTTCTTAGAAATTGTAGCAACATCACATGAAGAAAGTCAAGGAATCAAGTAAATTGTCTATCTCTCAACTTAAATTAATAAGGAGTTGAACTTGTAGTAGAGACATGTATTTTAGTAGTTTTAGGACTATTTTTCCTAATAAAATTCTTTTTTTTCTTCTTGAATGATTGATAATTATTTTGAGGCATGGATTCAAATTAATTAGTAAGATTTAATGGTGTACCGTCATATTGACTAACTGATACCTGATAATCATAAAGATTTGTACACAAGTGTGTAAAGAATGGGTACTTCATCAATAATATCTTGTATCGAATGTTAGGTAGTAAATTTCCTTTAAAAACCCTTTGTACATCGACATCAAGAAGACTATAGGAGATTTGTGAATAAAAATATTGATATATTCCTATAAATTCTATTATCTTTTCTTTAGGTTTTATTTAAAATGTAATAAATTAATTAATGTTATTTTAGGACCAATGTTTTCTTGAAAATATTAGAGAAATGAACTAACAAATTCAATTAATGAACTAATGGAGTTATTAAAAAATTGAACATACCATTCCAACACTATGTCTTTCAAGGAGATAGGAAAGATTTTAGCTTGTATCTTATCTTAAAAAATGAAGTCACTACACAATGTAGTAAAATCTATTATATCGTTGTTAGGATCTCCCTTACGATTGTATTTCTCAAATCAAGGTATTTCCATTGTTTTAAGGTATCTAGGTGTTTTTAGGATAGAAATTGAAAATGGGTTTTTTGTGAGATATTGTGGAGGTTTAACATTCTAGCTTTGATTCAATATAGAGATTTGTTGTTGAAGTGATGTCACATTTTAAAAAATTTGTTATATGAGAGGATCATTGTTTGACACATTTTGAGAGTTTGGTAAATATGGTGGGATTGTGTAAGTGGCTGGTGGACTACTATGTTGCATTTTTATGATTGGTAACAAATATTGAGGTGTTATAGATGATGTGATAAAAGTATAAGGATTCCCACTAGGAAGCCCTAAGCTTGGAGTTAGGCCATTGGTGTATTGTATCACTAAAGCTATGGTTGTTGGTGTAAATTTAGCAATAAAAGGTATAGTTGTGTGAGAGGAAATTTTTTTTCCCTCTTTGTTTTGATTATTTGTGAATTTTTTAGCACAACTAGCTACAGTAGAGATGTTAGCATCTATGATATGAGCTATACTACACAACACCTCTATTCATTGAGTATCATTGATCAACTTCCTAAGATTATCCATGATAGGAACCTCTTGTCCTACTAGAGATTTAGTGCTTAAGTATTCTTGAGAATTCTCTATGTCCAAAAATATGTATGATTATAAAGTTGTCATGAGTATTATAGGATTAAGAATAGAGTCCAAAATGGGTTGGGTATTGACAATACCTTGTGTGAAAGAGTTGGAGGACTCTAGCTCCACATCAAATGTAATTGCAACATGGGATGATATAAGCATATAATTTCATCTCATAGGGGTATTAGCAATAGGAGACCATTTCATAAAGCCCATATGTGTTTCAAAACACTAGATTATGAAAACTTATGAATATTAATGTGTATAATAGTCACAAGAAAGCATGTAGAATCTAAAATTAAAGAGATGAACCAAACAAAAACATAGTAACTAATGTTTGATTAATATTTGAGCCAAAACTAGTTGATCTAGGGTGCTAAGACACCCTAGATTGGCAAAAAAACTTCTAAATTCAAAGTTTCAATGTCTGTAATACTATTTAAGTGTTTTGTTATGTGACAATGGAGATTTGATAGTGAATAAATTTTCAAAATTTTCAAGCAATAAAATGAAATCCCAAATGCAATTTTCAGATCTAAAGTACATAAATTTATTGATCCTAATTTGCAAAATCTGAAAGTGAATATCGTGATATCCTTTTGCAGCAAAATAATATATGTTTTCACCATTTTGGCTAAATTCAAAATGCCTAAATGAATGTAACGAACAAATTTATATTTGATTTCAAATCTAATATGATATAATGCAGATTTGTAAATACAATTAAGATGTAGATCTAACCTATGATGATTGAAATTAACCTTTGAACTTTGGAGATGATATGGTATGTAATTTTTTAATTTTTCAACGTTTCTTTCATGCAATGATCGATGCATAAATGATGAATGCAATACAATGTAATATTAATCTCAGTTCTAAGATGATATGCTCCATATTTTAGAAGATCTATAATGTAAATCAGTCAAGTTCACCAAAATGTTGTGTTATAAAAGGTGATCCTAGGGTTTAATTACTAGTTTTAATGCATTTTCTGAAGGTTTTTAGTGTGAATGTGGGATTCAACTTAACATTGAGGGAATTCAAATATACACAAGAGTTATTATTGATTTTTTAGCAACCAATCTACCCTTAGATCTAAATTTTTGTAGCGATTACAAGTTTTGAATTTAAAATTTGATTAAATGAAATGATTCAAATAGCTGACTATGAAAATGTAATGTTCTGAGATGAATTCTTACAAATTGAAAGTGCACAAAAAAAATTTAAGTTTAAGAAAAATAAGAGGCAAAAGCTAATACACATGTGATTTATATTTGAGTTAGATTTGAGTGGTCAAGAAAACTAGGACACCTTATATTAGGAACTTAAAACAAAAAAATTACTTGACAATCCTTAGGTCATTAGTCTATAGCTTCTTTCTTTTGGGTCCTATTGTCAAATCTTCATTTGTTAATGAGATAATGAAGTTTATGTATCTTGTCAAGTTGAAAGGATAATGATGCATGAATGAACAAATTATCTTCAATCTTCTTCCAATCCTCTTTAGATCTATAACTTGCACACATAAGAGGGGAAGGGTTGAGCCATATAGGCACTTACCTTAGTTGAAAACCCCATGTTGGTATTTCTACCCCCACAATTGAAAAATTGATCATAAAGAGAGATTATCCTTTTGAGGGATAGAGGCTAAATGATAATAAGTAGCAATTTAACAACTTTGTATGAATCACCACTTAAATATGATCTGCTTGATGGACTAAAGTCATCCTCATCACCTTTAAGGATTCATTGCAATTTGAAATGATTTGACTTGAAGACCTACATGCATTAGTACTCAAAAATAAAATGCATGCATAAACATTAGAAAACTCGCATAAAACTTGGCATGATGCTTGGATGATGAAATTCTACAATAATTAAGAAAATTATGTTCTTGAATTGATTTTTGAAGTATTTTACTCAAAATATTTTCTCATTAAATTCTTGTTCTTTAAAATTGTAAAAATATTATGTATTTATATGCAAATACTCTAATTTCCCAAAAAATAAATCTTGATAACTAAAAGTTAGGATTAGATAATAAATTATTGACATCGACATATTTTGAATTTGGAGATATTTTAATAGGTCTAAGGCACAAGGCACCCTAGACTTGATCTCACTTTTCTTAAGATCCAAAGTGTCAGGAGTAAAATATTAAATGCATATTTTGATCTTGCACATTTGATTTTCTGATAAATGTTAAAATGGGACATGGAACACATAATTTAGGAAATTAGGTAGGGCATGTGCAGGATCATGGTATGCCAAAAAGTGGCAATGGAGAAAAAATACGTGTTTCTACAACTCAAAAATGCGAAAATGGTGAGTTGACTTTTTGGAGCTGGGGTGACTACCGAGGCAGAGGGAAAACTTAGTTTTAGAAATAGGATATCCGATCCAAATCGGATATCCGATTCAAATCGGATATCCGATTTTGTTGAACTATATAAAAAAACCACTCATTCCGACCAAGGCAAAAGGGAAAGTTAGTTCTAGGAATTGGATATCCGATTCAAATCGGATATCCGATTTGGATCGGATATCCAATTTTTTTGAAGTATATATACTAAAAAAGGCCCGCGACCAACACATTCTCATTTGTTTTCAGCTCATCAGCGGCGGGCGCACAGTGGACAGCGAAATCCGATATCCGATTTGGACTGCATCTCTAACAGGTAAAGTTCTTTATTTTTTATCAAATTTTCAATTAGATTTGTTTATTTTTAGTTAATTTTTTCCAAAATATTGTTTTTTGGTAGAAAAACAAAAAACCATAAAAAATAGTAAGAAACTACTTATTTTAAAAATGTAATGGCATTTTCATAGCATACAGACGTTGAGAGCAAATAAAATACAGAGTTCAATCCATGAATTATAGAAAATAGATTTTTGTTGGTTATATTCATATCGCTGATTACATTGCACAAAACATACTACAACTGCATAAATATCAAA
>VDFB02000013.1:122651641-122663735 GCA_007258455.2 Sequoia sempervirens
TGTTACAATCCTAAGTATAAGCAATTATTCACACATAACCATGTTGCTAAGAAAGTCAATTGAATATGGTGTTCTATAATGTTGATAATTTTCTCAACATGGGAGTGGGTGAGTTTTTAATCATTACATTGTTATGGAAGTGAAGGTAGTACATGATAACTATTTTGGAGTGGTGAGGGATAAATAAGAGAAAAAAATTGAAACTATATTATTTAAGTCATCCCTCAACTTTTTCAATTGTAATTATGCAATCATTTGAGAAGAACATAATGTGACTGTGAAGATTCATAAGATTAAATAAATAATAATTATATTATATTATTAATATTTTTTATTAATTTATTACAAATATGTATTATAATTATTATATTGATCTTTTATGTAAAAAATTAAAATGAATATATTAATTAATCTAACTCTCTTTAAATTCTTCAAATACAAATATATCAATATAAATTATTAAATATTTCAAAACAAAAATATAATTATTAAATCCCATCACTTTGACACTCTACTAAAATCCATGAAAAATATCCTATGGTTTCCTTGTTGTAGTTAGACTTAGTTGACTTGTAAGTGGAGTTTGATTTGTAGTTTGTTTGGTATCTTTCTTAAAAGGCTGCCATGATCTCTTTAACTTTGTGGAATGTTTGTAAAAGCAAATGTGTTTTCTTCTATTCTCACGAGATCTGATTGGATTTGATGTTACATTGCATAAGTTATGTTTATTTTGTTTTAGATTTTATTTAATTATTTTTTAGATGTAATTTAGAATTACTTATATATTTTTCAAATCTAATTATATATAGTATATAATTTTTATTTTTTTTAAATATTACCCAAAAAAAAAAGAGCAAAGGTTCTTAATGATGGCCAGAATTACTCATAGGCTTCATATAATAGGAGTATCAATTCAAAATTAAATAAAAATTTTGAGTTAGAATTTTTATGATTTAAGTGGTTTTTTTTAATATTTATTTATGAATTGTAATCTAGTCTATGTGTTTGAATTTGGGTCATTTATAATCATAGTAATATATTTATAATCATAGTAATAGTATACATATGTATACTTGCTTTTAATTATGGGAGAAAATAAAATATAAATAAAATAATAAATATTTAAAATAAATAATGAAAGAGGTATTTTATTTTAATTGTGAAAATTGTAATTATTTTAATTAGATTATTTTTTATGTATTGATAAATGTATAAATGACTTAATATTTATTGACAATTAAATTTGACTCTTATTTATTTCTACCTACATTTCTTTTTAGTGTTTGATTTTAGCTTACAATTCATCTATCTTCTACTTTGAGTCAAATTTGCAATTGCATAAATGATAAAATTTAGATACATAGTTGCAAAAATGACCCTTAAAACTTTAAAAGTAAAATTCAAACTTAGGGCTGACCTAAACCTTCCTACTTGACCATTGTGTGTTGACTAGAAATGCAAAATATTTCTTTCATGACCTTTAAATTTGTGTTTGAAAAGATAACCCTAGTTCATTTAGTGGCAGCTAGAGCTCAACTAACATTCTTACTTGGACAATAATTGAGGAACATTTATCAAAGTACTTGCATCACATCATCAATTAGGGAATTAAACACATCTTGGTCTAACATCTTTAATATTTTTCTAATTTGTTGACTCAACATCTTTGTTGGTTTTCACATAGGGGAGTAATTATCCCTATATCCTAAAAAATCTCACCATAACCAATTTTTTAATCTAGAGATAGACACAAAATAATCACAATAAAATGAAAACAAACATTCAAGAATTTATAAAGATCAGATCCATGTATCTAGATAAAATATGAACCTGCATAGGTTAGATTTGGTAGTATGTGATTGATCCTCCAATTGAAAAAGTGACCCACAATAATAAATAATAATTTTATAGATTTCAAAGCATACATCTTAGCATCATTAAATTTCCTTCACTTTAATGAATCATTTAAAGTTTAGTGTAGTAAAAAGTAATCCTTTTTCACACTTAATTTGGGAATAATTAATAAATAAAATGAGCTTAATGATGCCTTAATTTAGTGTTGTAATATGTATTTTACACATTCACATTAAGTGTATGGCCCTCTTAATTAAAATGGACTTAATTGTGCCTTATTTTTGGTGTTGTAAGGTGTATCTTTACACTTTCACACTAATCCAAGCCTAATTAATTGCAAATTATGGAGGGTAAAACCTAAAGTTTATTAATGCCATAACATTTTGATTAATGTTCTTCATTTTCATTTCATAGCATACATTTTGAATGAAATAAGGGAAATAGGTCCTTTGGGGTTCATCCTCAAACACAATTTTTTTATTATTTCATTTTGGTGAACCTGACTTTGATCCTTGCATTTATGATTTTGGAGTCCTCTTTCAATGCCATAGATTTAGATCTTGCATTCATTTGCATCTCTTTGCATTGAATTGAGTCTCATTTAGGGTGTCTAGTTTTCATTCAACTTTGCATTTCATTTAAGGGTTTTAGGATTGCATATTTTGCATTCTTTAAATCTAAAAAATACAATAAAAAATAATAAGTCATCTTGCATATCATTTGCATAGCATTACATCATATTCATTTGCATTTGAAAATTGAAACAAAAATTACATATCAAATTAGGTGTTCTAGGTTGTCATTTTTTCACATTTTGCATTTACATTTCGTCCTCATTTCACATAAAATTACAACTGAAACTTGTTGTATCAGACCAAAATCCGGAAACTATTGACATTCACTCAGAAACCTATAAAAATTTGTTTCAAAACCCTCACCTAGGACCCATTCTCCCTAGGGAAAGTGAGTCCCTAATCAAGGTCATAATTTGATTTTCTAAGCATTAAAACATTCATTTATGCATTTTTTGTTTGTTGTTTTCAAATTTTTGTTTCTATTTGCAAAATTTTTGTTTCTTCAATTTGATCATATCTAGCTTCATTTGATAAAGTTAGTGCATTGTGTGATTTCAAAATTGCATTTACAAGGTGTAATTTTTAAGTTTTTGCATAATGTAATCAGAAAATTACCTTTTTTAAAATCTAAAAAATTGTATTTACATTCTAGATCATTGCATTGCCTTTTACGGGCTCTTTCCATTTTGGGTTGACATTGAGTTTGCGAAACTTGTATGAGCTTTAAAACTTGGTGTTCCATTAGCAATACTATTGTGATACATAGTTCGAGACTCATGCCATCCCGCAATACACCATTCACCGTGGATCTTGGGTTTTCTAACTCTCTTTATAATAGTGTTGATAATCAACCCCCTATGGATCATAACCTGCATACCTCAATTCCAATGACTTCCTTACCTACAACCAATATGCATGATGTTGTTCATGTCCCGCAAGAAAACATAAGAATAATAGATGAAGGCCTAGAAAATTTACAAGACTACGCATAATGAAAACATGAATACTAGTGTCATTCCTACTTTAGATAATCTAAGGAAAATGATTGAAACCAAAAAGGGAATAGAGAGGATGCGAGGTATAGGCCATCTTATTATTAATAACATTCCTACCATGACTATTTGTGCTCAAGCTTTGGGGTATACTCAAAGCCAAGGTGGAACTTCAATTCCTCCTTCCATGATCCCCATCTCCATTCCTACATACACTAGTACTCACGTTACCACTACCATTCAACCTACTAGCAATGTCAACACTTAGGTATTTCTGTTGGGAATCCTTCTAGCTTTGTGCATTCAAATATCATATCCCCTCAACCATATCCCCTTACAAACCTATAATTCACTTTCCCTCCACAAAAATACACCACTCCACCTTATTCCCCTCCATCTCATAACACTAAGAATGATCCATCGTCAACACACGTTTTCAAAACATGATATCCCTTCAACAAAAAATTTCCACCCTAAATAAAAACAACAATGGCCAACCTTCACAATATATCAAAAACCACTTTTTTATCCTTGGAGATATTGAGAACAAAAACACCACAAGGTATAGAGGTTCCTAGATTTGAGAAATATGGTGGGAAAGAAGATCCTAGATTGCTTCTTCCTAGAAGCTCCCTCAAAAAATATAACAATAAACAAATTACCAAAGAACCAAATTTGAAAGGATATTTCTTATCTTTAGTTTTCTTCAGGTTGTCAAAAATTTGTTTCCGAAGCAACTCACACAAATCATAGCCCTTTCATTTTCCCACCATTTCATAAGCTACATGAATTATTGTAGCAGACACATAATTCTCTTTGTTTGTGTAGTATATTTTGTATCCAATGACCATAGCTACAGATTTTACTATAGGATTCCATATGGTATTCAAAGTGATAGACCTTTGGTCAAATGTGGCTCCTGTTAGTTCCATTACATCCTTTTTCTTTACATATTTCAACATAGGTACAAGTCCAGTGTCATAAAGTCCAATGATTCCCCTTATGACCTCCTTAGTTATCAATCCATCCATGTCAATCCATAAGACTTTATCAAGCACTCTGCTTAATTCTATTCTCACATACTGAAGATCAACATCATAGATGAAGCATGGAAACATCTTCCAGACATCCAGTTTCTTATTCACTAGGTTTTCATACTCAAGTTTGATTTCAAAATTATCTCCAATGAGTTGGCCAGTCCACAAGTCTATAATTTTTCTATAGTTGTATTCTTCCATCTTCCCATGGATGTATTCCCTAACATCCTTAGTAGGAAAAACCCTATATGGAATACTCAAAAATGCACCAAGAAGGTCATTCTCAAATACTTTCATGGGAAATTTCTTAAATTTTGGTTGGGGTTTCTCACTCATATTTACCACTGTTGGTGTTTTCATCTCTACCAAATTCAAATTCTAAAAAAAAAAAATCTATTTCATCTTTGGACAATGGTAAATACCTTTTTCTTTCTCAACCAAAATTAGGGTTTAGATACTCTGCTTCTCAGATCACCTTCAAACTCTTGAACTTGTTTCAATTTGCACTACTTGCTCCAAATTCATAAATTTTAATGAAATCAACAAAGAATAGGTATATAATCCCTTCAAATCTTCCCTAAATTCACATTTGATTCATCAAATAGTAAAGCTGGTAAAACCTTCTCTATGTAATAGAAAACCTTAAATCACTCTGCAAATCTCTGCATTTGCATATTTTCTTCTAGAGTCTTCTCCAAAAGATCTATTTTGTTCATCTCCAACTCATATCTTCATTCCAAGCCATGACACTTCATATCGATAGGGGGTTATGTGATTTTCTGTTATTGCTCCCCATAAACCAATGCCTAGGTCAATTCTTAGAGGAATTATCTACACTGGAGGGAGGTACAAATTCATTTGTAGTCTCTGATTCTTCCTTGTTCTCAAGTTATTTATTTCTCCAAATATTTTCCATTTCCTTTTTTACTTCAGTTGGATCAATATTTGTAACTGGTTAATTTCTCTTTATTGGATTGTCCTTCCTTGAATTTTTGCTTCTGCAAAATCTAGCGATATGTCCAAGTCTATTGCAATTGTTGCATATGATATTTCTTTGAGCATTATTTCTTTCATTCATTCTAAATTTGCATTGATTAGCTTTGTGTCCAAATCCATAGCATGTATAGCAGTAACTATTGAAAGATTGAATCATTCTACCACTGTTGTATGCATTTATCATTTGACTTCTACATTCATTTGCTATATGCCCAAATCTCTTGCATGTAAAGCATTTAAAACCAATAAAGGATGGAACATTTTTAGTTATTTTTCTTCTACATTCCATTGCTCTATGTCTAAATTTATTGCAAAAATAACATATACCATTAAAAGATGAGCACCTTTGAGCATTTGGTTGTCTAATGGGGGGTCTTCTAGCATTGTTTCTTTGATTCTAGAACTTGCCACTATTGTTCTTATCTTTAGTCTTCTTTGCATTAGGTATCTAATTTTTTTAGCTTTCTCCTTTTTCAAGTCCTAAACCACCTTTGTCTTTGGATGCTTTATGTCCTATAATTAACTCATCAAGCATTGTAGATCTTGTCTTGAATTTTTCCTCATGAATTTTTTTTTCTAGATTTGATCTCAGATTTACCACTTCTTGTTCAATCCTTGTGCATACATTAGTCTTTATTTTTACCATTGCATTCAGACATTCCTTAATTCTCCTTTTCTCTTCCACTTGCGCTTTTAGTCTGGTGATGTTCTCATTTGCTTCTCTCAATTTTTCATTGACCTCCTTATGTCTTTCTCTAAATTTCTTGATTTTCTCTCTCAATTTTTTGATGAAGTCATTTGTTTCCTTAGAAAATTTCTTCAAATCTATGTTTTCAACTTCAATTTTATCTAAATCTTCAAAAGTAACTTTGAGCTCTCCATCTTTGTCAAACATGTAATCTTCTTATGTGTATCCAATAACATAAATTGCTTATGGAACCAAGTTTTCAAATTCAAAGATCTTCCCAAAGCGGTTAAGCTACTTCCAAGGAACCTAACTCTAATACCAATTGTTGAACACCTAGAATACTGAGAGGGGGGTGAATCATTATTCTATTAAACCATCCAATTTTCAAAGCATACTTAATAATTATAAGGAATGAAATCATGAACAATCCATAACACACACAATGCATGAACACCAGGATTTTTATGTGGAAAATCCAAGGTGGGAAAACCATGATGAGGAATAGCTCACAATATGTAATAACCAGTTATAAGATATTATAGAAAGACTCACTGCTAGGAGGACTCATTGTTCACAAAGAAAAGAAGGATACAAAGAGGTAGCTTCACAACCAAAATTTGAACTGAGAAAATTACATATAACATATGTTGGATGTAGTTCCTTTGAAGCTCATAACACACTTTGATCAACTCAGATTACAAGTCTCTGCTTTTCTCTATATTCACACATTCACACACCTTTTCTCAACACTCACAACTTATTCGCATAATTTTGTAAAACTTCACATCACTACTTGCATTTGGATCATGTATGCATTTTATTCTCTTCTCCTTCAACTCAAATCAACCTTGTATATATATTAAAATCCATTTCAAACATCAGTTGGGTTGGCCTAATTAGATGTAGCCTTCAATTATATAAAACGTGCCTTGTTGACACCCAATTCAAACTAAAATTTCCTTCACACCAAAAACAAGAGCAAAATAGTTCGGAATGGATCTATAAAAACTCCCTTTTTCCATTCGCAACACATATTCAATCTTCATAATTCTTTGCATACCTTAAGTTAGCCAAACATAGAACCAAAAAGTAAAATACTCCAACTGATTATCACCATAGGATATTGTTAGAATTGGCTATGGCTACCAAGATCTTGAGGCCAAATGGAAAGCACGAGAGAATATGCATATGCAAATATGATTCAATTGATATGAAAAATGTAGTAGAAACCGTAGGTTGGTTATATAGCCAAGGTGAGATACAAGATGTCATAGGATTATGACAAGTGTCTTAATAATATGACATGAGACAACTAATCACACTTACAAGTCAAAATATAAGATAACAACTAATGACAACTAACACCTTCTAGAAGGATTCCTTCCTATGACCTAAGTAAACTTAAGAAACATGTAAATAAGTCCCCTAGTAATGAATTAACTAGGTACAAGACTTTATTTACACCAACACTCCCCCTTAAGTGCAACTTAGGGAGTAGCAGATTATTATGCAAATGACACAAAGATGGGTCTCCGCTACTAGGCCATGTTAGGTACCATGTACATGCAATGCAAATGAAATCTCTCACAAACGGAGAAAAGGAGAAAACCCAATGGGACAAAACTCCTCCCCAAAAGAGAGATAAAAGATACATAATAGAAATGCTCTCAATGATGCATGAGAAGGCCAAAACCCTATGTGAGGAAAAATACCCCACATAAGATAGAAGTAGAAGAGAGACAAGGCAACCTCCCATCAATGTTGAGTCTCCTCCAATGATGGTAGAATCTCGACATTGAATGTTGAAGATGATCCAAAAGCGTCGAACAACATTCCTCCCCTTAGGAAGAAACAAAACCATGGATGTATGCAGGATCCTAGGAATATGGATGATGTATGATATCTCTAAAGCATGCTCAAGTGTCTCCATGTTGATGTTGAGAGTTGTCACACTCCAACTAGGTGTTCTAGGCCACACTGCTGAAGAGGACAGTCCAACATCTAGTAGAGATGAATGTCGAACATGATCCAAAGGGAAAGATATCCCCTTTGAAGACAAAGAAGCCTCCTCCAAATGCTTTCCAAAAGTATCCACACTCAACCAAACTACAAAGAATGATCATGTAGAGAATGAACAAGAGGGTCAGAGTGTTCCCTAACAACAATTGAAGAAGGAGCATCTTCATCAAAGAGAATGTCATCAATGTTGTCCCAAAAATTTGCAATATGAGACTCCACAAACAAGTCTGAAATACCTGTCAAGAAGTCATCCAAAGTAGTCAAATATGAAAGACTATGTATGTCCTGCTACACTGAATCACAAGGAACCCAAACTATGGAATCACAAGCATCATCAAATGCAACAGTAGGTGGAGGAGATAGAATGCATGGATCAAGTATTGCATCTGATGTGAGAAATCCCAAGTTAAAAAAGCCAAATGTCTCATTTGAATCATGGTTGTGATAAATAGCTGAAGGAACAATGTCATCATCAAAAGAAAAATTTGCAAAGGTATACAACCAAGATGAATGATCAACCACCCCAGTAGCAATGATCTCTCAACTCTCCAAGTCTCGGATGATGACTGAATTAGGTGTGAACTCCACAGTTCTCCCATCTCCACCATGTGTAATCTGATATATGGAAAGAAGATTGTTCGTCAAATGAGGAACACACAAAACATCTTGGAAAGTGTTGTCCCCAAAACTAATAGATCCATTCCCAATTACACTCATGTATGTATTGTTTCCCATCAAGATAGGAGACATAGGGGTGTGTGCAAGAAGTTGAGTCCACGAAACGTGGAAGTTTTTTGCCTTAGCCAAAAAATTGAAATCAACATCGAATAAACGAGATCCTGATTTAATAAACGGGATCCCAATTTTTAAAAATCGGGATCCCGTTACGGTTCGGGATCCCGAGCCCGAGATCAAATGGGATCCCCCTTTTTAAAAATCGGGATCCCATTTCCCGTCGGACTCTGAGCCAATGGACACGGAACAGGATCCCGATTTATAAGAAACAGGATCTCGATTTATAAAATACGGGATCCCGATTTATAAATAACGGGATCCCGAGTTGTATAAATCGGGATCCCGTTTTATACTGCTATTTTTTTTTTAAAAAGAACAGTTTTCACTGCTCTGCGAACGGGACCCCGAGTGACTGTTGGCGACAATGACCCCACGACCAGCTACAGGTACCCCACCTAAACACCATTTCTTTGCATTTTTTATTTTGAATTGAAATTTGAAAAGAAATACGTTAATTTAGCATTTTTTTTTAATTTGTCACTTTTTAATCATTTTTTTAATTGTTATAGTAGAATTCAATAATTGTAAAAATAGACGAAAACTTGCAATGAAACTTAAATGTTTTTTAATAAAAATGAAAAAAAAAATCTTGAATTGTGTTTTAGAAACAAAATTTAACTTTTAAATCTTAAATTGTTCGATTAAACCCAAAAAAAATTGATTTTGAAAACCCTAATTGAAACAAAACAAAAAAAATTGCATTTCAATACCCTAGAAATCGAAATGAAATAAAAACATCGCATTTACAAATCAAATCAAGCACTTTGAAACCACAATTCAAATCAAGCGAAAAATTGAATTTAGAAACTAGTTTTAGGGTGAAGCGAAAAAAATTTCTACAAAACCCTAATTGTTTAAAACTAAAACCCTAAATTGAATTAGAACAAAAAAAATTGTTAAAACCCTAAATTGGAATCGAACAAAAAATCATTCACATTGCTTAAATGTTTTAAATTTTATTTGCTTTGTATGGAAAAAATGATATATATTAAACTTTAGTTTCAATTTTAAATTATAATTAGATTAGAAATCAATATGTTAAAGAATGGTTAAAATTCATAAAGTTTATCTTGATGTTTGTTTGCAAATTTAGTTAACAAATTCGTAAATCTAAACACGTACACTCGATTCCAATTGACACTAACTGCAACTCCTAAATTATGCCAAGAGGCCACTAAACTTCACCCTAAGTTTTACTAAACCCTAGACCCTAAACTGTAAAATCTAAACCCATAATACTAAAGCATTTGAGATTTATGAACCCTAGACCCTAATCTTTCATTGGACATACCTAAAATTATGTAGGTTCAATATCAAGAATGGGTCTATTTGGTAGATTTATGAAAACTATTTTGAATATCTAGAATGCCATAAAAGTATAATTATAGCCATTCCAATTGGAAACACTTGGGTACATATATATCGTATGAAATTTAAATCTAGGAAGGTGTCTATCATATAGGCGAGTTGATAGTACATGGAAAGAGGTTTGTATGGGAATATATGTATTAAGAAAAACATACCACATGACCTCTATAGGATTTTTAAGATGTGATCCTAGATAATAATCCACCCATCCTCAATCATAATGGATTATTTAGCAATTAAGAGAGATTCAATTTAACCATAAAATTACCTATATTTTGATACTATATAGATTTATGTGGAAGGATAGAAATGCATAAATATGCTTTGTGCCATATTTTATGAATATTAATATTTAAGAAAAATCTAGATAAGATTGACCTAAGTAGATGATTTATGTAAGGGCTTTTTAGTGAACAAGTGACACACCATGGAGATAGGGATGGTATTTAAATTCTTATTTATAAATATAGTGTACCCCCTTTAAATTTGTATTTGGTTTTTATAATGAGTTGAAATTATCAATGTGTTACATAAAAGAAATTTGTGCTTAGATATATTTAAATTAGATAATAAAGATATAGTTATATAAAATAGGGAATCCAACATGAGGAATAAACCTTTAATGTGCCATTGTGTGCATCTAATTTATGCCAATGATTTAGTAAGAGTGATCGTCTAAGAGGATGAAATAAGCCTTGAAAAATTGTAAGATCTAACACTATTTTAATGTAGTTTTATATGTGTGTACATGTCCACTATGTTTTTGAGTTTATGTTAAAATGTAAGAGAAGGAGGATTGGTGGATATATTTGAAATCTAAAGAAAAAACAAAAATGATGTGAATATATAGATATATATTTTTAAAATGATTCTTTAACTTATCTATATTAAACATTGTATATTATCTCTATATTACTATCATGGCTTGATTTTCATTATGTCTACTAAATGTTGCTATATTTATTCATTGTTGTAATTAAATTATAGGGCTCAATGTGTAATCTATTTTACATCAAATTTTATAGTAGACTTATAATCCTAGAATGTTTGTAAATTTAATAGCTAACAAATAACTTGATAGGTGCAACTAAAAACCAAAAAGTGTGGTTTGATTTATCTCCATTAGGATGGAAAGCTAAAAAATCTACTAGGTTTATCCCTATTAGGTTGAAAACCCAAAAGTGTAGCTTAATAAGTACAAGTGGTGAAAACTCACAAAAGCACTAGAAACTAATCTTTGCAAAACTACCCTTGACATATCAAAAAAAGCCAAAGGTCACCATATGTCATACATGTATAGGTTGTATAGTTATATTAGATACCTTATAGTATCTCCTATTGGTTAAATATGTTTGAAGATGACATTAGCGACACATCCCTACATTTATATGAGATATATTATTAACATGTCGTGTTACACATATGCTAAGATACTCAAATATGGATAAGGAAAACTAGGGAATATATATTAGAAGAGAAAGATATACTAAGCTATCCAATATTATATTTTTGTACTTAGTGTAGAAGAGAAATTCTAGACCAAGAATGCAAGTGCAAACTCAATACTCTACTTCTAATGAAAGGTAAATAAAATAATGAAAGATTAGAGAAGCATAATATGTTCCATAACATTCTTTTATGGCTCTAAATGTATGTGTTGATGTTGCTCTTTGGTTCTCTAATGTGATAACATATACATACAAATTTTATCATATGGAAACATTTGGGGATGTCATTATTTTATAGAGTTGAGGGGAAAGGAATGGAGGA
>VDFB02000013.1:122663835-122766273 GCA_007258455.2 Sequoia sempervirens
TGAGCAAAGGAACCTTAGAATGATCCATGAAAACAAGAGAGAAAAAGAAAACAAATCAAAAGAATGCACCAAGAGACCCCCCCAAATCACTCAATCAAGAAACCCCCCAAGAAATATTTGATTTGTGGCACTTTATATTTAGTGCATTTATAGTTGCTAGATGCCAAAAATATCAAGCTAGACTTGATCTTAGTGCTTACAGATGCCAAAATAGGCCACTGAATCATGTACAATTTTTGGTACAAAATGAGATCAATCTAATCATACCACTTAAAAGTACACAAAAAAATATGCACTTTAAAAAAAAAATCACCCAAAAATGTTACCATAGGAGCAAGATATGAGCTCCTAAAGTTTCCAAAATGAGGACAAAGCAACAACACTTGTGAGAATCTACAAATTCTGGAAAATTGATTGCACCAATGCGAAGAGCACAAAATTCTTCCCCAAAAACAAAAATTGCTCGAAAAGAGGAGCTCGTATGACTAAGATATTAGCCTTCAAAGTTTGACTATGAAAACCAAAATGCAAATGAGAGGGCGTGAAAAAATTCTTAAGACCCTACTAACGTGGTGTTGTTGCAAGCTGACATCAACAAGTCACTCAATCAAATTTTATAGGCGAGGAGGCATCAAAAAAGAATATTATATCCTGTGCAAGGTATATTCGCTAATGGATTCTGACAATGAAATCTTGCAAATTGTCATAATATTCCTCGAATCTTCCATACCCCTACCAAGTTTTCACCGTCATATTTCTTGAATGATAGCTGATTTATTTTTTTATCGACCGTATTTAACAAGGAGACCACTGGTTTTTTCTTTAGTTGTCGGATATTGTTGGATGTCACCACCTAGTGGAGCTGCGGCCAAAGGCCACGCGACAGACTGTGAGTATTGCGGCACTCTGCTCGTACTGCTCGTACTGCACGTACTACAGAGATATGTATTCGATTCTTTTTCTTTTAATTTTTAAAATAAAATTTTCTGATAAAATATATCAATTAGTACAAATGGATTTTTCAAAAAAAAAATTGAAAATATTCTTGACAGAATAATTTTTTTTGAAAAATTGTACCCTCATAATGACATGACCTAGTGGGTCATATGGCTCCCTGGGATTTTTTTTTGCCTCACCAAACAATTGCTTTGATTTGGATGAATTGATAATTGATCTTAGGGTTTTTGGCCCTTCTAGATGCGATGGCAAGGTCAGATTTGACCCAAAATGCTCCAAAATTGTAGGTACCTTCTGGATCTGGAAACCACTCTTTATATTTAAACCCTCATAGATTTGGCATCATATGTCTAATTTGGACGAAACAAAAGGAAAAATCAACTTTCTTGAACCTTTTGGATGCAATAGTAAGCTCTGATTTGAACCTGCAATAAAGAGCCAAAAATGGAAACCCCCAAATCTGGTATTTCTATCAAGTTTTTCTTATTCTCCGGATCATCATATGATGCAAGAGAAGAGCATACTCAAATTTTCAATATTTACCATCTCTCTTCAAAAAAAGACTCTCCAATGGCACCCAACCTGCTCTGATACCATGTTAGAATTGGCTATGGTTGCCAAGAACTTGAGGCCAAATGGAAAGAATGGGAGAGAGAGAATATGCATATGCAAATATGATTCAATTGATATGGAAAATGTAGTAGAAACCCCTTGGTTATATAGCCAAGGTGAGATACAAGATGTCATAGGATTATAACAAGTTTCTTAATCATATGACATGAGACAACTAATCACACTTACCTAGGTTCACATGTGTTACAAGTCAAAAGATAAGATAACAACTAATGACAACTAACACCTTCTAGAAGGATTCCTTCCTATGACCAAAGTAAACTTAACAAACATGTAAATAAGTCCCCTAGTAATGAGTTAACTAGGTGCAAGACTTTATTTACACCAACAGATATGTGCACCATAAAATATCACGCTAACTGGAAAATACAATGTAATGACCCCTACAAACATTCTGTCAAAACTGCAATGACTAACTCAAATCTACAGAGAATGCAGACCAGTTAGATAATAGCTAGTACACACAAAACCTATGTAAACCATATATGTTGAACTTCTATTACTTGCAAATTTTGAACCACTTATCCAAAACAATTGAAATTCTAAAATAAGATGTCGGTGACATCCATGAACAACATACTAGAACCACATAAGTAGATCTAATAGGGCAAACAAATGCAAACCAAAATACCAGAGGGCGTTGTGTGTTGAGGTTGTTGGTGTAGATACTTAGCCAAAAATACTTTTGCAAAATAAAACATCCTTCATACTATTTTTTCATTAGTGTTGAAATCAATGACAACACATTAATGACAACCTTCTTCATTCTTTCAACAATAGACCACTTCAATTGGTTCAAAAATTTATCATTTTGGTGCCAAATTATGTGAGTCGCACATATTTTCTACATTTAACAGTTTCATTCATTTCACATTCAAGCTAGGTGTTACATAAATTTAGCATTCATTCCATCATCAACACTTCATCACTTTGCTAATTTTGTCTCTCCAAATATAATTTATACTTTCACATTTTATATGACATAATACAACTTTGACATTTTCAATGATTTAATTCTTACAATTAAAATTTATATGAATCATACCTTTTTGCACTCTACATTTTACTTCATTTAAAATGTCAAATAAAAATCTTCATATCAACTACAAATGAATTTATTGAGAGTTCAAAATTACATGGAACATGACAAATTTATAATGAAAAGATGGATAGAAAACCATCATTTTCAAACAATAATATGACCCAACACCATACCTTTATAAATAGACTTGTATGATGTTACAAGGCTTAAAGTATAATAATTATTCACACAACAAATTATTGAATATGGTGTCCCATGATGGTGATAGTTTTCTCAATATGGATGTGAGTGAGGCAATATTAATTACTTTGGCATGGATATGAGGGAGTACAAGATAATTATCTTGGAATGATAAGAGATAAATAAGAGGAAAGGAATTGAAAATATATTTAAGTCACCCTCAACTTTTCCAAATGTAATTATTCAATTATTTGAGAAAAATATAGTATGAATGTGGAGATTCATAAGATTGTATATATTAATAACAATATTATGTTATCAATCATTTTTTATTAATTTATTAATAATATATGTGTTGTAATTAATATATTGATTGTTAAAATAAAAATAATTTTTTTATATAAATAATTAATATTTTAATTATAATTATTAATTATTTATATAACAATTCAAACTTCAACATAAACAATCAATACATTGATTATAATACATTAACTCTTTTAAATCTTCAAATATAAATATTATCAACATAAATTATTAAATACTTCAAAACAAAAATAAAATTATAAAAAACCATCACTTATATATTAAGCAACACTCTACTAAACTATGTAAAATAACCAACACTCTACTAAACTTAGAAATTAAAAAATATAATCATTAAAATCCATGAAAAATCTCCTATGGTTTCCTTGTAGTAGTTAGACTTGACATCAATCTTTCATATAATTAGACTTAGTTGACTTGTAAGTGGAGTTTGATTTGTAGTTTGTGTACATTCCATGTTATTTTTCTTAAAAGGCTGCCATGAGATCTTTAACTTTGTGGAATGTTTGTAAAAGCAAATGTGCTTTCTTCTATTATCACGAGATCTGATTGGATTTGATGTTACATTGCATGAGTTATTTGTGTTTTTGGAGTTATGTGTTTATTTTGTTTTAGATGTAATTTAATATTACTTATATATATTTCTATTACTTTATCATTATTGTTTCTATAACAAAATAAAATCTCAAAGATGGAGACACTATTACTATCCTTAATCTAAATAAAGGAAAAGAGGAGCAAAGGCTCCTAATGATAGTCGAAAGTATTCATAGGCTTCATATAATAAGAGTATCAATTCAAAAGATATTTTGTTTTTAATATTTATATATTCATTATAATTTAGTCTATTTTTATTGTTGTATGTTTGAATTTTGGTGATTTATAATCATAATAATATTATATACATTTTATTTTTTTTAAATTATGATAGAAAAATAAAATATAAATAGAATAAAAATGTTAATAAATATTATGAAAGAGGTTTTCTTTTTAAGAAAAAAGTGAACATCTATAATATTATTAATTATGGTATGCTTACAAGAGATATGAGACTATAATGTTTCTACATTTTTATAAAAGGTTATCCAAGCCAATGAAAAGGTCGTAAATAGCTAGTTACAAGAGCACCATGAAAAAAAGAAAACCATATACAAAATCAATGATCAAAAAAGGGGAGGGGGGATCTAATTACACCACATCAGGGGTGGCATCAAATTCCACTATGCATGCAAAGTCATCCATAGGCTCCAGATTGTTCACTTTTTTTAGGAATTGGTAGCCCATATGCGTTGAAGCTATGCATTGCATGAGTGTCACTTTGTGGAAAGTTCTAAGGAATGTGATCCATTCCACCACAATGCCCTCCTCATGTACTATTTGAACATCACTTGGCCTTGGGACTCCAACCCCATACCTTGCCATGCCCATTGTTTCCTCCAACTCGCCAAGGTTGTGTTTCTCAAACAATTTCAAATCTAGCTCCTGCCCCAACTCCTTTTGCTCACCTAAACCTAGGAAGGAGGCCACAAATGTGATGTGATGTTAGTATTAACCCTATACCTCCTATCATCCAACAAGAATTCGGTGTCTAGGATCATCTTTACTACTTTCAGATCCATGTCGTTGGGGTGCTTCATTATCACCTTCAACCTCTAGTCTATTATGACACCTACAAAATCCATCTAACAATGCAAGATTGTGAGGCAAATAGGATTATTCATTCTCAACAAGCACTCAAGGTAACTATGAGAAGTATGGTAGGGTTATCACACCACTACCTTAAATTAGCAAGTTGCATCGTCCTCCCATGCTTTGCACTAGACGACATAATCTCTAGATTCACACCTTGGTAGGAGTAGTACTGGGGACACTCTAAGGAGCTTTATTGCCATTATTGCAGCACATGCCAACTCAATGTTGAAGTACACTACAACCACCTTGCCATACATGATCAATCCTCAAGGCATCTGTCAAATTGGAGAAGCATGTGTCATATCATATCCAAACAATCAGTCATTTTGAACTTTCTAGTTTATGATGTCATTGAGTTGAGTGAAGTTAGTTAATGAATGTCGCATCAGCTAGAGTGGAGGAGATGGGCCAACTTTTACCTCTAAATGGAAAGAACATAGGCTAAAGACAACACTGCCACTTGTCAAGCCCTCACAACTTGGAGCAACCAATGCTTAGGTAAGGCGCTTGGGAGAGCAATTTAGCATCATATGTTTTCGAGCCAAGACGATGGAATCTTAAAATGAGTTAAGCACCAACTTTAGTAGTGCTAAAATTTGACTAGCACTTGGGTAATTCCAAATATAGACCTTTTTTCATCAAAATGTGTGTGGGTTCGCCACGTGTCAGCTTCTCCATTACTTCATAGTGGGCCCATCAGAAATCCCAACCAATCATATGCCATTCTTTACTTGCAACACTTAGGAGCTTCTTTGGGTTGCACCAGCTTGACACATGGCTTGATGTGAGATTGAGAACTTAATAAAACAAAAAACCCCACACACCATTTTTGATGGCATGTGAAGCCACCACATGGCAGCTCAATGCATTGTGCAATAAACTTAAACCTCTGGGCTTGGTGAGAGCTATGTAGCTTCAACAACTTCGACCTTGAATGCAATAAAGGCCCATGGATAGAGGAAAATATTTGACAAAGGGCCCATAAAGCTAGAAGATAAAGTCTAACTAAGAAAAATAGAAATGGAACTTGAGAAAAACACTTAATTGCTATAGAAACATACTAATGGTGTTGGTACCCAACACAACTTGAGATGTTTAATGTTTGATACTTGCACCATGTTGAAGGTAGCAATAGGAACCTATACATAGATAATGCTACCAAGTCTTCACACCATGGGCCTTGCACACTTAAAACACAATTATGTTAGATAGTATCCCCTTTATGGGGTGTAATTCTTTTTTGATCAAGTGTGCCAGGGTAGGATAGTTAGAAAAGTCTATTTGGTTAATTTGGAGTGCCCCCACATTTAGGTCACAACCCATATTTCCTAGCATATCTACTACTTTATTACCCTCTCTATAGCAATGGGTGAGCTAGTAATAATTGAAGCCTTGTAACATTTTCATGGCCTAATTTAGGATGAAGCTTAACAACCAACTAACTGAGTTTGTTTGTTTACATGTGTTGATTATGATCATAGAATCCCCTTCAATCCATATGTGTTTAATGCATGTTGCCTTTACCAATTTTTTCCATTTGATAATTTTAGTGTGAGGGCACTAATAATCTTCCCTGATTGATTCCTTAGTACACAACCTACACCAGATGTACTCGGGTTCCCTTGAGAGGCCCCATTGAAGTTGAGTTTTACCACTCCCAATGGAGGTGGATTCCATACTACCCTATTGTGATTGGGTTTATTTTTTGATATCCATGTTCCAAGGTTTGGTGGATGAATCAATTCCCATTGAGAAATATTTTTACATCCCAATTTGAGAATATTTTGCCTAATCTGTTTGATTTATATGTATTAGATGTAACTAATTCATAAATTGATCTTTCAATTTTGCATATCACTTCTTCCACTATATGGTATTACTTTCAAAATATTATTCTATTCCTTTCACACCATAAGCACCATATTAGCATTGAGGGTCTTGTTATCCAAATTGAGAAGAACAAAGAGTCTTTATTCAATATTGGCCACAATGAAAAACTACTAGCAGAGAATCTTGAAGGTGTGTGACCCAATTTAGTTTGTTTTCAAGCCATGACCAACTCTATTGTGAGAATTTTCAAGTTAATAGAATATGATCTATATCCTCTTCATGTTGGCCACACAATACATAGTTAAAGGAGTAGATATTTCTAGTTTGACCAATCTCTCACAGGCAAGGATGTGTTTTTTAATGCCAACCATGCAAACAACCTTGCTTTTGGAAGAATTGCAAAGTTCCAACATAATTTGTAGGGCTAGTTGGTTGATTCGTTGTTCCCTTGTTGGATAATTTATGAGTAGCCTAAGATGACTTTGTAACTTCATTTCTTGGAAGGGGCCCAAATGAGCATGTCAAGATCCCTAGAAAAAATATTTAGTGTTGTTGAAGAAGTTTTGTTAGCTAAGACTTTTGGTTTGTTGGGAAGCTGCAACCATCAAAGTTTTCCCATTGTGCATCTAAGAGAATTTTATCTTCCATCTTAAGGTAATATTTTACTTTTAATCCCCAATGGTGCTTTTAAGTATACTCTTACTTTGTCTAAACCTTCAATTTTGGATAGTGGTGGAAAGCCACTCCAAGAGTCATCCCAAAACAATGCTTTTTCATCATTACTTATTGACCAAGTTAAATGTGGGATGATGACTTCTCTACAAGTTATGATAAAGTTCCACATTTTAGAACCCTTTGGTGGGTTTTCCATTGTAAATACTCATTCAAGAATTGAGGAGATCATATATTTTCTTTGTATGATTCTATCCCACTTGGAAGATGGTTTTGTAAAAACATTCCATGGTAGCTTAGATCCCAATGCTAGATTCCTTGCCTCTATATTGTGTAAACCAGCCCCTCCATATTTTTATCTTCACAATTTTTTCTCCATGAACTAGTGGGATTTTTCTCCTTTTCTTGTTGTCAAATTCCCATGCCAAAGGTGTTTTTTGATGCTTTGCTATGTATTCATTTGCACTACACTTGGTATCTTAAGGACTGGCATAATATAGTTGGGAATAGCTAAAAGGACTGCTTTGGTTAACGTAATCTTGCCTATCATTGTTAGTCATCTTCCTTTCTAGGATGATATCTTGTTTTGAATCTGATTCAAAATTTAATTCTAGAACTTTAGCTTGTTTGGACCTGAAAAGAAAGGGATTCCAAAATATTGACTTGGTAACTCATCAAATTTAAAATCAAGAATGGATAGGATGTGTTCTGATAGCGTTGAGGAGGTGTTAAGAAAGAATATGCTTTATTTATTTATTGACTTGATACCCTGCAATAATCCTCTACCAAATCCAATCCTAACATCAAGTTCTTGATCCACATAATCATGAGTGGGATATTTCCCTTTTTTTCTAGTCCTAGTCCTCACCACCTCAACTGACTCAAACTTCCTTCCAATCTTCATATTGTATATGTCATCATCTTTAATCTTTGTCACTATCCCTTCCAATAATGAATGGGGGATATTTTTACTAAAGTTAGCGAATATATAAAATTATATATTCAATATTTTAAAAAAACCTCTTTTTAAATATCATCATTTGAATTATCGTTGCATTGTTGCTCCTTAAAAAGGAGAACTCTTATATTATCAAGAAATTTAATGGTCTTCCTCCAACATATGAAATAATTAATATTAATTCCTAATTTTTCCATTCCATTTGCTACTCTATTCCCTTCCCTATAGCTATGCAATAATTCTTATTACTCGACTCATAAGAAGAAATTTAATATCATATATGAGATCCTCCAAAACCCATCCCAAGTCCACATTCCCTTTAACCACATATTATGAGTTTTGAATCACCTTCTATCTAGAGTTTATTTATACCCATGAAAAGAGAAATTATGACCCCCCATATCAAAGCCATCACTTCTATAGCATTATTCATTTTCAGCTCCAATACCCCTAAGTAACTAGAAATGAATTCACTCATGGGAGATCATCGACTTGTTAATGCTTGATACAACCGCCAAAGTTAATGAATCCATGAGAGGTGGTTAAGCCATGTCACAAACCCAAGCACTACACTGCACATCACAAGGAGACCAATGATGCACACCTTGCAACAAAAAAATGGTATGAGATTTCAGACTTCTCTATTCTTTCTCAAGAATTTTTCATGGATTTTTTATAATAAAGAGGATAGTAATAAGGTTTTGTAAATTGGTCTATTATGTTGCAATGATTCTTTCTTTCTTACTCAATCATGGAAACCAAATATTTATCTTACCACTAGAAAACCTTCAAGAATTCCTAGTTGGTTCTCATTCCATTATCTCCCTTTTGAATACAAAGACTCCATTATTATAAGAAAAATAGGATTCTCTTGGATTATTTCAAAAATATGCATTGAATACCTCTTTGAAGAAAATCCTAAGTTATTTAAGGTCTATGTTCTATTGGAATCCCTTGATAATGTTACAAAATCCACCAACATTATCACAAATGAAGGTGCTTGGAATCAACCAATAAGATTGGAAATTTCTTGGGGAAAGAAAAGGAAAATAATTGTCGATCCTTTAACAATTCCTTCATTGCAAGCTAGGAAAGATAATGATAATACAAACTTCAATGTAAATTCCAGTCATGGGCTCTTTGTTAATTAATATAGATAAACCGAACCTCTTTATAAACATCCATTTTACCTTCATCTAGATTAATATAGTGTTTCAGATTAGAAAACCACACCTTCATTTGTATCTAGGTCTACTCCAAAATTCGGTGATCTCCATCTGGAAATAGATCATGTAATGGAAACCATAGGAGAATATTTTGAGCTCAAGAATGTGAAACTTATTGATTCAAAAGGTAAAATATTTGATAAATTTAATGACATTCTTCAAAAAGTGGGAAACAAGATCACTGAGGAAATAGAAAATGAAATAACAAATTAGTTCCAAGAGGAAGTCTAAATTGAACACCTTCCAATTTCTTAATCTAAGAGAGTAGTAGCAAATTCTAATCCTTCCCCAAAATCCAAATGTGAAAGGAAGCCAAACATTGTTAAAATGTAAGAGGAGATCATTATAGGGATAAAAAAAACCCTAGAAACATCTCAAAGATCAAGAAGAGTATGTGGCTTTCCTAGGAAGCCATGATGATCCTTTCATGGAATTTCAGGGGCTTAAATTCCCCTAACAAAAGATGATTAAGAAATAATCAATTAGATAAAGAAATCCATGACACCATTATCCTACAAGAAACAAAGTTTTCATAACAAATGGGAAAAGCTATTTTTGATAGTTGGTTGACATGAAAATATTTAAGTGTGGCTATTAAAGGTGAGCAGGGGGTTGGGAATATTTTTTTTAACCAAATAAATTCCAATAGACTTTGTGGATTTAGTTGACTATTAGATGTTGGACTCTACCCAAAATTTAAACACATCTCATATTTTCTATTTATTCAATATTTATGGACCAACGATTTCTACTCAAAAGAAGCAATTGTGGAATCTATTATCCTCAATCTCCCTCCCTCTTCAACTATAAATGGTGATTTTTAGAGGTGATCTCAATGTTGTCTAGAAAATTCTAAAAATACTAGAGGTATCATACCCCACAATAAGTTATGGATGACTTCAAGGAATTCATTATAATGAAAGAATTGTATGATTGTGTTCCACAAAATGGAGCTTTTACTTTGAATAATAAAATAAAGAAATTTCATTAGATAGAATAAATGCTAGACCAATTCTTTCTATCAAATTATTGGTTCTCAACTTCACTGTATTCTCTTCATCTATACTACTAGACTCTAGATCAAACCACTTTCTAATATCTTTAAACAATTTTTGAAGATAGGGGCCCAACAAAAATTCCTTTCAAATTCAAAGCTATACGTGGTTTAGACATAAAATTTCATTCCAATGATAAAATATTGGTGACATAAATCTCCTTACACTCAAGGTTAAAGAATGAATCAACTGTGTAATAAATTGAAGTTCCTAAAAGATAAGAGTAAGGATCAAAATAAATCTCATTTCAAGAACATATTTGCTAAGAAATATAGTTTAGATATACAAATTTTAGATCTGTAAGAGAATATCATACAATATGAGATAGGAAAGAACTCTTTTGAGGAGGAGAGGTTCTTGAAATCGAAACTTCAAGATATTTTAATTAGAGAGGAAATCTATTGAAACCAAAAATCAAGGGAGATTTAGAAATCTAGAGATAGAGATAGAAACAAATTTCTTTCATGCTTCAACTAAAATGAGAAGACAAATAAATAGAATCTCAATAAGATCTACAAATGGTTCCTTGTTAACAAATAGAAAGGATATTGAAAATAAGTTGTTCTATTCTTTAAAAATCTACTATCCAACCCAAATACAAATTTTGACATATCAATGCATCTCATTACTAATAATGTCCCCCATCTAATAGATGAAAATAAAAATGAAATTCTAATGGTAGAACTCGTACTTGAGGAGTTAAAAGGAATTGTGTTTTCAATGTTTGTTGAAAAGGCACTAGGTCCTGGTGGTTATATTACTTTATTCTTTAAAAAATGTTGGGATTTGATAGGACAATTTATATTCTTATAGCATTGGAAGAAAAAAAATATAAAAATATTTTAAAGGAAATGAATACTAATTTTTGGCCCTTATTCCAAAAAAATCTAGCCCTTCATCCTTTGTAGACTTTAAACCAATCATCCTTTGGAATATGATCTATAAAATCTTCACAAAAGCCATAGCATCAATATTTTATTAACGGATTATTTTAATCATATCAAATGAACAAGGTGGTTTTGTACCAAGATGTGAAACTCCAAATGAGGTAATTGTGGCTCACGAAGTTCTTCATTAAGTTCAGGAAGAGAAGATCCTTGCAGTTGTCTTAAAATTAGACATGATGAAAAGAATATGATATAATCAACTGAGAATTTCTATTAGCTTTCCTACAAAAATATGGCTTTAGCAAAAATTGGTGTAAGTGGATCCATTCATGTATCTCAAGTGCAAGTTTTCAATTTTTCTTAATGGATCTCCATGTGATTTTTTTCACCTTCTCAAGGTGTTAGATAGGGAGATCCAATTGAAGGGAACACAATCTACTAAGAAGGGGGGTGAATCAGTAGATCTAGTCAATTCAAAATTCTAAACTTCAACAATGATTATCAGATCATGCAACTTAATTTGTTTCTAAAGTTATTATTCTACTCATAAAATCCCACGTAAGAAATTAGAACATAAAGATGTGAAGCACGTGCACATGAACACCAAATATACGTGGAAACCCAAGATGGGAAAAAACCACAGTGAAAATAGTTGTTTGGATCTATTATCCAAATCCAGCCTCACAATAAAGAAATATATAATAGAATTTTACACACTGCAGTAGGGACCAACCTACCAGAGACACCAACCCCTTGATGTATTTGTAGGAGCCAACCTACTGGAGACACCAATCCCCAATTGAAAAAATACAAGTAAAACACCAATCCTACCAGATTACAAAGATAAAGCTTGTGAATCTTCAAGGTAACTCAACACATTCTAGAGTCATAGATGACACTCTTCCTCACTGTATATGATATTTTGATACTACCGCACACATTAGAATGTAATTCTTACTCTTATCTTCACCACCTTCTCTTCAATTTGCATCAATGACCAACTCTTCTCCACACAGAGCTAATTCTAATTCATGCGATCACACTCAGATACACTACAATGCATCTAAACATTTGAAATATATACATGGCATTACATTAACACTCTTCAATTTCTGTTAGGGATCCACAAATAGCCAGGACGACATAAGGTGGACCTAAATTCAAATTACATGAAACGTGTAGTAGGTTGGTCCAAAAAAACAAATTTCTTATTTCCAAAGAAACATGATACCATGCACTACCACATGAACCTTAAGCAGGTCTCATCTTAGATTTTCTTTTTCATTTTATTTTTATATTTACTTTCCCATTTATCAAAACCTATAATTATATTTTTATGCTATTCCATTTCACTTATGTTTTAAATTTTTGGTCTCTTGTTAGTGTTTATTTTTTATTTTTCATCCCCTAACTCCCTTATTCTATTTTTGAGTTACAAGGAGTATTACCTTATTTTTCCCTTGATTTTCCTCTTATATTCTTAACCATTTTTTCAAGCCCCTATAATTTAACTTTTACATCACTCCCAACTTTTTTTTCTTTTGATTTTTTTCCTTTGGTTTCTATTTTATTCTCCTTATACACCATCTTCTCCATCTCTCCTTTAGAAACCCCAAAATACATAGTTTTAGTTTTGTTTCCTAGTTTCCTTGCAAAACCATGATATTTTTTAATTAAACTTGTGTTTTATACTTATTATTTTTGTAAGATGGGGGAAAACCAAGTTAGCAAAGACTAAGTGATAGCCGCAACACAAATCTAAGCTAAAACACCAATCCAAAACAAGAGAATACAAACAAAAATGAGGAATAAAATGAAAGCATTCAAATGAAAACACTCCCCATATTGCAATTGTATCACTTACCTTGTCTTTCCTCAAGCTGCCTTTGCAATTTTTCCCTCAAATTTGGAGTAGAGTTTGTGCAGATACCCGCAAACAATAAAGCATGAAATTTGGAGATAATGGTTGTTAAGGACAAAGTGAAGGAGAAGGGCTTCTTTTATAGACAACCATTCGAACGGATGGACATGATCAATCTTCTAGAAATATTTCAAGATCAACGATGGAGGATTGATGCACCAAAAGTGGTGGGCTAGGGACGACTATGACGTCGACGACAATGATGAAGACAACTATGACAGAGATTAATGAGCAAGTGGGAAGATAATGGATGAATTGAAAATTGAAAAATAATTAATTCATGAGAAAGGAATATTTGGCCAAGTAGAGGACAAATAATTCATTCAAATTATTTATTTGAGAAAAAGGACAAGTGGAGATTTAATTAAAATAATTTGCATAATTATTTTAATTAAATGAGAGGAAATGTGAAAAGAGGCATTAAATAATTAAATTTATTTAATTATTTAATGCAAGAGACACATGGAGGACAATTAAATAATTTTGACAATTATTTAACAAATGGAAGAATTAAAAGGGGGAGTGAATAGTGATATTGCTATCAAGATTCAACTGTGTAGTTCAAGAGTCAAACTCATTGACCCATGTTTCATGAGTAGTGGTTCACAAGAACCCATCTCTCATGATAATGAATGATCCACTTAGCACTCATTGCATCTAGGTGATGCTCACAGAGGTGAAGCACTAGGCCTTCCCAGGAGGTCACCCATCCCAGTACTACTCCAGCTCAAGCGTGCTTAACCATGAAGTTTCCCCAAAGGTTAAGCCCACTTAGCTTGTAACCCCATTTAATATTTATAGTTAAATAATAAATAAATAAATAATAATAGTTATTATTTAACCATGGACGAAATAATAATTCATGGGGGAGTGAATAGTTAAATAAATAAATTATTATTATTTAACCATGGATGAAAGATGATAAGCAAATAATTAAATAATAAGAATTCATTTAATTATTGAAGAAAGGGGGATATTAGTGACACAATTAATTTGTTTAATTGATCAGGATAGAATAAAGATTATAAAATGAATTAATTAAATAATTAAAATTATTTAATTAATAGAGGAATATGATCAAGAATAATCAAATAATTAAAATTATTTAATTATTGGAGGAGGACGACAAAGAAAAATGGCACTCATAGACTTAGGACATTTTTTAGTGCCTACATTTTTTCACTCTTTGACATAATGCAGTTCATTGCGTTCTGTCAAAGAAATTTAGTCAAAGGATGCCCCAATAAAGTTAGGGTACACATATGCCCCCTCAGGAAAATTTCAAAAAATTTAGAAACTTGTCCCGATAAGACAAGTCGATGGCCAAGAATCCAATGGTGAAGAAAAAATTGAGTTTCGAGGTCGATAAAGGGGTCAAATTTAGGATCAAAGTCTTCAAAAGGATCCTACAATAGACAAGGCAGGTGCAAAACCCTAATTTTGAACCTATAAATAGAAATTTGAGTGTGAAAAAGGGTCATTTGTGCATTCCCAATTTAGAAATTCTTAGAGCTATGAGTGATTTTCCAACGAAGATGTCAGTTGTTTCAAAAGTCGCCCACTATGCATACTGCATCCGAAGGTACCGTCGACCTGAGGGAGCGCCCGCCCTGGTGAGTACTTGAAACCCGCCTTTTAAGTATTTTATTTTTCGCACATTTAGGTAGGGAAAAAAATTAGCAAGCAATTGCATCACAGAATTTTACGACACAATTGCATGTGCATTCAATGTAGATGATAAGAGATTCTTCACTATTGACCTAGGGTTAGGGTAGAGGTGTTCACGTCACGACGCAAGTGAGCTTCTGAGCCACATATGCAGACAAGAGTGATGTAAGAGATAGGCAACGATGCAAGTGTTGTATGGAATGATACATGTAATAGGAAAGCGACACAATTTTAGTTGTGAGCCAATCGATAATATGTGTGACACATTTGACAAACAACGACGCAATTGTCTAGTTAAAAATTTGCCCAGATTAGGATATTTTGACTTGGTCAACTTAGGTCCAATAGGTCAATTGAAGGTTTTGGATTGACACGATGGTTTGCCTGATGATTTCAGGAGTGTCTATCGCCTATCTATACACAAGAGTCAAGGCTAGATGTTTTCTCATTGTGGGACTAGTTGGGTGACGAGGAGAGGCAAGCATTGTGGGGCCTTGGTTTGTTTTATGTCACCTATATGCCCATGATTAGGGAAAACAGGGGCATGTTGACAGCATTGGAAAAGCAATGGCAATCTGAGACTAGCTGCTTCCATTTTCCGGTGGGGGAGGCAATAGTCACCTTGGAGGATGTAGACAAGATATTATGACTTTTGATTTGTGGTGAGCAGGTATACTATGACTTCGCTCGAGGATTGCAGGAACAATACGAGTACTATGATTGCAATGATGATGCAAAGCTCGAGATACAAGGGTATAACATTAGATGGGAGACCCTTGTCGAGCAATATGACAGATATGATTGCATTATATGAACATTGATAGCAGGTGTGATGTTTTCTCGGTAGGCTGGGGAGAGATGATTGGGTTGATGGTTCACTTTGGCACAATGTATGTGTGGGGTCATATATGTTGGCCATGCTTTATTTCCAGCTACATGATATCACCTACAGGGGAGGACATAGTTTGAGCTGCAGGGTCACATTATTGACAATATGGGCCTAGGAGCAGATAGCAATGTTTTGACCTCTGGTGGTACAACAGTTGGCTATCGACACTCCATATTAATATATGTATTAGGGGTCCCTAACATAGACACGTGTAGGGGATGTTGGTTACTAGAGGCACAGGTTGGACATATTGGTCAGCTTCATTTGGAGGCCATATAGGACTTGTGATTTGTGGATCGATGAGGATGATCACTTGCCCTAGTTATGACAACCTAGGTACCTCATTGGGTGCACAATGCAAAGTTAGCACACCATTGAGATATATCTCCTAGAGAGATTCAGATAGAATTTCGGGGAGATGCAAGGTATTCCAATTGGTATGACAAATTTTGCATGATCTTCCTAAGAGGTGCTTCCATGGGGGGCCATAGCTTATTGTTACTACAACAGGGTAGGAGATTGATGCCCTATAGGCATTAGATTGGGAGTGGAGAGGTGGAGATGTTGATGTAGGTACCACACCAAAGTATGATGCTTGGTGGTTGATCCACAGACCAGTATCACTTACAGATCCATAGCAAACAACGTTGGTAGAGCACAGAGATAGGTTCCTAAGAGGCCGAAGAGGTGACAAGGGTCAGAGGGGTGGAGGGAGAAGATGGTGGATGGGGGGATGGAGGAGGGTAGGGAGATGATGGAGGAGATTGATAGGAGGAGGAGGAGGAGACTGACGGAGGTGGAGGAGAGACAAAGGGTGAAAAGTGGTGGGACAACTACCACCAATCAGGGAGGAGGAGGAGATGGAGGAGGACCAACTCAAGGTGAGGGTAGTGGTGAAGGTGGAAGTGCAGGAGGGGGAAGTAGCATGCAGAGATATCTGAATTAAAGGTGGCACACCCATAGGTTGAGGTGATGCAGGTCGAGACAATAGGAGAGGGGGGACAAGATGAGCCAAGAGAGGTTAAGATGGATGAGGTAGAGCGAGTCCTTCTGGAGAGGATTATTCAGGGGATGGGAGATGAGGAGCTAGAGGAGGTGGGGGTTGGAGGAGGTGAGGGGTCTGTAGAGAATAGGATAGCCACATTGTAAGCTTGGGTATAAGCCCTAGAGGTAGAGTTGAGGATGGTGACAGTGGAGAGAGATGACCTTAAGGCTGAGAGGGAAGCCTTCCAGATTGAGAGAGACCTAGTTGTCATCAGATGGTAGCAGACAGATTAGCAGATGATTAACTTTACAACTACATGCAATGGATATGTTGTCAATGTCATGCGGGAGTATTGCCAGAGCAAGTAGATCCATGTAGTACTATAGAGATTTGTATGAGAGAGTGGTACCTCCAGAGAGGAGGGAGGCCACCTTTTAAGAGATTGATAGTGGTTCACAGGGAAGGTCACATAGCAGGACACAAAGTAGATGTACTCAAAGTAGGTCCAAGGGTGAGACATCATATGCCAGATGGGCTACACCATATGATAGGCCTCCTACCACAAAGCATAGGTTCGGAGAGTCACCGCATAGGGAGAACAAGGATGCCCTAAGGATAGGGGATCGGGGTAGTTCAGGCTAGGGCCTCTTTTTATGCATTATGTTATATGGACACTTACATTTTTTATTATCGAGCATGCGAGCTCTATTTTTATTGGATATGACACATCTTGACATTGTACCCATGACACATTATTGATTGATATATATATATATATATATATGATTTTGGCAGCGGTTGATGATATGCATTGTTATATGATTATGCTTTTATGTGTTTATCATGATGACAGGCTATGGATGTTTATACGGTGATTATGATGTTTATTTATGCATTCTATATGGTTATGTTATGGTTTAATATGCTTTTTTATTACACTTTTATGACTATGTTATGAATTTCTATGCCCCTTATGATATGTATGGATGGTAAATGTAGCATAGAGGACCTAGTTTGATAAATGCAATATGATATGATGATGTGATGTATTTATGATTATGGATGTTTATATTATCATGACATGTATGAATGATGAATGCAATAGAAATGACCTAATGTTATGAATGTGATGTGATATGCAAATGCAATTTAATGTTAATGCAAAATGTGATGATTGGAAATGTTTAATATGAATGTAAAATGTGGCGTATAATGTGATATACAAAGTTATAATGTATAATATGATGCTCTTGATGTGATACATTATATATGACATGTAATGCAATGTGTGTGGAATGTAATGATATGTAATGTAATGGATAGAAATGAACTATGATGCAATGTACGATGTAATGTCATAATTTGTTATAATGCTAATTCTATATGGATGATTTCTATGTTTTTGTATTTTCTTATGCAAATATATGTAGCTTAATATGATGATGTTTCCTATGATGAAAATTCCTTCTATGATGTTGTCTAAAATGATTATGTATGCAAGATGTTTTTGTGTGCCACAGGACTCTATCAAGATGTAGACAGGAGAAATGTTAGCGTGAAAGAGATGGATGTTAGCATGAAAGAGGAAAGGAAGATGGAGATGGAAAGTTAGACGGGAAATGACAAGGGACCAACTTTCATGCTTTTATATTTATCATCATTGGGCATCAAAATTGTCACAACTGGAACACAAACACCATGGTATGACATAGACCAAGGTGTGCAAGGTGACCGTTTGTGAGAGACAAGAAGTCAAAAGACAAGGAATGCCCCGGCTCATACTAAGGAACCAATCATCCCAATCTTTTTTTTAGGACAAACCACAGATAGCAAGCAAAGAAAAGAGGTCATGATCCATCATCAGTCCTTGAAATCCTTGTGGAAATCCTTGAGGTAGCAAGTAACATGATCAAGAACCAATAAAAAGATAATACAAATCCATACCAGCATAGTGTTTTCCATAGAGACTATGTTTTCCAATAGTATTGATAAGATTGTTTGATATGATTGATTAGGGTGACCAAGATGACCGAATTTGACAGATTGGTTGACAAGGAGTGATTGATAAGTTAACAAAGGTTGACCAATTGATTTGATTGATTGTGCCCAGTTTTAGGAAGGACACATCCTGATTAAGGAAAGATTAAGATGACAAGGCTGACCAATGTGATGACACCTAGATTTAGGAAAGACATATTCCATATAAGGAAAGGAACACATCTGATAAAGTTGACTAATTGGCCATTGTCGATAAAGAACCTAACTGCAAGAAAGACACATCCTACTTAAGGTGAATGACTAGATTGACCAAAGAAAAATTATAATCTCAGGAAGGACGTATCCTGATAAAATACATGAGACAGGACTGAATGAGATGAATGACATAATGCCCCATTCCAACTATAAGATCAATGATCCAATTGATTGATTGATGATAAGATGATTGACTAACTAAGGATGAAATATTTTGTTGGTTATGTTTTCCTATTGATTCATGATTTGGTTTGAATGATGATTTCTTGCAAACCAAAAACACGACCAGACTCGACAAACCCTAAAGGACTAACCTAGGTGACCTCAGGGGCTCATTGATTGATGGCCTTGCCTACATCATACACACAAAGACTTCATAGTTCAACATGACTTGACTTTGTTTTATTTGATAAAAGACCGAGTCATGATTTTATTTGGACCAACCTAAAAAGACTAACCTAATGTCTTGGGGGCTCATTTAAGATGAGCCTTGCTTACATAGAAAATGTACAGAGACAACGTAGTTTGACCCTACTAACACAAACTAACTTAGGCTCAGATTTATGACTCTGTTTTTGGATTTTATATGGTTTTCTATTTTTTTTGGATTTTTTAAGTTTTATGAATTTTTTTTTTATGTTTTATGATTTTTTTTGGATTTTTGATGTTTTATGATTTTTTTGGATTTTTGATGTTTTATGATTTTTTTGGAGTTTGATGTTTTAAAAGGCTGATACTATGTGTTATTTTCCCATTAAAAGGATGATACCATGTGTTATTTTCCCATGAAGAAGTAGGTCAAGGAATTACCTCCAGTCAAGTACAAGACCAATTCATTATGCACGAGGGGTACTGACGAATGCAAAGGATGATCATGAAGGAAAAGGATGCTAAATTTTGGTGGTTCTCAGGCCATGGAAAGGGTGACAAAGCTTTATTATGAGTGAGTGACATGTGCAAATGGATGAGCGAAAGGATGGAAGACCAGATCAAGTGATAGTAGATGGAGGAGCATATATTGACTACACATAGTGCCTATTTACCAAGTTTTCACCATGGTACTTATCCAAAGTGCCACCAAAGTGGTTTTCACTTTTGGATGAATTATTTCTCTTTACTATTTTTTTTATTCATTCCATTTTTTTAATTTTTTTTCTATCACCAAGACAATTGTTTTCTAGGTTTTCATCAAGGTGACCATTTTTTTGTATTTTTTACTTTTTGAAAGGATACTCTGAGAATCAAGTGTAATACTTGCAAAGGTGCATGTTGTTGATAGGTTTGGTCAATGGTTCTCCTTCAAGAGTAGAAATATAATAAGCACCGAATCCATATGATGTTGTGATGATCTAAGGGCCCAACCAATTAGGTTCAAACTTTTGAGGCTTTCCTCGATCTACTTGATTCTTCAGATTTTCTTTCAGGTTTAAGTCACCAATGTCAAAACTTCTAGGATGAAACTTCTTATTATAATTGCGTCGAAGGCGATTCTGATATGCTTGTAGATGTTTCAAAGCATTATTTATCTTTTCATCCAATAACTCTGGCACATGTAGATGGGATACACGCTATTCTTCTTGATCAATCAAACCTTGTATAGAGACTCGTAGGGATGGTAACTGGACCTCTATAGGAAGGATGGATTCAGATCCATATAAATGGGAGTATGGTGTGGCTCCTATAGGAGTGCGAACACTGGCATGGGAGGCCCATAAAGCAGGATTGAGTTGGAGGTGCCAGTCATGGCCAACATCATTGACAGTCTTCTTTAAGATTTTCAGGATGGTCTTATTAGATGCCTCAGCTTGGTCATTACCCTAGGGGTAATACGGAGTAGAGAAATGGTGTTGGATATGAAATTTTTCACAAAGCTCACGGACATCTTGATTCATAAAAGGGTGACCATTATCTATGATGATGGACTATGAGATACCATAGCGGCAAATGATGTAATTTAGGATGAACCTGGCTATCTACTTTCTAGTAATGTAAGTTAGTGGGATGGCTTTGATCCATTTTGTAAAGTACTCCACTACTGAATTTGACACCATTTTCTGATGGACGTTCGTCGGTCATTTGAAAAACCTTTGTCAGAAAAATGACGAAATGACGAAAACATTTTTGTCCTTGTTTTTTCATCGAAAGGCTGACGACGAATTAAACGTTGAAATAACGGCACAGATTCGTCGGTCGTCAACATCATAAAATGACTTGAATATTCATCAGAATATCGATGAAAACTTCATATATCCACTAACGAATTACACCAAAAGTTCATCGCCATTTCAATGAAATGGGAAAGTAGTAGCGTCGAAACAATATCAAAAGTTCGTCGTAATTTCGATGAAATGGGAAAGGAGTAGCGTCGAAACAACACCAGAAGTTCATTGCCATTTTGAAAAAATGGGCAAGGAGTAGCATCAAAACAACACCAGAATTTTGTCACAATTTTGACGAAATGGGCAAGGAGTAGCATCAAAACAACACCAAAAGTTTGTCGCCATTTCGACGAAATGGGCAAGGAGTAGCGTAGAAACAACACCAGAAGTTTGTCGCAATTTCGATGAAATGGGCAAGGAGTAGCATCGAAACAACACCATAATTTCATCATCATTTCAAAGAAATGGGAAAGGAGTAGCGTCAAAACAATAGCAAAATTTCATCGAAATTACGACGAAACAATGCAATTTTTATTTTTTTAAATATTCGTTGAAATGTACCATCGCAAAGACTGATGACTAATCATACATATAGATTGCAAGATGCATAGATGCATAGAAAAATCATTACACTTAGATGACTAATCATACATACAGACTACAAGATGCATAGAAAAAGCATTACACTTGAGAACAACAAAGGGCTAACAAGGGAAGGAGTTAAGAAACGTCCAGATTGAAGAGAAAATGTGTAGGGAAAATGTTGAGCAGTGTCAAGAGAACAAAGCTTGTAGAACATATTCTTGACCTAATCAAGCTCTTGAACAACTTAAACAAAATTAAAATACTAACACATACATGAGACATGTAATGAACTTCAATATGCGCTATCTTTTTCATTAATCTTGAAGTAGAGTAAAAGGAGAAATAATTATAATTTATAACTTACTATTCATAGTCTAGTAAATTATGTTCATAATTTGTGTTCCAATGGACCACCAGTTTTATCATTATCTTGCCCATCTAATACCATATTTTAACCCAGGGTTCAACTATCTCAGATCTAAGAAGCACCTTCAATTAACCATTTAAAGTACTATAAAATAAGGTAAGACATTTACTTGAGAAAGATTGGGTACACTTGTAGGATTAAATTTCTTGCAATCATCAAGATTTATTGGCTTTTCAAGCATACAACATATGAAGTAATGGATGACTACAAGTTAGTGAAATGGTCCTTAATATGTGAGTGGTTTGCAAATTGATTGGTAGAAAATAAGGTTACAAACAGATCTACATGAAAAATTATGAGGAAAATCTATTGTAATCATCAAAATAGATGAAAAATGCAAAGGAAAGAGTTGAGCTACATCTCTAGAGCCTAAAAAAAACACATGCAAGAAACATAAAAAAAAAGAAAAAACCAATTTTTGGATGAATACAAAATGGTGCCTTTAGCAAGTGATTCATATGCTTTCACACCTAACACAGGACATTACGAAGATTTTAGTCTTCCTCTATGAAATTAACTACTTACATAATAAACCCAGAAACAATATTATATACATCCATGTCTAGCTGAGGGTAGGTATAAGAGAAAAAAATTCTTCAATGCAATGCCGAAAAATATCAATGTGTGTGTAGGTTTGTATTACTCAAAATATCATTTCACTGCCTAAGGAAAAATACCAAAGTGATGTTTTAAATTTCAATCTTCACATAGGCTCCCTTATTGCTACACATGCATATACAAGCATTATTTGAGATCTAAACTATTCGAATATTAAGGATTTAATTAGCTATAAGATGGAAAGTTGTTGTTTAGACATAATCCATCATATTTTACATATCTTTATTCACTCCTAGCGGTTCAGATAAATTTGTGTAAATGAGAAAAAAATGTGAATCTTTTATGACAAAGAAAATTCTTAAAAGGAGGGGGGAGAGAGCAAAGGGTAGGGGGCAAGCGAATGCTTGAATGTATAGAAAAGTATAACATTTTGATCATTATAACAATGAAACAAATCTTAATTTGGAAGCATTAATATCATTTACAATATTTATGATCAAGAATGAATGTAAGTAGAGAAACTTTTGCATACCTGCAGATGGTACAAAATTTCATGGTTAAGTTGAAGCCTCCCATCAACAACAAGATCCAAATATCCGTGTATCTATCTCAATCGAGCCTCTAAACCTTTCAGAGCTATCAATTTTTTCACTAACCTGTTATGCACAAAAGTCAAATTTTAGAGTTATGTCACCACTAAAAACAGAAGAAACAGAGCTTTGAAACCAAATACACACACAACACAATGTGGTATTCATACAAAGCCATACAAACAAACTAAACTCAAAACATTGGAATGGAAACAACTTCAAATTATGATGCAAAGCATGGATTCAGGGTATAAAGAATCATTTTTCTACCACCATAGTGAAAAGTTAGAACTTTCTTTCATCTTTGCTTATTGGTTTGATGCTTCAAACGATGCATTTCTTATATTGAAAAGTGCATTACCTTATTGAGCTTCTCTTTGTTTCAAGAATATTTTAATATTCTCTACTTAATAGGGCCAACCACATGATGGTGGAAGCTCATTTTGGCCCCTCCCCCCCCCACATCACTCTCAATTCCCCATACCCAATCATATAACATTAATCATTCATTCATCATTAATAACATATAACATTCATTCATTCATCCATTAATAACATATAGCATTCATTCATTCATCCATTTAATAACATATAACATGCATTCATCCATTAATAACATATAACATTCATTCATTAACTTTATTATAACATTCATTAGTGTATATTCACATTCATTCATTAACATATAATATTTAATTTCTTTTGGAGTTTTTTACATATTATTAAAATATGGTTGTCATGATATGATTTACAATCACTTTTTTGTTTCTTTTTTAAAGCTACAAAATTTGAAGTGGAGTATCATTTTCTAAATCCCAATATCTATCCCCTTTAGTTGTTATTCCCTCTACTTGTGATCTTAATGTACGTGTAGTTGTTTGCTCATGACGTGGATGCTGCTTCAAGGGGGGATCTGCTGCAATAAGAAAGAAATGTTAAACCGATATGTTTTATTATTATTGTTACAAGTATTTGATTAATTAAAAGAACATTAGAGTGGTTCTCTTTACCTGATGGGTCCACATCATGTTCCTGAACTTTTGTTATAGACTCATGCTAAACATGTTGAACACCCTCTAAATCCTGATCACAGTAGTGAAACCGAAGGTTAAGTTAATTAATACACCAAGCGAAATTAAGCCATGTTTTAAGAGAACATGAGTGGTCCTTTTGCGATGGGGCCACATCATGTTCCTGATCATGCTAAACATGTTGATCATGCTCTACATGCTCTAAATTTGAAACACGAAAGGTTACATTAATTAATACACCAATTGCAATTAAATATGTTTAAAAGAACTTTAGAGTGGTCCTCTTTACCTGATGGGGCCACATCATGTTCCTGATCTTCTTTAGCTTGATCATGCTCAACATGTTGATCACACTCTACATGCTCTAAAGTCGGAGATGCACACCATGACCTTCATCACGGTTGTGCTCCCACCCTCACCAGGTGCATTCCAATGCCATGTGTAATATTATCATTGCTTGAATGTTTAAAACAAATAGGCATGTAATTACTTTATGGTGGAAATTAATATTGAATAGATTGCACAAGTATTCAATTTTAAATAAACTTTATTGAGTTTATTTACCTGTGTGTCAGATGTAGTGGAAGGTTGTGGTTGCCTAGTCAAGACTCTTAGGCATTTAGCCATGGCTCCATAGCCTTGCTCGAAGGCAATCTTTAGGTCATCTTCTGTGGGAACTCTGTTGAATTCAGAGCCCTACATTTTTGCATAAGATTATGAATTTTGCTTCTATGGTGTGATAAAACCAAAATTGTTTTCAATTTATTATTTGGATACTATATTTCATTTATTGATACTTACAATTCATGTGGCTAATTTCATATAACCACTAGAGCCAAGTTTGTGCTACTCATGTTTTTCTAGTCTTTACTTTGTTTCCTTCGATGTGTTGGGCAGCCTATGAAAAGTTTGAAATACGTTAGATTATGTAAAAAGAAAAAGTAATCAGTATATAATTACATTGTTGATAGTATCACATACCTTCCTTGGCCCAATGGTGTCTTTCCTTTTTTCTTTTCAGCCTTCTCCTTTCCATCTAACACCAGGTCCTTCCACTCCCTCTCTGGAATCATGGGGGGACGCTCGTACTTTTTGTTCTTCTCTAAATGTGACCTATATTGGTCCATCGCATACTTTAGATAGGTATTATCTTTCTTAAGGACCTTAGTTTGATTGAATGTTTTATCACCGAACAATACAACTAAACGGTTAATGAGCTCATCTTTTAAATCTTGATTTTGGGCATTCCACCGTGTATGTATGGTGGGCCCAAAGAGTTCCAATGTAATATCACTTAGATGTTTATAAAAAACATCATTTCCTGCAAAATGATTATGGGATCAATAGTCTAAAAAGAGCGATCAATAAGTAAATTTCAATTGGATTATATATAATAATAATTAAAATATTTTAAAGTACCTAGGACCTTCTCTATCTTTATGGGAATGAAATCCTCGGTCACCACAAGTGTGACCGGAAATGTTCCCATACTAGTAATACGAGAAGATCCAGGAACTGTTGCTAAAACATCACCAGTACTAGTGGCCTCTGCATCCCCAGGTACATGTCTTGATGCATGTTCTGGCATGTGTTCATTGCCAAAGGGTGCATTAACGGATGCCTGCATGGTATGTGTTGCCGACGCTTCAGACGACAATATAGGCACGAATGATGGGGTCAGATGATGTGATGTATGCATAGGAAGATCAGGATGGACACTTGTACCAACCCCTACTCCTCGGCCAGCACTTGCAGTACCCTGATCATGGCCAAGAGCATCATGAGGAGGCAAATAACCCTGTAAAAATAACACATATTTTAGTTCATGACATAAAAGAGTACAAAATATAAAACCGTGAATGAACTTATGTTATAATTAAAGACCTCATGACAACTTACTTGCAAGTTTTGTAATCTCTTAGTCAATATTTTAACCCTCTCTCTTATCTCATTTGTTTGAGGCACTATGAACATCAACTTAACCATTTCTTCATTGCATTTTTTTTGGATCTTCTTTATCGTATCGAGAGGGTTTGCTAAATAAGCAATGTCATCATCACAAAATATTGATTGCACCTCACTATGGATGCTCTCCTCTACTGCTGGTGTCTTTCCCCGATCAGTCAACTAAACATTATCAAAATTAACCCAAAAAACTTATGAAAAAAATATAATAATAAAACATTTTTCTTGTATCTAATTTGTACAATTACAATGAGGTAAACCTGTCAGGTAGAAGCACCTAAAGATACATCATGATCTATGTTGTGGGCCAGAGCCTTCTCTGTACGATCAATGTCCCCCTATGAAAAAAATTAAATATAAAAAAATATTATCGAAATAAAACCAATAGACTTATGAAAAAAACATAAGAATAAAATGGTATATTGGAGTCATTAATTGGAGGTTAGGTAAAATGGTATATAGTGTGTACCACCCCCATAGTAACTGTGTTTGTAACTAAGTGATTCAAATTGTAATTGATTAGCAACTCTTCCCTTGCAATTATTCATTTTATCGTACATACAAATACACGGTTTTCCTCGTGCACCTCAAAGATGCAATTGGGTTGCTTATTTGTTGACCCAAGTCATGTACTATTTATAAACCCTGCGATATTACCTGATGCTTTTGGCCTTCCTTCAATGTACATAGCCAATCCTTTATTTTGATCCTTATCTTTTAGTTGTATATAATTTGTTGACAATGCATACCTACGCATACTTCGTGTATATTGAACTAGTTGCATCCAATCTTTGTAACTGTAACAGGGTCCAACATACTCCATCAATTCAGTAACTTTGTCATAATAGACCTTTATGTCGTCCATGCAAAATAGGCCCAAACCATGTAATGACGATGGTGCTATGTGATATATCCTCTCATTGACATAAAAATTAGCGTTTATTGGAGGAAGTTCCTTGGGTACCCATTGTTTTTGTAGATGCTTGTACCTCAAGGGCACCTCGACGTTGCCTATGCTTTCATCATCATAAGAAAATGACCCCCCTTTAGCAAGAAAAAATTCTATGCATTTACGGATTTTTCTTCTAATCTTTTGACCTCTAGTTGATCTCCCTCTTTTAGACATACTACATGTGTCGCTTTCCTCACCTTTTCTTGAATTTCCCTTGCTCGAGGAAGATAGATCTGACAAATACCTATTTGGTGGTACCTGCACTCATAAGGATGTTGGATGAAGTTCTTTCATGGTGATGTGATCCCAAGGTGACATTATGATTAATCTATCATTTCATCACTAGAATTTCACAGGTTATAAGCTAATCAAGTCTTGATATATTGCAATCTATTGTTACTACCGTCCAAATGTGTCCATCACAAATCAAATCTACTTAACATTTTAACTCCCAAACTTTGTAACAAGTGTTAAATGTGACTATGGTCCACTAGTTACACAACCAAGGCCTCAAATGTATTCTCTAATTGTAATCAAAGAACTTTTGCTCTTCATTCAAGTAAATAAACTTGAAGGGAAACACTACCAAGTGGTTTATTGGACACCTACATGACTAAAAATAGCAGCAAATTTACATTTAATTTCCATATGTCTAAGTGGTTAATGAGGAGACAGTGTGTACTAGGCCTGGTTAATTCATCATAAGTTTACGCTTTGGCAATAAAAAATATTTAAGTCATATTAAATTTTCCTATGTCTAATTTCTAGGATACTTTTGGTATGTTTTAAGGTAGGATGATTGATGAAAAAGCCCAAAGACTAGCCTTTCTCCATAGTATCCAGGTACACATAGCAACGGTTTTCTCTTATACGGTTGGACATGATTTATAGAACTTAGCTAGGAATTATTCATTTAACCTAAGGTTTTCTCATAATGCCATCATTGGAAAAGTATGATCAAATTCTTCTATTATGAAGAATTGGTCTATGTGCCTCTAGTAATCACTATAAATGTTTGTAAGGATAAAATGACTAATTGCATCAGGTAGGAGAGAATCAATTTTGAGTTCTTCAAAAATTATATTCCTCTATTCATAATTTTTAAGGGTTGTGTGTGGAGTAGGTTATCACTACCAAGAAGGGAGGGGACCTTTCCTTGTATTCTTTTAAATAATTTCCATTATTCTTATTTATTTTACAATTACATTTACAAATACACATACATATGCATTTATTGTTTTCATTTATTTCTCATGTAGTTTAATAGTTTGATCGATTTCATATTATATGTGTTGAAGACTTTAGAATTTCAATTACATTAATTTATGGATATGTTGTATCTATAACACTACAAAACTATATGCTCTTTGTATTTACACTTACATTTAGAAATACACATTTATATACATAGATATAGATTTCTTTAATGATATGTTGCATTTATTGTTCTAGGAGAGCATCTAGTAATTGTATTTACATTTACATTTAAAAATACATATACATACATACATACATACATACATACATACATATATGTGTGTGTGTGTGTGTGTGCATGTGTGTGCATGTATATCATTTATATTCAGTGTTCAGAAACAACCCATTAGGTCTGCAAATGGATAAAAATTCACAAAATCATATCTCTCATACATGTTTTGTTGAAACCTAAGCTTGAACCTCTCATTTCACATGTTTTTCTTCACAAAACTCTTGAGGATAGCAGCTATACCTTCTTTATTTCTCATCCTACACCCTATTCATGCATCCTACAATTACAATAATATCCATGGGGCCTCTTACACAAGCTACATTAATCACAAAAAGTGTAAGAGCCCCTTTATATCATGTTTGGACTACAAAACACTCAAAAATAGGGTAACTGGGTTGTATGCAAAGAAATGAAGCTTTCTAACTAAAATCAATGCCTTAAGCCCTAAAATCAGATTCAAATCAAAGCTAACACATATCTTCATGACGTGGAATTGATTTCACATCAAAATATGGCTGCATGTGACCGTACAGTGCTGCATAATAGGAAAAATACAGAAATTTTGAAGAAAAACACAAATTTTTGAATGTCAAGAGATTGTATTTTAAATCCTCAACCATCAACAACCATTACAATGATCAATTTATGCCTTTTAAAGGCCTTTACACGTAAACCAATGAACAACCACCTGTACAACTGACTTTTTAATATTTTATGATCACATGAAACATAAAACACACTAATTTCAAAGTTGTTAACATCACTATTGAAATGTTTTAATTTTTTGACCTTTCAAACATGAAAAAGTACATCATTAAATTAATTATGTAATGGCATAAAAATTAAAAATATCATGAATTAATTATGTAACAACATAATTCAAATATAATTCTATCAAGAAATTAATATCAAATAGATAATATAATCGCATAGCTTATACATTTCAATGTCATTGATCTTCTTCTTCATCCAACTCTTTGTGCGTATCATCCGATCAAATTCGACATTGTAAGGTTAGTCATATCATCATCATCAATATTAGTTTTGATAATGTCATCATCCACATGGATATCATCTTCATCAACATTAACCCCTACATCATCATGATCTAGTTCCTCCTCTTCGACATCTTCGTCAGGGACATCATCAACTAACTGTTTATCGATCATCATCTACATCATCTTCTAGTTCTTCGGTTTCTTCTTCCACCACATTATACTTTACCGACCTTCCTCTTGGATCATGTCTAACAACAAATGACCAACCCGATTTACCTGGAACCTCTGAGTAAAATACCTGCTCACATTGGCTTGGAAGAACATAGGGCTCATTTCGGCTCGCTCAGATCAACCTTGTATTAACCATGGTAAATCCATTATCATGTTCAATAACGGTTCTCCAGGATCATTTTCATTCAATGCGTAGCCTATACCATGGGATGGTGAACAAAATTAATCTGAAGGACTTAAAGTCTCACTCAAGCATATCATCTAAAATCCCATAATATCAATTTTTTGAGACTTCTGTATGTATGTCGCTTCTAGATGAAACATTAGTCACCTAAAAGACTACACTTATACCAGAATCACAAGTTTTCTTCATGTCATCCAACATTTTGATTCAAAATTTACAACCATTGCACCACATAGCCTATTTCACCAATATGTCAAACATGTAAAAATTATTGCAATATCATCAGTTGATAAACATATTTATTCTTGGCCGAATGTATGCAAAGAAAACAATCTCAACATATATATACATCAATATAATTGAAAATAATTAAATAATATGGGTTATTAATATATTTATACATACCTGTTTATCTCTTAAACCATATGCTAAATCAATTTTCCTTTGTGTAACATTGGAATCTCCATTACGATGAGCTTCTTTAGCCAATGAAGCCACACCTTCCCATGTTAATGCGTGACCAGATTATTGACATCGTTCAATCCATACCATCATCCAATCAAGATTGTTGGTGACATACAAATGTAGTGCATCCCACTCTCGACCAACTGTATAAAAAAAATTGAAATTCACCAAAGACATATAATTAGTTAAATACAACACTATACGACCTTAATTTATAATTGATGTATATTGAATATTAAAAACTAAATAAGTACAATACACATAAAAACCATATGTAAAATGTATTCCAATTAATCTCCATGACCATCTTATAATTACTTTTCACTTTCCTCAATCTACCTTTCCCCATCAAGTACTCCCTTTCGAATTTGTTAATGGAGTTGGGATCCCAAATATGATCTACATGGATCTTTGCTGCAAACTTAGGAAGATATTCACTAATGTACACCATGGTCTGGTATACCATATATCCCTCCACCATAGAACCCTCGGGATGTGCTCTTTGTCTAACCAAAGCCTTCAAAAATTTCAAGTGCCTCTCAACCATCCACATTGACCTTGTGTGTACAGGTCCACACAATTCAATCTCCTCAACTTGGTGTATGAGGTAGTGTTCTTGTGCATTGAAAAATGTTGAAGGTAGACACTTTTACATTTCACACATTAGACGAGGAATTTTTCTCTTCCAATAATTTATATCTTCTTTATGGATTTCTTTATATGACAGCCATCTACAAGTGATTCAAGGCGCAAATACATTAATGAGATTTAACAAAAATATACAGTATATTACATAACAAGTAAAACAAATAGAAATTATAAGATTTATACAATGAATTGAACAAATATCGCTACTTACCTCATGTATTTTCCAAGATCATATATAACTTGGTTGACATTGTTGTCAAAGTTGTCTGCGAGAGACAGAGGTAGAACATACTGCAACAATTATAAAATTATCTTTTCATTATTTTTCCAAAAGTAGTAAACACAATACACTGAAAAATACATGCATTATACAAGTGTATATGATATACTAGAATAATTACCTTAATGAAGGTATGCCAATCATGTGCTTTCATCCCTCACCCAAATTCACCTTTCTTTGTTATCATATTGTTTATGTTCGTAGCAAATCCTGTAGGAAATTGATTTTTTTGTATGACTTATTTTAGAGCATTTCTTGGTTGCTCTATTAATAACCAAGGAAGGGAACTTATATTAATTTGGTCTCCATCGCTATTTAATTGAATGACATTTTTCATTGCATGATTGGCTTCCTGAATGTCACTACAAATTTTGACAATTTTTTATTTGTCATGCCTTCCATCCAATATTTTCCATAATATTCATGTTATATTCTTTCCAATATGCATTGTATCAAACAAATGCACAATTTGTAGTTGCTCATAGTAGGGTAACCTACTAAATTGTCTGGGATAACTTTTCAGTCCATGTGGAAGTCGCCCATTAATGCCTTGACGACCTTCATGAAGCATAAAAGTTAAACAAATTAACAATGACAATCATTGTCAATTACAACATGAGTAAACACAACACAATATAAAAATATAAATTAAAAGCATTTCATATATGATAGATAAACAATTTGATCTGATGTATAACCTTGACGATTAATTCTATTATATTCCAACTTCCATAGGTGAAGTGTCATTCTTCGTAGTTTTGATGTAGTCTCCTCTTTCCCATTGAAAATATGTTTTTCAGTAGTTCGATACTTATGATTTCTATGGAGAAAGTGCCTATACTCATCAAACACCTACTTTCCTAAACTTGTTGAACGACAAGATTTCATCTTGGGACCACAAATTGGACATGCAAGTTTTCCCTTTGTTTGAAGAACTGCAAGATCATCTATAATTGGATTAAATATGTCAATTTTTATAATTATATATAATGAATAGATTATTTTAAAAACATGCATGATATCTACTTCATAAAATTAAATATTGTTAAAGTGCATTTGAACGTTATAATATACCACAAAAATGTGTTACCCCTAGGGCATCATGAATTTTCAATACAAGCATTGCATGGAATTGAAATTGTCTTTGTCCTATTGGTCTAGAGACGTCATACATAGTGACGCCATTCCATAACTTTAGTAACTCATCGATAAGAGGCTTGATATATAAATTCATATATTTAACTTTGGTACTTACCTATTTGAATGAACAACATTACACATAATTATTATAACCATTTTACTATGGCTATATAGAATTAATGTACATGACTATTGAATGAAAAAAAATATATAAATCGTACATGCAACAAATAAGACAAAATGAGATGCTACTCACGTTAAAGAAAATTGATGTAAACAAATACTTGGAATAATCATTATTAACGTGTATCCCTCTTTATTGACATCCATGGAGGAATGTTATTGTTGATAACAAAAATAGGCCCTGCCCAGCAGTAAATAGATCTCGACTCTCCAAATGGATTGACACCCGTCCGCTCCAATGAAATTATGAGATTACGAGGTTCTTCTTTAAAATGTGGCCATTTTTCCTCCATGTCCCTAAATGCAGAACCATCTGCAGGCATTCGAAGAGTGTCATCTCCACTTCTATTCCGTGCATGGTAGTCCATCAATTGCGCTAAGCTTTAGCACCTAAATAATGGATTACATCACATTGGAATGTCGAATATAACAAAGAACCTTGTGAGGCACCTTTTTGTTAGTTGATCTATTCAATATCTACTAATATGACATTTCATGCATTTTGTTGCAAATTCATGTTGTTTATGATATATAATATGATCATTGGGACATGCATATATTGCTTGATACTCCATTCCAACATCTTTCATAATTCCAGATAAATCTCGGTATGAGCGAGGTAAAATATTTGATGGTGGTAAAAAAAATTTACCAATCAATCTACAACAAAAAATAATTTGTTAATATAAAGAATATTAATGGTACATATTTCATCCTTATTTACAAGTGATGAACTAACAACAATTAAAATAGATGAAAAAATATGACATATATGACATACCTTAATATCCGTGAGATTGCTATGTTTGATAAACCATTCATAACCTTCAAGTTCAAAAACAACAATATAGTAGAGAGAAGAGTTGTTTGGGAGCCTTCATAAAGGGGCTCGTATGCCTTCTCAAGTACAGGTAAATCATGAACATCATCAAAGTCATCTTGATCATCATGGTCAGCTCTTCCACTAAATGTGTCATGGATCAATGTATTCATACCATCATCTTCAACTGTGTTTTTTGGTGCATGATCATCTTCTTCCATAGGATCATTAACTTCATCTTCGATATTCACAGCTCCATGTTCGTCCGCTTGCAAAACCACATTCTCCGAGGCAGTGATAATCACATCATCTGCCCTAGGCCCCACCTTTATAATAATGATAGACACAAATAAACCATGATCATGATCAAGTGATTATATATATATATATATATATATAAAATGTTAAAATAATATAAACATTTACAAATTTAATCAATATAAACACATATAATGAACAACTTACCAATGGATGATAATCATGCCCCCCTTCAATGTGACCATGCTGCCTATAATGTTTCTCAACTGTTGTGATTAAAAGTCGTCTCGTCTTTAATCCCTTGCAATTATTGCAAGGACAATAACATTTCCCATCACCCTTTCTTTTCAATCTAGCCCACAATCTATTAAGTGTCTCTTCATTTTGTTTTGGACTAATATTATCTGGCATGATTTTTCTTTACCAAGCTTGACTATTTAGATCTTCAAAAAATATCAAACTCACACTCCAATAATTTTTATGCATAGACAAGTAACATAATATAATAATTCTAATATTTTACACCAAAAAAATTTGGCATGCAACCACCCCTGCAAAAGAGAAGATAGTTTGAAGTTAATAACCCCAAAAAACACTTTAAAATGCTAATTCCAAAACTTATTAAATTCTGATTTTACTATGATTTCCAACCGTTAAGACTCCTAAAATCAGAATATTGAATTTGATCGCAAACTTCCTACAATGATGGAGGTAGGGAGCTAGTAAGAGCAAGTGACACATTCCTAAGGAGCAACAAGTCGGAATCATTATTGCTAATTTCAATACGGATTTATCCTTTTAGTTAAAGATGCAATGTGTCACTTCTTATGACGAGTTTATCCCTAAGGCCCTCAACATTGAGAGATCCCGAATAAAAAACAACAGAAGCATTGGTAAGAGCATGATTAGTGTACAAACCCTAGGCCTCCATAGAAACATAAACAATAACTATAGTGGATTAGTGAAGTTGCAATACCAAAAAGATTGAGACATTGTAGGTAATAACAAAATCTTGCAATCTAAAGATTGTAGCCAATAACAAGCACACTATGTAGCTTACTGACATTTGTAAATGCAATCTAAGGTAAGAAGAATGCAAGTCACTTGAGATGTGACAGTCAAAAAGAGGCTGAGTAGTGACAAGATAATAAAGCTCAAACCTTGCATAGTAAAGTGGATATTTTAACAGTGAGTTTCCTTACCCCCTTGCTGACCTTAAGGGTTTTTCAAATGCTTTTGGTAGTGTTAAACAAAGCAAATGCAATCAGGGAATGACTATCCAAATGAAATAACAGTGGTAATCATAGGTTCAATGTTTCTTATTAGCCATTAATGTATAATGGAGGTAGTGGATTGCATGTTTGAGTAGTGTTTTGAGACATCAAATATGGGAAAATAGTGAATAATACCTTGTGGACTGTGAAGTAGTGTCAATAAGGTTGAAGGATCTTGAGAACTGCAATACCATGAAACAATGAGTTCCCTGTAGTAAGTAGGCAATCTATAGGGAATAGTTTAATTTTATAGAAGGATGCTCATGAAAGGAATCTTCAAGTGATAGTGAGTGAGTTGTTTGAGATTGCAGCTAAGAGTGCAATACCAAGTCTTAAAGGAAGTTAGAAAAGCAGTAAATGTGCAAGAAAATCAAATCGTACACAACAAACAATTCACAATGTTATCTTGCATAATGCCTTGAGTTTGAAGACAAAAATATCATTGTATCTTCATGATGAAAGTGGTGACCTTAATGGTCAATCACTGGCAACCATGATTTTAAAACATGCTATTGTGCTTATGGAGGCAACATTTTAAGCAAGGCAGTGAGTGGTGGTTTGGATCAATGGTAGGTATGAAGGACTTACTTTATATGCATACTATGCAGTCTAGCTTAAGACACCGTTCTTAGAAGAGATTGAAGGTGGATTATGGAACTCAAGGGTTACCATGAAAAGGATTACAGCAAAGACTGAGATCTATTTAAAAGCCATAGTCATGAAGATATTAAATATGTCACATGCAAAACCCTAGTAGTTGGAGTAATGAATACAATGCCAAAGAGGATAGTGTGTTGGAGCAGATTTAAGAGATCTCCACATTATCTAATTACAAGGGAATACATCATTTATTTATTTTTTTAATTAAAAGAAATCATTCTAAACCCTATATAGGATACATTGATACTTCAAAATTTCTGAAGGAATTTGAGATTATGCAAATATATGTCAAGTAACATTCATAAGGTTTAGAAAATCTTGATCACTCTCTAGAATAGCCCATTAAACATGGGTTGTGCTTGAATGCACTACATAATTCATATAGCACAACCACTTTACATATCAACCAGAGTTATAGGCTCTTTATTGCAGCAAGAGGTAATCACTATTCGATCATGCTATAATTACATCATAACCTGTTAAACTTGAGACAACTTGAATGCACCCAATGATGATTGAAACCTACATTATACAACCTGAATTAACTACATTATATGAGTGCCTCCATTTCTATCACAACATAGCCACATTAAATTTGGGTCACACATGAATGCATCATGTATTTGTTATAGCACAACTATGCCACATGACCAATAGAGTTATGGATCACATAATTACAGTCACAAGAATATATTCCTTGGTTGTGATCTTATGGTGATTCCACACAACAAAATCTGGACATGAAATTCTCAAAACCCTAAACCTTTAAAAATGAAATCTAATGAGATGTTGCTTTAAAATATGATTTTCAAACCTGGAACTACAAATCTGACTTCACAACTGAATTCTACAAAAATAAAATGACTACCCTCAACCTGGCGATATCTTCTTGATTTTTTTCTATTTTTCCCAAGAAAATCATCCTTAGTTCTCCACAAACTGTCTCAAGTAGAGCAAAACACTGTCGCAATAAATCAGGCATGAACTCACTTTTCTTTATGTCGGCCACAATTTGATTTTTTTCTATTTTTCATGTTTGTCAAAATTTTGACGAAACTGATAGTCAACATTTCGACGAAACCTAGGTTTGTCAAAATTTTGACGAACGTCGAGGATAAAATTTTAGAAAATTGAAAATTACACATCAAATTTTACAAGCACCTGACGATACATCAAATTATACATTTTCATTGAATTTTGCAATCAAATGAGTTAGTGCTCAATAGCAACAAGGATAAACTTATTTCCATTAGCAGAGGTGGGATGGATCTTTCCTACGAGGTCGAGTCCCCAATGAGAAAATGGTCATGGCGAAGTAAGCGGTTGTAATTCTTGAGCTGATGCATGTATAAGATCTCCATAGATCTGACATTGGTGACATTTCTTCACAAAGTGATAGGCATCACATTCCATTGTAGGCCAATAATATCCTATCCTCGTGATCTTTTTAGCTAAGGTTGGACTAGCAAAGTGAGCTCCACATATACCATGGTGTACCTCTTATAAGGCTATTTGTGCTTCATTTGAGTTGAGACATCAGAGGAGAGTACTATCTAGGCTACAACGATAAAGGGTATCCCCGATGATGGAAAATTTGGATGGTTGTCAAATAAAGGTTTTGCATTGGTTGAGGGACAAGTTAAAAGGGATAATTTGGTCATGCAAATAGGTGTAGATGTCTTTGTACCAAGGTGATTCGAGACCAATAAGTTCACACACAAGTTCATTTTTGGGGACATCGAATGCAGGGACCAATAGTTGTTCTACCAAGAACTCATATTGCGAGGCATTGTTGGGGATGTCCAAGAGAGATCCAATTGTAGACATTGTGTCAACTACTTTGTTTTGTATTCTCGGTATCTGCTCAAAGGAAATATTATCAAAGTATAGTCTGAAGTTGTCCACCATGTGCTTGTAGGGAATTAGTTTCTCATCCTTGGTGTCATAATCATCATTAACTTGCTTAATCACTAATTGAGAATCACCATAGACCTAAAGATCCCTGATTTTCCATTTTATTTCCATTTGGAGACCAATCAATAATGCTTCGTACTCATCTATGTTGTTTCTACATGGAAATTCTATTCGGAATGACATGGGAACGAAATCTCCTTGAGGTGTGATGAACAAAATTCTGGCTCCTGAACCATGACTTGTGTAAGATCCATCAAAATACAACTTCCATGTTGTTGGTGTTTTTATGAAAAAGATTGATTCATCTAGGAAATTGAATATCAACGGATGATCTACTTTTATGGGTGCATATACAAGTTGATCAGCTATCACTCATCATTTTATTTCTTTTCGATCAATGTACTCAATCTCATACTCACTTAGGATCCTAACCCACTTAGCTAGTCTTCCTGTCAGAGTTGCTTTGTTAAGAAGATATTTCAGATGATCAATCTTGGCAATCAGTTTTTCCTTGTGATTCAACATGTAATGTCTCAATTTTTGGGTCGCAAATACAACTGCTAGACATGCTCATTCAATAGGGCTATAGTTCAATTCATATCTGACTAAGGTGCAACTTGTTGATTGTGTTTTCTGCACAGCAACAACTCAGACAAAATATAATATCCTATCTCACTTGAAAGGTAAATCTCTATCATCAAGCCTCAAGAGATAACCCCAAGGTCTCTAATGTCAGGTCTTGACAATGCATAAACAACTCAGTGATAAAATGTGAAAATGCTGGTAATCACAATGGGACCTTACTACAAGCAAAATACTGAATCAATTTTATTAGATCTAACAATCTGATGATACTTTAATCCTAGATCTAACCCAATAATCAAAGAAATAGAAAAAGATAAGGGTTTCAAAGAGATTTCTAAATCTAATACTACTCCTAAGATTAACAATGAAAATAACCAACACTCAAAATGGACCAATCCCTCAAAACCAATCTTTACTTGACCCAGATAAATCTACAGTCTTATAGAAAATAGTGCAATCTTCTGAGGTGTTAAGATTTTCAAATCATGAACATTCATTCAACAACCCTATTTCAATTGAAATGAACAAATCCTCACAATCGAACTAAGCACACTGAATATGAAGTCCAGGCTAACTTTGCAAAGCAACTAACAATCAGTTGGTTGCGAAAAGTATAGACTGAAGGATTGCTGCAACATTCAAGTATCAAATCACAAACATTATTGAATCAAATCTAATCTAAATATTAACCTCCTCAAAGAAATTTTAAAGATAGAATAGCAAGAACCATGCAAGACAAGAGAATACAAGTATCGCACCAAATCACAATGTCATTACTTGCATTTGAATTATCCACTGTAGCAACAATTCCATCTTTTTGTTACAATATTTACTTGAGAACTACTACTTGCTAACTTGCTCTATTTGCTTCTAACTATTTCTAAAAAAAACCAACCCCTTACAAATGAGGTGAAATGCCAAATATATAGAATCCCCCAGAAAACCCGTCGGCCAAGCAATAGCTTGCAACATTAACTGGGCACCGCCGACCAGCCAAGAGAAAGTCAAAATGGAATGAAGGAATGAATTAAATGCACGAACTACACCCAGGTCAGCCCAGGATTCCCAATGCAGTTCGAACCAATGCAAGGCACGATAATGGGGAAGCACAAATCCCGAAGTAGTTGGGCATTAATTGCCTTCCCATTTGTCTATATTCCAATATGGCCCTTCATGAACTCTCAAAAGCGTCCCATCCAAGTCAGCTACTGGTGGCAAAGGAAAAACCCTAAGTCGATTCTCAATGGATGCAATCTCTTCTCTTGACCGTTTGACCGACTTATCCCAATCCACCTTATATGTCATATATTTATCAATAACTACAAGGTAGGTGGCTGTATCATCCAACTAGTGCTCAGAAATAAAACCATCATCAAGTGGTGCATAAATATCCTGCCACCAATTTCTCAACTATTCCAGACTCAAATACTTGGGAACAATCTTCCTTCGCCCATTCATGATCTCAAAAAAGGCCATGGAGCCATTATATACACCACTTAGGGTATCATCAATCTTCCTTCTTTGTTTATAAATCCTCTTCAATACCTTCTGCCTAATCTGCAGTGCCTCATACCACTCCCACAGTTTGGTAGCTCTAGAGGAAGGAAGAATCCCATCACTCACCAACCTATCCCGAGTGTACTCCATGATAGCTCTGATTTTCTATAGAAGGAGATCCGTGTCCTCCTTATCTTGTGCCAACACTGCCTTCAACCAATCAGTTGCCATGATGGCATCCTTCCCAGTTGACAAAATCTCCTTAATAGCTTCATCACCCTTTATTTGCACCCCTTTCAGCCAATTTGTGGTGGCAACAACAGAAGCTTTCATCTTTTCTAGCTCTGTGATGGTCTCTTAAGGTAGAGGATTCATAGAAAAAACTGAAGGGTTAATGGACTACAGTGGTTTCATTAAGTCCTCCAAGCATTTCTTGAGATTTTCATTTTCTTTCTTTAGCTCCTACTTGGTCTTGATTTCCTTCCTCAATCTACCCACAATAACTGCACTAGATCCCTCATAATCTTCAATGTCCTGCTCGACTGATGTAGGTCCTAGATTGAAAGTATGAATATTATAATCCTTTCTAGCCACATTATCTCTATTTTTATCCGGAGCAGGGGTGGCAATGTGAACAATTCTATCATGAGCTTCATCTCATTCAATCCTCGAGATCACCCTAGCCTTCTTCTTACCTTTATCTTTTCCAATCTTGGCTAGTAGTGCATCCCAATTCGGTGGAGTATCTTCCATAACAACTTGTTTTCTCTTTATCTCTTTGTCCAACCAACTAGGGACAACGGATTCCATTTTCACCTCACTTTGTTTCTCCTCCTGCTGATCTTTAGGTGCTTCCTCACCCAAATTATGTTTATCAGAAGTCTCATCTGTCTTGCTTTCCTTCTCCTCAACATGCTCTTCTTCTTGTTCAGATGATGGATCCTTCACTGTTTCCTCTTCTTGTGGAGGGACTTCTTTGGTTCTGACAGGGGAATCCACATATGCAACCATAGGGGACTGCATTATCTTTTCAATTTTTGCCTCTGCACTATGGAGATCACCTTCATGAAACTCCTCCCCTTCAATATTTGGATGATCCTCAACATCCTCTGACTCACTAAGCTTTCCTTGAGCTCCATGAGTGGAAGGAACATCATCATGTTGATCCTCATGAGAAACCACCAGAGGGAGATCTGCCTCAGGCACACTGTCCGTTGGGGAAGGAGTCCTAGACCTCCTTGTATACACCCTAGCCTTCTCCTCCGAACTTTCAATATCTACCACTGGTGGGGAAACTTCTTCCTCCCCAACCTTGGAGCTTGCCTTCTCTGAAAATTTTATGATTCTTCTCCTCTTGGACACTGACACATCAATTTCAGGATTCTAATTTTCAGTCCCTTTCTACTCAGATTTCCTAGTCCTTGTTCTCTGCTTAGCCTTTGGATTTCTCTATTTTTCTGCTTCCTGAGCCTCTGTTTCTTGAACACCTTTTATCTTGATTTTGAACGAAGAATCCAACTTACCCTTTCCCTTAGGATCCTACTCGGTAGATTCCTCAGAGGTGGAGTGGGGATCCAAATCTCCCATTAGCGCATAGGTGCATTGAACACCATTATTTTCCAGCTCCCATAGCTTATGCTTTAGCCACATCCTGGTAAATTTGATAACTAGATCCACTAGTTGTTTCAATTATGTCTTTTCCTCCTCTAACCAATCCACATCACTAATTGGTCTATCTTTTATGGCCTCATAAGCATGATCTTGGATCAAGTTTCCATCATCTTCCAATTGATCAAGAACTGCCTTTACATTATACAATCGAACTGACTCGACTGGAAGCCGGGAGAATTTTTTCTTTCTGACCTCCAATTCATCACTGTAGTTGGCCTAGTAGTCTTCCAAATTCACCTTGTGGCAATACTCTTTGTTGGCCTTCTTTTGGGCCTCTCCTGTAATATCAAACCTTGATCTCCTAGAATGAAAAGACAGACCAAGGGTATTCATTTATTCCTCTGAAGCCTGGGAAGAAATAATGGAAGGACACGCTTCTCCAGTGCCAATCCTTAGGGGAAAATCTCCACCAAATCATGTCTTGTGTTTGTCTTTCTTGACAATAGCATCAAAGTCACAAATCTACCTAGTTACTTCCAACAATATAATGTGATCAGTGGGATACCTTGGAAGTCTGTATGGGGCCCTTTGGCAACCAGTAATCCGAATGTAGGAGAAAGTTTGGAACTGAATAAACCAAGCCCCATATTTCTTGATGAGTTCCTTTGCTAGGTCTGAAATCCTGACATGCTCTGCTTCATGAAGCATTCTGGTGATATACATGGTAAATGCATCATTTTCCCTCCTATAGTTCGAATCTCCCAAGTGCAACTGAGGGAAAAATTCATAGATAATATCCTGCCCGAAAATTCCCTTTGTATCCAATCCTTTGTAGGGGTGGAATCTTGCAAGTGCATAGACCAGATATGAAGTCATTGTGAAAGTCTTGGTCTGCAACACATTGGATAACTATTCATGGAGTACTCCACTAATGACCCCTGCCCAATGGTAATTAATCTTCTCTTGCTCCATCCTCACAATCACATGGCACATCCAGTTCTCAAATGTACCAGCATTCTTCAATCCAACCACCTACTAAGAAGAGTGATGGCATCATAATATTCCTTCTTGAACTTTATCCTGAATAGTTGCTTGGGTAATTTAGAATAGTGTGACTTAGGCTTCTCCAGCCAAGAATTGATAAATTGGTGTGACTTCACAGTTTGTTCATCGTAGAACTCTTAAGCTACCCTCATATTGAATCCCACCACATGAGATCTGTCTGACATATCAAATGTTTGGGCAATGGAGACAGGGTTGATATTTGCTACAACTCTCCCCTAAGGACCAATTATTCTCTGTGTATCCTGATCATAGTGCCTGGCACACTCAAGGACTAGCTCATAACACTGCACTGCATAAGGGAAACCAGCAACATGTGACAATCCTGATTCCATCATCCTTCTAGCCACCAAAGGAGAATCCTTAGCCACCATGCTTCCTTTAAACTCTTCATAATCCCATGATTTGACATTTGTATCAGTCACCTCTGACCAAATTGAAGTGATTTTTCTCTCAGGAATCCTGCTCTTAATGTCCATTTTAATCCTTTCTGCATCAGACATTGAGGATCCAGTTGTTGCCTTGCTAGATTCAGCCTACATCCATCAAGAAGACCACAATAAAAAACCATAGGAGAGCAAGGTTAATTCATCAATACATCATTAGAATGAATCTCATATAGCCAGGGTGTTATTAAATTTCATATGAGATGACCATAACAAATTTTGGGTTTCAAGACCATCCGTGGAATCTGAGCCAAAGAGGAATTTCAGGAAATTCTAGACTGATTAGATTCCAACGGAATAACTAGGAAACACCTACTTAACCATTAAACCTAATCATGATCAATCAATAAATTACACAGGAAATCCAAATATGACATGAAATAATCATTAAATGCATCACAAATCATAAGCAAATCCAATTATCTCACATTCCTTTATATTTCATCAGATTTTAGGAAAATCCGTGAGGGACGGATTTTCGCGAAGGACGAGCTAGAGTGCAGACTTCGGAGAATCAAAAAGATGCCGAATTTTGGAAAAATCCAGACCCGACGAAAATTCACGAATAAGTCAAAACTCTGAACCAATTGGTGCAAAAGCATGTACTTCGGCCAAACAAATTCCATTCAGAAAGAGGTCACACCGAGTGGGGCATGTCTTACCGAATGGGGATATAGCAAATATATCGATATGACCAAAGGGTAGTCGGGGTAAGGTCCTGGAGAATCCTTTTTGTCTCACCAAAGGTGGGTCCAAGCAAACACTTTGGCTAGACTAAAGTTTTTCGATATGAGGTCTCAGCGAAGTTGCGGTGTCTTGCCGATCAGCGATAGGTTTTGACTTTGGCCAGAGGTCTTGCCGAAAGAATATCCGAGCTCGCCAAGAAAGGAAGGCTTCGGCATGAAGTCTTGGTGACCGCTGGTAGTCTCAACGAAGCAAATGAATATCGGTATAACTAATGGAGCCCACCATGACCTCTTTCCGATTAATGCTTGTCTTGCCGATGGAATATAAGGAAATACATGTCGATGAGAGACTTTCTTTCAGGGTGAGGTCTCGGCGATCGAATATGAACTTAGGAAGGTTTCTCAGTGAAATACAGGGTGATTGATATGACATCTCTCCAACCTTGAAGGGTCACAGCGAAGAACCTTCAGAAGGGATGGATTATCTTGAACTGCGACTCTGAGTCACGATTTTACCCAAACACCAAATCAATCATGAATTTCAAAATTTTAACTCAGGACAAGTCAAGGGTGGACCTTTCATAGATTTTCTTTACATTCTAGGTCAATTTTAAGACGAAATAACTTGAAATGACATTTCCCTAGGTTTGAAACCCTATTCATCCGCCATTAGGGCACAGGCTAGCTTAGAATTCAGTTGTTTCAACTGCTAAGTCATTACTAGGGTTTACTAAATACTCTCAGGCAAGATTCATCAAAATTCACATAGACAAATGAGCTCAAAACTCACCTAGGAGATGACAAGTGACGCAATACTGAACAACCCTAGCATGAAATGATCAAATACATAGGAATTTGAATCCCACAGGCTTTCATAACATCAACGTACCATTCATAATTCTCAATCAAAGGTAGGGCAATCAAACACATACCATTATAAAGCGGAAATTGATCCCAGAATCAGCAAGTGCAAAGAGAAAGGTATCCACAATGAACAGGTGCATGAATGCACAAGAGATCATCACCAAATCGATCAATTCAAACCCAAACACCTCAAAACGAAGTCAATCAATCACAAGAAAGCACTCCTCAACTCAAACGATGGCAAATAGTAAGCATGATGGCACAAAAGATCCCAGAAATCAAGTTAAATACATCCTTCAAAGTGCGCACGAAGCCATTAATGCAATCGATAGGACAGTCAAAAAATCCGGAAAGCCGACGACAGGGTGGAATCTGGGAAAATTTGGCCCACACGGAAATCCGTGAATACCGAAAATACCCGAATAACAGGGTCCAACCAGAATCCAAATAGGATTCGGGAAAATATGTCTAGGGAGGAAAATCCCAAATAAGGGTAAAAACCTGAACTTAGCTAAAAATTAAAGATTTTCAATGAATAACCCAGGGGAGACACTTAGGCAATCAAAAAAAATTTAAAGCACATGCTAGGATAAGATAAAACCTCAAAATGAAAGGGCCGAGATGCCAAAACCGAAGAGAAAGAGGGTCCCTACCTTCAACGGGGCGTGTGTGCAAAAACTACACAACATAACTAATATAATAAATTGCTTGTTCTTTGCCATCATTGTCATTCTGCGCTAGAAATGCCCCCAATGTTGATGTAGTTGTTGTCACATACAATATCAAATGTCTTCCATCAATTGGAGGAATGAGAACTAGTGGAGTCAATAGATAATTCTTGATCTAATCGAATGATTCTTGACACCTTTTTGTCCAATTGAAGGGTATTCCTTTTCATAACAGGTGTTGAAATGGATGAATCTTGTCTGCTAGTTGAGCAATGAACCTACAGATTAATTGTAATCTTCCTTGTAATGTCCTTAACTGACTAATGTTGGTTGGCAGTGGCATTTCTAAGGTGGCTTTTACTTGGGCAGGATCAACTTCTATTCCTCTGTGAGAGATAATATATCCAAGAAGCTTTCCTAAATAGACCCCAAAAACACATTTCTTTGGGTTTAGCCTAAGTTGGTACTTTTCTAGTTGTGTGAAAATCTTGTCCAATACTACTAAGTGTCCACTTTGTTCTAGAGATTTAGAGAGAAGGTAATCAACATAATCTTCCATAAGTACATGCATATAATCATGAAAAATAATGGTCATGGCTCTTTGATATGTAGCTCTGGCATTTTAAAGCCCAAATGGCATGACATTCCAACATAAATTTCCCTAAGAAAATGTGAAAGCTTTCTTTGGTTGATCTTTAGGAGTAATTCTTATCTAATTGTAGCCCAAGAATCCATCCATAAGTGATAGCATTTCATATCCAACAATAAGGTCTACTATGATGTCAATATTCAAGTAAAGGAAAATTATCTTTAGGACAAGCTTTGTTGAGATCTCTAAAATCTATGCATACTCTGATTTGACGATTTCGTTTGGTGACAGGAATAAGGTTTGATATCCAATTTGTGTAATCAATAGAGAGAATGAATCCATCATCCAAGAGCTTATTCAGTTCCATCTTAACCAATAGTGCAATACGTGGGTGCATTTTTCTCAACTTCTATTTATATGGCTTAGCATTTGGTAGCAGTGGTAGCTGATGCAAAACAAGTTTGAGATCTAATCCAGGCATATCAACATACGACCATGTGAAATTGACTTGTATTTCTGAAAATAATGTTATAAGCTCAAGCTTTTCCTTAGTGGTCAAAGATGTTGCCATCTGCATGATTCTAGATTTGTCTTGTGTACCAATGTTCACTTCTTTTGTTTCTTTTATAAGAAACTTCAATATCTCTCAGTCTATAGGGAGACAATCCAATCCTCCATCCTCAAGCGCCTCAGAGAGGTTTTCACCTTCGGATACATCCTTTATTTTTACTTTTTCACGGTCAGTAGGCGCCTTTCAATTGTCACCTGAAGACCTATTATTTTTATTTTTACTTTTTTCATTTTCAGTTTTACAACTAGAGGATGGAATAGCCTCACCAAAGTATGTTGCATAATTAAATTCTATGGAAAATCTAACCTTATGATCCCCACTTGGTATTCCTTCACGAAGTCCCATGAACTCAACAATTGCTTTGTCGTTCTTGAAAGTGTCCAAACTTGGCGGTTCTTGTTGATCCCAATCTATGAGTTGTGGGTAGAAAAGAGGTAAGCCATCATTGGTATTGTCAAGGGTCATAGTGTAGGTAGATAGGGTAAATATAGAAGTAGATTCATTAGGGTCCAAGGGGCAGAATCAATGGTTTCCCAAAAGTGTTTGATCCATTCTTCTCTTTTCAAGGGGACCTTTGGACAAGGGTCCAAAGACTTGGCGGGGGACCAACTTTAAACATTTGGAAAAATCTTTCCTCAAAGGTAGGCTCACCAAGTTCTCTAAATTTTTCCTCAAGGAAATAATTTCTAAGGGATATATTGGATTCTAGATCTCATTCCCATTCATTAGAATCAGAGTCGGTATAAAATTCCTCTAATGTCTAGATTTCATTTGAAGCATTGACAGTCTCACTCGAAGGTAACCTGATACCCCAGATAGTCACTTTCACTGGTATTGGTTTTTTAGTAATTTAGGAGGTTGCAAGGGTTCCATCATTCCTTGTTTATTTATGTTGAGGCTGCTGTGTCCATCATATCCTTGTCTTTTCATCATTAGGAACCCTTTTGGGTACCATTCCACTAGAAATTTCTTAGGTTCAGTGTCCTCTTCTTCTCTGTACAACCATGTGAGAATGTGGTCATCGAAAGACTCTTTGGCTAGCTCCCCCTATTTAATGAAGGTGGTAGGGGATTACGGATGATGACCTTAGGTTGCATGAGATGCAGTTTTCCATAAGACTTCAATGATTTAGGTAATTTTCCAATGAAAAAGAGACTCTTCATGTTGTATTCTCTATATCCTTCATCTTGAATCTAGAATTTTAGTGTGGAAGGTGTGGTGAATGGAGTGGATGATTTGACAAGGTCGGGTGGATCAATGTAGTTAGATAGAGTGGTGGATGAATTGGAAGATGAGGCATGTCATTCAACAATTCCTTTTAGGTTTGAACAATACTGAAAAGGATTGGGGTCACCAAGAATAGTAATTTTAGTGCCATTATATGGAAACTTGAGGCATTGGTGGTAGGTGGATGGGATAGCCCTCATGGCATGAATCCATGGGCGACCAAGGAGAAGATTTTAGTGAAAATATAGATCCAAGACATGAAACAATGTGTTTTGTATGGCTGGGCCAACTCATATAGGAAGTTAAATTATGCCTTCGGACGAACGCTCACCATCATCATAAACTTTGATCACAATTTTCTTGGTTTGGTCTATACAATTCTTAGAGTATCCCAATGCTTTCACCAATTTTAGTGAGCATATATTCAGAATTGCTCCACTTTCTACTAGGACTCATCTGATCTTATGTTTATTAACACATACTTCAAGGTGGAGGGGGTCATTATGATTAGATTTTGGTGCAGAAAAGTCTTGCTTGGAGAAGGTGACATGGTGTGGCATAGCTAGGCATCCAACGATGGCCTAAAATTCATTAACATCTAGGTTAGCAGGTATGAATGCTTCTTGCAATGCTTTATCGAGGATAGCTCTTTTTTGTGGTCAAATGCGAAGGAGTTCCAAGATAGGGAGTTTTCCCTAATTGATCTAGGAGATTATATTGACTTCTCAGCTGTGAATTGGAAGGAGGTCCTGGAATAGTTATCTTGGTTCGGCGGGTGGTAACAACACATTTTGAACTTGGCTTGTTTATAGTAATAGTGGCAATGCGACCATCAAAGGGTCTCACATTAAGAATAATAGTGTTGTAATCATGTTTGACAGTGACATAATTGGCATTATTGTTGTTCCCTGAACTAGAGGCTTTTCCTTTGTCATGGTCTTGCAAGGGAGTTTTGAATATGGTATGATCAGCATTGGTTTATCCTTGTGAATCTCCTATTGATATGGTCCCATTTTCAATGAGGTCTTGAATAATTTCTTGAGCGTCCAACATCTAGCTATTTTGTGTCCATTTCCATAGTGATACTCACAGTATTCGTCTTCTTTCCACCAATCAAGGTTGATCAATGAGGGTTCATAGTTTTTTGTGTCCGGTAGTGTGATGACATTAGACTACAAAATTTGTTTGAGAATTGATTCAATAGGTTCACCCAATTGAGTATATGTTATTTTAGGACGGGGAGGGCCTCTTCGTTGTTGATTATTTTGGATTGCATTTAGCATTTTGTTTTGATCTTGTGGTTGGTTGTTTGGTTTATTGGTTGTATTTGATGAGGGAGGACCTTTAAGATGAATGGTTGGACCTTTGGTTATTAGTTTAGCATCAACAACTCCATCACTTGTGATATTCTTGTTTCAAGACCAGTACTTACTCTTGTCATTGTTGGGTTTTGGGTTCTCCTTGTGTATCTTGACTTGTCCTTTTGCGATAATACCTTTCTCAATAAGGAAACCTTTCTTAAGGATCTCATCAAATTTTGTGCAACATTGGATTTGAATTTGACTCATCAATTCTCTGTTAAGGTTTTCCACAAGCATGGTGACAAGTTGTTTCTCAAGAATGTGACAAGGGAACTTTCCAACCAAACCTTGCCATCTCTAGTAAAATTTGGTAAGTGATTCCCCTTCTTCCTATTTGGTTGTGCTCAATGTTGTAAGGGTGACATCATTTTTTGTTAGAAACCAAGATCAGACATGCAAACCCAAAAACCTTCCACATAAGAGAAAATCAAAAAAAGAAAAGCTATTGCAAAAAGATGTGCAAAATAATATTATTCAGGAATTCATAAATTACATGAGATGATTTTATTTCTAAAAGAAATGTATGCATAACCCTAATCTTATCTTGAGCAACAAGATAGCTCAACAAGATAAGGATGACAATAATTAACCTAGGAATTAAAATATTACCTAAGTAAAGTTATGCAAGTGTAATTAAATAATTAATTACACTAACACCCCCCCATAAGTGCAACTTAGGGAGACTAACAAAGCATGCACCTAAAACTAAGATGAATGCAAGAAAGCATGAATGGGTCCCGACAACAAGGTCTGATCAGGTACCCATGTACAAATGCAATAATGAGGTAGAGAAGGAAAACCTAGTGGGACAAAACCCCCCTACAATGAGATGACTGTTGCAAAGAAGCACTGGAAGAACACTATGGAGTAACAATGGAACCACAATCCGACAAGCAAGGAAAGATACCTTTGTTTACAAGAAACCAAAGCAGAATCATAATAATGCAACAGCAGACCCGATGCCACAAAACACTGGAAAACTCACAAACTGGAACAACTCTGGAATCTGTAAAGCAACAATAGATGAAATGATGACAGAATCTGGAAACTATGTATCTCGATTTTGATGCCAAATTGAGACTAAAACTCTTCCATGGGAACAAGTACCATAAAGACTCTAGAACATTAACCATAAAAACATGGCCCTCAAACTGAGATGGATCTGAACCAATGCGGATCAAGAACCATAAACTCCCAATCTGAAGTGTGAACTGATGTGAATCTAATATGTGTCAAGAAAGAGAAAAATGTGGCCAAAAGAAACTAAGAAACCAGATATAACCTATGTGAGTTGTCATCAAAACAATATGGAGATCAAATTGCATGCACACTCTAATCAGATTATTATGCAAGAAACCCCCTCTAATGGAAATTTATATCAGTTCATTTATTACAATACCCAATGATTGCAAAAGGAGAGCATGCAAAACATGCATAAAATAAAAAATAAAAATAGACCTCAGATCTGTGTAGAGGACTGAACCGACTTTCCAACATCGTGAGAATTGCGAAAAATGGATAAGCGAGTCAAAAGATATGTCTCTGAGAGTGAAAACAGCAACATGTGACTTCCGAGGCTGAAAAAGACATCAAAAAAAGAAAAACAAAAAAATAACACATGCACCATTATGAAGAGCTCAGAATCATATTTTCGATGATATCTCGTTTGCGAAAAAATGACACCGTATGCAAAAGTTATGACCAATTCCATGAAAGTGGTCTGATTCTGACCAATAAGGTCCTGCAGAGCCCTTAGGGGCTAAAAATATTCAGCCCTTGGTTGCATGCAAGACCAAGGGCTGGTGTGTAGGGGGCTAGGTCGAAGCCCTCAATCACTGATATGACCGGGGCTAGGGCTGGAGATCCAGCAGGGGGCTAAGAGTAGCTCTCAGACCTGAATATGACACTGGCTTGTGGAGCGAAGCCCTCAGGGGTTGAATGGCATGAGTGGCGTGCGGGTGGTGGTAGGCAGTGGCCACCTGGTGGTAGGAGTGCGGATCTGGCCTTTTGTACGGGTGACATAAAATTTCCACCAAATTTTTGAATTTTTTTTGAATTTTTTGAATTTCTTCAAAATATGTGCCTCAAAATGCGTGTTGGGGACGCTGTACGGCCTCCCTGCAAAAAAAAATGCCTCTCCAGATGAATATGTCCAAAATGGAAAAAATTTATATGAAAATAGGGGTTTTTGGGCACTGCGGACTCAATGGTGAGGTCCGTTTTGTCCAAAAATTCCCAGAAAATTAGGCGACCCCCAGATCTCTCAAAAAAATCACCGAGCTTGAAACCCTCGTAGATCTGGCAAACGGTGACCAAAATCAGAAAAACAAAAACCAATCCTGACTTTTTCCAGCGCTCTAAATCCAATGGAAAACCCCGATCTAATCCAAGACGCTTCATAAATATCCTCAAGGAATGAAACCCTTGAGGAACCTCGAATGTGCTATGTAATGTATTTCTCCAAAAAGGCAAAGAAGGGGCTGCAAATCGAGGCTCTGATACCATGTTAGAAACCAAGATCAGACATGCAAACCAAAAAACCTTCCATAGAAGAGAAAATCAGAAAAAGAAAAGCTATTGCAAAAAGATGTGCAAAATAATATTATTCAAGAATTCATAAATTACATGAGATGATTTGCTTTATAAAAGCAATGTATGCATAACCCTAATCTTATCTTGAGCAACAAGATAGCTCAACAAGATAAGGATGACAATAATTAACCTAGGAATTAAAATATTACCTAAGTAAAGTTATGCAAGTGTAATTAAATATTAATTACACCAAAAATTTTAATGTTGAGGGAAAAATGATTGATGAATTTTTTGGCCAGTTCACCCCATGTTCTAATTCTTGGAGGAAGGTGTACAAACCAATCTAGGGCTGGTCTTGTGAGGCTTCATGAGAATAGTCTCATAAAATAGGTAGGATCATATGAGACTTATATACATGACGTGTTGAATTCTTGAATGTGCTCTATTGGATCCCCTATCCCCTTATACTTAGGAAAAGGTGGTGTTGTGAAATGAGGGTGAAAGGGTGGCATGTACATTTTTTTGTCCAATGGAAAAGGATGCAATTCCTCCACATAATAGGTCTTCTTGTTGGTCCCCAACTGTATGTTTATCATTTGTTGTTGGAGGGCTTGTATTTGTTGCATCAATGTATCTACAAGAGATGGTGTTGCATTGCTTTGGTTTGGTGTCATGATGTTAGTATTAAGGTGATATGTCAAATTTGAATAGGGATTAGTGATTTGTGACATGGTACCATATTGATGTGTGTTGTTTTTGTTTGGGATGAATTTGGTATTTAGATTTGTTTCAAAGGTCATTTTTGCATTTGGTATGGTGTTTTGGAATTGAAGTGTAGACCCTTGATTGGTTCCTTCGTTTTGAAAATTTGGTCCTTGATTTTCATTTTGAAATGGAGGTGTAGGTCCTAATTGATGTTTTGACATGAAGGTGTAGGTCCTTGATTAGTGTTTTGAAATGAGGGTGTAGGCCCTTGATTGGTACTTTGAAATGAGGGTGTAGGTCCTTGACTAGTATTTTGAAATGAGGGAATGGTTCCTTGAGTAGAGTTTTGGAACGATAGAATGGACCCTTGATTTGTGTTTTGGAATAATGCAGTAGATCCTTGATTAGCGTTTTGGAGTGATGGAATAGGCCTTTGATTATTGTTTTGATTTGGGATCCTTCGTGAGGCAATGTGAACCTTTCTAGATTTATTTGGTGGATGTTGACTTGATGAAGGTGTGCTTTGAAATTGGAATAAAGAACCTTGATTGGTGTTTTGAAGTGTGGGTATAGGACCTTGGTTTTCATTTTGGAGTAAAGGTGTGGGACCTTGTGACATAGAACCTTGATTCATGTTTTGGAAAAGTGGATTAGTAAAGGTTTTACCCATGGAATTTGAGGAACTTCCAAATGTAAAATTTTGTCCTTGTGTAGTAGTATGGGTTACCTTGTTTCCAAATGTCGAAGTGATTGGGATGTGTGTGGTAGTGGTAGTCATGTGTGTAGTTGTCCTAGGCAAGTGGTATGGTTGTCATTTGTTGTGATGAGGGCATGCCAAATTAAAATGGATTTTAGGTTTCTTCTTCTAAAATGGTTGAGACATCAAATCCTTGAGGTATTTTGGCACCCTTTTTAGCTATTACATAGAAGAATCTATTAAGGCCAGCACCAACAAGTTAATCAATCATGCTTAAAATCCTAGGATCTTGGTAAGCTCTTTCAATTTCTTGAGGAGTCAATTTCTTGTTGAATTCTTCTAGGTTTAGTTTTTCCAATGTGTTGGTTTGATCTCTTTTTGGTGTCTCTCTCTGAGGTGTGGAATGATTTGAATTTTTTCCAAGGGTGGTGTCATGAAAAGGGTCACTTGAGAAATCCATGTCCTTTCTTTTGGTTCGTGACCTTGTTTCAACCATGTGAGACTTTTGCAAGTTTGTAGGATAATGAAATATGGTGATGAAACTAAACTATGTTTTTATATTTTCTTGAATATAAGTATGAAAAGATAATAAGACTAATGGATGCAAAATGATATGAAAGTTTGAATAATTGATAAATTAAGGAAAGATGGTGTGATGCTAAGGCTAAGGTAAAAATGAACTATGTTTTTCTTGTATTTTTGGGATAAGGATGCAAAGTGTAAGTTAAATGCAAGCCTAAGGATTGATTAGGATGATGATTAAAACAATGGTTAAAAAGGTATGATATGAATCTAAATGAGATTATGGTGAAGGTAAGGATATGAATTCTAAAATTTGATACAAAGGATGGAAACCAAGCTAGTGTAGGTCCAAGATAACAAACCCAAATGTCATTGACCTTTGTGATAATCAAGAGGATAATTTTGACAAGGTTGAGTCAAGGCTAGGACACAAGCTTGATACTCAAATTTGATAAAGGTGATAATGACAAAGGTTGATAATATGAAAGATTAAGGTCAATGAAAAAATGGATAAGAAATCAAGAACTATCCAAAACCTTAATGGTCTTCCTATGTCAAAAATTTGAAAAGGAAATGCAACCTAAGGTTTAAGATTGATTATGCAAGGTAAGGGTGTAACCTAAAATGTGATGGAATCCTAAATGCCAATGTTGTAATGGACTGGTAAAGGCTTGCAAGTATTAGGTTTAGCAATCAAGGTCATTATAAAAATGATTTGATTGAATCTTAAACAAGGATTTTGATAGTTTCTGTTTATCAGACAATTGTGGCTCTACTTTCTACAAATGTGTCGTTTCAGGTTACGAGTTTCTAGATCATAGTTGCAACTTTATTTTCTATAAATGCAGTTGAGGATGACAGTTGTGGTTTTTCAGTGATCAATTACAGTGCAAAATATCATATGTGGCTCTATTTTTTACAGTTACGGTTCACAGAATGTTGTTTTTGATAGTTTGAAGGCTTTGACCTGGTTTTTGAGTAAATTTTGACTGATTTTGATGAATTTTGATTTTAACATAGAATACAGTCTCAAGCACTTTTTTTTGGTCTGGTTTTGGATGTGAAAAATGTTTGATTTCAAAATAAAACACACATAAACAATAATGCACAAGCCCTATGGTTGGAAAGGAAACCACTGGTTGATATCCCCACTTGGATTTCTCCAGCCACTTGAACAAGGCAGACAACTAGAGACTTGGTGGCATTGGCTACCCTCCACGAAACTCACTTCTCAAGCTCACCAAGTCCCATTCCTCCAAGGAGGAATTCTTGTCTCTACACATGCTCAATGAAGATGTGGGGCACCTTCATAGGTCTGACCTCCTGCAATCAACGAGCGTATAAAAGGGTTTTTGGCCACTAGCACAAATTGGCTTTTAGTAAGTGCATCCATTCAATGTGTCCATACATGCGGCAAGATTAGCTCAAGACTATGGCGAGTCAAGAGGCCTCCCATTCCTTTCCCTAAGGAAGGATTTTAACATAGTGCATGGGGCTACTAAGGGTGGCACTTGTCGATATGACACATCTACACCTGTTTCTAAATGACTTTCATCAAGAAGCACATCTCTTATATAGCGGTTTGGAAGAGATTGGCCTTAGCTTTGTTACTTCTTGGGTCATTCCCACCATTCAAAGCGAGGTGGAAGGCCCTCTAATAAAAGGTAAACAATAGCGAGGAAGTACACTTATTTATGATCTCTCAAATCGCATGAAGTGCAAGAAGAGAGCATACTTTGTGCCTTTGCCTCACACTCACATGGGGTTCATTTTAAGCCCAAAATCCAAATGTGTGGTGTGATTGTATAAATTCCAAAGAGGTACTTTTCATCACTCAATATTTATGAATGGAGCAAGAGGAGAGCATACACACTCTAAGACAATTTGCAAACCACGAAACATGAAAAACACTTGTTGACTTTATCCTTTGCTTATGATTTGAAGACACTTGTAAATTTTAAACCAATGACATTTTATGCATGTTTGTTTTAATGCCCATGAGTGAAATATGCAAATTTTTGTTCTTTTTAAACCTTATGAGTGAGGTTTGCAAGTTCCTTTTACCCTTATGATCCTGATGCAAGTTGTAGAAAACAAGCAAAATGAAGATTTTCTTAAAACCAAACTAATGTAAAGCTCAATTTTTTTGTTTGTTTCTAAAGAAACAATATTTTTTTTTTAGAGCTCCTTAACTCCAAAGCCACACACTAAAAACTAAAAGTTAGCAAGCAAAAATCCTACTCCACTTGAAAAACCAAAAAAGAAAACTGAAAGCAAACAAAAAACTAAAAGTTTTATACTAAACAGGCAGTTGTGTCATTTGGGTTTGCAAATGCGTCGTTGCATAGCGTCACACTAGAGAAATTGCGTCGGGATTTGAAATTAAAATTTTCTTGCCCACGAATGTGTCGTTGATTTCAGGTTAGATGTGTCATTGTTTTAAATCCAAAAACCCTCCAAACAATTGCATCACTTCTTGGCAGTTGTGTCACTGCTTTCCACAAATGTGTCGTTTCATACTAAAAACCTACAAAATAAACAAAATGTCATATGATTCTACAAAAACTTCTTTTCACATCAAGTTCATCAATGTAAGATGGGGGAAAACCAAGTTAGCAAAGACTAAGTGATAGCCACAACACAAATCTAAGCTAAAACCCCAATCCAAAACAAGAGAATACAAAAAAATGAGAAATAAAATGAAAGCATTCAAATGAAAACACTCCCCATATTGCAGTTGAATCACTTCCCTTGTCTCTCCTCAAGTTTCCTTTGCAAGTTTTCCCTTGATTTGGCGTAGAGTTTGTGCAAATACCTGCAAACAATAAAGCATGAAAGTTGGAGATAATGGTTGTTAAGGACAAAGTGAAGGATAAGGCCTTCTTTTATAGACAACCATTCGAACGGAAAGACATGATCGATCTTCTAGAAAGATTCTAATATCAACAGTGGAGGATTGATGAACCAAAAGTGGTGGGCTAGGGATGGCTATGATGTCGACGACTATGACGAAGATGACTACATGATAGAGATTAATGAGCAAGTGTGGATGAATTAAAAAATGAAAAATAATTAATTCATGAGAAAGGAATATTTGACCAAGTGGAGGACAAATAATTCATTTGAATTATTTATTTGAGAAAAAGGATAAGTGGAGATTTAATTAAAATAATTTGCACAATTATTTTAATTAAATGAGAGGAAATGTGAAAAGAAGCATTAAATAATTAAATTGATTTAATTATTTAATACAAGAGACACATGGAGGACAATTAAATAATTTGGACAATTATTTAACAAATGAAAGAATTAAAAGGGGGAGTGAATAGTTAAATATATAAATTATTATTATTTAACCATAGACGAAAGATGACAAGCAAATAATTAAATAAATAATAATTCATTTAATTATTGAAGAAAGGGGGATATTAGCGACGTAATTAATTTTTTTAATTGATCATGATAGAATAAAGATTAAAAAGTGAATTAATTAAATAATTAAAATTATTTAATTAATAGAGGAATATGATCAAGAATAATCAAATAATTAAAATTATTTAATTATCGGAGGACGACGACCAAGAAAATGACGCTCGCAAACTTAGGACATTTTTGTGTCTACAATTTTAGTCCTCCTTAGAGTTCCTTTAGCACCATTTTTCCCATTTTTCCTTATTTCTTAATATTTCTCCCAACCTAACTCTTATTGTGCCTTTTTTATTGTTTTCATTTACCTTATACTAAAAAATATTGTGTTTAAACTTAGAATTAGTGTTATATCTAAGTGTAAGTTATATACTAATATATCATGCCATGTGGATCTTACTTGAATGTTTGCAAGAGGACTGGCTATGAAAAAATCCTATTTTAACCATTCTATTTTGTAAGGTTCATTCATATCTTTCTAACTTGTAGGTGATATATAGGAGAATTTGATAAAAATCCTAAAGAGTGCTGGAAGGGAAAGCTATTGGAAATGATGAGTAGAATTATTTGTCAAATTTTTGAACTTTTTGAGAACATGAATTAGGTCATAGAATAAGCCACCCAAGAGGATCGTGCCAACCATTGAGTTGTTAGAAATCTCAACAAACTTTTCCTAGGCTTAATTTTTAGGTTTGCAAGTTCCTGATAGTATGTAATTCTAGTTTCCAATATGTATTTCTTTGTTCATTAGGTGTATCTCACTATTAGTACATTTTTATCTATTTTGTAGCATATTTTGACTTGTAATCCATCTATTTTACTATTTTACTCCAATGTATAGTCTTCTACTTAATAGGTTTCCATATAAACATTTTCTTAGGAGATTGTTTCCAAGAATCCCTAATTTTTGGAGCTTGTTAGCATATAGGACTAAGTCGTTAGCTAGGATTTGGCTATTAGTTCAATTGTAATCACTCACATAAAGGTCTTGAACTCTAAATATGACAAAATTTGGTTTGCAAACTCCCTAAAAGGTCCTTATTCCAACTTTGATAATAGCATTTAACTACAAGTGCATATATGTTCTAAGTCATTTTTCACCCTCTTTCCCTAGTCTAGTTTATGAGTTGTATTTACAGTTTGTTACATATTTTTATGTAATTTGTTACCATGTTAATCCCCTCTTGTGATTGTTAATTATTGTTATCTACTAGTTGGAGACAACCTTAGGTAATCTTAATTAATATTATTTCCACACACAATCACACTTTAATAAAAACCCATAAGGTTCATATTTTGTTACGTGTCAATATGTCACTCTCATCTTTAATGTTTTCTTACACTAGTCACAATACACTTTCCAAGTGATGTAGTATGAAATATAAGGGTTGATGCAAGAAGTTGGGTACACAAAAAGCTCAAAAAGTGGAAGTGTTTTTGCTGTTTTTCATAATTTGTCACACTTGGACTGAAAATTTGAGGCACTTACATAATGAATCTTAAAAAAAGTCAGCAATATGAAATTTATCATTTTGAATCTAGTTTCCAAATATGTAAATTATTCAAATACCCAGATTATAGAAATTAAATTTTGATAGGGATCTATAAAAACCACTTTTTAAAAGTCCCTATTTTTTTACAATACCAAGCATGTGTACGGACAACGCTTTTTGACCCAAATAAAATTATTTTGCTAATTGCTTTTGGGAAAAGAGAGCTAACAACATGAAGTTTGGTCTGGAATTTTTTTTGTAATTTTTGGCTGAATTTTTTTTTTTATTAAATTTATATTGGCCTTAATTGTTGTTTTTAAAAATCAACGTGTACGGACAACATAATTGGACCTAAACTAAACATTTTTTGACTATTTTTTTTTTCATTGTGTAGAGAATTGTCTGAAGTTTGATCCCATATAAAAAAATTTACAAAAACTTAACCAAAAAAAAGTTATTAAAAAATAAAAAAAAGTCTGATATTTCAAGTTTAAGGACTAGTTTGCTTAGAAATTAATTAAAAAATAGAAAAAATAATCCAATATTAATAAAAATTATATATTTGGAAAGTAGACATCGTGTTCTCTAATGGGTTTTAATTTTATAGATTGATTCAGAAAATAAGTTCATCAACCATGTTGTCAAAGTTGGACATTCTTCTTCAATCTCCCTTAGGTTTTTAGTTGCAGGTCAAAAGCTAAGGCTCAGATTGCCAAGCCTTTCCCAAGCCTAAAACCAGGGTTGTATGTGGTGTGGGAATTCAACTTTTAAATAACGCGTATGGGTTACAAAAATGCATACGCGTTATTTAAATGAAACGCTTACGCGTTATCTATTTACCCATTGGGTAAAAATAACGCGTACGCTTTATGAAACATGTATGCATTCCTAGAACATAACGCATACGCGTTTCTAATATAGTCATTTTTCCCTAATTTAAAAAATACTGTTAAAACACGATTTTCCTGCAACATTATTTTTCTGCAGTACGGTTCGAAAGTGTCATTTTCTTCGTTTTTTATTGCAAATTTGTCTTGTGTAGGGCATATTCTATTCAAATTTTTGGAAGAGACAAAGTGCAAGTTGAATTTTTTGAAGTGGAATCAAGTAGAAGAACATTTTAAAATAATATTTTGAAATGGATAATTTTTGGATGTACTCATGATGTTTTTGTACTTCAGAGTTTATAGAAAAAATGATCTTCATAATACATAGTTTAATTTGAATATTTGAAGGAGGTGGCAATTTGAAAATAGGTTTTTTGAAAGAAAAAAATTGTTATCAAAAAGGGTTTGGTAACCATGGGTGATAAGAAAAGACAAAAAAAGATGTAGAAAGTTAATGACACCTGAAGAAATTCAAGCAAATAAAGATAAGGAGGCAAAAAGACAAAGGGAAAGGAGAGAAATGATTCATCAAATGAAAGATTTGGAAGCATCTAGTTCCAAGAATGTTCAAGAGGAAGCCATGAATGATGAAATTAATGTAAATGATGCAAACGTGGAGATGGTGAATATGGAAGAAAATGCAATTACGGAGACAAACCCAACTATGTCTTCAACTTCAACTTTGAATGGTATGCAAACAACTTCGGGTATGTCTTCAAATCCACCTCCCAATGATATGGAAAATGCACCTATTCAAACAATCTATCCAGGTATGTGTTCAAACCCAAGTTTTGATAATATTGATATTGTTTGTTTAGATGAAGCTGGATACACCATTGATGAGATCAATAATATTAGGGTTGAAACAATGTAGAAACAAAAAAATGATGAAATTATATCGTATGAGAATGCAAATGAGAATGAAATCTCTAATATTGATGAAAATGAGGATGAAATCCCTCATATTGATGAAAATGAGAATGAAATCCCTTTTACATTTGAAAATGAAAATGAAACCCCTTGTGTGAATGAAAATGAAACTCCTTCTATGGCTGAAGGTGAAATTTGTTTTTTTACAATTGAAACAGATATGCTAGATAACCTTCGTGGTAAAGTTTCTTCGAGACAAATTAGAAATTATGGAAATAAAATATATAAAAAAAAAAATTATAGAAAGAAATTAGGATTCCAATGTCAACTCATGGTGCAATTGATGAAAATGTTGAAAATGAGAAAATTGATGAAAAAATTAGGTGTTTTTGTAAAATCAAAAAAGAAAGATGATTCAGTAGAACAATTCATATCTAGTGTTGCTAATGCTATTGATGTTATTGGTAAGAAAAGTCGATCGAAAGATAAGAATGTGGCTCGTCGTGCAATAACAACTGCTCTAGTTGATAAAACAACTTCAAATAAAAGAATGTTAAGTAAGATTAGTAAATGTGTAAAAGTAAATCCTAGAACTTTGATAAGAGCTGCTAAAAGAAGAGAAATTATTGAAAAGGATCCTATTAATCAATGTTGGAGTTTTAGTGGTAGACTCCCAAGATCAGAAATGAAATTAACTAATGGAATTAAATCTTTAATCGATAAATTTTGGCATGATAATACAAGAGTATCACCTAACATTAGAGATGTCTTAAAACTAAGGGTGGGTTCCAAAAGTCGTGAACCTCATCCAAAGCATCTCTTAGATATAACTCAAACTAAATTATATAAAAAAAAATTAGATGCTTCAATCTTACCATTGAATATTAACATAAGTCAAAGATCATTCGAAAAGTGTAAACCTTGGTATGTTAGAATTAATAAGCAATGAATCTCTTGTTGTTGTAAGACTCGTGTACATTTTCATTATTACTATGATATATACGATGCACTTTGCATGCTAACCAAATTATGCAGGACATTTGTGGCATTAATATGCCACCTGAAAGAATCAAAGATTTTATAGCAGGTTTGTTTTGTGATCCCTCTTTAAATGGAAATTCATTTTTTTTAAAAGCATGCATTTCTGGAGAATGCGATAGATGTGGTAACTTTTCATTATTAGGAGAATGTATGCATGAAAGTAGTTTAGATGAATTTGGACAACAATTAGTGGATGTAAAAAAATTTAAAAATGTTGAGTATTCTTTAAAAGATGGAAAAACTAAAAAACGTGTTGAGCTAATTGTGGAAAAAGTTAGTGTGCATGATTTTCTTAATGAATTTAAAGATAAGTTTGTACCTAAATATGTTCAACACTCTCATAATGCTCATTGGCTTGATAATCAATTTTGTTTATGTAAAAACACATTCCCAATTGGAACTATATTGTCAGTTGTTGATTTTGCTGAAAATTATACTCTTGCTCCACAAGAAGAAGTTCAATCACAGTATTATAATTCAATGCAAGTAGCTATATTTGTTCACATTGTTTATAGACATGCAAAAGATAGTACAAAAGATAACAGAATAATTTTGAGAGAGTACCATTTTTATGTAAGTGATAATCAATTACATTCATCTGAGTTTGTACAATATTGTTTTGATATATTTTATAAAAATTTAAAAGAGAGAGGAATTCAAATGCTAAAACATCTCATATGGTCAGATAATTGCACGGGTTAATTCAAAAATGCTAGAATGTTTTATTGGTTATGTAGAGTTCATAAAAAAAATACTATCCAACACATGGATTATTTTTTAAGCTGGTCATGGTAAGGGAGAACACAATGGAGCAGGTGCATGTGTGAAAAGAGCTCTTGCTAGATAGCAACTAAAATTTGAGGATGCTGCGAAATTTAGAGATGCACGTGCAATTGTAGATTGGTGCAATACCAAATTATCTACAAGAACAAGTGAGAGCTCAATAATTCGATGCTTCTTTTGGTTAGTTAAAGAAAATGATATTTTTTCTCGACAAGATTGTAAAACAATTAATGGATCTGGAAAATGACATTCGTTTAAGAGTTCGAATGCAAACACATGGACAATATGGACAAGGGAGTTGGCATGCTTTCGCCAATTTTGTATTGCAGGTGATTGGGAAGCATATGAAAATACGGAATGGGTCGAACAATGGCAAAAAAGAGCCTTAATGCCTACATCGACAAATGTTCAACATGGAACGATAATTGAAGATAATCAAGTGTTCGCATCAGATGATTATGATCCTATTTTGGATCTTGTACAAGAAGGTACATTATTTATTGAGTTGAATTTTGTATGTATGCATGTTTATATGTGAATTAAATATAAGTCACTCTTTATTGAATTTTGTATTTATTTTTGCAAGACATGTATATGTTGTTGTTGCACCTGAGGGGAATGAAGAGGAGACAGATTACTGGTTGGCTAGATGTGTTGAGAGAAAACATAAGTTGGCATGTCCTAGAGTGGATGATGACAACTTTGAGTATCCAAGTGGTTCAGTAGTTGTTGTTGGCGCGTGGCTTCGAAAATATTTGATGAGAAAGAATGGATTTCCTACATTTTAAGATTATGAAAGACACAAGAAGATTAAACATTATTCACATTTGATTTTGGCAACCAATATAAAACTAGTTAGATATCAAGGGAGGCCTGCTAATAAAGTTTTATGGACACTTTCAATGGATGATCATGAGACAATCATAGATGCATTAAAAAAAAAGAGGATGTAGATGGTACAACAGAGTAAATAAATATTGGTAAGTATATCTAGTTGTTTATATAGTTAATTGATATATATATTTGTATTTAATCATTTCCTAATTAAATTTTTATATCATTTTTTGTTTCAGGTCTCCCAAAATTAGATGCTTTACAAAAAAGAGAGGAGATGCACATATATTACAATGGAATTTGAATCTAGAGATAGGTAACTATATATAGTTCTAGATACATTTAATTGATAGTATAAATTCATTATCTCAACTCCCCTTAATCCACCCTCTTGCATCCCTTCAAGTCATTCTACCAACTCCCCTTAATCCACCCTCTTGCATCCCCTTAAGCCATCCTCTTAAAGGACCCTTAAGTCATATCCTCTTACATCCCTGTAATCCATAATCTTGCATTCCTTAAGTCACTCTCATAATTCCCCTTAAGCCATCCTCTTAGGGCCTATTAATCCATATCGTAAGTTTCATGACATGCATCCCCTGTTAATCCATATCGTAAGGTTCATGAGATGCATCCTTTTAACTCCCCTTAAGGCATTCTCTTAACACCCCCCTTAAGCTATATATCCTCTTAGGTCCCCTTAATCCATCCTATGGCAAACATCTTTTGAATTTGTATGGAATTTACTATATACTGTTCTTTTCTCGCATGAATTTTTTTCTTAAATGACTCATAAAAATTATAGTTACTTACATTAATTATTTTTGTAGGTTCTCATCAAGTTGGTCTACTAAGTGATTGTTGAACTGAAAAATTATTTTATCAAGAGACTATGTAAATATCAAATTTTGGTCTTCACCTAAAAGTTGATAAGTTTTAATTGTATCTACATGCACATATATGTTTCATCATATTATATAGTTGTAATAAACATCTTGATATACATTATATATGTTTGTTCAATGTCACTTTTTAAATATCTTGTTCCAATTTTATAGATTATACATTTCATGTCTTGTATTTACCACATTTTATATAATTATTCAATTGTATAGATTATACATTTTATACATACAAGGAGATAGTTTTTTTTTTATTGATTCAAATATTTTCTATCTAATTGGAAAATAGTTAAAATTACCTGCCCTTAATTTATTATGAATATGATCTAAACTATTTAAGGAATGGTTTAATTTGTCACCTAACCATGTAATAAATTATATATATATATATATATATATATATATATATATATATATATATATATATATATATATATATATATATATATATATTAAATTTGATTCTAGATAAGATTTTATATAGTCCATGTAATACTTGAAAATTAGATAAAATATAAATAGTCCAATGTATGAGTGCATATAATCATGAAAATGAACATAACAAGATATCATAATTGACTGCATATATAATCATCATATTAAAGTCAACTGATATAAATAAACACAAATATGATAATAACATGTTCAAAGTAAAACTAGAGATAGATGGTCCATAAAATTTATATGTCAAGTCCAACACATATTTAAACAAAATTAGAGATCTATAGTCCATAAAAAATATAAAACCATCTAACTTTCAGGTTGATCGATCAAATCATGTCTCCTTTTTGTTCCATGTTGACAAGATGTACCTGCATCATGTTGTAAAAGAGTACAAGAAACTTGAAATTAGATTTAAATTTATTTAGAAATTTTGATATAATTAAACATATTTAAACTTGAAAATATAAACTTTTAGATAAAAATAAATTTAGTTAAATATAGTAAAAATGATTTCTAGTATGCATAAATTACCATATGATCATGTGAATCTGTAACTGGCACATTTTCTTCAATGGGTAGCATAACTGTCACTTGAGAAGATGCAAATGCCTAATCTACTATATCCTGCATATTCATATAAAGCAAACAATATGTGAAAACCTTGAATATATATATATATATATATATATATATATTTAAAAGGTCTGTAAAAATTGTATAGGAGATTTAAAGTAAAGTTTACAACCTCGAATGATATGACCTCATGATCACGCACCTGAGATTTCCCATGCATAAATTCCAATGATGTCTCAGGTGCACGGCCCACCATGGGTATCTCATCAAATTCTTGCATATAGATGTACAACAATTCGTATAGATCATTGACACATGTGTATGTAAATGAAAAAAATAAATTAGATCTATGTTGTCTATTTAATTTAAACTTAACAAACTTTTGAAAGCACGCACCTGAGCTGATGATGTCTCAGGAGCGCTCACCATTGTAACTTGTGGTTGGTCAGTACTAGGTATTGTATGACCTCCCTGCATCTAGATATAATATATCAATTCACACATGTGTACAAATTCAAATTAAATTAGATATATATCCACACAAATTATTTAATATATATTGGTTCAAGTATCTGTCCAAAAAGTGAGCCCAGATCTACAGCACTCAACATATGCACACGATGATCATATTGAGTTTCAGGTATCACGTGATCATGCGTCTACACCAAACACTTATTGAATTAATATTATATTATCTATATAATTTGATGTTATTATTTACATGAATTTTTCATATTTCAAACTTGAATTAAATTTAAGTTCAAAAGATGAACATACATGTGTAGGATGATCCTCATAATATAGTAAATTTAGGTATGACCCTGTCCCAAATGCATGTGTGTCACCTGAAGTGGATGTCTGAGTATCCCTATAGCCCGAGCCTCCATGCTCTCTATTGGCCACTTCAGTGGCTACATGTGTAGTTTGTTGAGTGAGATGTCTTGAAAGTGAACTCAATTCTCCTAATGTCGATAACATGGTTTGTTGTTGAAATGCAACGGGAACACTAGGAGAAGGAAGAGGAACAATAGGAGAAATTGGAGCATGTCGTTGAGGATCGACACATGCTCCTAGTTTATGTTGGGGCATGCCACGCCCAACTCACTGAAATGACCTCATATCAAAATAGTTGGGTTTTTTACCCAACTCAAACTCAACCCATAACTTTCTCAAAAATTATAAGGGCACCTCACTATTTCCATGTGGTGGACTATCAAACACCATCCACCATCTATCCCAAAAATGCGCAGCTATTTGTGGGTGCCTACACCATAAAATTGAAATTCATTTTTTCGTGGGTGGAATGGGTTGGTTTGTTTGGAGGTTAATAAAATATTGGCACATGGCTTGTTTGGTAATTTTTAGGTCATTGATTTCTTTATATGACAATCCATCCACATAGGATTGTCTCCTCTCTTCTCTCCATTGATGGAACCTAACTAGGTCTGCATCAATAGATCAAATAGAATTGACAATAGTTTTCATCGTAGATGTAAACCGTGTGAGATGGGGAGGGACTCTAGGCTCATTTTTTATGAGATCTACATTTCCTTGAATGACAATGAGGTTTGCTCGGATATTCTCTCTTAATTGATCTTCATCAAATACAGGAGGGGGTGGGGGGTTAAGCGGTGGAGAATGTGGAGGTGTGCTAGGGTTTTGTTCATGTGGTGGATTGGGATGTATGGGATCTATAGGAATTTATTGATTGGGCATAAAATCCTCTAAATTAAACATTGGATCCATGTGAGTAATGATATGGCAACAACATGTTAAACAATTAAAAAATATATATCAACAAACTAATTAAATAATGCACACAATTTGAAATTTATTTAAAAATCACATTGAACATACACAAATACAAAATATATTTCATTTGAAGACCATTCGATTTATAACATTATAAAATCCATAACATTAAAAATTCATAGCATGTACACACATTAAATTGAGTCCAGTGTGGGGTTGTTAATATGAAGGGTAGAAATGAAATTATGGGGTTTTATTAAAATTTATTTAATCTCATTCATTATTTTCAAATAATATTAAAGATAAGAATGAAAAATTAATAGAATACATTGAAAGGGACACATAGATATATGCTAGTGACCTAATTACAATGTACAAAATATAAAAAAAGATGAGTGCCCAAGCTCTATTCACCAAATTGATCCCCTTAAGAAATGTCAAATTCCCCCTTAAGACATCGATTTATGATTAAGGGTATAGGATGGCTTAAGGGGATCTATGTGTAGTAAGGTCCTCGTACAAAATGGTCCATGGCTTAAGGGAATAAAATTTGATGAAGTTGCCTAAGGCAACCAAATTTCATTTTAAGGTCCTACAACAAAATGAATAGATGTATTAATCAAGTATGACAAAATTTAATTAAATCTGAAGACATAAATTGATTTATCTAAATTTTCAAATTTCATGATAAGAGACACAAGATCTCTATAGTGGGACAAAGTAGTTAAGAAGAAATTATAATTTTAACACTAACATTAAAATTTATAATCTCATTCATTGTTTTCAAAGAATACTAAAGATAAGAATGAAAAATTAATAGAAGACATTGAAAGGGACACATAGATATATGCTAGTGACCTAATTGCAATGTAAAAAATATAAAAAAAGATGAGTGACCAAGCTCTATTCACCAAATTGATCCCCTTAAGAAATGTCAAATTCCCCCTTAAGACATCGATTTACAATTTAGGGTATAGGATGGCTTAAGGGGATCTATGTGTAGTAAGGTCCTAGGACAAATTGGTCCATGGCTTAAGGGAATAAAATTTGGTGGAGTTGCCTAAGGAAACAAAATTTCATTTTATGGTCCTACAACAAAATGAATAGATGTATTAATCAAGTATGACAAAATTTAATTAAATCCGAGGACATAAATTGATTTATCTAAATTTTCAAATTTCATGATAAGAGACACAAGATATCTATAGTGGGACAAAGTAGTTAAGAAACTAATAGAATACATTCAAAGGGACACATAGATATATGCTAGTGACCGATTTGCAATGTACAAAATAAACAAAGATGAGCTTGAGCTCTATTCACCAAATTTTGAGAACTTCTTTGATCCCCTTAAGAAATGTCATATTAGGACCCCTTAAGACATCGATTTACGATTTAGGGTGATAGGATGGCTTAAGGGGATCTATGTCTATAAGGTGACTCAGGACAAAATGTCCATGGCTTAAGGAATAAAAATTTGTGGAGTTTCCAAGGCAACCAAATTTCATTTTAAGGTCCTACAACAAAATGAATGCTAAATTAGGTTTAGGGTTTTCCAGATTTAGAGATTTACTATTACGAAACATATAGAAGACAATAATGAATAAATTTTTACAAGTAAATGAGAAACCTTACCACCTAAACTTAGTGCTTTGAATAAAATATGTGACATTCTAGGAATAGCTTCAATATATCAACAATTAGGAATTTTAGATTTCAATTATAAGTAAGTTGTTGAGTTATGATGGATTTTGAACCTATTTGGACCTCTAAGCACTCTTGGATGATTTAAAAAGGAAGAGGAGATCTAAAGTGATTTAGACCCAATTTTTTTTCTAATCATATATTTTTGAAACTTTTCTATGGCATAGACTCTTCCTTTGAATATTTATATAAATTCTAGACGTGCATGGGTTTTCAAAAAAAGAACCTAACTGCCACTAAGTGAGGAATCAATTGATCAATTCAATAAATAAATAATCTTAGAAAATAAAACTTTGGTTATAGAATTGACTTGCATTTATGAATCATCTATCAAGTTTCTCAAAAAAGTAATTTGAATTTTCCAAATTGAAATGTTCATGCTACAAGTTAGCTTTGATACACTAGTTTAGAGAAAGTACAACATTTTTTTTTTGTAATCTAGAACAATGCCACAACACATGAGAGTTAAAATAGGAATTAGATTACACACAATCTATAGATCTTATGAATAACATCCTATAAATTAAGGCTTAAATATGATCATAATGCATCCTTACATAATTCACAAAGGATCTCAACCAAATAAGAGAAATGGGTAGAAATCATTCATGCTTCACATTTTAATATTTATTTGATTTAATAACATTTATGTGTCTAGCTCTATCCATATTGCACATAGTCTAGATTAACAAGTATGACTTGCATTTCTATGTTTTTTATAGAGAATACATCATACACTATATAAGCTAACAACATTGATATAGAGTGATTACATGCTCATATCAACTAGCATCATGATATATGAACTTATTAAATCAAGTACATAGTTTCACATGAGGCACATTATTTTACTTCACTGGTACACTTTCTCAAGTTAAATTATACAATCATGAAGTTTTCTGAGATAAAATTAGCCATCAAATTTATATTAAATGTGAACATATTATAATTAAATCAATTTGTTGGTTAATATATATATCTATGCATCGGTTGTTTGTACCTCCTTTATTAGTCAATTATGAATTTCATTGGTAGTTGTGTGGATCACCAACGACATATCAAAGTGTACCTAACCTATGGACTATAATTTTTGATCCATCCCTACATGTTATGTCATCAAATCTTACTACACATCCTTATTTTACCTCTTCTATTATATCACATGCCCCTAATATTGAACTTTTCATCACTTCCACCCTACATAAACTAAGAACCATGAGTGAGAGTAAAAATCATACAAAGAAGGTTATGTCAAATATAAAATGTAATCTAAACCTCCTTGAGGAGCCCTAATTTAGGGTTTTAGGTTTACGTTTTAGGGTAAATAGCTCGTTTTAAGTTTACGTAAATTAGGGTAAATAGGGTTTTAGGCTTATGTTTTAGGGTTTAAGTCCAAGGATTAACCTGTGTAAATTAGTTTTTAGGGACCTATGTAAATTGTGTAACCTAGGGTTTCTAGGGTTTTGAAATTTCTAAGTTAAATGTGTCCAATTTAGGTTTAGTTTTTATGATTTTCAATTAACAATTTAAATTTATTTGTTTCGTTGACATTTTTGGTTTTTTAAATGCAATTAAAAACTATAAAACATTGAACTAAAACACACTAAACAAACAAAAACTGAATACTAATTACAAAACAAACAAAAAAGATATAAAGCAAAAAAAATGAAGAGTTCAACCAACTTGGAGGTCGATGAGGTCGATTGTGTCGATGGGAGGAGGTGGCTGTCAAATTTTTGTTCAATGAAGGCCTTTGAAATGCGTACGCGATCTCCTTTGTTCCTCTCTGACGCGGATTAGAATGGTGAAAAATGAAATACAATCACTTATTTAAAAAAATAAATACTTTCAAAAAAAGTGTATCATTTCTATAGCTTGGTATGTGTTTTATGTTCGCGTACCCGAATTTGAATGCGTACGTGTTCAGATCTAGGCTCAGGTACCCGATGCATAATGCGTATGCATTTTTTTGAAAATGCATACATGTTTCTTGCTAAAAAAAAAATTTTGCCCTAAATTTCCTCTCTTCATGTACCCAACTTCTTGCTTTTACCCTTGTATTTCTGTAAGATGCATTTCATAAAATTTTGCATTAGTTAGCTCCTTTCATTCATGGTTTCACTTTCAAGTTTGCATTCTCATCTTGTTACATCTTATAATCAGTCAATTGTCATCTTTTCTTTCACATTGTTATATTTCAATATTTGAGATCAATCATTTCATCATGTTTTCATTACAAAATTATATAGTTCTCATCTTGCATGTTCTCTTTTTAGATAGTATTGAATATTGTAAGCACATTTTATTAAAAGCATATGAATATGAGGTCCTTTCCCCTTTATTTTTGTTCGTCATAGATCCCTCTCCTAGTTCCCCTTTTGTGGATGAGGTTTTCTTTAGTGAAAGAAACCTTGGATACTCATAACAATTACATTTTTTCTTCTCCTATTATATCTCACACTTTTGAAGTAGATATTTTAGTGCTAGAAGAACCAATTGATGAGAGTTGTGACAATTTGAGTTGTTTCTATTCTCTTCCCTCTCCTATTAGACATGACATTACTAAAGAAGAGGAATTCACACTAAGTAATCATGACAATCACACAACACAACACAATGATGAGACCATAGATCTATCTCCCAACTCCTTCCCTATTTGTGAGAATGTTTTTGTGAGTAATCATTACAATCACATTATTTGTGAGGAGGATATGTTCAAACTAGATGATAAAATCTTTATGACCTATGGCAACCCTCTTTATTTTTCTTCCCCTATTTTGGAAGACATTATTGGACAAAGGGAGGTAATCAAATATCATCATGAGAATCTTCTTCCTCCCTCTCCTAATGTTTCAACCATCCAAGAACACATAATTAAACACAAGGATCCAATCATTGAAAACAAAGAATGTGATGCTTTTTCTTCTCTTGATTCCTCTTCTGCTTATGATGAAGCTACTTTGTAAAATTCACCCATCGATGAACATATTACAAGCTTTCCTCATAGGGTAGATAGTTTGGCACAAGAAAATGAGGCATTACCAATATCAAATGATTTCATAAATTCTTCCCCTAATCTTCCCATTATCAATAATCAAACACATTCAACCATTAATAACTCCCTTGGTCCTGATGAAGCTATTTTGGATGAACCAACCCTTGACTGTCATGAACATGTGGCATTTTTTTCTCCTAAAATCTCTCCTTCTAGGAAGAATATCATGGTGCTAGACAACAACACTCATGTATATCTTCCTACCATAAACAAGTGATTCTTGATTGTCCCTCCTTAGAGCTCTATAAAACTAGGACCACTGATATTATGAATGCACAAGTGTCTATTAGACCCCTCTCGGTCAATGGACCTCATACCTACCCTATGGGACATCCTAACAACCCTCTCATTCTCTATCCACCTTGACATAAATAACAAACTCAAAATAAACCTCAACTTATTCTTTACCCACCTTTACATAAAATTCACCCCTCTAACCAACCCCAATACACCATCTAACCCCCTCAAACCAATGCATTGCAACAATCTATTAATGATACTTTTGCTCATACATAAAACAATCGAAATAATTAGCAATTTCCGCAACCAATCCCACCTTCCTTACCTTTACCCAATCTGCCTAATGCTCCCTGTTACATTCCAGAAACAAAGGAGTATGATCTTGTTGAAAAATTAAATAATACTCCTACAAATATTTCCCTTTGGGATCTACTTCAAAACTCACCAAATTACAACAATATTCTTCAAACAGCCTTAAAACAAATTGCAGCTCCTCATGGTACAACTCTAAATGATGTGGTAGATTTAATTCATAAAATGAACCAAACTAATCTTGACATTAGTTTTCATCAACATGAGCTCCTTTCTTTAGAGTTGTGTAAAAAAAGTGACACTTTCATGATCATTGCTCGATACAATCAGATAGGGATAAAGTGAACTCTCATTGATAATGGTTCTACCCAAGTTAATGTCTATAGTGTGAGCCTCCTTGACCACTTACATGCTGATAGGTCACAAATAATAACTGATTCTATCTCTATTTGAGGATTTGATAATACAACAAAGCATCTGCTCAGTGTAATCACTTTGCCTATTACGGTTGGAGTGGTTACTTTGCAAACTCCTATACATGTCACATGGCCTTATGATATTTCGTACAACCTTCTTCTAGGAAGACCATGGATTCATGAGATGAACGTAGTGCCTTCAAACCTTCATTTTATAATGAAACATGTCTATAACAATCACATTTATCAAGTTGAAATCGACCCTAAGCCTAAAAGTTGCTTGCACCTTGAAAAAGGAGCTACAAGTCCTCTAAAAATATTGACTCCTGCATCCAACATAGAAATCAAACACAACAATGAGGAATGGCCATCTAAATTATTTGGTGATGATTAGGGGTCTTTAGAATTCACACCTTCATTTATTGGAAAATACATATTCACACAAAATAAAAACAAGAAACCAGAAATGAAAAACTCGAGTAACCTTTCAAAAGCCTATGCCTCAACCACTTTAGACAATACCACAAACTACATGACAACCCTTGATGAACAACCACCTAATTCAAAAGCACTAAAATAGTTTTATGGAAAATGGTATGACATCATGAAACAACTTGGGTGTACTGGAAAAGGTTTTGATACTCAAGAAAAAGGTCTGTACAACCCTATAGAACCAAACACGCAACAAAAAACTCATGGTCTTGGTTATTCTCCTATGACGAAGATCACCAAACCTTCACTCAACATCAATACTATCACACAAGACTCTTCCAAGATTCTTCGTTATTCAAATAAATAACCTTAGTTGTTGCTCCTTGCCATGTAATAGTTGCAGGATGATCACATACTCACTATTGCATGTCTTTCATCCATTGAAAGGGGCAACATACCATCATCCATTGCAAGGGGCAGCATACCATCATCCATTCCAGGCTCAACTTTGTCCTACACTAAGTGGGGGCAAAGGGTTATCAAGCCTTATCATTGTATGTCACTTGTCATTGTCACTTTTGGCTAATCGTTAACCTTTTCTTGAATATATCAAGAGCAAGCTTGGGATGTGGACGACATGTCTTAAGATCGACTTACATGTGGCATACTCCATTTTATTCATGACGTAGCTTATCAAAAACATATGACTTGGCATAGGGATTTCCGAGTAAGCTCTCATGTCTTCTTATTTCTCTTCCACTTGAAAGCAATTTCTCATAGTAATAGTGTTAGCAATTCCCTTAAAGTGGGGGGAATACAATACCATAATTCATGTGTACTCTTAGTTCCTAGTTTATCATTTTCATTTATGTAATGCATTTGTCACTTTGTATATGACATTGGGTGTGATGTCCTTCATAAGTGTGATCTAGCTTAGCATATTACATTCCTCTTGGTGGCCTGATGTGACTCACTGCATCCCCTAAGTTGTGAATATACTATTATCTAATGGGTCCTCTCTTGGAGACATTAGACACAATGTTCCCTTAAGTGACTAACCTTGAATGAACTGAACAAGACTCCTTTAAACATCTTTTACATTGTACACGTTTACATTTTACATTTTACATTTTTACATTCTTACATTTTTTGGATTTTACACTTTTTACCACCTTGCATAACACAACTTGCATGACTGTGGCACCTCTTTTTTTGTTCATGGAATTTTTCTTGTGGTGCCTTGTTAAAGTTATCAACAAGTATAAATTTAATATGGATGAGTGGGAAGCCCACATAGTGGCATGACTTTTCCCCATAGCCACCTTTGTGTTTGTGAGTATACACCAACTAGCCTACGTATCTTACCTTTTTTGGGGATTTCTCACCTCATGGACAATAAAAGTTCCATGGAACTAGAGTGAGTACATTTGGGCCTTCTCACCCCACATACGACCTGAAGTTCTGTGGCCCCAGAGTGAGTACATCCTTCAACCCTTCTTTCTTCTTTCCATCTTGCCTTTGCATGATTTTGTATCTTGGGGGCTTGACCTACAAGTAGATCTCTCTTGAAAGTCTAAATAGTGTGAGTTTCAAGCAAGTTCATCCTCTCACTAAAGTGGGGGATAAATGTGCCATAGAAAAATGGACCGTTTTCTTGACATGGGATTAGTTCATGATAAATTGGACTTAATGAGGTCTTAATCTAGTGTTGTGATACATTTTAGATGTCCACACTAGGTCTTGGACCCTTGCAAATCAAATAACATGCTTTTAATGGCATCTTGTAAAAGTATTGTAAAGTGTTGTAAGATGCTCTCATGCCTTTCTAGAATTAATTAACCTATTTCTCCCTAATTCAACATTATAAAATGTGTTTAATAACATTACCACACCAATCTAGAAGGTTCTTAACTTAAAATTAATGATAAACTAATGTTGTAATGTGTCCCACACATTCACATTGGTTCTTGTGCATTCGTAGGCTATGTGGACCTCATTTTAATGTTGTAAAGTGTATTTAATCACACTTTCACATTGATTTATGTGTCCAAAGCCCCATTTGACATTTACATCATCACTAATAGGATAATTAATCCATATTGTGCATCCTGAGGTTTAAATGGATCAGATACCTGAAAAAATGGCATTCCAGACCTTATTTCCTAATCTCTTGGCATCTGAGCTATCAAATTGGCCCCTGTGGGACCCATTCACCATACATGGAAAATCAGTCCCATCCAAGTGGGACCCATTTTCCATGTTTGGCGAATGAGTCCCATTTGGCTCAAATTTTGACCTTTGAGAGGGAAAAAGGTGAAATTTGAGTCTAATTTTTCTTCATGTCATCCTATGATGAGATATTAATAGGATAATAAGGCACACATGTGTATAAATAGGTTTTTTTCTACTCATTTTACATCTCTCTCATCAATCTTACATCTCACACACATACATTTTTCACATCATCTATCTTCTATCTTAAGTCAAACAAGCTAGGGCTTTCACATTGCAAGTCATCAATTGAGCTTCCTAAGACATCCAAGGGTTGATTCTACATGTTTTGTTGTAGAATTTCAAGATCATTCATCATGGAAAGGTGATTTATTCCATTTTTGCATGTGTCATTTAATTCTTTCATGATTTGGTTTAATTACCTAAACGGGGTTTGACCAAGGCAAACCCCCATGCCCTAACAATCAAAATTTCTTCTTCTTTTCTTGTGTGCTTGTAGATTTAGGTCTTTTGGAAGATTGGAAACCATTTAATATTGTATTTAAAATTCATTCAAGTCATCCCTTCATCATTCAAGGAAAAACATCAACAAAAAGTCACTTTTAGAAGGAAATACCTGTAGGAAACAAAAGTGTAGATCTAGCTACACGTAATCAAATCCAATTTTTTTTTATTCCTATAGGTGCACTAATTAACCACCCATAGAAAATGAGTCCCACCTATAGGATTGAAAAGTGGTTTTGTCAGAATTCAAAAACCTATTTCCAGGACTTTTCATTAGAAGCAGGACTAATTCACCATGCATGGTGAATCATTCCTAGTGACCATTAACAATGATTTATAAGACATTCCAAAACCTTCCAATCACATGAATCTGGCTCCAAGTGCACTCTTTTTAGTTTCATCAATTTTCGTTATCATTTGTTTGAGTTTCTAGTTCATGTTTGCAATCAACACTATGTTTTCCAACATCCTGAATTAGATTAGTTTATACATTCACTTATTTCCATTTGTAAGCATTCAAACACATCCACACACAATTCATACCCATTTCCTATCCATCCTTATATTAATCTTTATTGAAACATTGTGCATTTTGGTTCATCTTTCACCTTTTAGTTGAAATACCGTAAAAGAGCAAAGAAAGATTTGGGTACCAAAATCCTTCATTTCAAGAGTATATTGAAAAATTACTCCAAGATTATTTGATATATCTACTTCCAAGAACACAAAAGAAATTCTACTATAAGAATTCATTTTCCACATATCATAGAGTTCATGGTTATTCCACTAATGAATGTAAGGCTTTAAGTAATAAAATTCAGCATCATAGGAGTGTGGTGCTCTTCCTTGTGATGAATTACCTAATTCCTCTAATTGATACATTGATATTGATTTTACACTAGGATATTTCTCATCAATCATTTAAGCTCATCCTTATCCTGCACTAAGTGGGGGATAAGAGTTATGTAGCCTTGTCCTCGCATGTCACTTGTTGTCATCTATTTTGGCTAGTTGATTACCCTTCATGTACATATAAGAGAAAGCTTGGGATGTGGATTCCATTCCTTAAGTTGATTGGCATGTGACATACTTATTCATGACATAGCTTACTGGAAACATATGACTTGGCGTAGGGCTTTCTGAATAGGCTCTCATATCTTCTTCTACTTTAAAGAAATTGCTCACAACAATGGTGTTAGCAACTACTTTAAAGTGGGGGCATACATCGACACTCATGTTTCACTATGTTGTTTTATTTATTCTTGTGATTCATCCTTTTTTTGGTGATTTCATTGCCCATTTTATTTCCTCTGAGAGCATGATATTTTTTTGACTTGTCCTCTCTTGGAGACATTGGGCACAATGTTCCCTAAGAAGAGACCTTACATGAACTAAGAAAAATCCCTTTGAACATTCCTTACACTATTTTGCATTTACAACATCGGTTATATGGAAACCTTGCATAACACAACTTGCATGCCTGTGGTGCCATCTTGTTTGCTCATGAGTTTCAAGCATACAGATTTTTGCTTGCCTCATGAAGATCAAAGTTTATTATTTGTTTGTGAGCTCCACGTATATGAAGCTCAAAGATCATTATTGTGTGGTTCCTTATCAAAGTTATTAGGAGGTATAGGTTGGCTTTGGATATATGGGAGTGGAACAGAGGCATGAATTCCCTTAGCCACTTGAGTATGTGAGCACATACTGGTCACGTGTCCCACCCTTTCAAATACTCACCCAACGGACAACCTAAATTTCATGACTCTAGAGTGAGAATATTGTGGATACTCACCCCACGGATGACCTAAAGTTTCATGGACCCAGAGTGAGCACATTTTTGTCAAATCTAGATCCACCCATCTTATTCTTTTCTTTATTCTCTATGTCTTTGGCATTATATGTTTGTGTATCTTGTTTTACTGCAATCATACACCTTGTGCAAGTCCTTTTGTGCTCTTGTCAACTGGTTTGATGAATTATCTTAGATTCTGGGGGCGTTCCCACCTCCTTTGATCTTTTTCATCCTTTTTCATCTGCATTGGTAGTTTGGACCCCTCTTGAATGTCTACTTTAGTGTGAGTTTGAAGCAAGTTCATCCTCTCAATAAAAGGGGGGCTAAATATGGGAGTGGAAAAACTATTCCTTTTACTTGCTTAATTTCAAAATAATTAATGATAAATTGGACTTAATATCACCTTAAACTAGTGTTGTGATGTGTTTTACACATCCACATTAGGATTTTGGCACTTTTAAAGCTAAATAAACCTAATGTTTCCTTAATTTAGTGTTGTAAAGTGTATTTATTTACACCTTCACATTAAGTTTAGGATGTTTGTAAATTAAGTGGACATAATCTAGTGTTGTAATGTGTTGTACACATTCACATGGGATTTTGGGCCCTTCTAGGCTAAATAGACCCAATTTTACCTTAATTTAATATTATAAAGTAATTGTATTTACACTTAAATCACATTGGATTTTGGGCCCTCTTGCATTTATGACCTTAATATAATCATTAATAGGCCCCTAAGACCCTATATTATGCATCCCAAGGCATATTTTAACCAAAATCTAGACATAGACCTTATATAGACTTATTTTCTCATCTCACTGACACTTCAGTAATGAAAATAGGCCCTGTGGGACCCATACACCACCTTGGGCATATGAGTTCCATCCAGGTAGGACCCATATGCCATTGGTGGCATATGAGTTCCATTTGGCCTATTTTTAGGGTTTTGAGCAAGAAAAAATGGGTTTTAAGTTCAAATTTCATGTATGTTAGCCTTTGGGATCTAATAAATGGGATATAAGATAGATTTCATATATAAATGAACTTTCAAACTATTATTTCATAAGGCCTACATGTTATCAAGTCAAGCATTCAAGAGTTAAGCATTTCAAGGCTTCACAATATTGTTAGGAGAGTTTGCAAGACCATTTATAAGGCATTCAAGAGTAGATTTCTCCATCAATTGTTGCAGTAATTCAAGATCCATCATCATTTAAAGATTATCCAACATCAATAATTTTATTGAGCTAGTGTTGTGATGTAGCATTGAAGATCCAAGATCAAGCATTGTCCTACAAATCTTTTCATAATCAAGATCTACATCCTTCATGGCCATTTAATGTTGAGTTGTAGATTTTCAAGAAATCATTTACAAGGCATCATTCAAGGTATCATTGTCCATGATTCATGTTCTTTGCTTCATGTTTCATTCCTTCATTTCATTATCTCATCATTTGGTTTAATTTCCTACAAGAAGTTTGACCAAGGCAAACCCCTATTCCCTAAAAATCTACAACTCTCTCTCTCTCTCTCTCTCTCTCTCTCTCTCTCTCTCTCTCTCTCTCTCTCTATGTGATTATAGATCTAGGTGTTTTGGAGACTTGGAGATCCTTTGAAAATTAGGTTGCAAGGTTGGATAAATTAATAAATTTCTCACAAGGTTGTAATCTTCACTAAAAGGACTTCTACAGGTCCAAAATCAAAGTTTCAGATCAAGAAAGAAAGACGAATGTAAAGAGAAGACATTGAAGTCCAAGTTTAGGATTTGAAGCTCTAGAAATCCCTAACTAGACTCATATGCCAATCTTGGTGTATGAGTTCTAGTTTAGGTCATTTTTTAGATTTTTATATTTTCAAATACCCTTTTTTTATAGAAACCTATTCCTGTACAAAAATCTATATCTAGGACCGATTCGCCTAGATTGGTGTAGAGTTCCAATCAGCCTAAGTTTTAGGTTATTCAACATTTCAGGCCTCCATTCAAGCTCTTTCTTTTCTAGTTTGTTGTTTTGATTTATTTGCATTTATAGTTCATTTAGTGAAGTTTCTTCCATCATTTATTTCAATCATTAGATCTTGCATTTCATACATTTTTCCAAGCCCTAGCTTGGTGATGAACCCCTCATTAATCTCTAAACATACCCTAGGATAGTCCCTTAGCAGATCTTTTTCTTCCATTATCATCATTTGATTGAGATCTCTAGGACATCCTTGAATGTGGAGTATAGAAAACTTTGTTCCCTCAGTCCTGAAACCCCATTAGCAACAATTGTCTATGTTTCAAAAATATATAATTCTTTGATTTCTTTCTTCATTTTTTGTTTTTGACCTTTATAATATGAATGTAAAATATATTTTATAGTGGAAATATAGAAAGAATATATTATTCTTTTCTTTATTTCTTTGTATAAAGTGTTTTATTTTTTATATTATTTTTATCTATTTTACAATGGGTTCATCGAATGGTCAGATCTTTTTCAATGGTCAACCATCATTCTACCACATTCTTAACTATTGATTGTTAAAGTTAGTTGGTAATCTTCATATAGGGAATTCCTTTGTCATCAAAATTCTTCGATCTTTTATTATCTTTCTTTTATTATTTGAAACTTTTGTACTCCATGTACTAATATTGATTATACATCTAGCTATATGAACATTATATCTATGATCAATATTTAATATTTGCTTATTGTTATTTATGATCTATGTTTCATCATTGATAGTCCCTATCAATAGGTAGGTATATTCATGAATCTACCAGATGTAGTTTTGTTTGAAATTCTTATCCAATGAAAATATAAAATTTATACTTTACTATTTCCTTCACCAATTTTAAATAAGTTATTTATCTATTTGCAACTAGCTATTGTTGTGAATAGTTAGTGTATCAACAAAATATTTCTTTTATGTTTTATTTGATTTTCATTTAATTGATGTAAAATTTTATTGCATTATTCATTTTTTATATCATCTATTCATTTCATACAACAAAGTTGGCAAGCTTGTACCATATAAATATCTAATAACAAATTTATTTATGAAATACAAATTTTATATTAAGTTGAATTTCAAATATTTCCTTGTAAAAAAAAATTAAATAAAAATAATTTTCCATTGATTTTATTTTTTTCTGAATTTAAAATCTTGACAATAAAAGGCATGTCCTAAAATTTCAACTATATGAATGATTATTGTCGAGCATTAAAATAAAAATAGTGCCTTGAGATTGGGTATTCAGAATATTTGTAAGGTGTAGATTCATTAGAAGATGATTTTGGAAAATTTATTTATTGAATTCTAAGTGCATGTATCATATTGTTTACATGAAGTTTGATGAGAATGAGTAGAGCCATGTCCAATGTATTTATCCTCAATCTGTTTTATATGTATGTCTACTTAAATCTTATTTTTTTATCTTTTATATATTTTTAGCTCAAATTACTAAATACCCAAACAAGAGAAGTTGGAAAGTAAGTAGTAACAAATCACTATCTTGCTTCCTAATAGAGCTTACTACAATCAACCTAAGATTGAATGCCTAATTAACACTTACCCTAGAAGAAGGTGACTTGTATGAATTATTAAATTGCAAGCATCAAATTTACTTTATTTCAACCTTAAACCTCCATTATTTCAAGCTATTTAATTTCATAAAGACATTTGTTTTAGTTTCTCCATCATCACCTATTTTTAAAACTTGAGTTGCATTATAGCCACCATTTTAGGAAGGAGGAGGAAATACATTTTTCTATTTACATAATTCAATGTTTCAGGAAAGCCCAAGGAAGTTCATTATCACTTGTTCTAAACTCTCCTACCTATAGTATTTCTAAATAACTAAAAGAAAAGAAAGATACACAAGGTTGACTATACACCTACAAAGAAGAAATAAAAGTAAAGGAGAAAGTAATCCCAAGATTAATTAATATTAGACATAAAATTATGTAGATAAAATAGGTCTCACAATTGTAGGTATGGTAGATGTAGAAGATGTTTGTATCCCAAGTGTGTGAGAGGGAAGAACTATAGATGGATAAATGATGCATGAGTGATAAAAGAATATGTTACTTAGCCAAAGTGGACCAGAACATGATGTTAATTAGAATCCTTGTTTTGTAACAATTACGAACCTAAATACCTAAAAAAATAAGGAAACTCAAGGAAAAAGAGAGTTATAATGAAATTTTATAGTCTCCTAGACTTAAATGAAAATAATAAGAAGCAAAAAGGGTATATGGGGGACCAAAAAGTGGCTTTGCCACATTTTTCCCCTAGTGAACATAACACAAGCGTATTATATTGTGCTCACACTTTTTTTTCTTTAAATGAATAAATCAAGAAGTTGACCTAATTTGAGCTTGCCCTCTTAACAACAATTTCTAGTGTGCAACCTTCTAAAGTGTTATTATGATGTGTAATTGATCATTTAGCACCAATTTATCCACCAAATCATCACCAAAATGTCATTGTGATATTTATAAGGTCAAAGAGGTAAGTATTTTTAGTTTTTAATACAAAAATTTAATTAAATAGATTGATAGATAAAAAAAAATCAGTGGTATTTTATTGAATTTCAAGAATTAAAAATTCCCCACCAATTGATGAAAATTTGCATTTATCGATCAATGGAAACCATTGTGAAGAATAACCACAACAAACCTCTCCCATATTTCCTTGACATCCTACTAAGACACAAGAAAATATATTAGGGAAAAGAGGAAAACAATAAAATAAAACTTGAGGTAATAATTGGAAGGTTGATAGATCCATTAGGAACAAACTCCCATAGGTCTACCCACAGTAGTTCACTAGAATTAATAATCTCTCGTATAGTATTTGTGAGTGGAAAATCAACACTTGATTGAAGAAGAGGAAATAACAAAAAGAAAATTAAGTAGAAAATTTATCTTATGAGAAAAAAATAAACTATTGAAATTTAACTTGTGTGCATTGTTCACTGATCCAAGAACTAATGTACCCATACATAATGCTTGTAAGAGGTTCCATATCCATTGGTAGCACCACCAACGGATAAGGAATAATTTTTGGGATAGCTGGTAATTTTTTACCACCCTCCATACAATGAAAATGAAGTGGCATAATACCTTTTGAGAAAACTTTATTGTGTGTTTGTCCTTAATTAGATTCTAAATTACTTAAACATGTGACATTTATAGGGTAGAGGTGGGAGCACAATGTGCCTAAAACTAGGAAATGCAACTCCTTGCTAGACTAGAGTTTGAGCATGTCACTATCCCTCCATTGTGAAGGAAGGTGTTGACTTTGACACCGCAAAATCCATTAGCTCCCTCAATTAAAACCTTTAATAACATGCTATACTTCTAGAAAAGGGTGATGTGGGAAAGACTTTTAGGTATCGACCTTCAGCTCACTTATAAACCAAAATTGTAAATGTCTTTGTGCTTATGGGTTTAATGATGATTGTGATGCACATGGCCAGCAACAAGACACATCTATATTGATTAGATTGTCATGATAGATGAGTTTTTGATCAAACATTTGACATTGACGAATGGGTAAATTTGAACGAAGTAAAATTCAATTTATTTTATTTCATTTTGTTGGTTAACAGATTTGTCACTTTAATTTATACTCTATTTTCCCAAAACAATGACAACCTGGCCAACAGTTGAGTCACTTGTAATGATTGTTGCAAGTGCTTTCTACTTATTTTACAAGCCACAACTACCATTGGATGATTTGTAATGAATGACAACAGGGTATGCTTTTTAACCAGAAAGTAGAAAAAGGTACACTAACACCTACTCATAACCATGAAGTAGATGTGAATGATTGATTACAGAATTGAGTGAATGCAGAAAAATAATACAAAGTTCATTTGCTCAACACCCACGAACAATACTCAAGAATAGAAAGAATAATAGACTTCATGATTTCAACAAATGGATTAATTTCTGAAATTAAAGTTTCAGGAATAAACACATATACAATTTATCATAACAAAATGAACACCGAAGAGTCCTTAAAAAGACTCAAAGTTCAATTGCAATGAAAGGAAACATTGCAATGAAAGAAAACAAACACACAGATCTAAAATATTTCCTTTATTCTCCAATCTCAAAATCAGAGTTCACAAAATAGACACTTCTGAACAATATAACTGTGAGAAAAGAAGAATGAACTGCTCTATCCTTCCCTGAATAGCTGAGAAAAATATAGAAGAAAAAGATCCCCAAAGATTGAAAAATTTACAATAAATAGACCCCAAAGAAAGAGTCCTTTTGTTCCTGCCCCCGTTTCTTGAAATTAAATTTTATTTATTCAAAGAAACTTTCTTTCCTTTGCCTTCACAAATTCGTAACTGATTCTTGAATCTTGATTTTTCCTTTAATTTGTAAACTCTCCATATCCCAGTTAACTTTATTTTCTTTCATTTGTTTAATTTGTATGCCAAACCATCCTAATATTTGACCTCTCACACTTTCCCAGCTCATTGATGAAGTTCTGAATAGAAAGGCAGACAAGGTAGACTGCGATCTTCAACTATGAGTTCGCCCAAATAGATACTCTTCTTGCTGATTACAACAATCAGCTGGTACAAACCCTATCTTGTTTTATCTCAATCTATTCTGTTATTAAAGAACACCATTGATTTATGTATTTTGCAGAGAAAAGGTAGTCCCAGTCGAGAGAAATTGGGTTCTGTACAAACCAATCTCACCTCTGCATCGGATGCATCTGCTCAGTTACTTGATTTTTTGTTTCTATGTTTTGAAAGAGCAATTTCTAGAATCTGTAGAATCAATAAAAAAGCTACCTCGAGCAGCCCCAATATGTGTAATTTTGCAGGTTTGTTTTAGTGTTTACTTGATTTGCATGCAAGACATAGGCAATAATATTGATTACATAGTTCCAACATTTTATTGTATATCTTGGATTTGAATATGTACAAGACACTTGTTATACAATATTGGATGTAACAACTTTCTTTTTCTTTTTTAAATTATTTTCCATGAAAAGGTACCTTATATATAGCTATAACGGAACAAATACACTAATCCCAGTGAAGCATTTCAATTCTCATCATTTAGATTTGCATTTCTGCATGCGTTTAAAACTCAATCAAAATCTTACACTATGCAAGAATTTTTAGAGAGAAAGGAATTCAGAGCATTTTTAAAAACAAATCTTACACTGTGCAAGAATTTCGGAGAGAAAGGAATTTAGAGCAATTTTAAACAGTTGGGTCACTCGTCATCAAATTTATCTTCTTCCACTGATCCACACACAGACGGGAAAAGATGGTGGAGCAACAACCTCAAATGTTTCAACTAAAAAAGGGCGATTTGCATTTGACAGTCACCAATTTGGGCTGCACAATCACCTCTTTATAAGTTCTAGATGCACAAGGTACTGAGCACCAACCAAACTGCATTTCTCCCTTTTCTGATATCTACCCCATGTTCATGAATACTTTCTAAGAATTTTCTACGTTAGATCAATTAACGGAATTGAGGCCTTGAAACATAATTTATTCGAATTTGATATACGCTTGCAAGAAGTAAATTTATCTTCAACTTGTACCATTTGGTTTTGGCTGTGTTCTCTTCACTTATGATCTATGGACAAGATTTGCAGGTTGTTTGCAATGTTTGGATTGTACGTCCTTGTAATTCACTGTATTAGTTTTATAGTCTGCTCGTATGATTTTAGAATCTTTTTTTGAAGGAAGAGTTTTTTAAAATTCATCATTTTCTAGGTTTTTAAGTAATGAGAAATGATAGATGGGTTCCATATCCAATGTTAATTTTAGTTTCTGTCATGCATTAATTTCATAGGTTGTTTGTCGGATTATCTTGGGATCTTCTATTTTTCTTTCATAGTTAGTCTTAAGTGAGGGTATAGACATCCTTTTAACTCTTATCAGCTATGCTTGGATTGCTCCTTTAAGAGGTTATGAGCTCTGATGCAGGGGTGCTTAAGTGTTAAAATTAACTAACACAAATTTCTCCTACAGGTCAGAGTGCAAAGGGAAATTTTTACTTAAACTATTGTAATCTCATTAACCAACCTACTAATTGCACTTTATTCTATGCTATTTCAGAAGATATGGACAGCCATAAAACATCTTATTATGAATTCAAACACCTTGGAAAATTCACCATTGAGAAACTAATAATTATACTATAAGGCTTACAGAAAACATGTCATAGGAGAAGTTTAATTTAGTAAACTTCAGCTCTGAATTTCTTCCTGTAAGATGACCCTAAATTCAAATTTGAACCACACCCAACCATAATAAGAAAACTCCCAAAAATAATCCTGATATTGAAATGGAGATCTACAACCTCTATTTTTGAGCTCACGCCTCACGGTGATGTTTTTCTTTCCACATAGTTTCTTAGTGCAAATCCCTTTGCTCAACTAGAAAACTCTACTATATCTTGTGGCAGATGCTGCACTCCTAGTTAATACTCCATATCTAGAGGAATTAGAGTGTCATGGAATGTTGTCTGCTGATTCAGATACCAGATCACCTTTGTAACTGATTTTTCCCCTTTTTTCTCAAGAAACAATGATTTATTGTCTTTCATGTCCACAGATATGCATAGCTACAGGTAGTGGAGGATTAACAAGCTTCGTTGAATTAAATTTTTGACAAAATATCAGTACTTGATGCAGAACAGCAAACACAAATAAAATCTTTGTTATTATTATTTTTCTTCTATCTTTTTTTTTCTGGTAAAGCGGATTTCTATAAAACCAAGGGTGCTCCTGCATCAGCTACCCATAATCATTTCACTGTAGATCCTCATCACTGTTTTGCTAGAGTAACTCATAGGTGGGTTCCATGGTCTTTGTTGGTTCAGTTTGGGTTCCTTCATGCATTGATATTGATGGGTTTTTTCCTCTTTGTTTTCTTAAATTTGTTTTGACAATCATTTGTTTTTCCTAGTAAATCTTGAGTGACATATGAGTCTATGACCCTCTTTAACTCGTTTGGGATATGGTTGAACTAATGTCTTAAGATGAGCATGCATCACACTTCTATGTACTCTATAATTATTATACCACAATCAGACCACATGTTTGTTGTAGTTAGAGGCTATACCTTTCTGTAGTGAGTGGGGGACTTACACTTTGGTTACACTTGTGATAATATCTCACATTACATGTAAACATCCAATCTTTTTGGGATGGATTAATTATTAGATCATACATTAAATTTATGTTTTTTTAGGTTTTTTTTGTGGGTATGATTGTATTCCAATTTTGAATTTTCCTTAACTATTTTGCTATTCATGTTGTGTCAGGGTAATTAGGCAGATGTTGTGTTGAGTTTTGACACACTCACTTCTAATATGGTAAGTCCACCTTTGATTAGGGTAATAAGCTACCTTTCTCTTTCTTATTTGAAATGAGTAAATTTTAACATCCATACAGATTTTGACTGTTGATATCTATTAGCAAATTGTAAAATCCTTATAGATATTCACTTCATAATTGGTTTTACTTTTAATTGGTAATTTGATCTGTCAAAAAATTGTAACATCCTTGCAAATCTTGACTATTGATATTTAACTTTAATTGGTAATTACACGCATACCATGTTATTTCATTGATGGGGGAATGCACTATTAACACATGGAGCATCCCCAATTTGGATCATCATCATCATCATAATTGTGCTTCCATGCTACTAGATTTTGGTCCATGGGGTTGTTTTAAATATTCCTAATGAATATGGTAGATGTGAGCATTTAAATAGTTTCTTGTTTTAAATTTATAACATATTCTTTTAAGAGAATAATTTAATAAATATTAAATATTCATTTACAAACCATGAAAACAAACTTCAAACTTTATAGTCAAAGTATCAGACCATATAAATCTAATAATATGTTTACAACTTGAAAATCTACATCAAAAAACAACCTAGATAGACATTAATTAAAAACATAAAATTTCCACAGCCCACCTCCAGCAATGGTGCCACCATTGCAAGATTTGTAGACATCAATGCACAAGCCTGCACTAATTTTATTAATAATAGATGAAGTAAACATTATCTATATTTAGAAGGCCTACAAAAGAATGGCCTGGTCATTATTAAGTTTCATGTATCATCACAGATAATGTTATGCAATAGTACTAGATTATATAAAAATAATACTAGATGGCTCCAAGAACGTTAAGGCAAAAAAGATAAACCAAAAGCTACAACACTATCAATGATTGATAATGAAGACAAATCCTCTTACCTCCAGCAATTTTGGCACTGGATACTTCCTCCTCCTAATTTTAATTCCAATTCCTCAAAACATTGCATCCATTGTCATAAATTGACCCATCTCTATACCATACTCTTAATCCTTGGCCCTATTTTCAGATTATTTTTCATTAATTCAGCTTGCTGTATTGTGTTTTTGCATCTTTGACTTTGACTTGATCAATCATTTGCATGTAAAAGATGACTCAAAGAAGATCCTTTCCCAGGTTTCTTCTAAATGATACGAAGAATAATTATTTGATAGCTTTACCTTGCTATCAATTATTAGTGGAAGGGCATGCATTACATAAATTATAACAAATTCCCTAGAGAAGTGTTCATAACTTGTGAAATTTTGAATATGATTATGATACTTGTTCGGTTTGCCTGTTTGTTTGAGCATTAAGTTTGCATAAATTTATTTTTGGTATTAAATTTAAATATATAGTTTTTTTGTGCAAGGAGCTTTTGCACATCAAGACTTAATAGGACATAAGGGTACAAATCAAAGGTGGTGATATGCAAGTGAATGATTTCTTCCCTCTCTTTTATGCATAGCTTGTTTCAAATGAAAATAGGGAAAATCCATTAGTCATAGGATTTTCTAAGGTTTTGTTGGACAATGCAGTGGATGATTGCTAGCAGAGGTATAGTTCATTGTGAAATGCCAAGAAGCAAATGAGTTCAACAATGGTTACAATTATGGGTCAATCTTTCAAAGAAGAACAAAATTTTACTATTCCTTTATAAATTTTAGGCCATTTTAAATATGGGTTGTCAATTTCTTCAAAGTCAATGAAATCCATATTGTCGTGGGATTTTATTATTAGGATTGAGCCTACATATCAAGAATTGGAAGGAAAAGACATACCCAAGCTCGAGAAAGAATGTGTAAGGGCAACTGTAATAGCTAGAGAAGTCTTACGAATTAAATAACCTGTATACACACAAACTCCAACACTGTTCTTGGATTTTACAATCAAACTTTAAGCGGTTCTTCATCAAGAAGTTCCAAAAGGTTGTAATACATTTGCTTATGTATTAGAAGGCAAGAGAATTTCTGAGAATGTTGATGCATCAAACATTGTTGTTCATCACATTGTTTTTTTTCCATTATACAACTACAAATCTATTTCTAATTTGATTCTAAATTTCTCGAAGATGTTTCAATTACTGCTGATGATGTAAATGCAATGGTTATCAGAATGTAAAACAGAAAACTCCTTAATAAAACGCTGAAATTTTTTCTAGGTGTCTATATAATTCTATCAGTGTATTCCTTGGGCCTCCTCTGGGTGCAAGTGCTAGTTTTTAAAGACTCTCCATATCCCGATTAACCAATAAAATTGACTTGCTTGAGATGACGGTGGGGTATCTAATTGTCCTCATTACATAGCTTACACAACTTATTTTTGCTTTGTCATTTGGTAGCTTTTTCTGAATTTCCCCGATGAACTCCTCTATAACCGCTCCCCTATGCGGTGTTCAATAAATCTGTGGCAGTTAAATTTGGAATTGACAGCTGGATGTCTTCGTCTATGTCATCAACGATATCACTCAAGATGATGTCGTCTTTGGTGACCTTTGATATACTTTCAACCATGTTTCAGACATCTTGCATTCGCTGTGTAATTCGCTTCTCTGAAGAACCTTTCCTTCCTAACCAAGGCTTATAGGAAAACTACTAGCTTTCGAAGCTTCTATGTATTATGTAAACGGCCTTCTCCTAGCCTCTTTGTTATTTTGATTCCTGAGATCATCACGGCGAAAACTTCAGAAGACTTCCCTTTGCAGCATTATAAAATTCTCTTGATAATATGTTTACATTGATCTATGCCAAACTGATTGATATCGGCCTTCAGAAAGAAGATGTCAGCGTATAATATTTGAACAACAATCACCAAATCGATGGCTTTGACGGGATAACATTCTTTGATACATTTCTTTGTTACGCCATCTTACATTGCCACAAACAAGCTGCATTTTATGTTTTTAGTTTTATTGAATGCACTCTGGGAACCCATACAAGCATTTTTTATAACATTAATTTCAATGAACACTAATTTTCAAAGTCATCGACTTCTCTCCATTCTGCCTAGCTTCGTATGCTTTGTGCAATTCATAAACCACAGCCTTCTAATCCCTTTTGAAACAAGTAAATGAGTTCATCATTGTAAGAGACAAGCAGCTTCTCCCTGCTTTGAATAAGCCAGACCTGTGCTATAAAATGCCGATAAATATCGCTTGAGTCTCGCGGTTTGATTCAAATCAGAGAGGTGGCATTTTACTGTGGCGAAGTCTTTGTTTCTATGTAAACTCCTTATATCTGAGAATTTCCTTATAATTCCTATCCTCCATCTTTTGGAACGATAATTGTTTCATCGCTCAAGCATAAACATGGCTGTTGTTGTGATGCGCAAACAATTATAAAAGGATCCTCGAAGATGTAGACTATATTCCAGGGGTCTTATAATGAACACAAATCTTCAAAGAATTCACATGGATGATAAATTTAAAGAAAACTAAAGTAAAATCACCTCTCCACGGTCCACATGGTATGCTACACGAACAACAGCGATGACGCCTCAAGCTATACAGACGGCCTCTTGCACATGGTTTCTGTGATGAGAAGTACCCCTAGACTCTAAAATAGTCGGCCTTTAAACTCATCCCCATAACTGCAAAATTGCTTGGCGAGGAATCGAGGATGTCATGTAACTCCCGGCGGCATCCATCATTGGTTAACATGCCTTGTCAAGCCTTCCACATTGCGCATACATGCATCAGGGCAATTATAAATTTAATTGAAATTTCCATTTCATTTTACTCTGATGTGCACGAAATGGGAGAGAGACGGCAAGATAAAATGGCAACTCAATTTCTGCTTCCACGTTTGATGTATACTCATCTTGCAAGGAGCCATTCTGGTTTATGCGCCATCTTTCATTGATATCGAATAGCCTTTAATATTATTGGCCTTCATATGACAGACACTCAGCAATAAATTTAATCACACCATTATTATGCCTTACGCAAGCCCCTCCAAGGAGTGGGTCGAGAGCTTATCGTCATATTTTGTATTAGGCGGGCAATCCATGCTTTCTTCAATGCAGGCCGCGATCGAGAGGATGCTGACAAAGGTTGCAGAGAACGGTGGTAGCGGCAAAGAAGCCCGATTTTCAAATAGCATTGTCGGGGAGTCGGGCAATTTTCAAATGTTGGATCTGGAAGGAGAAAAAGTGTGGAGAAAATGATTAAAAAAAGAGCAGTTAGAAACAGAGCATAAACAAGAAAACAGGGGACATTGAATTGTTGCTGCAGCGAAAAGATTTCTATTAATATGAGTGCAGATTACATAAACAGATCAGATACAGGGCTCTCTTGAGTTCTCCTGTCTGATCTGATCACAATATTCCAAAACCTTACATTAGCCCATGTTTTATAGTTTACAAGGGCGGTTACATAACTTGCAGTGCAAGGCAAGTAAAATCCACAATGTTTAAGCGGTGTACAAGACTCCAGTAAGGCGGTGGGCAGATGCTTCCAGCAAGGCGATGGAGATAGTCGATCAGGCTAGGCATTACCGCTTTCATTATCCCCCTTAATGCTTAGTGTAGTAACACGCAACAAATCTCTGATTTTAGTAAAATTTTCCATTGAAATAGTTTTGGTAAATATATCTGCAAGCTGATCACTAGTCTTACAAAACTATAGTTCAATCTTTCCATATGTAACAAGATTTCTAATGAAATGATGGTGGATATCTATATGCTTGGTTCAATTATGAAAAGCTGGATTCTTTGTGATAGCAATAGTAGAATTATTGTCACAATAAACAATTGTAGGTTTATTTTGTTCGTCTCTCAAATCTGCAAGTATTCTCCTTAACCAAATTGCTTGACAAGTTGTTGACGTTGCTGCAATGTACTATGCTTCTGTTGACGATAGTGATACAGTTGCTTGTTTCTTTGAACACCAAGAAATTGCACCTGATCCCAGGCTGAATACATATCCTGATGTACTTTTCCTGAGTATCCTTTTTATGACACAAAAGTGAATTTTACTTGGATTTTACATAAATCTTGACACTAGACTGAGTGCATACATGATGTCAGGTCTAGTTGTAGTAAGATACATAAGACTGCCGACTAAACTTCTATATAGTTTTGTATCTATCTTTTCAATATCATTATCTTTGGCCAACTTTAAATTTACATCGAAAGGTGTATTCATAGGTTTGCAAATTTTTATTCTAAATTTATCAATTAGATCAACTGTATACTTTTCTTGTGAAATAAAACTTCCACCCTTAAACTTTCTAACTTCTATTCCAAGAAAGTAATGCATCAAGCCCAAATCAATCATTTCAAATTCACTTTTCATAGCTTTCCTTAATTCTTCTATCAATACTTCACTATAGCTTTGGTAAATATATCTGCAAGCTGATCACTAGTCTTACAAAACTATAGTTCAATCTTTCCATCTACAACAAGATTTCTGATTAAATGATGGTAGATATCTATATGCTTGGTTCGACTATGAAAAACTGGATTCTTTGTGATAGCAATAGTAGAATGATTGTCACAATAAACAATTGTAGGTTTATTTTGTTCTTCTCTCAAATCTGCAAGTATTCTTGTTAACCAAATTGCTTGACAAGTTGCTGATGTTGCTGCAATGTACTCTGCTTCTGTTGATGATAGTGATATAGTTGCTTGTTTCTTTGAACACCAAGAAATTGCATCCAATCCCAGGCTGAATACATATCCTAAGGCACTTTTCTTGAGTATCCTTTTTACGACACAAAAGTGAATTTTACTTGGATTTTGCATAAATCTTGACACTAGACTGACTACATACATGATGTCAGGTCTAGTTGTAGTAAGATACATAAGACTACCAACTAAACTTCTATATAATTTTGTATCTATCTTTTTATTATCATTATATATGGCCAACTTTACATTTACATCCAAAGGTGTATTCATAGGTTTGCAATTTTTCATTCTAAATTTATGAAGTAGATCAACTATATACTTTTCTTGTGAAATAAAAATTCCACCCTTAAACTTTCTAACTTCTATTCCAAGAAGTTAATGCATTAGGCCCAAATCAGTCATATTAAATTCACTCTTCATGGCATCCCAGATTCTTCTATCAATACAGTTTCACTATTTCCTGTGTAAATGAGATCATTAACATATAAACATTTAATAAGTAAATCATTGGTACCTTTGGATTTGATATAAAGTGTAAGTTCACTTTCACTCCTTTTGAATCCATTCTTCTGAAAATAGTCATCAATCCTATTATACCAAGCTCTTGGTGCTTGCTTAAGACCATAAAGAGCCTTGTTCAATTTGTAAACTTTATGCTCTTGTCCTGAAACCACATATCATGGTGGCTGCTCTACAAACACTTCTTCATTTAAGAAACCATTTAGAAAAGCTAATTTAACATCAAACTTATATACTAACCACTTGGATTGAGTTGCAAATGCAAAACTATTCTTGTAGTATCCAACCTTGCTATAGGAGTATAAGTTTCATTGTAGTCCATACCTGATTGTTGTACAAAGCCTTTGGCCACCAATCTTGCTTTGCGTCTTTCAATGGATCCATTAGCCTTATACTTTGTTTTATAGACCCATTTTAGTCCAATAACATCCTTTTTCTGGTGGAAATTTTTTGCTAACTCCCATGCTCCATTTCTTTTGATTGAATCTATTTGCTCATCCATGGCTTTAATCCAAACCTCATTTTTTACTACATCTTCAAATTTTCATGGTTCTACTTGAATATGGGCCAAAGCAAAATTCAAAACTGAATCAAGACTAGTAGTTCTTTCATAAATTTCTTTGAGAGTTTTTACCTTCCTTGGAGGAGGACTCGAACTCTGTGGAGATTCTAATGATGGAGATGCTTGAGGGGAACTTGATCCACCACTTGTGCTAAGAGGCTGAGATGGAACATCTTGTTCTTCATTCCATTTCCATGCATTCTTTTCAGCAAAAATTACATCTCAACTAACTATCAAGCTTTATGTTGCTAGATTATATAACCCGTAACCCTTAGTTTCTTCACAATACCCAATAAAAATGCATTTTAAACTTTTATTATCAAATTTTCATCTCTTTTGCTCTGCAATATGAGCATAGGTAATACATCCAAATACCTTAAGATGAGCTACACAAGGATTTCTTCCACTTCATGCTTCATAAGGAGTTATCTTCTTCACACTTGTGGTTGGAAATCTATTTAGCAAGTAAACAGATGTAGCTATAGCTTCAACCTAGAAAGTATTTAGAAGATCCTTGGCCTTGAGCATGCTTCTAGCCATCTCTACTATTGTACGATTCTTCCATTCAACTACTCCATTTTGTTGAGGAGTATAACTTGCAGTCAGTTTCCTGTGAATACCATTTCTTTTGCAAAAGTCTTACAATTCATTTGAAGTAAACTCCCCCCTCTATCTGTACGTAGAGTCTTTAAGAAATAACCACTTTTCTTTTTTACATAAGCTTTAAAACGTTGAAATATAGAAAATTCTTTCGACTTTTCTTTAATAAAGTATGCCCAAACTTTTATGCTAAAATCATCAACAAAAATAAGAACGTACCTATTTTTGTTGAGAGATAAGGTCTGCATTGGACCACAAATATCAGCATGCATGAATTCAAGAGGTACTCTTGCTCTCCAAGCTTTTATGTTGGGAAATGAGTCTCAGTGTTGCTTAACAATAATGCAACCTTCACAAACTTGATCATCTTTTTCAATAAGGGGTAACCCTTTTACCTTTTGCTTTTGGTAAAATGGTTTTGACCCTTGAAAATGAAGGTGTCCATACCTCATATGCCATATCCATGACTCATTGTCTAGGATTGCATTCAAAGCTTGAGTTTCCCTATATGCAATTCCAAGAGGAAAAAATATATTTTGTAGCATACCAACTTTTTCTACAATTTGATTGCTATCAGTTTTATCATAAACAACACATTCATTGTTTTGAAAAACAATAGAATACCCTTTCTCAATAAGTTGTGCAACACTCAATAAATTATGTGTTATTCTTAGAAAATACAACACATCATGTATATATTTTTCCATACCTTGTTTAGTTTTGACAAAAAAAATTCCTTTGCCCAACACTTCAACTTCTTTGTCATCTCCCAATGGCACATTTTTTTTTGGAGACTCTTCCATCATCACAAATATATTCGTTTTCCTTGTCATATGGTTACTACAGCCACTATCTAGAAGCCAAACATTATCAAAAATCTCTTTTGTAACATCACATGTAGAAAACAATGTTTTGCACTTGTTTTTCTTTAGAAAAGTTAGCATGTGACTTATTCCTTTTCCAACAATCTCTTTCATAATGACTAAATTTTTTGCAATAATTACACTGCACTTGTGATTTGTAATAACTTTGGTTACCTCTTTCATTATTGTTGTAGTATCTTCTTCTTTTATATAGCCTCTGCCTCATCCACTATTGCTCTCTTTACTTTCATTGTCTCTTCTTCTAAATCTTCCTAATAGTTCACCAAACTTCTCTTTATTTTTTTAAATATTTAACTTTGATTGAAATTCCCATTCAATAGAATTTTAATAGGTTCAATTCATCCTTTGCTCATGTATTTGAAGAGACTCCATAAGTTCATTTACTGATAATGACGTTAGATCCTTTAACTCTTCAATAGCCATTACAATGGGATCAAATTTCATAGGAAAACTTCTCAATATTTTTTCTACTATTTTATGATCTATTAGGGTATCTCCATAAGATCTAATATGAGTTACTAAACCCATGACTCGAGTAAAAAGGTATTGCATAGATTCAGAATCTTTCATAAAAATATTTTCAAAATCTCTTCTAAGCATTTGTAGTTTGAAAAATTTTACTTTATTTGTTCCTTGGAATATATTTTGTAAAAGATCCCAAGCTTGGTTTGATTTTGTTATAGCAGAAATTCTTGGAAATATTGTCTCATGTACTGCTTGCTAAATGATGAAGAGAGATTTTTCATCCTTCTGTATGTTTTATTGAAGTTGATCTCATTGTGCTTGTGTCCAAGAGGCAAGTGTTTGAGCATCTATAGGTTCTAAATAGCCATTCTCAACTAAATCCCATAAACCTCGAAAAATAAACAATGCTTTCATTTTGATGCTCCAAAAATCATAATTCTCTCCTTTGAACAAAGGAATTTGAGGCTATAGACTATTGCTAATAGTTTCCGTATTTTAAAAAAACAAAATAGAAAATTATTGTACTTATCTCTCCTTTAAAATGCCCAAATTTGCTCCTTTAGGCAACTACACTTTCTACAATGTTTGCTTTCAAAATTTTTGGAGAAATCTTTTTTTCTCTATTATATCTTCTGCTTCACACTGCTATTGTTTCACACAAAATAAATTCTTGCAACCAAACTAGGCTCTGATACCAACTATTGGATCTGGAAGTAGAAAAGGTGTGCAAAAAATGATAAAAATAGAGCAATTATAAACAAAGCATAAACAAAAAAATAGGGGACACAAAATTGTTGATGCAGCAAAAGGATTTCTATTAATATGAGCATAGATTATATAAATAGATCAGATATAGGGCTCTGCTGAGTTCTCTTGTCTGATCTTATCAAAATATTCCAAAACCTTACATTAGCCCATGTTTTATAGTTTACAAGGGCAGTTACATAGCTTGCAATGCAAGGCAAGTAAAACACCAGATTGTTCGATGGATAAGGATCCACATTTGCAGATAATCCAAAATGTTTAAGTGGTGCAGAAGACTCTAGTAAGGCAGTGGGTAGAAGCTTCCAGCAATGCAGTGGAGATACTCGGCCAAGCTAAGAATTATCGCTTTCATGAAACTCCCGAACCTCTAGTTGGTTAAATGAGGAGTTTAGGAACTTGTAAAATTACCAACAATGAAGAGGAGTCAGGTGTTGGTGCATAAATGTTTGAATTTAATAAATCCATAAGTGTACTTCTAAAAGTTAAATGTTTTTAAGGATATTAATTTCCCTAATATCCCGACAACAATTTAACTTTTATAAATTTGAAGTCGAGGATTTGAAACCATGTTTGGGCTGAGAGACAAACTTTCATATCTTTCACACAACAACTCTGATTTACACAAAATTTGGACAAGATGATGATTAGTCTCCTCTAGACAAAACCCAAAAAGAAATTAACTTCGAGCAACAAAAATCTCAAATTTTACTCAATTTACAAATTTTTGGTAAGGAAAATGTGAAGCTTTAAATATGACAATTGGTAAAGTATTTGAATGTGAAGTATTGCCAGACTGGGTGGAATGAGGATAGAAATGTGTCCATAAGAGGGATTTGTACCAGCTTGTACATATTTTGATGGCTTTTTTTATGGCTTGGTAGGTTCGAGGAAACACACAGGAATGCACAAAAGTTTTAAAATTTTGAGTTTCAAATTTTGGGTAACACATTTTAAAATTTAGGATTAGCTAAATTACTAGAGGGTATGTGCAACATCACCATGGAAAAAACAAGCCCTTAAGTGGCAAAAAATTGAGAAAAATTAGAGTTAGGAAACTTGACATAAAAATTTGAATAAGTTATCTATATTATTTCTGTAAGAGTAGAATTTTTAGAAAATTGAATTAAGATTTGTAGAAAATTGAATTTAGTTTATAAACTACTAATTTTATTTTAAAGAAATAAAAATATATTTGGTAAAAATTTAAATTTAATTGCAGTAGTACTTAAATTTCAGGGAAAAAGTAAGAAGTAAGTGTCTGTCTGACCACCCTAACCACAATAAAATGATAATATTTTTTATAATATTTTAGGCATAAGTAGAGGACTCATGTCCAGATGTCTAACCACCTTAACTTTGTCAAAATTCATGAAATTATTATTATTATTTTTAATTCTATAGTATGCGAAGCATATAATGTGATGCATGTTTTGGATTCAAAAGATGTGATACCATTTGAAAGTTATAGATGTTTGTCAATTAGCCTATCAATCAAGACTTTAGTTGTAATTCAAATAGAAAATAAATAATAATTATTTATTAAATTCAAAGTAAAGAATAATTTATATCAGTGGAAAGCTGAGAATCTCCTTTAAAAATCCTTTTCATTTCATCAATTTTGGGTTAAAAAAAGTCATCAGCCACATAACCTACACATACCCCCATCATATCACCAATTTTTGACCCACAATGATCCTACACATACCCTAGATTTATTGTATTAATATTTTAGATTCATATTGTTCACCATATATCTAGCGACCCTCCACCTCTTTCTTACATGACAATGGCAAGTCCACAGGTATGTAACTAGTAAATAAATAATAAATATGGTATAGTTGAATATTTTAAACAAATATAATTGGTAATATTAAAACACACATTGGATATTGAATAGGTTAATGTTGGGCCTTTGATATTAGCACTTAGTAGTTGGAGTGGCCATACATCTTACATTTTAAGGTAATCTCGAGTATTTTTAATCATTAAGTGTTTGTAAAATAACTTTAGGTAGATTTGGAGCATGTTTCCATAATAGTATCATCTTGAATGCATTTGATAGAGGTATGAGTCAAATTAGAAAATTTCATATTATATTTGTTGCTTTATATGTGTATTAGTGAAAATTTGAATTATATTTATTTGTAGTTTAATTGGTATTTTAATGTTCTCAAAAATAAAGGTTTTGTTGGTTATCTTGGGAATGTCATTTCAAGGTTTATTTAAGCAAATGTTTATATGCATATTAGGCTAATCCCTTTATTTATTTTGGGTTTGGTGAAGGTGAAAGGATATTTCCCCTTTTCCATTGCTTCAAATGTATTTTACTTAAAATCTATTGATTTTTTCACCACTAAAATGGTTAATTAGCATAGTATTGATAGTATATTAATTTAAATGAAAAACTTAACTAGTTGGATTAAATATAATTTTGTTAAGATCGATCTTGGAGGAAACTTGAATTTATTTTGTAGGGTTCAGTTTTCTATATTATAAATTTTAATGGATCAAATGACTTCCTTGTCAACTTGAGTAGATTTTTATTATTTTATTTATCTTTGCAGGTGGAGTAATTCTTGGTCTACCTTGGTTAAAAATGTCTATGCGACCTTCCTATGTTTTTGTAAGAGATTATTTAATATTAAATTATTTATTTCAATTTATTTGTTGAGTGGTGATGTTATTGTTAATTTTGGCATTTAGATGGTTTAAGCAATTTTAACTCTTTTTCTTTTGGATGCACTATTTTATAAGTAATTTTTTTTGACCTTCTTGGTTTAGGATTCTTGGAGAGGGAATGAACACATGCCACCATTTTATTGGTTAGAGCATGTGAATTCTAGTTGGGTTTTCTGTAACCCTATGTTTAGATTTGTATTATAATAAATTGTCTACCTTGACAATTTCAGAGAAGATTTTTCTCCCTCCTATGTGCTTGGACATAATTATGTACCTAATTTCCTAAATTATGTGTTCCATGTCCCATTTTAACATTTATCAGAAAATCAAATGTGCAAGATCAAAATATGCATTTAATATTTTACTCCTGACACTTTGGATCTTAAGAAAAGTGAGATCAAGTCTAGGGTGCCTTGTGCCTTAGACCTATTAAAATATCTCCAAATTCAAAATATGTCGATGTCAATAATTTATTATCTAATCCTAACTTTTAGTTATCAAGATTTATTTTTTGGGAAATTAGAGTATTTGCATATAAATACATAATATTTTTACAATTTTAAAGAACAAGAATTTAATGAGAAAATATTTTGAGTAAAATACTTCAAAAATCAATTCAAGAACATAATTTTCTTAATTATTGTAGAATTTCATCATCCAAGCATCATGCCAAGTTTTATGCGAGTTTTCTAATGTTTATGCATGCATTTTATTTTTGAGTACTAATGCATGTAGGTCTTCAAGTCAAATCATTTCAAATTGCAATGAATCCTTAAAGGTGATGAGGATGACTTTAGTCCATCAAGCAGATCATATTTAAGTGGTGATTCATACAAAGTTGTTAAATTGCTACTTATTATCATTTAGCCTCTATCCCTCAAAAGGATAATCTCTCTTTATGATCAATTTTTCAATTGTGGGGGTAGAAATACCAACATGGGGTTTTCAACTAAGGTAAGTGCCTATATGGCTCAACCCTTCCCCTCTTATGTGTGCAAGTTATAGATCTAAAGAGGATTGGAAGAAGATTGAAGATAATTTGTTCATTCTGTTAGATGGGGTTTAGAAATCAAATAGCATAGACAAAAGTGACAGCTAACACTTCTAAGCTATAAAACCTCATCCAAACAAGAGAAAACAAATAATGAAGAGAATAAGAAATACAAAACATAAAAGAAATCACTCCCCATTATAGTTTGATTCTTTCTCTTGCTCTCCTTCTTCTTGTTATGCAACTTTGCCCTCAGATTTGTTGAAACACTTGTGCAAAACCTGCAAATGGTAGCAAGAAAGTTGGAGAAAAATAGCTGTTAAAATCAAAATGGAGAAGGAAGGTTGCTTTTATAGACAACCATTGGAATGGACGGTTGAGATTAATCTTCTAGAAAGATTCCAAGATCAATGGATGAGAATGCATGAGAGAGATGTTACAAATGGATGGTTGAGATTAAGTCTCAGAAAAGATGCCAAGATCAATGGATGAGAATCGATGCACCAAGAATATGCCATGCATGGAAAAGCTATGACATTGACGGCTATGACGCCTGATAGCTATGACAGACATGCAAGGCATGCAGGCTATGACAGAAATGAATGTTATGACAGAGGATTATGACAGAGCATCTTTGACTAGGTGGAGGTGCATAAATAATTTATTTTAAATTATTTATTCAAAATGGAGGAAAATGACAAGTGGAATGGAAAATAAATAATTTATCCAAATTATTTATTTAGAGAAAATGAAAAGAGGAGCATTTAATTAAATTTATCAATTTAATTAAATGGAGAGATGGAAATTAGACATGGATAATTAATTTGAATTATTTATCCAAAAGAGATGAATGAATCACAATTAAATAATTTTGACAATTATTTAATTATAGAAGAATAAAAGGTCAAATAATGATTACTATTATTATTTGACTATAGATGAAAGATAAATAATTAAATAAAAAATGATTTATTTAATTATTGAAGAAAGGGATATATTAGCGACGCAATTAAATAATTTTAATTGATCAAGATAGAATAAAGATGAGAAAGTGAATTAATTAAATAATTAAAAACTATTTAATTAATAGAGGAATGCAGTCACACCTAATTGAATAATTAAAGTTATTCAATTATCGAAGAACAATGACCAAGAAAAATGACGCTCGCGGACTTAGGACATTTTTTAGTGTCCACATTTTGCCCCTCTTTGAGACAATGCAGCTTGTCGCGTTGTTTCAAAGAAAAAGATTGATCAACTGATACATGCCCCAAAGATATCTTAGTAAGGATTATGATAAGAATGATATGCCCCCTCGAGAGATTGATCGAATAGATTGTAAGAAGATTAATCTCTCGATAGATGTCCAGAAAGTGATTAGATACTTGATATTGCGTAAGTGATAAAGTAGTGATGTACATTTTGATGAAAATGCACAGTTGATGGGTGTAACTGAACAATTGATGGAAATGATCAGTATAGCCAGGTTGATGAGCTGATGAAGCTGATTGAGCTAATTAAGCTGATTGAGAATTATGCTTACGCAAGACAAGTTGTTGCAATGATGGATTGATTGATTGATTAAGGGGACATGAAATTTCAAGAAGCAGGTTGATTGATTTGAGATTTGATTCAAGAGACATATATCAGTGAGTTAAGCAATTAATTGATTTCTCCGCGACAAGAAAGATGAAGAAAATGAAATGCAAGATGGAAGATAATGAAGGTGATGAAGCTTCTTGTACCATTTAAGTGTTTTTATCATCATCGGACTTATTATGTCGCAAATTAGTATAAGCATCTAGATAACATGAACATCTAGATGACTAGAATACTGTTTACATTTTTATTTAGTAATAAAATATAAGCATCTAGGTATAAGAACCTTAGATGACTTGAATACTTATTGCATAGAAGACACTATCAAACAAGGAATGCTCTCATCCACATTAGACTCATAGGTCCTTGATGGTTTTAGACAACCATGTCCTAAGACAAGTCATCATGTGAATAAGAAACAATCCGTAAACAACAAACAAGTGAACATGCCCCATCCTTGCCTCTCTAGTCAAAGACATCCCGAAGAAGCTAAAAGACATATCACCAAAGATAAAACCATAAAATAAGCAAAGATCAACAAACAAACAAACAAGAGTCCTACTTCGATGTAAAAAAAATGATTCTCGTTACAGTTTATGTGTTTTGGTTGGATTTGTAAGATGGGTTGATATTTATGTTATAATGTTTGCTTGATTGTCAACGTTTGCATGTTTTGATTTTGTTGAAGTTCAAAGTTGTGTGGTGATCTGAAAGTGTCACTGTTTTTTTTGGAATTTTTGATTTTTTTGGGATTTTTGGAATATTTGATTTTTTTGGGATTTTTGGAATATTTGATTTTTTTTTTTTAGGATTTTCTTTTCAAGACATTTTATGATTTTTGAACCAGGACATTTTATGATTTTTTTTTGAATTTTTTCAGGACATTTTATGATTTTTTTTTTTGAATTTTTTTCAGGACATTTTATGATTTTTTTTTTTGAATTTTTGGAAGTTTTAAAGATATAGTGAAATGAAATGTGATATGACTGATTGAAGGAATAAGATGCCCCACACTAAAGGTAGTGCAACCATGGATAAATGATAGATCAAAATGAAAGATTCATTGTAAAACATGTCACACAAGCAACATATCCTTT
>VDFB02000013.1:122766373-122800275 GCA_007258455.2 Sequoia sempervirens
AATAATCATTCATATAGTTGAAATTTTAGGACATGCCTTTTATTGTCAAGATTTTAAATTCAGAAAAAAATAAAATCAATGGAAAATTATTTTTATTTAATTTTTTTTTACAAGGAAATATTTGAAATTCAACTTAATATAAAATTTGTATTTCATAAATAAATTTGTTATTAGATATTTATATGGTACAAGCTTGCCAACTTTGTTGTATGAAATGAATAGATGATATAAAAAATGAATAATGCAATAAAATTTTACATCAATTAAATGAAAATCAAATAAAACATAAAAGAAATATTTTGTTGATACACTAACTATTCACAACAATAGCTAGTTGCAAATAGATAAATAACTTATTTAAAATTGGTGAAGGAAATAGTAAAGTATAAATTTTATATTTTCATTGGATAAGAATTTCAAACAAAACTACATCTGGTAGATTCATGAATATACCTACCTATTGATAGGGACTATCAATGATGAAACATAGATCATAAATAACAATAAGCAAATATTAAATATTGATCATAGATATAATGTTCATATAGCTAGATGTATAATCAATATTAGTACATGGAGTACAAAAGTTTCAAATAATAAAAGAAAGATAATAAAAGATCGAAGAATTTTGATGACAAAGGAATTCCCTATATGAAGATTACCAACTAACTTTAACAATCAATAGTTAAGAATGTGGTAGAATGATGGTTGACCATTGAAAAAGATCTGACCATTCGATGAACCCATTGTAAAATAGATAAAAATAATATAAAAAATAAAACACTTTATACAAAGAAATAAAGAAAAGAATAATATATTCTTTCTATATTTCCACTATAAAATATATTTTACATTCATATTATAAAGGTCAAAAACAAAAAATGAAGAAAGAAATCAAAGAATTATATATTTTTGAAACATAGACAATTGTTGCTAATGGGGTTTCAGGACTGAGGGAACAAAGTTTTCTATACTCCACATTCAAGGATGTCCTAGAGATCTCAATCAAATGATGATAATGGAAGAAAAAGATCTGCTAAGGGACTATCCTAGGGTATGTTTAGAGATTAATGAGGGGTTCATCACCAAGCTAGGGCTTGGAAAAATGTATGAAATGCAAGATCTAATGATTGAAATAAATGATGGAAGAAACTTCACTAAATGAACTATAAATGCAAATAAATCAAAACAACAAACTAGAAAAGAAAGAGCTTGAATGGAGGCCTGAAATGTTGAATAACCTAAAACTTAGGCTGATTGGAACTCTACACCAATCTAGGCGAATCGGTCCTAGATATAGATTTTTGTACAGGAATAGGTTTCTATAAAAAAAGGGTATTTGAAAATATAAAAATCTAAAAAATGACCTAAACTAGAACTCATACACCAAGATTGGCATATGAGTCTAGTTAGGGATTTCTAGAGCTTCAAATCCTAAACTTGGACTTCAATGTCTTCTCTTTACATTCGTCTTTCTTTCTTGATCTGAAACTTTGATTTTGGACCTGTAGAAGTCCTTTTAGTGAAGATTACAACCTTGTGAGAAATTTATTAATTTATCCAACCTTGCAACCTAATTTTCAAAGGATCTCCAAGTCTCCAAAACACCTAGATCTATAATCACATAAAGAGAGAGAGAGAGAGAGAGAGAGAGTTTGTAGATTTTTAGGGAATAGGGGTTTGCCTTGGTCAAACTTCTTGTAGGAAATTAAACCAAATGATGAGATAATGAAATGAAGGAATGAAACATGAAGCAAAGAACATGAATCATGGACAATGATACCTTGAATGATGCCTTGTAAATGATTTCTTGAAAATCTACAACTCAACATTAAATGGCCATGAAGGATGTAGATCTTGATTATGAAAAGATTTGTAGGACAATGCTTGATCTTGGATCTTCAATGCTACATCACAACACTAGCTCAATAAAATTATTGATGTTGGATAATCTTTAAATGATGATGGATCTTGAATTACTGCAACAATTGATGGAGAAATCTACTCTTGAATGCCTTATAAATGGTCTTGCAAACTCTCCTAACAATATTGTGAAGCCTTGAAATGCTTAACTCTTGAATGCTTGACTTGATAACATGTAGGCCTTATGAAATAATAGTTTGAAAGTTCATTTATATATGAAATCTATCTTATATCCCATTTATTAGATCCCAAAGGCTAACATACATGAAATTTGAACTTAAAACCCATTTTTTCTTGCTCAAAACCCTAAAAATAGGCCAAATGGAACTCATATGCCACCAATGGCATATGGGTCCTACCTGGATGGAACTCATATGCCCAAGGTGGTGTATGGGTCCCACAGGGCCTATTTTCATTACTGAAGTGTCAGTGAGATGAGAAAATAAGTCTATATAAGGTCTATGTCTAGATTTTGGTTAAAATATGCCTTGGGATGCATAATATAGGGTCTTAGGGGCCTATTAATGATTATATTAAGGTCATAAATGCAAGAGGGCCCAAAATCCAATGTGATTTAAGTGTAAATACAATTACTTTATAATATTAAATTAAGGTAAAATTGGGTCTATTTAGCCTAGAAGGGCCCAAAATCCCATGTGAATGTGTACAACACATTACAACACTAGATTATGTCCACTTAATTTACAAACATCCTAAACTTAATGTGAAGGTGTAAATAAATACACTTTACAACACTAAATTAAGGAAACATTAGGTTTATTTAGCTTTAAAAGTGCCAAAATCCTAATGTGGATGTGTAAAACACATCACAACACTAGTTTAAGGTGATATTAAGTCCAATTTATCATTAATTATTTTGAAATTAAGCAAGTAAAAGGAATAGTTTTTCCACTCCCATATTTAGCCCCCCTTTTATTGAGAGGATGAACTTGCTTCAAACTCACACTAAAGTAGACATTCAAGAGGGGTCCAAACTACCAATGCAGATGAAAAAGGATGAAAAAGATCAAAGGAGGTGGGAACGCCCCCAGAATCTAAGATAATTCATCAAACCAGTTGACAAGAGCACAAAAGGACTTGCACAAGGTGTATGATTGCAGTAAAACAAGATACACAAACATATAATGCCAAAGACATAGAGAATAAAGAAAAGAATAAGATGGGTGGATCTAGATTTGACAAAAATGTGCTCACTCTGGGTCCATGAAACTTTAGGTCATCCGTGGGGTGAGTATCCACAATATTCTCACTCTAGAGTCATGAAATTTAGGTTGTCCGTTGGGTGAGTATTTGAAAGGGTGGGACACGTGACCAGTATGTGCTCACATACTCAAGTGGCTAAGGGAATTCATGCCTCTGTTCCACTCCCATATATCCAAAGCCAACCTATACCTCCTAATAACTTTGATAAGGAACCACACAATAATGATCTTTGAGCTTCATATACGTGGAGCTCACAAACAAATAATAAACTTTGATCTTCATGAGGCAAGCAAAAATCTGTATGCTTGAAACTCATGAGCAAACAAGATGGCACCACAGGCATGCAAGTTGTGTTATGCAAGGTTTCCATATAACCGATGTTGTAAATGCAAAATAGTGTAAGGAATGTTCAAAGGGATTTTTCTTAGTTCATGTAAGGTCTCTTCTTAGGGAACATTGTGCCCAATGTCTCCAAGAGAGGACAAGTCAAAAAAATATCATGCTCTCAGAGGAAATAAAATGGGCAATGAAATCACCAAAAAAAGGATGAATCACAAGAATAAATAAAACAACATAGTGAAACATGAGTGTCGATGTATGCCCCCACTTTAAAGTAGTTGCTAACACCATTGTTGTGAGCAATTTCTTTAAAGTAGAAGAAGATATGAGAGCCTATTCAGAAAGCCCTACGCCAAGTCATATGTTTCCAGTAAGCTATGTCATGAATAAGTATGTCACATGCCAATCAACTTAAGGAATGGAATCCACATCCCAAGCTTTCTCTTATATGTACATGAAGGGTAATCAACTAGCCAAAATAGATGACAACAAGTGACATGCGAGGACAAGGCTACATAACTCTTATCCCCCACTTAGTGCAGGATAAGGATGAGCTTAAATGATTGATGAGAAATATCCTAGTGTAAAATCAATATCAATGTATCAATTAGAGGAATTAGGTAATTCATCACAAGGAAGAGCACCACACTCCTATGATGCTGAATTTTATTACTTAAAGCCTTACATTCATTAGTGGAATAACCATGAACTCTATGATATGTGGAAAATGAATTCTTATAGTAGAATTTCTTTTGTGTTCTTGGAAGTAGATATATCAAATAATCTTGGAGTAATTTTTCAATATACTCTTGAAATGAAGGATTTTGGTACCCAAATCTTTCTTTGCTCTTTTACGGTATTTCAACTAAAAGGTGAAAGATGAACCAAAATGCACAATGTTTCAATAAAGATTAATATAAGGATGGATAGGAAATGGGTATGAATTGTGTGTGGATGTGTTTGAATGCTTACAAATGGAAATAAGTGAATGTATAAACTAATCTAATTCAGGATGTTGGAAAACATAGTGTTGATTGCAAACATGAACTAGAAACTCAAACAAATGATAACGAAAATTGATGAAACTAAAAAGAGTGCACTTGGAGCTAGATTCATGTGATTGGAAGGTTTTGGAATGTCTTATAAATCATTGTTAATGGTCACTAGGAATGATTCACCATGCATGGTGAATTAGTCCTGCTTCTAATGAAAAGTCCTGGAAATAGGTTTTTGAATTCTGACAAAACCACTTTTCAATCCTATAGGTGGGACTCATTTTCTATGGGTGGTTAATTAGTGCACCTATAGGAATAAAAAAAAATTGGATTTGATTACGTGTAGCTAGATCTACACTTTTGTTTCCTACAGGTATTTCCTTCTAAAAGTGACTTTTTGTTGATGTTTTTCCTTGAATGATGAAGGGATGACTTGAATGAATTTTAAATACAATATTAAATGGTTTCCAATCTTCCAAAAGACCTAAATCTACAAGCACACAAGAAAAGAAGAAGAAATTTTGATTGTTAGGGCATGGGGGTTTGCCTTGGTCAAACCCCGTTTAGGTAATTAAACCAAATCATGAAAGAATTAAATGACACATGCAAAAATGGAATAAATCACCTTTCCATGATGAATGATCTTGAAATTCTACAACAAAACATGTAGAATCAACCCTTGGATGTCTTAGGAAGCTCAATTGATGACTTGCAATGTGAAAGCCCTAGCTTGTTTGACTTAAGATAGAAGATAGATGATGTGAAAAATGTATGTGTGTGAGATGTAAGATTGATGAGAGAGATGTAAAATGAGTAGAAAAAAACCTATTTATACACATGTGTGCCTTATTATCCTATTAATATCTCATCATAGGATGACATGAAGAAAAATTAGACTCAAATTTCACCTTTTTCCCTCTCAAAGGTCAAAATTTGAGCCAAATGGGACTCATTCGCCAAACATGGAAAATGGGTCCCACTTGGATGGGACTGATTTTCCATGTATGGTGAATGGGTCCCACAGGGGCCAATTTGATAGCTCAGATGCCAAGAGATTAGGAAATAAGGTCTGGAATGCCATTTTTTCAGGTATCTGATCCATTTAAACCTCAGGATGCACAATATGGATTAATTATCCTATTAGTGATGATGTAAATGTCAAATGGGGCTTTGGACACATAAATCAATGTGAAAGTGTGATTAAATACACTTTACAACATTAAAATGAGGTCCACATAGCCTACGAATGCACAAGAACCAATGTGAATGTGTGGGACACATTACAACATTAGTTTATCATTAATTTTAAGTTAAGAACCTTCTAGATTGGTGTGGTAATGTTATTAAACACATTTTATAATGTTGAATTAGGGAGAAATAGGTTAATTAATTCTAGAAAGGCATGAGAGCATCTTACAACACTTTACAATACTTTTACAAGATGCCATTAAAAGCATGTTATTTGATTTGCAAGGGTCCAAGACCTAGTGTGGACATCTAAAATGTATCACAACACTAGATTAAGACCTCATTAAGTCCAATTTATCATGAACTAATCCCATGTCAAGAAAACGGTCCATTTTTCTATGGCACATTTATCCCCCACTTTAGTGAGAGGATGAACTTGCTTGAAACTCACACTATTTAGACTTTCAAGAGAGATCTACTTGTAGGTCAAGCCCCCAAGATACAAAATCATGCAAAGGCAAGATGGAAAGAAGAAAGAAGGGTTGAAGGATGTACTCACTCTGGGGCCACAGAACTTCAGGTCGTATGTGGGGTGAGAAGGCCCAAATGTACTCACTCTAGTTCCATGGAACTTTTATTGTCCATGAGGTGAGAAATCCCCAAAAAAGGTAAGATACGTAGGCTAGTTGGTGTATACTCACAAACACAAAGGTGGCTATGGGGAAAAGTCATGCCACTATGTGGGCTTCCCACTCATCCATATTAAATTTATACTTGTTGATAACTTTAACAAGGCACCACAAGAAAAATTCCATGAACAAAAAAAGAGGTGCCACAGTCATGCAAGTTGTGTTATGCAAGGTGGTAAAAAGTGTAAAATCCAAAAAATGTAAGAATGTAAAAATGTAAAATGTAAAATGTAAACGTGTACAATGTAAAAGATGTTTAAAGGAGTCTTGTTCAGTTCATTCAAGGTTAGTCACTTAAGGGAACATTGTGTCTAATGTCTCCAAGAGAGGACCCATTAGATAATAGTATATTCACAACTTAGGGGATGCAGTGAGTCACATCAGGCCACCAAGAGGAATGTAATATGCTAAGCTAGATCACACTTATGAAGGACATCACACCCAATGTCATATACAAAGTGACAAATGCATTACATAAATGAAAATGATAAACTAGGAACTAAGAGTACACATGAATTATGGTATTGTATTCCCCCCACTTTAAGGGAATTGCTAACACTATTACTATGAGAAATTGCTTTCAAGTGGAAGAGAAATAAGAAGACATGAGAGCTTACTCGGAAATCCCTATGCCAAGTCATATGTTTTTGATAAGCTACGTCATGAATAAAATGGAGTATGCCACATGTAAGTCGATCTTAAGACATGTCGTCCACATCCCAAGCTTGCTCTTGATATATTCAAGAAAAGGTTAACGATTAGCCAAAAGTGACAATGACAAGTGACATACAATGATAAGGCTTGATAACCCTTTGCCCCCACTTAGTGTAGGACAAAGTTGAGCCTGGAATGGATGATGGTATGCTGCCCCTTGCAATGGATGATGGTATGTTGCCCCTTTCAATGGATGAAAGACATGCAATAGTGAGTATGTGATCATCCTGCAACTATTACATGGCAAGGAGCAACAACTAAGGTTATTTATTTGAATAACGAAGAATCTTGGAAGAGTCTTGTGTGATAGTATTGATGTTGAGTGAAGGTTTGGTGATCTTCGTCATAGGAGAATAACCAAGACCATGAGTTTTTTGTTGCGTGTTTGGTTCTATAGGGTTGTACAGACCTTTTTCTTGAGTATCAAAACCTTTTCCAGTACACCCAAGTTGTTTCATGATGTCATACCATTTTCCATAAAACTATTTTAGTGCTTTTGAATTAGGTGGTTGTTCATCAAGGGTTGTCATGTAGTTTGTGGTATTGTCTAAAGTGGTTGAGGCATAGGCTTTTGAAAGGTTACTCGAGTTTTTCATTTCTGGTTTCTTGTTTTTATTTTGTGTGAATATGTATTTTCCAATAAATGAAGGTGTGAATTCTAAAGACCCCTAATCATCACCAAATAATTTAGATGGCCATTCCTCATTGTTGTGTTTGATTTCTATGTTGGATGCAGGAGTCAATATTTTTAGAGGACTTGTAGCTCCTTTTTCAAGGTGCAAGCAACTTTTAGGCTTAGGGTCGATTTCAACTTGATAAATGTGATTGTTATAGACATGTTTCATTATAAAATGAAGGTTTGAAGGCACTACGTTCATCTCATGAATCCATGGTCTTCCTAGAAGAAGGTTGTACGAAATATCATAAGGCCATGTGACATGTATAGGAGTTTGCAAAGTAACCACTCCAACCGTAATAGGCAAAGTGATTACACTGAGCAGATGCTTTGTTGTATTATCAAATCCTCAAATAGAGATAGAATCAGTTATTATTTGTGACCTATCAGCATGTAAGTGGTCAAGGAGGCTCACACTATAGACATTAACTTGGGTAGAACCATTATCAATGAGAGTTCACTTTATCCCTATCTGATTGTATCGAGCAATGATCATGAAAGTGTCACTTTTTTTACACAACTCTAAAGAAAGGAGCTCATGTTGATGAAAACTAATGTCAAGATTAGTTTGGTTCATTTTATGAATTAAATCTACCACATCATTTAGAGTTGTACCATGAGGAGCTGCAATTTGTTTTAAGGCTGTTTGAAGAATATTGTTGTAATTTGGTGAGTTTTGAAGTAGATCCCAAAGGGAAATATTTGTAGGAGTATTATTTAATTTTTCAACAAGATCATACTCCTTTGTTTCTGGAATGTAACAGGGAGCATTAGGCAGATTGGGTAAAGGTAAGGAAGGTGGGATTGGTTGCGGAAATTGCTAATTATTTCGATTGTTTTATGTATGAGCAAAAGTATCATTAATAGATTGTTGCAATGCATTGGTTTGAGGGGGTTAGATGGTGTATTGGGGTTGGTTAGAGGGGTGAATTTTATGTAAAGGTGGGTAAAGAATAAGTTGAGGTTTATTTTGAGTTTGTTATTTATGTCAAGGTGGATAGAGAATGAGAGGGTTGTTAGGATGTCCCATAGGGTAGGTATGAGGTCCATTGACCGAGAGGGGTCTAATAGACACTTGTGCATTCATAATATCAGTGGTCCTAGTTTTATAGAGCTCTAAGGAGGGACAATCAAGAATCACTTGTTTATGGTAGGAAGATATACATGAGTGTTGTTGTCTAGCACCATGATATTCTTCCTAGAAGGAGAGATTTTAGGAGAAAAAAATGCCACATGTTCATGACAGTCAAGGGTTGGTTCATCCAAAATAGCTTCATCAGGACCAAGGGAGTTATTAATGGTTGAATGTGTTTGATTATTGATAATGGGAAGATTAGGGGAAGAATTTATGAAATCATTTGATATTGGTAATGCCTCATTTTCTTGTGCCAAACTATCTACCCTATGAGGAAAGCTTGTAATATGTTCATCGATGGGTGAATTTTACAAAGTAGCTTCATCATAAGCAGAAGAGGAATCAAGAGAAGAAAAAGCATCACATTCTTTGTTTTCAATGATTGGATCCTTGTGTTTAATTATGTGTTCTTGGATGGTTGAAACATTAGGAGAGGGAGGAAGAAGATTCTCATGATGATATTTGATTACCTCCCTTTGTCCAATAATGTCTTCCAAAATAGGGGAAGAAAAATAAAGAGGGTTGCCATAGGTCATAAAGATTTTATCATCTAGTTTGAACATATCCTCCTCACAAATAATGTGATTGTAATGATTACTCACAAAAACATTCTCACAAATAGGGAAGGAGTTGGGAGATAGATCTATGGTCTCATCATTGTGTTGTGTTGTGTGATTGTCATGATTACTTAGTGTGAATTCCTCTTCTTTAGTAATGTCATGTCTAATAGGAGAGGGAAGAGAATAGAAACAACTCAAATTGTCACAACTCTCATCAATTGGTTCTTCTAGCACTAAAATATCTACTTCAAAAGTGTGAGATATAATAGGAGAAGAAAAAATGTAATTGTTATGAGTATCCAAGGTTTCTTTCACTAAAGAAAACCTCATCCACAAAAGGGGAACTAGGAGAGGGATCTATGACGAACAAAAATAAAGGGGAAAGGACCTCATATTCATATGCTTTTAATAAAATGTGCTTACAATATTCAATACTATCTAAAAAGAGAACATGCAAGATGAGAACTATATAATTTTGTAATGAAAACATGATGAAATGATTGATCTCAAATATTGAAATATAACAATGTGAAAGAAAAGATGACAATTGACTGATTATAAGATGTAACAAGATGAGAATGCAAACTTGAAAGTGAAACCATGAATGAAAGGAGCTAACTAATGCAAAATTTTATGAAATGCATCTTACAGAAATACAAGGGTAAAAGCAAGAAGTTGGGTACATGAAGAGAGGAAATTTAGGGCAAAATTTTTTTTTTAGCAAGAAACATGTATGCATTTTCAAAAAAATGCATACGCATTATGCATCGGGTACCTGAGCCTAGATCTGAACACGTACGCATTCAAATTCGGGTACGCGAACATAAAACACATACATGTTATGAAACACGTACGCGTTTCTCAAAAGTATTTATTTTTTTAAATAAGCGAATGTATTTCATTTTTCACCATTCTAATATTTGTTAGAGAGGAACAAAGGAGATTTGCGTATGCATTTCAAAGTTCTTCATTGAACAAAAATTTGACTACCACCTCCTCCCATTGACATAACCGACCTCATCGAACTCTAGGTTGGTTGAATTCTTCATTTTTTTTTTGCTTTATATCTTTTTTTTTGTTTTGTAATTAGTATTCAATTTTTGTTTGTTTAGTTTGTTTTAGTTCAATGTTTGATATTTTTTAATTACATTTAAAAAACCAAAAATGTCAATGAAACAAAGAAATTTAAATTGTAAATTGAAAACCATAAAAACTAAACCTAAATTGGACACATTTAACTTAGAAATTTCAAAACCATAGAAAACCTAGGTTACACAATTTACATAGGTCCCTAAAAACTAATTTACACAGGTTAATCCTTGGACCTAAACCCTAAAATGTAAACCTAAAACCCTATTTACCCTAATTTACATAAACCTAAAATAGGCTATTTACCCTAAAACGTAAACCTAAAATCCTAAATTAGGGCTCCTCAAGGAGGTTTAGATTACATTTTATATTTGACATAACCTTCTTTGTATGATTTTTACTCTCACTCATGGTTCTTAGTTTATTTAGGGTGGAAGTGATGAAAAGTTCAATATTAGGGGCATGTGATATAATAGAAGAGGTAAAATAAGGATGTGTAGTAAGATTTGATGACATAACATGTAGGCAGGGATCACAAATTATAGTCCATAGGTTAGGTACACTTTGGTATGTCATTGGCGATCCACACAACTACCAATGAAATTTATATTGACTAATAAAGGATGTACAAATAATCGATGCATAGATCTATATATTAACCAACAAATTGATTTAATTATAATATGTTCACATTTAATATAAATTTGATAGCTAATTTTATCTCAAAAAATTTCATGATTGTATAATTTAACTTGAGAAAGTGTACCAGTGAAGTAAAATAATGTGCCTCATGTGAAACTATGTGCTTGATTTAATAAGTTCATATATCATGATGCTATTTGATATGAGCATGTAATCACTCTATATCAATGTTGTTAACGTATATAGTGTATGATGTATTCTCTTAAAAAAGCATAGAAATGCAAGTCATACTTGTTAATCTAGACTATGTGCAATACGGATAGAGCTATCCACATAAATGTTATTAAATCAAATAAATACTAAAATGTGAAGCATGAATGATTTCTACCCATTTCTCTTATTTGGATGAGATCCTTTGTGAATTATGTAAGGATGCATTATGATCATATTTAATCCTTAATTTATAGGATGTTATTCATAAGATCTATAGGTTGTGTGTAATCTAATTCCTATTTTAACTCTCATGTGTAGTGGCATTGTTCTAGATTAGGAAAACTAAATGTTGTACTTTCTCTAAACTAGTGTATCAAAGCTAACTTGTAGCATGAACATTTCAATTTGGAAAATTCAAATTACTTTTTTGAGAAACTTGATAGATGATTCATAAATGCAAGTCAATTCTATAACCAAAGGTTTATTTTCTAAGATTATTTATTTATTGAATTGATCAATTGATTCCTCACTTAGTGGCAGTTAGGTTCTTTTTTTGAAAACCCATGCACGTCTAGAATTTATATAAATATTCAAGGAAGAGTCTATGCCATAGAAAAGTTTTAAAAAATATATGATTAGAAAATAATTTGGGTCTAAATCACTTTAGATCTCCTCTTCCTTTTTAAATCATCCAAGAGTGCTTAGAGGTCCAAATAGGTTCAAAATACATGTCACAGCTCAACAACTTACTTATAATTGAAATATGAAATTCCTAATTGTTGATATATTGAAGCTATTCCTAGAATGTCACATATTTTATTCAAAGTGCTAAGTTTAGGTGGTAGGGTTTCTCATTTACTTGTATAAATTTATTCATGTGTCTTCTATATGTTTTCATGTCATCAAATATCTAAATCTAAACCCTAAACCCTAATTTAGCATTCATTTTTTTGTAGGACCTTAAAATGAAATTTGGTTGCCTTAGGCAACTCCACCAAATTTTATACCCTTAAGCCATGGAACATTTTTTCCTAGTCCACCTTACTAGACATAGATCCCCTTAAGCCATCCTATCACTTTAAATCATAAATTGATGTCTTAAGGGGTCCTAATATGACATTTCTTAAGGGGATCAAAGAAGTTCTCAAAATTTGGTGAATAGAGCTCAAGCTCATCTTTGTTTATTTTGTACATTGCAATTAGGTCACTAGCATATATCTATGTGTCCCTGTGAAAGTATTCTATTAATTTTTCATTCTATGTGTCCCTTTGAATGTATTCTATTAATCTCTTCTTAACTACTTTGTCCCACTATAAAGATCTTGTGTCTCTTATCACAAAATTTGAAAATTTAGATAAATCAATTTATGTCCTCAGATTTAATTAAATTTTGTCATACTTGATTAATACATCTATTCATTTTGTTGTAGGACATTAAAATGAAATTTGGTTGCCTTAGGCAACTCCACCAAATTGTATTCCCTTAAGTCATGGACCATTTTGTCCTAGGACCTTACTACACATAGATCCCCTTAAGCCATCCTATACCCTAAATCATAAATTGATGTATTAAGGGGGAATTTGACATTTCTTAAGGGGATCAATTTGGTGAATAGATCTTGGTAACTCATCTTTTTTAATATTTTGTACATTGCAATTAGGTCACTAGCATATATTTATGTGTCCCTTTCAATGTCTTCTATTAATTTTTCATTCTTATCTTTAGTATTCTTTGAAAACAATGAATGAGATTATAAATTTTAATGTTAGTGTTAAACTTATAATTTCTTCTTAACTACTTTGTCCCACTATAGAGATCATGTGTCTGCTATAATGAAATTTTAAAATTTAGATAAATCAATTTATGTCCTCGAATTTAATTAAATTTTGTCATACTTGATTAATACATATATTCATTTGTTGTAGACCTTAAAATGTAATTTGGTTGCCTTAGGAAACTTCACCAAATTTTATTCCCTTAAGCCATGGACCATTTTTCCTAGGACCTTACTACACATAGATCCTTAAGCCATCTATACCCTAAATCAATCGATGTCTTAAAGGGATCAATTTATGAATAGATCTTGGGAACTCATCTTTTTATATTTTGTACATTGCAATTAGGTCAGTAGCATATGTCTATGTGTCCCTTTCAATGTCTTCTATTAATTTTTCATTCTTATCTTTTATTATTATTTAGAAAATAATGAATGAGATTAAATAAATTTTAATAAAACCCCATAATTTCATTTCTGCCTTCATATTAACAACCCCACACTGGACTCAATTTAATGTGCGTACATGCTATGAATTTTAATGTTATGGATTTTTATAATGTTATAAATTGAATGGTCTTCAAATGAAATATATTTTGAATTTGTCCATGTTCAATGTGATTTTTAAATAACTTTCAAATTTGTGCATTATTTAATTAGTTTGTTGATATATATTTTTTAATTGTTTAACATGCAGTTGCCATATCATTGCTCACATGGATCCAATGTTTAATTTAGAGGATTTTATGCCCAATCAAGAAATTCCTATAGATATACATCCCAATCCACCACATGAACAAAACCCTAGCATACCTCCACATTCTCCAGCCTAACCCGACACCCCTCCTATATTTGATGAAGATCAATTAAGAGAATATCTTAAACCTCATTGTCATTCAAGGAAATATAGATCTCATAAAAAATGAGCCTAAAATCCCTCCCCATCTCGCATGGTTTGCATATACGATGCAAACTATTGTTGATTTTGTTTGATCTATTGATGTAGACCTAGTTAGGTTCCATCAATGGAGAGAAGAGAGGAGACAATTCTATGCAGATAGATTGTCATATAAAGAAATCAATGACCTAAAAATTACCAAACAATCCATGTGCCAATATTTTATTAAGCCCCAAACAAACCAACCCATTCCACCCATGAAAAAATGAATTTCAATTTTATGGTGTAGGCACCCACAAATAGCTGTGCATTTTTGGGATAGATGGTGGATAGTGTTTGATAGTCCACCACATGGAAACAGTGAGGTGCCCTTATACTTTTTGAGAAATTTATGGGCTGAGTTTGAGTTGGGTAAAAAACTCAACTATTTTCATATGAGGTCATTTCAGGGAGTTGGGCTTGGCATGCCCCAACATAGACTAGGAGCACATGTCAATCCTCAGCGACATGCTCCAATAGCTCTTATTGTTCCTCTTCCTTCTCCTAGTGTTCCCGCTGCATTTTAGCAGCAAACCATGTTATCGACATTAGGAGAATTGAGTTCACTTTCAGGACATCTCACTCAACAAACTACACACATGGCACTGAAGCGGCCAATACAGAGCATGGAGGCTTAAGCTATAGGGATACTCAGACATCCACTTCAGGCAAGACACATGCATCTGGGATGGGGTCATACCTGAATTTACTATATTCTGAGGATTGTCCTACACAAGTATGTTCATCTTTTGAACTTAAATTTAATTCAAGTTTGAAATATGAAAAATCCATGTATATAATAACATCAAATTATATATGTAATATAATATTAATTTAATAAGTGTTTGGTGTAGATACATGATCACGTGATGCCTAAAATTCAATATGATCATCTTGTGCATATGTCGAGTGTTGTAGATTTGGGCTCACCTTTTGGATAGGTACTTGAACCAATATATATTAAATAATTTGTGTGGATATATATCTAATTTAATTTGAATTTGTACACATGTGTGAATTGATATATTATATCTAGATGTAGGGTCATACAATACCTAGTGTACTGACCAACCACAAGTTATAGTGGTGAGCGCTCCTGAGACATCATCAACTTAGGTGTGTGCTTTCAAAATTTTGTTAAGTTTAAATTAAATAGACACCATAGATCTAATTTAGTTTTTTCATTTACATACATGTGTCAATGATCTATATGAACTATTGTACATTTATATGCAGGAATTTCATGAGATACCCATGGTAGGCTGTGCACCTAAGACATCATTGGCATTTATGCATGGGAAATCTCAGGTGCATGATCATGAGGTCATATCATTCGAGGTTGTAAACTTTACCTTAAATCTCCTATACAATTTTAATGAACCTTTTAAATATATATATATATATGAGGTTTTCACATATTGTTTGCTGTATATGAATATGCACGATATAGTAGATCAAGAATTTGCATCTTCTCAAGTGACAGTTATGCTACCCATTGAAGAAAATGTGGCATTATAGATTCACATGATCATATGGTAATTTATGCATACTAGAAATCATTTTTACTATATTTACTAGATATTTAATTAAATTTATTTTTATCTAAAAGTTTATATTTTCAAGTTTAAATATGTTTAATTATATCAAAATTTCTTAATAAATTTAAATCTAATTTCAAGTTTCTTGTACCCTTTTATAGCATGATGCAGGTACATCTAGTCCACGTGGAACAAAGAGGAGACTTGATTTGACTGATCAGCCTGAAAGTTAGATGGTTTTATATATTTTATGGACTATAGATCTCTAGTTTTATTTAAATATATGTGTTGGACTTGAAATATAAATTTTATGGACTATCTATCTCTAGTTTTATTTTGAACATCTTATTATCATATTTGTGTTTATTTATATCAGTTGACTTTAATATTCAATGATTATATATGCAGTCAATTATGATATCTTGTTATGTTCATTTTCATGATTATATGCACTCATACATTGGACTATTTATATTTTATCTAATTTTCAAGTATTATATGCACCATATAAATTCTTATCTAGAATCAAATTTATAATTTATCATATAGTTAGGTGAGAAATTAAAACATTCCTTAAATCTAGTTTAGATCATATTCATAATAAATTAAGGGCAGGTAATTTTAACTATTTTCTAATTAGATAGCAAATATTTGAATCAATACATCCTATGAAATAGATATAAAACTATGAGGGATAGAGAAGATTGAGTGAATCTCCCTTATTGATAGTAGCTTATAGCTTCAAAGAGTCAAGGATTCTTGGATTTAGGAAGAATACTATGAATCCATGAGTATGCATTATTGGAATAATTTGAGAGATGACATAAAACATCAGGTAATTTTAACTATTTTCCAGTTAGATAGCAAATATTTGAATCAATAAACAAAAAAACTATCTCCTTGTATGTATAAAATGTATAATCTATACAATTGAGTAATTATATAAAATGTGGTAAATACAAGACATGAAATGTATAATCTGTAAAATCAAAACAAGATATTTAAAAAGTGACATTGAACAAACATATATAATGTATATCAAGATGTTTATTACAACTATATAATATAATGAAACATATATCATGTGCATGTAGATACAATTAAAACTTATCAACTTTTAGGTGAAAACCAAAATTTGATATTTACATAGTCTCTTGATAAAATAATTTTTCAGTTCAACAATCACTTCATAGACCGACTTGATGAGAACCTACAAAAATAATTAATGTAAGTAACTACAATTTTTATGAGTCATTTAAGAAAAAATCCCATGCGAGAAAAGAACAATATATAGTAAATTCCATACAAATTCAAAACATGTTTCCATAGGATGGATTAAGTGGACCTAAGAGGATATATAGCTTAAGGGGGGTCTTAAGAGAATGACTTAAGGGGAGTTAAGAGGATGGTTTAAGAGGATGCATCTCATGAACCCTAGGAGTTAATAGTTCCTAAGAGGATGGCTTAAGGGGAATTATGAGAGTCCTTTAAGAGGATGGCTTAAGGGGATGTAAGAGGGTGGATTAAGGGGAGTTGATAGAATGGATTAAAGGGATGTAAGATAGTGGATTAAGGGGATGCATGTCATGAACCTTACGATATGGATTAATAGGCCCTAAGAGGATGGCTTAAGGGGAATTATGAGAGTGACTTAAGGAATGCAAGATTATGGATTACGGGGATGTAAGAGGATATGACTTAAGGGTCCTTTAAGAGGATGGCTTAAGGGGATACAAGAGGGTGGATTAAGTGGAGTTGATAGAATGACTTGAAGGGATGCAAGAGGGTGGATTAAGGGGAGTTGAGATAATGAATTTATAATATCAATTAAATGATATAAAACTTTAATTAGGAAATGATTAAATACAAATATATATATCAATTAACTATATAAACAACTAGATATACTTACCAATATTTATTTACTCTGTTGTACCATCTACATCCTCTCTTTTTTTTAATGCATCTATGATTATCTCATGATCAGATCCATTGAAAGTGTCCATAAAACTTTATTAGCAGGCCTCCCTTGATATCTAACTAGTTTTATATTGGTTGCCAAAATCAAATGTGAATAATGTATAATCTTCTTGTGTCTTTCTTAATCTTCAAATGCAGGCAAGCCATTATTTCTCATCAAATATTTTCAATGTTAGGTGCCAACAACAACCACTGAACCAGTTGTATACTCAAAGTTGTCATCATCCACTCTAGGAGGTGCCAACTTATGTTTTCTCTCAACATATCTAGCCAACTAGTAATATGTCTCCTCTTCATTCCCCTTAGGCGCAACAACAACATACACATGTCCTACAAAAATAAATATAAAATTCAATAAAGAGTGACTTATATTTAATTCACATATAAACATGCATACATACAAAATTCAACTCAATAAATAATGTACCTTCTTGTACAAGATCTGAAACACGATCATAAGCATTTGATGCGAACACTTGATTATCTTCAATAATCATTCCATGTTGAACATTTGTCGATGTAGGTGTTAAGGATCTTTGTTGCCATTGTTCGACCCATTTTGTATTTTCACATGCCTCCCAATCACCTACAATACAAAATTGAAAAAAACATGCCAACTGACTTGTCCATATTGTCCATGTGTTTGCATTCAAACTTTTAAACGAATGCCATTTTCCAGATCCATTAATTGTTTCACAATCTTGTTGAGAAAAAATATTATTTTCTTCAACTAACCAAAAGAAGCATCGAATTATTGATATCTCACTTGTTCTTGTAGATAATTTGGTATTGCACCAATCTACAATTGCACGTGCATCTCTAAATTTCACAACATCCTCAAATTTTAGTTGCTCTCTAGCAAGAGCTGTTTTCACACATGCACCTGCTCCATCGTGTTCTCCCTTACCATGACCAGCTTCAAAAAAACTCCATATGTGAATTGGATATTATTTTTCTTATGAAATCTACATAACCAATAAAACATTCTAGCATTTTTGAATTGACCCGTGCAATTATCTGACCATATGAGATGGTTTAGCATTTGAATTCCTCTATCTTTTAATTTTTTATAAAATATATAAAAACAATATTGTACAAACTCGGATGAATGTAATCGATTATCACTTACATAAAAATGGTACTCTCTCAAAATTATTCTAATTATCTTTTGTATTATCTTTTGCATGTCTATAAACAATATTAACAAATATAGCTACTTGCATTGAATTATATTACTGTGATTGAATTTCTTCTTGTGGAGCAAGAGTATAATTTTTAGCAAAATCAACAATTGACAATATAGTTCCAATTGGGAATGTGTTTTTACATAAACGAAATTGATTATGAAGCCAATGAGTATTATGAGAGTGTTGAACATATTTAGACCTACAAACTTATCTTTAAATTCATTAATAAAAGCACGCACACTAGCTTTTTCAACAATTAGCTCAACACGTTTTCCAGTTTTTCCATTTTTTAAAGAATACTCAACATTTTTTATTTTTTTACATCCACTAATTGTTGTCCAAATTCATCTAAACTAATTTCATGCATACATTCTCCTAATAATGAAAAGTTACCACATCTATCACATTCTCTAGAAATGCATGCCTTTAAAAAAATGAGTTTCCATTTAAAGATGGATCACAAAACAAACTTGCTATAAAATCTTTGATTCTTTCAGGTGGCATATTAATGCCACAAATGTCCTACATAATTTAGTAGCATGCAAAGTGCATCGTATATATCAAAATATATCATAATAATAACAAAATTGTACATGATTCTTACAACAACAAGAGATTTGTTGCTTATTAATTCTAACATACCAAGGTTTACACTTTTCAAATGATCTTTGACTTATGTTAATATTCAATGGTAAGATTGAAGCATCTAAATTTTTTTTATATAATTTAGTTTGAGTCATATCTAAGAGATGCTTTGGATGAGGTTCACAAAATTTTGGAACCCACCCTTAATTTTAAGACATCTCTAATGTTAGGTGATACTCTTGTATTATCATGCCAAAATTTATCGATTAAAGATTTAATTTCATTAGTTAATTTCATGTCTGATCTTGGAAGTCTACCATTAAAACTCCAACATTGATTAATAGGATCCTTTTCAATACTTTCTCTTCTTTTAGCAGCTCTTATCAGAGTTCTAGGATTTACTTTTACACATTTACTAATCTTACTTAACATTCTTTTATTTGAAGTTGTTTTATCAACTAGATCATTTGTTATTGCTTGACGAGCCACATTCTTATCTTTCGATCAAATTTTCGTACCAATAACATCAATAACATTAGCAACACTAGATATGACTTCTTCTATTGAGTCATCTTTCTTTTTTTATTTTACAGAAACACCTAAAATTTTCATCACTTTTCTCATTTTCAACATTCTCATCAATTGCACCATGAGATGACATTGGAATCCTAATTTCTTTCTATAAAAAAATATTTTATATATTTTATTTCCATAATTTCTAACTTGTCTCGAAGAAACTTTACCATGAAGGTTATCTAGCACATATGTTTCAATTGTAAAAAAAGCATTTTCATGTTCATTCATAGAAGGAGTTTCATTTTCATTCACACAAGGGGTTTCATTTTCATTTTCAAATGTAAAAGGGTTTTCATTCTCATTTTCATCGATATGAGGGATTTCATTCTCATTTTCATCGATATTAGGGGATTTCATTCTCATTTGCATTCTTATACAATATAATTTCATCATTTTTTTGTTTCTGCATTGTTTCAACCCTAATATTATTGATCTCATCAATGGTGTATCCAGCTTCATCTAAATAAACAATATCAATATTATCAAAACTTGGGTTTGAACACATACCTAGATAGATTGTTTGAATAGGTGCATTTTCCATATCATTGGGAGGTGGATTTGAAGACATACCCGAAGTTGTTTGCATATCATTCAAAGTTGAAGTTGAAGGCATAGTTGGGTTTGTCTCCATAATTGCATTTTCTTCTATATTCACTATCTCCACATTTACATCATTTACATTCATTTCATCATTCATGGCTTCCTCTTGAACATTCTTGGAACTAGATGCTTCCAAATATTTCATTTGGTGAATCCTTTCTCTCCTTTCCCTTTGTCTTTTTGCCTCCTTATTTTTATTTGCTTGAATTTCTTCAGGTGTCATTAACTTTCTACATCTTTTTTTTGTCTTTTATTATCACCCATGGTTACCAAATCCTTTTTGATAACAAAAAAAAAACTCAAAAAACCTATTTTCAAATTGCCACCTCCTTCAAATATTCAAATTAAACTATGTATTATGAAGATCATCCTTTCTATAAACTCTGAAGTACAAAAACATCACGAGTACATCCAAAAATTCTCCTTTGCAAAATATTCTTCTAAAATATTCTTCTACTTGATTCCACTTCAAAAAATTTAACCTGCACTTTGTCTCTTCCAAAAATTTAAATAGAATATTCCCTACACAAGACAAATTTGCAATAAAAAATGAAGAAAATGACACTTTTGTACCATACTGCAGAAAAAAATGTTGCAGGAAAATCGTGTTTTACTAGTATTTTTTAAATTAGGGGAAAATGACTATATTAGAAACACATACGCATTATGAAACATGTACGTGTTATGTTCTAGGATCACATATGCATTTCATAACGCATACGCATTACCTTTACCCAACGGGTAAATAGATAACATGTATGCATTATGAAACACGTATGTGTTTCATTTAAATAACGTGTATGCATTTTTGTAACACATATGCGTTATTTAAAAGTTGAATTCCCACACCTCATCCAACCCTAGTTTTAGGTTTGGGAAAGGCTTGGCAATCCAAGCATTAGCCTTTGACCTGCAACTAAAAAACTAAGACAAATTGAAGAAGAATGTCCAACTTTGACAACATGGCTGATAGACTTCTTTTTTGAATCGATCTATAAAATTAAAACCCATTAGAGAACACGATATCTACTTTACAAATATATAATTTTTATTAATATTAGATTGTTTTTGCTATTTTTTAATTAATTTCTAAGCAAACTAGTCCTTAAACTTGAAATATCAGACTTTTTTTGTTTTTTAATAACTTCTTTTTGGTTAAGGTTTTGTAAGAAAAATTATATGAGATAAAACTTTAGACAACTCTCTACATAACGAAAAAAAAAAGAGTCAAAAAATGTTTAGTTTAGGTCCAATTATGTTGTCCATACATGTTGATTTTTAAGAACAATAATTAAGGCCAATATAAATTTAATGAAAAAAAAATATTTAACCAAAAATTACAAAAAAAATCCAGACCAAACTTCATGTTGTTAGCTCTCTTTTCCCAAAAGGAATTATCAAAATACTTTTATTTGGGTCAAAAAGTGTTGTCCGTACACATGCTTGGTATTGTAAAAAAAAGTGATTTTTATAGATCCCTATCAAAATTTAATTTCTATAATTTAGGTATTTGCATAATTTACATATTTGGAAACTAGATTAAAATTTATAAATTTCATATTACTAACTTTTGTAAGATTCATTGTGTAAGTGCCTCAAATATTCAATCCAAGTGTGACAAATTCTGAAGAAAAAAACAAAAACACTTGCACTTTTTGAGCCTTTTCGTGTACCCAAATTTTTGCATCAACCCACAACTAATTGATATATACAAGTAAAGGCACCAAATAGAAGCCTAAAAAAAAATTATGAGTCATGCAAAATGTTGTTTCAATGGTCGAAAGGGATTGATTCGCCCAGGGTGGCGAATGAGTCCCAATATGGACTTTTTTTCTTTAGAATTTTTGAAAATTTGTAACTAATTTTGGTGTGTTTTGAGTGCTATGATGTAGGTCTAAATGAAAAATTCAGAATTTTAGAGCTTTTCAATGATTAAAGATGCAAAAATGCAACCTATTATGCACTTTTACTCATCCAAAAATGAAACCCTAGAATGCAAAATGCAATGCAAGAAAATCTACGATGATCAATGGACTCCAAAATAAAAAAGAGGGGATTAAAATAGTAGGTTCACCAAAATGAATTGAAGGATTTTGGTACCCAAATCCTTCTTTCCTCTTTTAGGGTATTTCACCTTAAAGGAGAAAAATGGACCAAAATGCACAATGTTTCAATTAAGATTAATATAAGGATGGATAGGAAATGGGTATAAGTGTGTGTTAATGGGTTTGAATTCTTACAAATGAAAATAAGTGAATGTAAACTAATCTAGTGTAAGATATTGGAAAACATAGTGTTGATTACAAACATGAACTAGAAACTTAAACAAATGATAACAAAAATTGATGAAACTGAATAGACTTCACCTACAGGTAGATTAATGTTATTGGAAGGTTCTAGAATGTCTCAGAAATCACTGTTAATGGTCACTAAGACTGATTTTCCATGCATGGAGAATTAGTCACGCTTTTGATGAAACATCTTGGAAATAGGTTTCTGACTGCTAGGAGTTGAATTCTAACAAAACCACTTTTCAGGCCTATAGGTGGGACTCATTTTCCATGGGTGGTGAATTAGTCCACCTATAGGAATTAGAAAATTCTGGAGTTGATTTTGTGTAGCTAGATCTGCACTTCTATTTCCTATAGGTATATACTTCTAAAATTGCCAAATTTAGGTCTAAAAGTATCTTTTTTTTTATTTTTTGCCTTGAATGATGAAGCAATGACTTGAATGACTTTGAAATGCAATATTCAATGGTTTCCATTCTTCCAAAGGACCTAAATCTGTAAACACACAAAAAGAGAAGAATAAATATTGATTGTTAGGGCATGGGGGTTTGCCTTGGTCAAACTCTGTTTAGGTAATTAAACCAAAATGATGAAAGAATGAAATGAAGCATGAAACAATGGAATAAATCACCTTACCATGATGAATTATCTTAAAAAATTTCAACAAAACATGTAGAATTAGCCCTTGGATCTATTAGGAAGCTTAATTGATGACTTGCAATGTGAAAGCCCTAGCTTGCTTGACTTAAGATAGAAGATAGATGATGTGAAGAATGTATGTGTGTGAGATGTAAGATTGATGATAGGGATGTAAAATGAGGAGAAAAATACCTATTTATACACAATTTTTCCTTAGTATCTAGTTATCACCTCATCATCGGCTGAGATGAAACAAAATTAGACTCAAGTTTCACTTTTTTCCTACTCAAAGGTCAAAATTTGAGCCAAATGGGACTCATTCACCACACATGGTGAATGGGTCCCACCTAGATGGGACTAATTCACCATGTATGGTGAATGAATCCCATAGGGGCCAATTTGACAACTCAGATGCCAAGAGATTAGGAAATAAGGTCTAGAATGCCATTTTGTCAAGTATCTAATCAATTTGAACCTCAGGATGCACAATATGGGTTAATTAGGGCCTATTAGTGATGATGTAAATGTAAAATAGGGCTTGGGATGCATAAATCAATGTGAAAGTGTGATTAAATACACTTTACAACACTAAAATGGGGTCCACATAGCCTAGGAATGCACAAGAACCAATGTAAATGTGTGGGACACATTACAACACTAGTTTATCACTAATTTTAAGTTAAGAACCTTCTAGATTGATGTGGTAATGTTATTAAACACATTTTATAATGTTCAATTAGGGAGAAATAGGTTAATTAATTCTAGAAAAGTGTGAAAGCATCTTACAACACTTTACAATGCTTTTACAAGACATCATTAAAAACATGTTATTTGATTTGCAAGGGTCCAAGACCTAGTTTGGACGTGTAAAATGCCTCACAACACTAGATTAAGACCTCATTAAGTCCAATTTATCATGAATTAATCCCATGTCAAGAAAAGGGTCCATTTTTCTATGGCACAACTCTCTTGATCAATAGTAGAAGATATTCCTTTCTTTTACAACAAATATGTCTGTTGGTTAGTATAAGATATCATACTTATGCAAGACTGGTTAGATTGTGAGATTTTGTTCTCTCCTTTACTAGAGGGTGTAAAATCAAACAAATTTGAATCATTGATATTTTACATGATGAAATTGACATTAAGCGAAGATTTCTTTGTTTGTTTTGTTTCTTGCAAAGGATAATAATCAAGACCACTAGTATCTATTAGTTCAAAATGCACTAATGTTAAAGTTGGCTTAGAAGAATATTTTGTAATAGTGTTGATATTAAATGAAGGTTTCATTGTGTATTTCAAGGGACAATAACCAAGTGTTTTCTTGCTTGTGAGGCTCTATAGGGACAAAAATACCTTATTCTCTAGCACCACATCCTTTTCCACTATATCCAATTTGTTTCATTATCTCATAACCTCTTTCGTAAAGCTTTTTTTTATTTCTTTAGGATTTGGCAGTTGTTGGTAATCATTTTTGTCAAAGTTTTTTGTGTATGTTGTCTTTCCTTCTGAAGTGGTTAAGGTGGATACTATCGAAGGGTCTTCTAATTTTTGTGTTGACATTACTGATTTTTCCTTTCCCTTTCCATAGTCTTTGCTTATGATCTTGTATTCTCCCATGAAAGTTTGTTCAAAATTCAGGGAATCTCAATCATCTTCTAATAGCTTTGTGACTTCTTCAATGTGTTTTTCTTTGTCTTTTTGTTGCACAGGTTGTACTTGTGTAGTTGGTGTTAATATTTACAAAGGATATTCCTTTTTTCCTCAATGTTCAAACAACTGTTTGGTTTGGGATCAACTTCAAGTATGTACATTTTGTTGTTATAGACATACATCATGATACGATGCAAAGTAGAAGGCACGCCATTCATTTCGTGAATCCATATGTCTCCCTAAAAGGAGGTTATATGAAATATCTTGAGGCATAACATGGATCTATGTTTCTAATGTGGCCTCTCCAACTCTAATAAGTAAAGTGATCACACCAAGTGGTTGCTTTCCCACATTGTAAAATCCACTAATGGATAAAGATATAGGTTGAATTTTTTATCTATCCACACCAAGCCTATACAAAAGGGTCATAATACACACATTAAGGGCTAATCCATTATCGACAAGGGTTTGCTTTATGTCTCTTCCCTTGTATTGAACTATTACCATGAAAGAATCATATTGTTTTTACACTTCCAAAGGAGAGAGCTCACTTTGGTGGAAAACAATTTCAGCATTTATTCCTTGAATTATGGATGTTATTTCATTCAATTGTGCACTAGAAGGGGTAGGAACTTGTAAATAATTTTGAATCATGTTGTGATAATGAGGGGAGGATTGAATAAGGTCAATAATGATATCTTAGCATGAGTATTCTTTAATTTTTATAAAAGATTATATTCCTTTCCACTAGGAGGACTCAGAAGGATAGGGTTAGGTAGGAATGGATTAGGCAAGGGAAGGGACATTGAAGGTTTTTGTCTTGGTTGTGGTTTTTTCATAGTATTATATGTATGAGAAATGGTATTAGAACTTGACTATTGCAAAACATTGTTCTTAGGTGGGTAAAGGATAAGTTCAAGTTTTTTTTGAGTTGGAGTTTTGTGTGAAGGTAGGTAAAGAATGAGAGGGTTCAAAGGATGTCCCATGAGGTATGTAGGAGGTCCATCAATCAAGGGGGATCAAAAGGAAACTTGAGAATTCATCACTTCAGTGATCTTCATTTTATGGATTTCTAATAAAAGAAAATCGAGAATCACCTTTTTATCATCACCTATGGAAGTCATACTACTATTGTTGTGATTTTCTTGCACCATGATATCCTCCTTAGGAGGAGGGTTAGGAGAACTACAAATTGGGTGATCCCACATATTGGTCTAGAATTTCTGGGACATCCTAATTTTTACTGAAATCACATAATTTTAGAAAATATAATGATTTAAGCCTTGAAAATTTCCATTTAAAGGATTCCAATTGAAGAGGGGTTGATCGAACCACCTTAGATCAAACCCCCCTGGATAGAACCTCGCTAGTTTTAAACCATACCTATAATAGAGTCTCCTTTACACCTATCAAAATGCTAGTAAAAAACCACTTTTGATTTACCTTTTGGGGGATCAAATAAATTCATTTAAAAATTATTTTTTGTAAGTATGTAGTCCTTGTTATAAGCTTCCCAAAATGTATAATTTTAAATAAATTTAATTTAATTATTCTATTTATTTTTTATTTCTTATGAATGTATGTTTTCACTGAAAATCAAGCTCTTTGTTCTACATGTGGAAAAATAGCAAATTATTTAAAAAAATGAAAAATATTATTGCAATGGATATTGAAATCCTTGATCCAACAAAAAAATTGAATTTTTATACAAACAAAAAAAGTTATGTCGTATACAGTCTGCCTATGTCTAAGTTGTAATTCATTTGACTTTAAAACTTGATTAAGGAAAAAATATTTAATAAAACACTATGAAACCAAATGAAAGCATTAGATATCATAGTTACAAATCTAAATTTAAAAAAAAAAAAATTATCCTTCATGGAAAAAATGTTATGTTGTATAGGGTGAGCATGACTCCTTAAAAATGGTGTTTACTAAAAAAGAAATATTTTCAAAGGAGATGAAAAAAGAAGTGCAATTTGATTCCAAAAATTTTGAAAAAAAATTATTTAGAATCTACAAACAAAATGGCACAAGTCACTAGTTTGGATCATCTTCAAATTCTTCACAGCTTGGCCACTATAGGTACTCAAAAGTGAAAATTTAGTTAGAAAAAATCAGTTCAATGTCCAGTTTGGCCAAAAATTGTAAACCAGTATTGTGGGATCACCCAACTAAATGTTCTTGACATTCAAGGATTGGTTCTTCCAAAATGACTTCATCACAATTATTGGAATGATCAATGGTTGAATTTTGTTTCTCAATAAGAATTTCCCTAGGTGAACAGGGACACCTAAGATTCTCATAACTTTCATCGATCAAAATATCTTCTTCACAACTAGGAGAGATACTAGGAGGAGAAAACGCATGATTTTCATGATCATTTATGATTTCGTTTGTTTGTTCCCTAATGTCTTCCAAACTACGATAGGTATGGGAAGGATCATAAAGAGGGTTGTTGTAGACCTTAAAGATTTTAACATCTAACGCCAACATATCCTCATCATTGACAATCTCATCATCTTCCAGTAAATATTTCTCATAAGAAAAGGGAGAATGGAAGTTAGGTAGGGTAATGTTTAGAAATGTGTCTATGATTTCATTCTCTTTTTCTATACTACTTCCAATGTGGGAGAGTTTATAGAAAAGGAGATTTCAACAATGTCATGATTCTCAATGAGTGCATCTTCTAACACCAAAATGCCTTCGTCTCATGTAGGAAATTTACTAGGAGAAGAGCAACTATGATCATAAAGATCATCTATATTCTCATATTCTTCTATCACATCATTCCCACAAATAAGAGAGATAAGAGGGGGTGTAGGTTTAAGAAAAGCATCAACATTTTCACTCTCTTGCACTAAGAGACTCATAATTAAGGAATGCATTGAATGAATGACTAACATGTTTATTAACTAACTTTTTCTTTACAAACTTGGCAAAGATCGAAACTCAAATTTTTGAACAATAATGTATGTAGAATTGAAATGCAATGTAAATGCCTAGAATTAAATGTGTATATGCAATTTTTAGATTTCAAACAAGGTAATTTATTGATTACACTATGCAATGATCTGAAAATGAAATGTTGTGAATGCAAATTTGGAATTAAGAAATGCATGAAATGGACCAATTTAAGCTAGATTTAGTGAAATGCATGAAATACAAAATCAACCCACTAAAACACATAACCAATGGAAAAAAAAATAGAACTGCAAAAACAAGGTTTTTAATGTTGTAAAAGGTCATTTCAAATGTGCATTGGGAATAATTCACCTAGAGGGGTGTATGAGTCCTAGTGAGGATTTTTTGAAAAAATTTTAGAGTTTTTAAAGTTATTTTTTATTCTTTTTACTTTTTATGATGTATAAACTAAGTGAAAATGAATATTTTATAAGATTTTCTATGATTTGAGATGCAAAAATGCAACCTATATGCACTTTCACTAATGCAAAAATTAGAAACCCTAAAATTCCAATTAACTAATGCAAACCCTAATGCAAAGTCAATGCAAGCTAGATCTAGGATGATGATGGACTCCAAATTATAAATTGAAAGGTTCTAAATGCAGGTTCACCAAAATGAAACATAGAAAATTGTCATTGCTGGAGTTTTAGGACCTAGGGAAACAAGCTTTCTATACTCAACATTCAAGGATGCCCTAGATATCTTATTCAAATGATGATAATGGAAGAAAGAGATCGACTAAGGGACTATCCTAGGGTATGTTTAGAGATTAATGAGGGATTTACCACCAAGATAGGGCTTGGAAAAATGTATGAAATGAAAGATCTAATTATTAAACTCAATGGTGTAAGAAACTTCACTAAATGAACTATAAATGCAAATAAATCATAACAAAAAACTAGAAATGTACACTAGAGCACCTGGAAAAGAGAGAGCTTTAATGGGGGCTTGAAATGATGAATAACCTAAAATTTGGGTCTACTAGGACTCATATGCCAATCTGGGTGAATCAATCCTAGATTTGGGTTTCTGTACAAGAACAAGTTTGTGGAAAAAGGATATCCAAAATTGCAAAAATCTAAAAAATGACCTAAAATGGGACACATATTCCAGGACTATGTATGAATCTAGTTAGGTTTTTTGAGAGCTTCAAATCCTAAACCTGGACTTCAATGTCTACTATTCCTCTTCCTCTTTCCTTCCAGATCTGAAACCCTAATTTTAGACCTATAGTAGTCTTTTTAGTGAAGATTACAACCTTGTGAAAACTTGATGACTTTCTCCAAAATTGCAACCTAATCTTGAAAGGATTTCCAAGTCTCCAAAGCACCTAGATCTATAATCACATGAAGAGAGAGAGAGTGTGTGCTTGATTATTAGGGAATATGGGTTTGTCTTGGTTAAACCCCTTGTAGGTAATTAAATCAAATGATGAGATAATGAAATAAAGGAATGAGACATGAAGCAAAGAACATGAGTCATACACAATGATACCTTGAATGATGCATTGTAAATAATATCTTGTAAAACTGTAACTCAACATGAAATGGCCATGAAGGATGAAGATCTTGATATTGACAATAGTTGTAGGACAATGCTTGATCTTAGATCTTCAATGCTACATAACAACACTAGCTCAATAACATGCTTGATTCTTGATAATATTGACATGATGATGAATCTTGAATTATTGCAACAATTGATGAATAAATCTACTCTTGAGTGCCTTAGAAATGATTATGCAAACTCTCCTAACAATCTTGTGAAGTCTTGGAATGCTTAACTCTTGAACTCTTGACTTACTAACTTTTAGGCCTTATGAAATAATGGTTTGAAAGCTCATTTATATAGGAAATTCATCTAAAATCTTGCATATTAGATCCCAACGGCTGACATACATGAAATTGGAGCTTAAAACCTAATTTTTCCCACTCAAAACCTTAAAAATAGGCCAAATGGGACTCATATGCCACCAATGTTGTATGGGTCCCACCTTGATGGGACTTGTATTTTCAAGGTGGCATATGGGTCCCATTGGGCCTATTTTGATTGCTAAACTATCAAGGAGATGAAAAATTAAGTCTATATGAGGTCTATGTCAGGATTTTGGTTAGAATATGCCTTGGGATGCACAATATAGAGTCTTAGGGGCCTATTAATGATGATATTAAGGTCATAAATGCAAGAGAGTCCAAAATCCAGTGTGAAAGTGTAAATAATTTCACTTGACAATATTAATTTAAGGAAAAATTGGGTCTATTTAGAATAGAAGAGCCCCAAATCCCATGTGAATGTGTACAACACATTACAACACTAGATTATGTCCACTTAGTTTAGTAACCTCCTAATTTTAATGTAAAGGTGTAAAAAAATACACTTTACAACACTAAATTAATGAAAAGCTAGGTTTGTTTATCTTTAAAAGGGTCCAAAATCTAATGTGGATGTGTAAAACACATCACAACATTATATTAAGGTGATATTTGTTAGATTAATAGGTTGTTTACTTACTTAATTTAATCATATTGATTAATTAATTAAGTCATTCACCTTTACTTTATTTCACTTAAGCTCAACTTAGGCCCTTTAATAATTAATTAAATTCATCCTAGGGTTTTCACTTTAGGGTTTTGATCTTCTTCTTAAGGATTGATCTCTTTGTAATTATTCAATTCTTCATTATGTAGTTTTTGGTTCAGGCTTGGAGAGCACCATTGTTGTGTTTCATTATCTCTTCTATGCGATAAGTTATTTTCTTGTAGGTGTTCAGTGGGTTCTGTGAGGATTTTTTATCAAAATTCAACATGGTATCAAAGCTTTCGATTTGTCACTTCCTATTCATCTTTTGAGGGATCCTACCTTACAGAAAAATTTTTGTGCATTGTGAGTCAATTTGGACATCACCATTGCATTTGAAACACTCAAATTAGTCATGATTCACCTTTGTTTCATCAAATTTGGATTCATGGCATCAGATATAAGGTTTTGAAGTTTTAGAGCGTTTCCAGATCCAAAAAGTACCTACATATTTTGAGTGTTTTCAGCCCAAATGGACCTCACTATCATGTTCAAAGCACCCAGAAACCCCTAAAATTGATTATAAGATTGTCGAAATTAAACATAGTGACTCCAAGAGGCTAATTTTTTTTCATTTTTAGGCCATACGGGTTGGTACGACAAGAAATCCAAGAATAAAATTTTAAAAAATAGTGTGCAAAGGAACTGTTATCAATTAACTACTAGCAGTTAGCCTAATTGCTAGGTTTCCCCCAAACCCTTTTTAGAGCAATTTTGGTATTTTGGCCATAACTTTTGCATTTGAACTCAAATTTTCAAAAATAAAATATTGTTGGAAATTTTGTTTTGAGACCGATCTAGTGGTGTAGGTGATCTTAATTTTTCATTTATTTGCATTTATTTCTAGTCAAAGTTAGATCTTTATTTTTGTGCTTCTGGGGGCTTCAATGTATTTGGCATAACTTTTCCATACAAACTCCATTTTTCAAAAATGAATAGGCATTGGAAAGGTCTTCTAGTGCTCTTTCAATATATATAGATTTTTTCATTAGAAAATTTACTATGTACATTTTATTCATTTTTTTGTTTTTTCACATTCTGGTAAATTACATGGACATCTTAGCTCCTTGAAACTTCTCATTTACATGGGATGGATTTTTTTGGCTATTATTCATGTATTTATAATATTATGTCCTTTTATGACCTTATGGGCTCACATTGCATGTATTTATCATCTATAAACGCACTAAAATAAACTACCTCAGCTTTGTATGTGTAGTATTGGGATTCTTGCACATCATATTGTGCCATTATTGTACTTGCACTATTCCATAAAGTCTCATGGGGGTTTGTTTTTTTCCTTTGTTTTCCATCATACCTTTGTCTAGCGAGTGTTCCTTCCATGAAAATAGTGAATCACATAGATTCTTGCCTCATGTGTGTGCCCCTTTGTTTGCACACCCATTATACTTTGCTGGTACTTTCATGTTTTCACATTTAGATGTTCTTGGTTCTTCTTCATGCACTTCTTTCTAGTAGTCAGTTTTAGTGTACCTTTCATGACTCTCCCTTGTCAGCATTATGGGTGAGGGGGTCTCTACTATTGGTGATATTACTTTCCTTGGTTTTGCTGGAGTGAGCTATGTATTTAGTATTTATTCCTATGTACTTTGGGATACAATGTACATTAGTGGTTGGTTACTTGTATTTCATTGAGATGGATCACTTACCATATAGACACTCTTGCATTCAAGAGGTGACCTCCCATTTTCACTTGATAAGTTCTTCAGACTATTGGTACTTATGGCATTTGTATATTTGGGTACTTAATGTTTGCCTCAATTTTCCATCAGATTTGAGTAGTGTCATTGGGGGCGCTCATACGGATTCTTTTCATCTTGATCCTGATCATCATATGTTTCATCAGAGGTTCTTCTTTTAGCATTTCATAAGTCATGCTAAAATAGTGTTTGTAACTTCATGCTTCAGTGGTGTTTTTCATGATCATCCTTTGTTCCTATCTTTTGGGACAATTTCACTCCTATTGGAGGCTTCTTCAATCCTTCACTCTTTTTTGGAGGCTTCTTTAGTCCTTCACTTGTTCATATTATTTTTGGGACATTCTCATTTGGATGCTTCTTAGTCCTTCACATGTATTTCTCTTTTTTGGAGAAGAGTTTTCCCATGATGTTTTCTCCTTTTCTCCTATTGTGAATGATCTTTTACATTTGTACATGGGTACCTCATCAAGCTGAGCTGTTGGGACCCATCTTTGCTTTCATGTATCTCTTTTTTTTTTTTTATCTTCTCCCTAAGTTCATCTTAAGAGGGTTGTTAGAGTAATAGGTTGTTTACTTAATTAATTTAATGATATTGATTAATTAATTAAGTCACCTTTACTTTATTTCAGTTAAGCTAAACTTAGGCCCTTTAATAATTAATTAACAATTAATTATTCATCATAGGGTTTTCACTTTAGGGTTTCGATCTCCTTTCTTAAGGATTGATCTCTTTGTAATTATTTAAAATCTTGATTATGCATTTTTGCTTTAGGCTTGAAAGACACATTTTGTGTTTCATGATCTCTTCTATGTGATAGGTTATTTGCTTACTTGGTGTACTCGTTTTTGGTTTGGACATCAACTTATACCATTAAATTAAATCCAATGCTGAAAGTGTTAATAGAATTAACTTTACATTTATTAAATTAAAAGAAAAATTGGGTCTATTTAGCTTAGGGCAACCCACAGTATGTGAATGTGCAACACATTGTTACACCACTAGATTAAGGTCCACTTAATTTACTAACCTCCTAGAATTTGTGTGAAGGGTGTAAATAAATACACTTTACAACACTAAATTAAGGGAAAAGTTAGGTTTATTTAGCTTTAAAAGGGCCCCAAAACCTAATATGGATGTAAAGCTTGTCACAACACTATATTAAGGTGATATTAAGTCCTAATTTATCATTATTATTCCCAAATTAAGCTGGGAAAGGTGTACTTTTTTTTTTTTCGTTCCCAGTACGAACACAATTTTCCACTAATATTTGAAGTGTATAGAATTATATTATTATTATTATTATTATTGTATATTTTATTAAATGTAAATATCATATAAATTTTTACATATATATTTTATTAAGTATAAATATATTCATATTAGCTTAATATTTTATCTATATATATATTTTAATTAATAGTTTCTATTAATTTTCAAAATATTTTTATTATTTATTTTATTTTAGATTATAAAATATAATTTTCTAGA
>VDFB02000013.1:122809401-122869787 GCA_007258455.2 Sequoia sempervirens
TAAACCCTTGAACCATCTACCCTCTACCCTTAACCTCACATCCCTCTATCTCTCTCCCACTCCCTCCCTCTCTCTCTCTCTCTCTCTCTCTCAACTCTCTCCTTCCTACCCCCTCTCCCCCTCTAAGGTCTCTCTCTCGCTCAATACCTCTATCTAACTCCCCTTAACCCTTAAACCCTCTACCCTCTACCCTTAACCCTCCCTTCCTTTATCTATCTCTCTCAAGTATCTCCCTCCTAGCACCACTCTCTCTCTTAGGCCTCTCTCACTCACTCACTCACTCACTCACTCTATCTCAAGTCTCTCCCCCCTACCCCTTCTCCATCTCTTAGGTATTTCTCTCACTCACTCACTCCCTTTATCTCTCCTCTACCTTAAACCATCCACCTCTACCCCTTAACCACCCCCATCTCACCACCCTCCCTCTCTCTCTCTCTCAATTCTCTTAATCCTACCCCATCTCCCTCTCTTAGGTCTCTCTCTCACTCACTCACTTCATCTCTCTCCCCTGAACCCTAAACCCTAAACCCTTAACCCCCCTTCCTTTATCTCTCTCCCACTCCATACCTCTCTCTCTCTCACACTCACTCCATCTCTCTCCCCTTAAACCTCTACCATTAAACCCCCTTTCCTTTGTCACTCTCTCACTCCCTAACTCTCTCTCTCTCTCTCTCTCTCTCATTCATCCCATCATTCTTCCCCCTCCTAATTCCAATTGCCCCACTCTCCCCTTCTTCCCCTCTTTCCCTCTCCCTCCCCCCTCCTAATGAACTCTTTCTCTCTCGCCCTCCCTACTTCTTCCCATACTTCCCTCTCCCCCCCCTCCTAATGAACTCTTTCTTTGTCTCCCTCTCTCTCTCTCTCCAATTCTTCCCCTCTTTCCCTCTCCCTCTCCCCTCCTAATGAACTCTCTCTCTCATTCTTCCCCTCTCCCTTCTCCCTCCTAATTCTCTCTCCCTCACTCTCCCCTTCTTCCCCTCTACCCTCCACTCTCTCTCTCTCTCTCTCTCTCTCTCTCTCTCTCTTGCCCAACTTCCACCTCCTAATTACTATTAATTCTATATATGCACAAATTGGATATCCGATTTATAGCACTAAAATAATGTCGTTAGAGAGCATTATAATTTTTTTTATTTTAAAAAATTTCATATCAGATATTGAATTTAGTCAGATATTCGATTTGTGGGCCATACCAAAACTCCATATGGCCCATTTTTTGCATTCCAATGGACCCTACATTCTTTTTGTAGGCTTTGCAGGCAACAAACATGCAATTTTAGATAGGAAGAGACAAAGTTCAACTTTTTGGAGCATCTTGTACTCAAATTTTTCATAAACAATGATTTTTTAGCATCTTTTATGAGGTATAATGGGGAGCAACACTCGTTAGAAGCATAAACGTAAGAGAAAGCTTACAATAGAACAAATTGAAGAATATAGAGAAAAAGATAAAGAAGATCATAGGAAGAGAAAACAAGGTATGTTAAATATTGGTGAATCTGAGCCCTATGGTCTTTCAAGTGAAGAGGAAATTAATATGTACTAGGTGAAAATGTTGAACATGATATTCAAATTGGGAATGAAAATATTGAAATTGATAATGAAAATGTTGAAGGTGAAAATGTTGGATTTGAAGATGTTGGATATGATACTGAAATTGGGAATGAAATTATTCAAATTGAAGGTGAAAATTTTGGAATTGAAGATGTTGAACATAATATTGAATTAAGTGTAAATTATGTTTCACCAGATTACATGAGAAATGAAGAACCTTGTGTGGAAGAAAGACATATTCCAAATTCAAGACCTTCAAGAACCCTAAATGGTTACTTGAATTTGATGAGAACATTATAAACAATTTTGAAGGAAAGAGGTCAACACGAACTATTCGGTTGTCAGATAGAATACTTTTCAACCAATATTTTAGTGATAAGACATTGACTAAGCAATGCCAATTTTTTGTACAATTGCTAAAGATGCAAAAGATGAGACCTTTGCTAGCCAAATTGAAGATTCGTGTGAACAAGAAGATCGAAAAAAATTCTATTATTGTCAAAAATATTTTTAATGCTCTCATGTCTATTGGAAAAAATAACAGGGAAAAGGATAAGAGAGATGCTTGAAGAGTCATTACAACCGCCCTAGTAAGCCATGAATCGAAAAAGGATCGCTTTATGAGACAAACTTGTATTGATTTTGACATAAATCATAAAACTTTGGATAGAGCACTTGCAAGAAGAGGAATAATAGATGATCCTCTTCAAAATGATACATGGGATTTTCTGGGAGGATTCCACATGTTGATAAGAAGCTAACTGATAATGTAAAGCAGGTCATTCAACAATTTTGGCATGATAACTCTAGAGTATCACCCAATGCAAAGGATGTTTTAAAGTTAAGAACTGGCAATCGAGATCATACACCACATCCTAAACATTTCTTGGAATCAAGCCAGACAATGTTGTTCAAAAAAATTATTGAAACACATCCAAATATGGAAATATCACAAAGGACTTTTGAAGGTTTGAAGCCATTTTATTGTGTGCCTCTTAAAATTTGTAATACTTGATGTTGCAAATACCATGTGCAGTTTTCAATGTACCATGAAATATTATGATATATCTTTTCTACTTTGCATACTAATGAAATGTTATAGGAGTGCAGTGCAATGCATCTTCCAAAATCGTCAAGGGACTTGCTAGATCTTTTTTTATGTTCTAGAGATGATTGTTGCTTTTTCTATAGAAATGATTGTTTAAATGCAAAATGCTCACAATGTGGTGGCTAGTCAAAGTTTTTTCAATGTTTTCATGAGAGTTCCAAACATGAATTTGGAAAGAAGATTGTTGAGAGAAAGAGATATGAGATAGTCGAATATACTTTGCAGAGTGGAGGTGAAGGTTCTAGATGTGAGTTGGTTTCAAAAGAATGTAGTGTTGTTGATTTTATTTTAGATTTTAATGACAATCTTTTCTACAAGTATGCAAGGCATAGTCATAGGTCTCAGTGGTTGGATCAAGGACTCTTTTCCGATTGGGACTATTATATCAGTGGTTGATTTTGCAAAAAACTACACATTGCAACCACAAAATGAGGTACAATCTCAGTATTACAATTCCATTCAAATTGCTATTTTTGTCCACATAACATTTAGACATGCACCTAATAGTACAGAGGAGGATCGAAAGATAATCAGAGAGTATCATTTTTATATGAGTGCTGATAGATCTCACTTGTCCAAGTATGTACAACATTGTTTCGAGAATTTTTTTGAGTTCTTGCAGGAGTATGATATAGCACTGGGATGACATCTAATTTGGTCAAATAATTGCACAGGTCAATTCAAGAATGCTTGTATTTTTTATTGGTTGAGTAGAATGCATGTAGAGAGGGGTCTACCTCATATTTCAAGTTTTTTTGAAGCTGGACATGGGAAAGGGGAGCATGATGGAGCAGGTGCATGCATAAATAGAGCTCTAGTTAAATATTAATTGAATATTTCAAGAGAAAAATTCAGCGATGCACGTTCTATAGTTGATTGGTGTAGTTCAACATTGTCACATGGAGGGACACTTGATTCAACAGTGCACAAATTATTTTGGTTCATTAAGGGTATAGTGGGAGGCAGATTGGATTGTCATACAATCAAATATTCTTCAAAGATGCATTCATTTTGAAGCTCAGATGTAGGCACATGGACCATTTGGACACGAGAGTTGGCTTGTTTTTGTTAGAGTTGTATTCAGTGCGAGTGGGATCAATGCAAGTAAAGTGAGTGGGTGGATACATGGGTACCACAGTATCTAACTCCTTTATCTCAAACAATATCCATGAAAAATGACACAATGGAAAGTTCAGTTGATTACGACCTGCTTTCAGATCTACTACAACTAGGACATATTTTTGTAGTTGTTGCACCGCAGGGGAATGAAGAGAGATCAAACTATTGGTTGGATTGATGTGTGTAGGTAAAGCATTTAAGCTAACACAACTAATGGAAGATGATGATGGTTTCATGTATCCTATAGGTTTAGTTGTGGTTGCAGGAACTTGGTTGTGAACATACATGATTCTAAAGAAAGAATGGCATACCTTCATTTGAAGACTACGAGAAACACAAAACCATTCTCATGTATTCGCACCTTGTTATAGCAACAAATGTTAAGTTGTTGAAGCATCATGCTAGACCAAAGACAAAACAACTATGGACACTTAGTAATGTTGATCATGAAGCAATATTGGATACTCTTAAGTAAAGAGATGACCTTTTAGGCACACTTGAATAGCATTTTCAAGAATGGAAGGTAGAATTATTATGTTCATTATGATTAATTTCATTAGTGTTCTTTATTTAATACTGATATTTTATATACTATTGCAATGCAGGTGTCTTTAATAGTGATATTTTGTATGCACTTTTGTGATATTTTTTGGCAAGATTGATCATGGACCTGCTGCAACAATAGCCAACTCTGATCCTTTCAAAGAGGTATGCAACAAATTAGAACAATATAGATTGGTTATTTTAAGCATCTTTTATAGTTTCCATCACCAAATCATCATCATTTAGGTTGTTTAGATTAATATAGATATGTTAGTCTAAGCATCTTTTCTATTGTGACAATATAGATTTCTCATTTTCCCACTTTTGCAATATTCCTGGCATGATTGATCATGGACCTGCTGTAATAATATCTAGCTCTGATCCTTTCAGAGAGGTATGCGACAGATTACAACAATATAGATTGGTTATTTTAAGCATCTTTTATAGTTTGCATTACCATCTCATCATATTTTGTGTCATTTAAAATAATATAGATTGGTTGTTCTAAGCATCTTTAATATTTTGCATCACCAATTCATCATCATTCAAGTTGTTTAGATTAATATAGATTTGTTAGTCTAAGCATCTTTTCTATTGTGACAATATAGATTTCTCATTTTCCCACTTTTGTGATATTCCTGGCACGATTGATCATGGACCTACTACAACAATAGCCAACTTTGATCCTTTTAGAGAGGTATGCAACATATTACAACAATATAGAATGGTTATTCTAAGCATCTTTTATAGTTTGCATTACCATCTCATCATATTTTGTGTCATTTAGAATAATATAGATTGTTTATTCTAAGCTACCTTGATGGTTTGTACAGGTGCTTGTCAGTCCAGAATGTGAACATACTACTATTGTTGAAGAATGTGCCTTGAATGCCTCTAATAGGAAAATTTTGTAAAATTTGAATTCTCAAATTGGAAACAATGTAAAACGGTCATAATTGTGTATGGGCATAATCTATACCCAGTGATGTTTTTTGAAATATGGGTCAAATGTATGGCATTGTATAAAGGGTATGTTTAAAATGTAAAGGGGTCTATATTTTGGAAATTCATAGGTTTTGTAAAGGGGTCTATTTTTGTACTTAATCGAGCTACAACCAAAGGTTTTCTTCTTGGTTCTTTCCTGTGGGTGCTATCATAATAGTGGTTTACAATTCCTGAGAGGAACGAATTTTAGCTGAAATCACATATTTTTAGAAAATATAATGATTTAAGCCTTAAAAAGTTCCATTTTAAGGATTCCAATTGAAGAGGGTTTGATCAAATTACCTTAGATCAAACCCCCTTCGATAGAACCTCGCTAGTTTTAAACCATACCTATAAATGCATCTCCTTTACACCTATCAAAATACTGATTAAAAAATTACTTTTGATTTAGATTTTAGGGGATCAAATGAATTCATTTAAAATTTATTTCAAATGATTATGGTATTCCTTAGAACAAGCTATCCAATGAATATAATTTTAATATGTTTTGGTTTTGTTATGCATTTGTTTTTTAAGTTTTATTAAACATAGGTTTTTCATCGAAAATGAATTGTTCTTCACATGTGGAAAAATAGAAGAATATGAGTGCACCAGATATTGAAGTCCTTGATCCAACAAAAAAAATATTTATTTTTTTGACATATACAAAAGAAGTTATGCGTTATACAGTCGCGTTGTGTCTGAATTGTAATTTGTTTGAATTTGAAACTTGATTAAGGAAAAAATATTCAATAAACAACTATCTAACCAAGTGGAATCACTAGATATAAAAGTTACAAATCTAAATTTGAAAGAATTAGAATTTTATCCTTCATGGAAAAAAAGTTATGCATTATATGGTGTGCGTCACTTTTTAAAAATGTTGTTTTCTAAAAAAAATCTATTTTCGTGGGAGATGGAAAAAGAAGTGCAATTTGATTCCAACAATTTTGAAAAAAATATTTTTAGAATCTACAAACAAAATTTGATTAGACTCTAGTTTGCACCATCTTCAAATTCCTCACAGTTTAGCCGCTATAGGTGCCGGAATGTGAAGATTTAGTTAAAAATAATAATTTCAGTGTCCAGTTTGGCCAAAAATTGTAAACCACTATTATGGGATCACCCCTGTCGGTATGCTCATTTGAACCAAGTTTTGTAATATCTCCCATTTATATATAATAAATTATAGTGGCTTGCAACTTTTGCTCCTCAAATCCAACTTGGGTGCAACTTCATTTTTAGCAATTTTCATGAGGTTTTTAAGGAAATCAATGATTAAAGTGTTAATATTTTGATTTTTTTTCTTTAATAAGATCTAATAGTCCTAATGATCATGTATTAGGAGGAGTTTTTAGGTTTTAGGGTAAAAAAACCATGGAGATCCCAACTTCTCCTAGTTGTTGCTTTGTAGCCTTTGAAGGAAAAATTAGTAAATTTGTTTAGGGACAAGAAAGAACAGTGTTTTGAACATGTAATGATGCTATTTCAAGCCATTAAGTGAGGTCTTAGTAAAGTTAGAAGAAAAAAAGTGCAACATTTCATTATGAGTTATATTAATGTGAAAAATGTTTGTATTTTGGCCGTCAACGGTCATTAAGGTTTCAAAATTCAGTTAATATTGGTGGTTAAAGGAATTGGGAGTTGGATTCCAAGGCATAGCAATATAATTAAAGCCTTCAGGGGCTCGAGACAAGTTTGGTTGAAGGATTGTTTTCTTTGAATCAATAGAGTTTCAATTGCTTAGTTCATATTTTACTATTTTTCTTGTGTTTTTTGCCTGTACACAAGCCATTCAAGAATTTTTGTATCAAAAATTTATGTAGAAATGTTATTACATGTCTTAAATTTATTTTGAATTCTTAATAGAGGGTTTCTTTATTCATTTTGTGCCTCAAAGCTCAGAATTTCTTTAGATGGGTTCTTGAATAGGGGAATAAGAGTTTTACAATTTTAATGGCTTGAATCTCATCCCACCTACTATGTGCCAATGTGAATTGGTGGGATGAGTTTGTAGGGATTAGGAAATGATATTTCAAGAGTGGAAGGCGTGGAGAACTGGGTTTTGAAATAAAATGAAGAGTTAAAGGTCTAAAAATGGTGGTTTTTTTTCACTTGAAAATAGAGTTTTTACCCTAGGATTTGCGAAAATATCTGAGATACTAGAAGTTTCTTTACATTCTAAGAATATTGGGGCCTAAAAAAATGTTTCTAAGGCGGTGGCAGAGTCTGAAAGGTTGTGGAAGTTCTACATCCAATAAACCCTCAAGAATTACACTAAAAATAAGGGTTTTTTTATTTGATGGTTACAGGTCCATACAAATGGAATCCAATTGTAGAATATTTTTTTTCTTGGAAATTTATTTACTTCCCCAAGGTTTCAGGGGTATATGTGGTTCTTGAAGGTATGTTGCTTTGCATTTTTTGGCTAATTGAGTAGCCTTTTCAAGAGTGAATGTATAGGAAGTCAACATTGGTCCAAAGGAGTCTATGTTGTTTCTCATATATGTTGTGTAACTTGGATATGGGTGTTTGAATCAGTCATGTGTTGGTCTGGTGTTTTGGAAAATTGTGGAGTAATTTGACAAAAACTAGTTTCTCACTATTACAAGGGTTTAAGGGGGTTAAAGAGGGAAATGTGTATTTAGTTTCTTGTCAATTTTTAAAGGAGTTTTGGACTATCCAAAGAGGTTAGAATAATCTTGTTAGGTGCCTCAAATAGGTAGGTTGCAAAGATTTGGTGATTGTGCCCTTGTGTTTGAATCAATTTTTCCCTAATTTCACATGGACCAATGTAGCTCAGAGTGATTCGCTGTATTTGGTTGCAAAAGAGGACCATCCCTAGTGTAAGTGTACCCATCCATATGTGTTGGAATAGTCTGTTTGGTCGTACGAGTTGCAGAATGAAAGTTGCACCGCTTTACAACTTTACATTGCTTGCATCTGACAACTTTTCCTTCCACTGAAAAGTCATTGCCATAGGAAAATGCCTCTGAGATAGCAAAAACTAAGAGAGGTTTTTGTAGATGGTCCCAACATGATCCCATATCCTTAGACGAAGATTTCGTAAGCATCATGGTCTCCAAGAAATAGCCCTTCAAAGATTGCTACCTTTTAGCACTTTGGACTCTTAAGGGAAATCACCGGTCCAATGTAGCTCAGGGTGATTCGGCATATTTGGGTATAAGAGAGGACCATCCCTAGCATAAACGTACCCATCTAGATGAGTAGGAATAATCTGTTTGGTCGAACGAGTTGTGGAATGAAAGTTGCACCGCTTTGCAACTTTACACTACTTGCATCTAGCAACTTTTCCCTCCACTAAACAGTCATCACCACAGGAAAACGCCTCCGAGATAGAAAAAATTGAGAGAGGTTTTTTTAGATGGTTTGAACATGATCCCATCGTGTCAAATGGAGAGTCTATAAGTCTCACAGTCTTTGAGAAATAGCCCTTCAAAGATTGCTGCCTTTTAGCACTTTGGACTCTTAAGGGAAATCATTGGTCCAATGTAGCTCAGAGTGATTTGGAATATTTGGGTGCAAGAGAGGACCATACCTAGCATAAATGTACCCATATAGACATTTTGGAACAATATGTTTGGTTTTATGATTTGCGGAATGAAAGTTGCACCACTTTGCAACTTTACACTGCTTGCATCTAGCAACTTTTTCCCTCCATTCAAAAGTCATCACCACAGGAAAATTCCTCCAAGATAGAAAAAACTGAGAGAGGTTTTTGTAAATGGTCCCAACATGATCCCATAGCCTTAGATAGAGATTCTGTAAGCATCACAGTCTTTGAGAAATAGCCCTTCAAAGATTGCTGCCTTTTAGCACTTGACTCTTAAGGGAAATCACCAGTCCAATGTAGCTCAGAGTGATTCAGCATATTTGGGTGCAAGATAGGACCATCCCTAGCATAAACCTACCCATCCAGACGTGTTGGAATAGTGCATTTGGTCGTATGGGTTGCAGAATGAAAGTTGCACCACTTTGCAACTTTACATTGCTTGCATATGGCAACTTTTCCCTCCACTGAAAAGTCATCACCACAAGAAAATGCCTTCGAGATAGCAAAAAATGAGAGACATTTTGTAGATGGTCCCAACACGATCCCATAGCCTTGGACAGAGAGTCAATAAGCATCACGTTCTTTGAGAAATAACCCTTCAAAGATTGTTGCCTTTTAGCACTTTAGACTCTTAAGGGAAATCTCCTGTCCAATGTAGCTTAGAGTGATAAGGCATATTTGGGTGCAAGAGAGGACCATCCCTAGCATAAAAATACCCTTCCAAATGTGTTGGAACAGTCTGTTTGGTCGTACGAGTTGTGGAATGAAAGTTGCACCACTTTGCAACTTTACACTGCTTGCATCTGACAACTTTTCCCTCCACTAAAAAGTCATCACCATAGGAAAACACCTCCGAGATAGAAAAAACTGAGAGGTTTTTGTAGATGGTCCCAACATGATCCCATAGCCTTAGACGGGGAGTCTGTAAGCATCACAGTCTCCGAGAAATAGCCCTTCAAAGATTGCTGCCTTTTAGCACTTTGGACTCTTAAGGGAAATCACCAGTCCAATGTAGCTTGGAGTGATTCAATATATTTGGGTGCAAGAGAGGACCATCCCTAGCGTAAATGTACCCATCTGGATGTGTTGGAATAGTCCATTTGGTTGGACGAGTTGTAGAATGAAGCTAACAAGTTGTGATTAAGCTTAAAGGTACCTTTTGATGTTTGAAGTTGTATGGAATATGGGGATGTCAATTTTAAATGATGTGATAATTGTTTTAGCATGAAGCTTCCTTCCTCATTGATTGACTCCTTGCACATTGCTCATTTTTATGGTGCCAAAATAGGAGTTCTAATAGGATGTTAAGAATATTTATTAATAGGTACTAGAGAACAAATGGAGTGGGGGGACCCCATTACCTTATAGACTTAGTTGAGTCATAATACTATGTCTAAAAATTAGTATTGCTAATAATTGAAGGTGTTATGATAACTTCTTATGATAAATATATTTATCTATAATCTTAGTGAAATATGAAAGGAAAAATAGATGAAGGAATCATAAGTTTATATTTGTATATCATTGTAGTATTGATTGTCTAGTGTGGAACGAACGCATTTCTTTTACTAGCAATGTCAACTAACTAGGTGTACCTCTATTGATGATAAGAGATTTATTTGATTGAATATTGTACAAGCATTAACTTTAGTCGTAGGTGTGATCTTACATTAAAATGTTAAGACAAAAATATTATGTAATAAAGTTAATTTACAATTATTACTTATGGAACCATATATTATAAAAATTAATGTCACGAGATCAAGAGAGTGAGGATGGATGTTAATATTGGTTAGTTTCATGAAGCAATTAAAATAATATCCATGTTTCGTACAACTATGAAACCTTAACTATGGCATGAAACTATTAAAAGGACCAAGAAAGAGAAAATGTAAGTTAAATGACTAGAATTATTATGATATATAGTATCAAATATTATCCTTATTAATTAGGAAAGTACCAATAAAATTAGTATAAAGCATGGTTTGTATTCAGATATTCCACAAATGATAGAAATTTTTAATCATTAATTTAATATCTGTTTGAGCACTAGAAGAACATTTATTATAAAGGGAGTCCAAATTAATAAACAATTTACAGGTACAAAATTATCATTAATAATTATTAATATATTAAACTAATGTTCCACCATAGTATTGAAATGTAAAGCAATCAGAATAATTGTGCAAACTCTAGATCAAGTGCACATAGACGTAGAAATAAATGTTGGGCAACGTAGAATTTTTATACCTGTCAGATATTTAAGTTTTAAAATCTAGCACCATGATTCATCCTAGCCAAAATATTGAGGCTATTGAGTTTATTGGTTATTGACATAAATGTCAAAACAATATGGGGATTTGGTAATGGTTTTAAAATTAGGCTCGTTTATAGCACGCCACTTCTAAAGAGGCTCTCTTTTCAACTAGTTGTCATAGATGTGAGAGATTTGATCAACATTCAAGGGATAGGAAGTACCCTGCAAAACATTGAATTTTTCACTAGAACAACTCACTACTTTAATTGAGGAATATTATGATGAGCCAGGATGGAAGGACCATCGGATTACATAGAGAGAGAGAGAGAGAAAGGGGGAAAGAGATCTTGTTAGATCAGTATGGGCAAAGTGGAATGCCTGAAGGGGGGAGTTATCTAAAACAACCTGCAGAGCTATCTGTTAGATCATGGGTATAAATCATGGGATGAAGCCATACCAGTAGATATCATATATTAGATTGATTCTTTCCAAATTCAAGAGGATGATTTTGCACTAGAATGAAATCTTTTGATAAATAGAATTTTTTTGCAATTCCCTTCTCTACCACTTGTGCAACCTTCTATCTATCCTCCCACTTTTTGTAGACATCTATCAGAGATTTCTAGTTATAGTATCGTACATAGATCCCCCTTTTATTATGCTTTGATAGTTGTCCTTAGGTGGAGAGATTCACTTTGTAGGAGACTTCATAAGAGAGCTTTGAATGGAGATGTTGGAGGTACTGTTTCTTTCACGTTGCAGGAAAAGGAATCAGCTTTTAAAAAAAAAATCAATCCAGGCAATGGCATTAGAAATCCACTCTAAGCACTTTATGTACTCTTCAACATCTCTCTTCTCTAAAAGTGACCTCTAAATCACTTCAAACACCTTAACTACCCTAAAAGAGACCCTAAAAGCGATCTATAAATCACTTCAAACACATTAACTACCTCATTCTTATTCGTTTGTTTTGTAAACAATCATTTTCATTCCAAGAGGCTGAGCTTTCATTTTTGCTTTCAAAGAAAAATCTTCCTATGCCACTGTTACATTGCACAGGTAAACCAGGTTTTGTATTGTGGACCTATATTAAGCTACCACTCTCAAGACCAATGTAACAATGATACAAAATAAATTTTGAGACTGCAAGAAGACATCAAAATGGCTAGTGTACTAAAATAATTCTTATGATTTGAAGAATGTTGATAACTCTACTTAGCTATCTTATTTTTTCAATATCATACAAATTGAACCCTGGAATCAATAGACTTAGTATATCAAGCTACCACAATTCGAGTTTCAACGATGAATATTTATCATGCATGTTTTAAATGACATTCAAGTTTATGGTGGGTTTTTTGTTTATATGATGTTATGTGATATTCTAATCATAATTCATGCTTCTAGGTTGCACATATATATATATATATATATATATATATATTACTTTTACATGTTTTCTCCATTGTTCGGCCCCTACACCACAAGTAAATTGTTGCATAGCCTGTGGAATGAGGGGGGCAACAAGCCTGAGACTCCTTTAAAATTTGTTTGAGTGCATTTAAAATGAACTTTTAAGCCTTACACCCTAAAAGTGACTTCTAAATAACTTCAAACACCTTAACTACCTCATTATTATTCATTGGTTTTGCAAACAAGAATTTTCATTCTAAGAGGTTGAGCTTTCATTTTTTCTTGTTGGATTGAATGCAGAACGTGACACAACTTACTTTTTTCAAAAATTGTTTAGCATCATTGAACTAAGAATTTATCACACTTCTGTACAGAAACAGAGGAATACTACAAACTAAAAGACATTACACTTCAGTTCTCACTCACTTGATGTACTCTCCAACATCTGTCTTCTCTCGTGAAGAGTTAGAACTACTTGGCCATGACTTTGCATCATTAGGGAAGTTTTTCTTTTTTTTACAATGTCAAAAGCATGGCTACATATAGATTAGGGAAAATACCTTTGCTTTTAGATTAGTAATGCATGGAAGATTCAAAAAGTATCCTTGATATTACAAAAAGGTATGTTTTTATACACTTCTAACATGCAATCACTCTCAAGACAAATGTAACAATGACACAAAATAATGTTTGAGACTGCAAGAAGATGTCAAAATGGCTAGTGTACTAAAACAATTCTTATGATTTTTGAAGAATGCTGATAACTCTACTCAGTTGGATTCTTTTCTCAATATCATACAAATTGAACCTTGCCATCAATTGACTCTGTATATCAAGCTACCACAATTCAAGTTTCAATGATGAATATTTATCATGCATGTTTTAAATGACATTCAACTTTATAGTGGTTTTTTTGTTTATATGATGTTATTTCATATTCTAATCGTAATTCATGCTTCTAGATTGTATATATATACATATATATATACATATATATATATATACATATATATATACATATATATATATGTATATATATATATATGTATATATGTATATATATTATTTTTACATGTTTTCTCCATTGTTCAGCCCCTACATTGCAAGTAAATGGCTGCATAGCATGTGGAATGAGGGGGCAGTAGGCCTGAGACCCCTTTAAAGTTTGTTTGAGTGCTTTCTTTTCATTTTTTGTGAGTTTTGTGCCAAGTTTCCTCAAAGAAATGTGGTCTCATAGAATTCCATGACAAGCTAATGCAATTGATAACTGCTCCTAGTTATTAGTTATGTAATTTGAAGTAATTGCATAACTGCTTAGGTTGACTTTGTAAAAACTATATTGTTATTGAATTTTTTTCATCTATCAGCATCTAGTTGTTACTCATGCAATGTGAAGTAATGCTTTGAGTTTGAAAGATGTGCAATGCAATGTAATTAGCAATATGAATATAAACTACATAATATTTAACCATTCTTTTTATGTTATTGTACATTGATATTTAACTATTGCTCACTTGATTAAATTTTCAAAGAGTTTAATCATGCACATGAGGAGAAAATTAAATTTTGATTGTCAACTTCTATATATCAAATTATCCAATAATAAAGTGTATGTCCATATACAAAAATGGCATCAACGCCAACTCAAATAAAGTTTTACAATATGTGGCATATGCCATCTCGGTATCTATTCAAAATTTACATTCCAAAATGTCTAACTCATCCTAAACTACTGGTGGATCGTCAAAATGGAGCCTCTTTGAAGCACTCATTGGCTTTGAATGTAGTTGCACAAGAAAAATCCAAACCACAATTGAGATTAGTTATACTATATAATTTAAAATTTAATAATTAACATAAAAAACAATATACACTGAATTATAATTGAACTCTAAAATTGAAATCTTGATTACCTGAAATATACACTTCTTAGAAGGGTCAGGAGTCCTAGAATATACCATTCTCAAAGAACCAACCAAACCAACTTTTGTAACGTCAATCTATATATGTGAACAAAAACATAAAATTGATCCAAGTTAGCATAGAATTGTTGGTAATAAGAACATATTTACCAAGCACAAAATAAAATAAACACATACCTCTTTAGGTTGATCTTTTTTTTTATCTCCTTTAGGTGTTTCAACACCTCCTCCTTCAAGTGTTCGAATACCTACTCCTTCAGGTTTTGTAACACTTGTCAACAATGATGTATAGCTCACAATCGCTTGTACATAAAAATGACAAGTACATATGAAACTACGAATCTATGTCAATATGAAAATAATCAATAAAAGATCTTATAAATCTTAATTCAATCAAATTTGAGTTCAATTACCTTTCCCTTATCTAACATTGTGCCTCCATAGTCTAGAGAGCATCACACCTTGCTCACACTAGGTGTTTCCTACAAGCAGAGAGTAAGATAAATATATAAGTTAATATATAATTTCATTAATGACAATTCAAATGACAAGCAAGTATATAGTAAAAAAATGTAAATGAGTGAGTGTGAAAATACATATTGTGTAGGTGTCAAGGCCAAATGAAATGGCCCTAAGGGTACTATTAGTCACCCGTGTGAGCTCCTCCTCAGACACTAACTATTAAATAGACAATGTAAATAAATATTAGTATTTGATACTATCTCTTATTAATATTCATTTTTAAAAAAATGCAAGTTACAAATTTACACCTTAAATTTTACCTGTGTAACTATTCCAAAGTCCACATCTCTAGTAGGAGAGGACTCTGTAGGGTACGCTCCACTCCCCTATGTGTGATCTGCTATAATCTCCACATCTTGGGTGTCATAATCAGCAATGTCTAATGGATGCTCAACGGGCTGTACAATAGGACCCAAGCATATCTACTGGCACGTATTGCAAATATGTGGCACACAAATATGTGGACCCGAGGAGGATGATTTAAAAGCACTGGATCCATTGCCAACATCACCAGAATGTGGCTGAGCTACTGAAGAAGCATGGGAAACTAAAAGACCACTCAAAGAGTGAATGACCTAGATAGTTTTTCTGGTTGCATCCTCTGTAATATCTGGATTTTGTACTGGAGGTGGTGGAGGAAGGGGAGGATGGGGAACATGTGGGTTCCTGACTACTCTAACTACCCCTGGCCTATCTTGGGGCATACCTCCACCAACGCCCTGGAAGGGTTTAATGTCAAAGTAATTGACATGATGCCCTAACAAAAACTCAGCGTATAATTTTTTAATAAAGTAAAAAGGTACATCAAGATTATTGTTTGGTGGTTTATCAAAAACCATACACTATTGATCCCAAAAGTTATCTACTATGCCCCTATGCGTGCACCAATTTATAGAAAGTTTTGGTTTATTAACATTAACTAACAAACCATTGCTAGGGCTATGAAATAAAGAGGCTATTTGGGCTTTTGTTATTTGGATATTTTCACATCATCATAAGACAATCCACATGCATAATATTCCCTCATGGTTTCTCACCACAAATGAAAGACATTATGTTGGGTGGAAAGGGTTTCTACATTTGTAATTAATCTTGTCAATATGGTTGACATATAGGATAATCGAGGGATTTTCTTATAAACATCACAAATGCCCCTCAATTGCTCCAATTTTTCATGAATTAAGTCTTCAATTGATGGCTGTAGAGGTGGTGGAGCATTTGGCATTTCTACATTTTGATTCTCAGCTGGTGGATTTTCATTCTCAACTAGTGGAATTTGTGGATTCTCATTCTTAGTAGCCATAATGCTTGATTAAAGTTAAAAAATAATTAATCTAATTAAAATTAGACAATATAAATGAAAATATTATAAAAATACCCTAGTTTTTAAAAAATCCAAAAAAACCCTACTTTTTAACAAAAATCTATAAAATTCTTTAATTTTTAATACAAATACATAAGTAAATGGATAGGTGGTATGAGGATGGCGCTCTGCACCTGCATTCTCGCCCGTGGCCATTGAGGCCTCAGGTGCATGTCGTATTTTTATGTTGCATGAGTCTTATCTCTTCTAGATCGGTTAGTCTATGGCATGCTGCGTATAGGGAGGGGTTTTTAAAGCTTTTGGGGGGAGTTTTTGGATTGGTTTAGAATTTTGTGTTTTGTTCCTTGTTTTGTTCCTTGTTGTGGTGGCGTGGAAGCTGGGTGTTGAGGGTCTTTTGTGCGAGGGTGGTCCTTTGTCTGCCACTCTCTTCTTTTTGCTGCATGGGAGTGAGAAGGTTCCTATGTAGTAGTAAGGGGGGTGCCTGGTGGTAGCATGGGGGTGGAGTGGTTTTAGTGTAGTGGGTGGTGGTGTGGGTTGGGTGTGTGGCTCCCCACATTGTGCTAGTTGGTTTTCTTGCTCTATAGGCCCGTCTTGGGCATTCTAATGTCTTTGTCTCTAAGTGAGACATCCAGGGAGTCTCTTGATATGGAATTTTGGGCTGCAATTGGTTCAAAATCTTCAAACCATGGTATGAAGTCCTTTGATAATAATTTATTCTCTCAGGATTCTGGGGTTGGCGGTGCTAGTTTGCATGGTGGCTCGTGGATCATGAAGATTAATGGTTGTCTTGAGTGATGCAAGGCATGACCAAAATTGGTTATTCCAACAAAGATGATTGCCGAGGATATAGAATACTATTCAAATCACTCTTTATATTGCAATGTTTTGGGGATGAGGGTCTCTTTGCAGTTTTTGGAGACTTGGGCCCAGAGGACATGAGTGTCGGAGGTGAAATGGAGATCATGTTATTGGCCAACAATTACTTCATGGTTACTTTCAATTGTGTGGCTGATCGAATTAGTGTCTTTGAGGGGGGCCCTTACTTTCATAACCAGGTGGGACTGTTTATCAAACCTTGGCATGCAGGGTTTAACCCCTCTAAGGAGTTGCTGAATTGGGTTCTAGTGTGGGTTCGTCTACCTTGGTTCTTGGTGGAATGTTGTCAAGAGGATGTTTTGCACTTGCTAGCCTCGATGCTAGGAAAATTAGTTGGGTCTTCATCACAAACTTTAGGTAAAAAGGTAATGACCTTTGCTCGCATTTGTGTTGAAATTGATCTAAGTAAGCCTTTGCCTGATGCTATGGAAATGTGTGCAGGATCCTACTCTTGGGTGCAACAATTGGATTATGAGACCCTCCCCTTTAGATGTTGCATTTGTCATGAATATAGTCATTTACAGTGTAGATGTCCAAGATTGAAGCCAATGGAGTCTCAACCTTCACAACCCTCTCAAAATCTCCCTAGGGCTAATAAGGGGAAGGGCCTTACTCCTGGTGAGATGGTTGGTGCTGATGGTTTCGTTCAGGTCAAGAATCGTAATAGGAATTGGTGTCAAAAGAGGAGCTTCAAGGAAAGATAGGAGGAGGATACCTTTAATAGGTTTGAGGTTTTGGATGATCTTAGCCAATAGGAAGTGAATCTGGGTTTGATGAGTTTGGATCAGGGGGTTGTGGGTTCAGTTCAGGAGGGCCTTATTCCTGATGTGTCTGTTAATCCACAGGATGCTGTTGCTTTGCACATGGGTACTGATCAGTAGCTGGTGATACCGGAGGTGTCAGCTCCTTCTGTTGATGCCCTGAAAGGTGGGGGGTTTCTTCTCATCTAGGGAAAATTGTGGGATCAGAAGCAGCTAGGAGTACCAAGCCTTCTCCTCAGCTAGGTCTTTTGCAATAAGATCTTAAGAAAATTGGGGCAAAAAAAGCTGCTAAAGGTAAAAAGAAGGATTTGGAAAAGATTAAGCTGATTGGTGAGACTTTGGTGGAGTCAGGGTCAGTGAAGACTCTGGACTCTTATTTTTCGAGCTCCTTCAAATGATTGTTCTATCATGGAATGTAAGGGGCTTGAACAATGGCCCTAGACAAAAAGCGATTCATGTTTTGGTTAGAAATCAAGGTCTTTATGTTCTTTTTCTCTAGGAGACTAAGTTGTCTGTTGGGACTATGTTTGGTTTGGCTCCTAAGTTGTGGAGGAATAGGGATTGCCAGTGTATTGGTTCTCATGGGTCTTCTGGGGGTGTAGCTTGCTTGTGGAACCCGTGGAAGATCCGTCCTCTCTGGTTGTTATCTTTTAAGTCTGCTATGTCTATGATTGCTTCTACTTTTGAGATGGGGGAGGTTTTACTCCTTTCTAATATTTATGCACCTATTGGCATTCAGGGTAAACAATTACTATGGTCCCACATCAGGTTTGTCCATAGTTTGGCTCCTTTTCATCCTTGGATTTTGGTGGGAGACTTTAATGCTATATCTGAGTTGGCTGAAAAGTGTGGTGGTATTGCGAGGTTGGAGCCCTCTACATTACTCTTGTGTGACAACATTGATGCTTTGAATTTAGTGGATATTAAACCCAGTAATGGTAAGTTTACTTGGAATAATCGCAGGGTTGGTGAATACTTTGTTGCTGAGAGATTGGATTGCTTCTTGGTTTCTTATTACTAGGTTGGTGGTATGTGGTCATCTTGTTCTGAAATCCTGTATTGGAGGGGATCTGATCATTGGCCTATCAAGCTTGTTGTTGATTCAACTTGTGTGCCTCCTGCTCCTTCCTTTAGATTCCAGCTCATGTGGTTGCAGGACCAGTCTCTATATGACTGTGTGGTTGATTGGTGGAGGAGTGGTAGACCTTCTTTTGGTACAACAATGTACACCTTTAAAAAATTACTTCAACATGTGAAATATTATCTCAAGCGTTGGAATCGTCAATGCTTTGGGAATGTCTTCCAAGATAAGGCAGCTGCTCAGGTGGAATTGAATGGTATTATGAGATTGATAAGGGAGGATGGGCTTACTGAAGAGTTGCTTCAGGAAGAGGCTCGGTCTTTGAAAGCTCTGGAGGAGTGTGTGTTGCGGGAGGAATTGTATTGGAAACAAAAGGCTCAGATAGAGTGGCTTCTAGAAGGAGATAAAAATACAATTTTTTTCTTCAATTCGGTAAAAGCCACGAGACACAGTAACTCTATCTCTATTCTGGTGAATGATAGAGGTTAGCAACTTTCATCCTTTCCTAAAATCTCGGGGGAGGCGATGCAGTATTTTTCCTCTCTTTTTAGGGAAGACTCACTTGGGGGATCTCCTGAGGAAGCCCAGGTTCTTTCTTGTATTCCCCCTTTGGTTTCTAGGGAATTGAATGAGCAACTTATGAGTGAAATCACGCTTGAGGAGTTAGAAGGGACTATTTTCCAGATGAGAAAGGGAAAACACCTGGTCCTGATGGCTTCCCGGTTGAGTTTTTTCAAGAATTTTGGGATATTATCAAGATGGACCTTCTAGCGGTTGTTCAAGAATCTCAACGAAATAACCAGATGCTAAGGGCTTTAAATTCTACCTTTCTTTCTCTCATTCCTAAGTGTGATGGGGCTGATAGGTTAAGTCAATTTCATCCCATTTCTCTTTGCAATGTAATTTATAAAATTATATCTAAGCTAATTACTGACAAGTTGAAAAAGGGGCTCAAAGAGCTGATTTATGAGGAGCAGAGTGGTTTTGTGGTGGGTAGGAAAATTCTAGATGGGATTGTTATTGCCACCGAGACCATTCATTCTATGGCTAGTTCCAAAGAAAAGGTGATGTTCATTAAGTTGGATATGGGTAAAAGCACAAAGTTATGTCACACTTTATAAAGGAAATGGCCAACACTGATCCAATCTTTAAACTTGAATCACTAAAAAGTGGCATATATGTTTTGAATTTTGAAATGATGTAAACTAGTAAAATATGTATTTTTTAGTATATTTTATGTTTGTATTTTTTAAAAAAATATAAAAAATTATTTTAAACTAGTTTTGAATAAATTAAAACTATAATTTAGTTGCTGATAAAATGCTGAAAAAAGAAGTTGCAGGGGACATCAAACTTTTTATAGTAATTTTTTTTTTCTTTCAAATTTTTTGTGTGTATTTATAACTTGAAATTTTAGTGCATGGATATATTTTTTTCCAATTTTGATAAATATATATTTTTAAATAAATATTAAAATGTGTGTGAGTCAAAAAACAACTATTTTCATTGGACGCCAAATTTCATATTAAATATTTATCAAAAATGGAAACAAAATTATACCATCTTAAAATAGATTCTTTAATCTAGTGCATCATATTTTTTTCAATTTTTTTTAATAATTTTTAGTATTTTTCCTTGCAATAGTAATCAACCTAATATTTTGTGCTATAAACCTAGTTTTAGTAAAAGTAAAATATAAAATATATATAAAAAAAAAATAGTAAAATAAATATATTTTTGAAAACTACACTTATGAATCTCAAAAGGGTATTTTTATATATTTTAAAAAATGTTGTTTACATTGGCAAGAGCTATTGAAACTTCAATTTTTTCAAATAATTTAATATTTTTGGTAAATTGGACTCAAAGTGGTGCTCCATACATTTTTAGCAAACAATTTTAGTTAAAAAATTTGTGGAAGCATCTAACTTAGCTAGAATGAATCTTACTAGATCATATGTTTGACCAAAATTGATTTTTAGTTAGAAATACTTAAATTCAGTTGTGTTGATAAGTAGGCTGAAAGTGTGACACAACTTTGTTCTTTTACCCATATGACTAAGGCTTATGATAGGGTCAGGTGGTCCTTCCTTCAGAAGGTTCTCAGTGCTTTTGGTTTTGAGGAAGAATGGATTCAATGGGTTATGAGCTGCATTGCTTCTATTTCCTTCTCTGTGCTAATTAATGGGGATCACTCTGAGTTGTTTGGAGCTTCTCGGGGGCTTCGTCAGGGGGATTCCATGTCCCCTTATTTGTTTCTTCTCCTTGCTAAAGGCTTGGGGCGGTTTCTTAGAAGAAATGTGGAGGTAGGTCTCATCTAGGGTTGGCAGTGGGGCGGTAACTTTCCTCCGCAGTCTCACTTGCAGTTTGTGGATGACACTGCTCTTATGGGTATGGCTACAATGAGAGAAGCTGCTAATATTCGTAGGGTGTTGGATGTTTACCTGATTTCCTCAGGTTAGTTGATTAATGACGATAAGTCTTCCATCTTTTTTAATACCCCAGGCCCCATTCAATAGAGAATTGCTCAGACTTTGAGATTTTAGATTGGGAGTTGCCCTTTGACCTATCTTGATATCCCCATCTCGGTTGGTAGATTGCCCAAGGAATCTTGGCAGAATATTTTGGATAAGTTATGGGTGAAAGTTAATCATTGGACTCGTCGATGGTTGTCCTTTGCTGGGCATGTTCAGCTAATCTTGTTTGTGGTGCAACATTTCCCATTTACAAATGCATGCTCCAAGTTGCCCCAGTGAGATTTGTTAAGGACTTTGATTCGGTTACTAGACAATTTTTATGGGCTGGTTGTTTGGGGTCTTCCAAATGGAGTCTGGTTCGATGGGAGGTTGTCTATAGCCCAAAGCAGTATGGTGGTCTTGGTTTACGGCAGTCGGCTTTGACCGGTGTAGCTCTGGTGGTGAAGTTGTATTGGTGATGGTGCATTGAGCAGGATAAGATTTGGGCCAGGATTCTTTCTCAGAAGTATTTCTCAGAGATCCCTCTACTTGATATCCCTCGATATCCCTTAGTGGGGAAAGGCTCGATGATTTGGGACACTCTCAAGAAAGGGGCTAATCTTATTAAGGATGGCTTATTTTGGATTTGTAGAAAGGGGACTAGGGTCTATTTTTGGTCCAATTCTTGGGATGGATTTCCTCCCATTGGCTCTCAATTTCCCAATTTGTTGAATCTTTGCCAACAGTTTCTTGAGGCTGGTTCGTCACGGGTGAGTGAATTTAAATCCTTCTCTTCTAGGGGGTTGCTAGAGGTGGCAAGATGGAAGTCTCATGATGCTTGGCTGAATGTTGGTTTACAAGAGGACTGTGTTGAGCTGCAAGGTATCCTTTCCAATTGGCAGTGTAGTTCCCTTCATGATGAGGATGTACTAGCTTGGTCTCCTAATCCTAAGGGTGCCTATACTGTTGCTTCTAGTTATCAGGTGCTTCTATCTTGTAGGATGGTTGGGGAGGAAGTGCAATGGTGGAAGAGGGTATGGAACAAGTTCTCCTGCCCAAAGTGTAACTGCTTTGTCTGGATGTTGGCATGGAATAAGTGTCTGACCTAGGATAATATTCGAAAGAGAGGTTTGCATGGCCCTTCAATCTGTGTTTTGTGTGGAGCTACTGAGGAGGACTCTACTCACTTATTTTTCTGGTGTCTTTTTTCTTTTCAACTTTGGCATTTCTTGTGGGGTGTTTGGCAGAGCCCTTGTGTTCATGCTTGCTCCTTGATTGAGTTTTGAAATGGTTTGGGTAGGCCTCCCTCTTCGGCCTCCTTCTTGTAGGATGTGTGGTTTATGGGGCCTATCTTCATGCTGTGGTAAATCTGGTTAGAATAGAATCGGTGCCTCTTTCATGGAGAGAAGAAGTTTGTGCAACAAGTCTAGCAGAGAATATTGGGCATGATTCAGGAGACTGTGGAGGCTAAGTGTGATGTGATTTTTCCCTTGGAAAGAAAGGACGCCGAGGTGGTGGAGAGATTGCGGATTCAGGGGTTATCTATGACTTCTGTGTGTGTCAGGAGAGGATGGAAGGTGAAGCACAAAATTCATAGGGCTGGTAGTTGGCAACTCCCTCTTGATGGGATTCTGAAGATTAATACTGATGAATCCTCAAGGGGAAATCTTGGACCTACTAGTATTGGGGGGATTGGCAAGGATTCTTCAGATTCGATGATCTTCTTTTCGTTACATGAGGGGATGCAGACTATCAACATTATGGAAGGGATGACTATTCTCTGTGCTTTGGAGAGGGCTTATGCTCTGGGGTGGAGAAAGATTATATGTGAGTTTGACTCCTAGGTCTTGATCAATTTTCTTATTGAGTGGAAAGTAGTGGGTGTCAACTGGCAGTTGGTTATGATTGTGCAACAAATTTTGTAGGTTAGTTCATTGCTAGAAATGGTGTCCTTTGTTCATATTCTGAGGGAGTGGAATCAGGCTGCTGACTGCTTGGTGAAATGGGCTTCTGAACATTTAATAGGCTGGATAATCGAGGAGTGGGAGTCAGTTCCTCTGGTGCTTTTCCAAGATTTGAAGAGAATTCTTGCTAAAGATAGGGATGGAAATAGATTTGTATGATTCTTTTCTTTTGTAATTGCTAGTTTCTGGGACTTCAGTCCTTTTCTTTCTTTGTAATGGTCCTTTTTGATCTTCAATAAAGTTTTTACCCCTTTTATTAAAAAAAAAATACAAATACATAAGCAAAACTATTTTTAAATCAAAATTCATTCTAAACTTAATTGTTTCATAAAAATTCAATCAAAAACCATATTTTGAAAAAAATTCCACAAAAAACATTCATTTTTTAATCAAAATCCATTCTAAACTCAAATTTTTCAAAAAGTTCAATCAAAAATCTCATTTTGAAAAAATTCCACAAAAACATTCTTTTTTAATCAAAATCCATTCAAAACTCATTTTTTTCATAAAAATTCAATCAAAAACCCTATTTTGAAAAAAATTCACAAAAAACTAATTGAAATAATCCAAATCTAATTCAAAAATGAATCAAAGCAAATAAAAATCTAAAATCTTACCGTTTCAAATCGGATATTAGAGAAATCAGATATCCGTTATGGGAAGAACCTCCTCACTGTGCGCCCGCAGGTTGTTGACTATCAAATGATTTTAAAACAACCAAAAAATTTGTATATATTTACTTTTTACAAATCAGATATCTAATATGGAAAACTAGGATTGGTATTTGCTTTGGTGGTGTGTACTGACACCCAAGCCTAAAAAAAGTCAACACGGTAATATTTTTGCATTTTTGGGTTGATGAAAGACGTGTTTTTTTGCTCATTGCCACTTTTTGGCCCACCATGATCCTACACATACCCCTTTTTAAAAAAAATCCTAGTAGTTTAAAAACTACATTCAATTTGCTACAAATTCTATTCTTACATATTTTTGAAATAATATTGATAACTTATTCAAATTTTTATGTCAAGTTGCCTAACTCTGAGTTTTCTATTTTTTTTGGCACTTAAGGGCCTATTTTTCCCATGATAATCCTACACATACCCCCTGGTTCCATATATCCTAGGGATGGGAGAGTAGTAAATACATTCAAGCATGAAAACATAAGGAAAGTTAGCCAAAACCCTACAAAGCAATGTTAGATTAGACAATTCACCATTTAAACATCCTAACATCTCTTATAGATCAACATTAACCTTTAATTGAAGGAAGTTATTGCAAGGCGGGCCCAAGGGTGCAGACTTCCCTGGGCTAATTGACATTCTAAAGGCATTTGTAGGAGGGACAAAAATCAGGGCATGACGGCCCACATGTCCCATCCTGCATTGAAGTTTAGGCATTAAGTGGGGTCCACTTAGGAGGTTAGTTCATTTAAACACGTGGGTCAAGATCGTTTTTCTTTTTGGAGTTAAGACCATCTTTTAAGCATGTAGGATTGGAGGACAAATCAGTTGTTTGGGGCCTGGCCATTGAAACAACACTGGCAAGATGGAAGTTCACAAGTGGCACCCCACCTTACGGGACCTGCAGACTCGAGAGATAGTGACTCTCTACTTCCATAGTTTAGGATGACCAGAAGAATGCAGGCCAGGAGATGTTTGATGACACTGGGTCACAACCGTTTGGAACAGTGAAAGCTAGATGGAAGTCTGGTGAAGGAAGCCTACATTATCAGGCCTGCAGAGGGCTTCGACATTCACTGTCTTTTATCGGTCAAGAAGCAATGGAAGGGTGAGGCTCTGCATAGTGGGCTAATAAAGGTCGATGGATGCTTTGGGATGGTACAAGTGAAATGGAAGTCCATGACCAACCACCCGTAGGAGATGGTCCGCACAAGGCTTAACACTTGATCATTTTTCATTTTCGGGCTTAGATAAGCATGGTGGGCTCAAGACTTGTAGTGCTAAAGGCTAGTATGCAAAGCCTATTTGGAATGGTGTATAGACCAGAGCAGCCTATAGAAAGAATTCCCCATGGTGAGGCCCAAAAGTTATAACTGAACTTAGTCATTTAGGGTGCGAATTAAATTGGTTAACAAAGGTTAGCTTGGGACCCAATAGTCGGGCGGTCGCTAAGGTTTCACTATCTAGAGTAGCCATTCATACATCGGCGAAAATCCAGCGGAGGTCTATGGAGTATGACCTGCAATCTTAGATTATCGCTCTTTGACTTGGACAATGGGAAAGAGGGAGGAGCTTGATAGGTGGGAAGATGGGTCGTGAAAGCCATTTGAAATGACAAAACCAAGACAAAATTCTGCAAGAAAAATTCTACAAGAAGGAACCTTTGATGAGCTCACACTTAAGTATTTTTCTATGTTTGAGATTGTCAGGGGAACAATGGGGCAATGTCCGTGTGTTGGGAGGTTGGGGTTGGATAGCTCTTTGGAACACTTGATTGAGTAGTGGCGAAGCTAAAATGGAGGTTCGCATAATTGGACCCAACTAGGTAGGAGGTCGTTGATTCGAAGTTTAACATTTTAAGGAATGGGATTGTGGAAGACACCTTGCGGGCTTGCCTGGAGTGAAATATTTGGATGAAGAATGGCTATGGGAGGGTTGAATTTCACAAACGATGACCAAGGAAATTTTTGAAGTTGTTAAGATTTCAATTCATGGGTTTTGTGCACCTAGGTTTACTCTAGCTATTTATCAAGTTTTCTTTTATCCTGATTCAATAACTTTGTGAAATTAAAGAAAACTTAGGACATGGATTATAGACAAAACACCCACCTTTGAAATTTGACAATGAAGGTTGAGGAAATAGTTAACAATGACCTAGAATTAGCCAATAAATGTGGCGGGCATGACAATGGTGTTTGTAGGGCTCTCTGACTCGCTCTGAACAACTAGTAAGTGAAAATGATAGCTCAAAGTTGGCTATTTATAGAAAATAGGCATTTAATGCACCTCATTAAAGTTCATAAGATGACATTGAAGGTTGGTAGGTAGTCAGTTTGAAAATGGTCATGGGAAGGGCAGAGTCTGTTGAGCGGATGGTACTCGGGGCTTGGTCATTTTATTGTTCAACAATGAAAATGATAATTAGTTAGGTGGGCTCTACGGTGTGGAAGGTTGCTACGTGATGTTCATTTGGAATGGCTCAGAGGTTAGGGAAACTCACATGGGGCGGCCCACAAGGGTAGACATGCCTAGCTCGAAAGAGGCCAACTCTAAAGAGTGAAGGAAAATAGCCAAGGGAGTTCTACAAAGGCCTAAAGCCTTGAAAATTTGAGGGTGGAAAAACATGGTCACTTAAAGATGATTTCTCTAAGATATTCTAACCACTTCAAACACAAAAATAGGGGCCACATAAAGTAAGGCAGCAACAAAAGTAACCCAGCGAAATGAGAAGAAAGAGTGTCCCCATTCTGAATGGGGCGTGCGTGTTATGGGCACAACAAATGGCAACTCTATTGGAGAATGCTCCCAAGAATTCTAAGGATAAATGTTCATTCAGAACCTAGAATCTATGGTTTCACAGATCAGGGGTCGGTTTCTAAAGTTGAACTAAGAAACTCAAAGGAGAACCAAATTCTTAACTGAATCAAATCATGAAAGTGTCTCAGAAGTGTGTGTAAATAGTGAATTCATTCCCCTTCCTTAGAGACCATGACCAACAACTACTAATTAGGCTGAGGAAGCTATGCAATTATCTAACTCCATAAGTAACCTGGACATTGCCCCATTGCCATTCAGGCATCCATAGCCCCAACGGAGTTGTCGCTATGATCCCATGAACATTGCTCTACTACCATTCAAGCATCTGTAGCCCCAATAGAGTTGTCCATACACCCACACGGTTGCTTGATTCTCAACATTTCTTTCTTTCTTTTGATATTCTTTTGATACTACTTCCTTTGGTCAATTGTGTAAGCATCGAATCTTACAATGGGCTTGGAACCATATTGGTCACTGAAGTAGATTGAATATTTTTCACTTGCCTTGCCTTCATAATAGTCATTTTATAGCTCCTTGGGAATAATTATCCAAAAAACACTAAGAGTAGGCAGCAAAGTGAACCATTTGTTAAAAAAATATGACCACCACATTAGGAACATAGAGACACCCTTGACAAAAGGAAAAGTGATCAGGAATGGGCAAAACAAAAGTGATGTGAAGCAACAAAACAAAGGAAAACCAAAAGAAACCTAAACTAACCTATATACAAGTATTTATAGGAGCATCTCAAAAGAGCTCAAGCTTAGAAATAATGTTTTAGGTGCTGCCCATTGATGGGCAATGAGACATCTTCACCGATTAATGTCTTGAGGTGAAAAGCGTTATCTTCAAGGATTTCAACAGTTTGAAAGAGGCCAAGCCAGAGCTTGTCGAATTTGTCATGTCCCCCTTTCTTCTCATGGGCCTTGTCCCAACATAGGACTAGATCAACAATTCTAAAGGCCTTGACTTTGGCTCATTGATTGAACCATCTTTTGACCACGCCTTGATGATTGACAAAATTTTTAGTAGCATGATCACGTACTTCTTCTAAGTGTAAGATCTTAGCCAAGTGAGCTTCTCTTCAATCCCCTTCTTCGTAGAAGTCATTGATGAATTGGAGGGTGGGGATTTTCAGGTGAATCAAGAACACAAGCTCTAGGCCATATACGAGGTGAAATGGGAAATCCCCTAAGGAGGCCTTATGGTGTGCGCAATCTTCCCAAAGAGAAAAAAAAGTTGGGTATGCCAATCGTTAGGGTTCTTGTCAAGTAGTTTTTTTATAATAGTGTTTAGGTTCTTGTTTGTAGGCTCTTCCAATCCATTTCCCTAAGGATAGTAGTTGGATGAAAACTTAAGGGAAATCCTATAATTGAAGGCCCAACTAGTAAATTTAAGTGAGGAAAAGGTAGGGCCGTTATCACACACTAAAGCATATGGGCAATCGAAATGATTTAAAATAAAACTTTAAAGAAAATTCACAACTACCTCTATTGTACATTGCTTACATGCAATAGATTTTGTCCATCTAGTACAATAATCAAAGGTGGTAAGGATGTACCTGTGACCCATAGATGATGGTGGGCTTACCAGACCAATGAAGTCAAGACCCCATTGCACGAATAGTTTTACCTCTAAGATTGGTTGCAATGGGACAACGGCGTTCCTTTCTTTGGTTGCAACAATCTGACAGACATGGCATGTGCAGACATGGCTATGGGTATCCTTGAAAATATTCAGCCAATAATATCTTGCTCATAAGATTTGATGAGCAGTGAAAGGACCAGACCCATGGAAAGCACCAAATTTATTAGGGAATTACCTCAGCATGCATGTTGCTTCTTTTCTAAGGCACTGAAGGTACACTCCTTCATGATTCCTTTTATAAAGTATAGATCCTTGCAACATGTAACTACTTCTTTTTAGTCTAAGGGAACACTTTTAGACTCCCTATGAACTAGGCGAGAACTTGTGGTTTAGCAAGTAATAGATGGCGACATCATACAATTCCCCTAGGGAAACGTCTTCAAGCTGATATTGTTGAACCATAAGCTTAGATCCTACTTCAGCTGTTGTTTCAACTATTGTTCAGGTGAGTGTCTATCCTCTTATTGAATTCATTGGTTGAATTTCCATGCCATATTCCTACAATAAGGTAACCCAATTTTCTCTTCATTCTCCCAACTCATTTTGCATTAGCAGTGTCTTTACAACTAGGTTAGGGACAATGGAAAACACCTTATTCTATAGGATGTAATGTTTGAACTTCTTAACTCCTTGGACTAGAGCATATACCTGTTTCTCCACATTGTGATATATTATTTCAACATCTTTTAAGGGAGTACTCATGAAGGCATTGGGTGCTTGTTTCCTTGGTCATCCTTCTATGTTAAAATTTTACCACACGAGTGATCTGAAGCAAAGGAGTAAATGTAAAAGGGCTTCAAATAATCTGGGCTAACTAGGATAGGTGCCTCAACAATAGCTTTCTTTATTTCCTTGAATTATTTTTTTGCTTCTAGAGTCCACTCAATCTTAGCATATTGCCTCAACATGGCATTAAGTGGCTTAACAATCTTTGCAAAACCTATGGTGAACTTCTTGACAAAGTTTATCTTTTCGAAGAAAGATTTAAGTTCTTTCTTACTGCCTAGCAGTTGAATCTTTAGCAGGGATTGGATGTGTTTGGGGTCTATGAAGATTCCTTGTTTTGAGATAACATGCCCGAGTAACTTTCCTTCAGTGAATCTAAAGATGCACTTCTTCGAATTAAGGGAAACCCCAAATTCTCGACACGTCTGAAATATTTTGCACAAATCAGAAACATGATCATCTCACCTTTTCAAAAACACTGTAAGATCATCCATGTAGATGATGATACATTTTTTGATGAGATCTTTAAAGGCTATATCCATTTCACGCTGGAAAGTGGCGCTAGTGTTGATAAGCCCAAATGGCATTCTTCTATATGCAAAGGCTCCCCACTTGGTTGTTAATGTTGTCTTGTGTCGATCTTCATATTGCACCATGACTTGGTTGTACCTAGAATATCCATAAAGGAAGGACATCATTTGTGATCCATTAACAATCTGTAATACCTCATCCAATGAAGGCACTAGATAGTTGTCCTTCTTTGAAGCCATGTTTAGATTGTAGAAGTCCACACACAATTTGATTTCTCTATTCCTTTTCCTAATCGGGACCAAATTGGCCACCATTGTGGAGTGTCTGATTGGAAAGATGATTCTTGCTAACAATAACTTTTGCACTTCTTTATAGATGATGGGCTCGAGCAATACGTTGATGGGATGTTGTTGTTGCCAGAATAGATGCAAGTCTGGATTAAGGGGAATAGTATGTGTGATAATGGAGGTATCATAAGTCTTTAAATATTCATAACTTCATGCTACCACATTATCGTACTTTTACAATGTATCGATGATCCCTTTCTTTTCTTCTGTAGTACATAGCTTGCCAATGAACAAATTTTTGACTTCCTTGACCATTCTGAGGTTGTGGGTGTCACACTGGTTATTTATGGATTCCTTCTTCGTTTGTTGATCTTGATCTCAAATCTGATATAGGTCAAATATACACTCAAGCTGAACCATACCTCTAGGGATTGTATTGGTTTTAAGGTTTATGATCCCTTCTATATCTAGTTCAGCTTCCTCTAGGTTAGCTTCATCGATTATTTGGGTTACAAACACATCAAAACTAGTGATGAACTCGAGGATATGCTTATCATAATTGAATACTTGAAAATGAGTGACATTGTCTTGCACAAATGGGGTTGATGTCAAAACAATAGTGAATCTCTTGAGTACAAACATAGATAGAGGTTGTAGTGTGTCGGTTGCTTGATCCAATGCATTAGTAGTATGATTCTAAGAATGTGGGATCAATTGCATGTTGAATACATCTAGACTTTCTAAAAGATCTCAAACCCTATGCCTATAATTTGCTACTCTTCTATCATGGCAGGAGTATAATTTTCTGACTTGTTTCACTACCAATTCAGAATCACCAAAAGCTTGTAGCATTTTAACATTCTTTCTCAGAGCCATTAGAGACCATGAACTAATGCTTCACATTTTTCTATGTTATTGGTACAATAGAACTAAATTCTATGAGCAACAAAGTAGGTCTTACTTGTAGGGCTGGGTATGTGTAGGATCATCATGGAAAAAATAGGCCCTTAAGTGGCAAAAAAATTAGAAAAATCAGATTTAGGCAACTTGAAGTAAAAATTTGAATAATTCATTGATATTATTTCAAAACTATGTAAGAATAGAATCTATAGAAAATTGAATGTAGTTTCTAAACTACTAGGTTTATTTAAAAAAAATTCTATTTGGTGAAAATTTGAAATTTCAATGCAATAGTACTTAAATTTTAGAGAAAAAATAAGAAGTAGGTGTCTTTCTGACCACCCTAACCACAATAAAATGATAATATTTTTTTATTAAATTTTAGATATAAGTAGAGGACTCATGTCTCGATGTGATGCATATTTTTTTGTAATTTTTTTCCAAGTAAATAATTAATTATGAATTTTTTATCACAACTTTTAAAAAATATAAAAAAAGCGTATGTCTGACCACCTTAACTTAGCCAAAAATTCATGAAATTCAATTTTTTTTAATCCTATAGTATGCAAAGAATAGAATATGACACATGTTTTGGATTCAAAAAATGTGATCTGTTTGAAAGCTATAGATGTTTTTCAACCAGCCTATCAATCAGGACTTTAGTTGTAATTCAAATAGAAAATGGATAATAATTATTTATTAAATTCAAAGTAAAGAATAATTTATATGGGTGGAAAGTTGAGAATCTCCTTTAAAAACATTTTCGTTTCATCAATTTTGGGTAAAAAAAATCATCAGCTACATACCCTACACATACCCATCATATTGCCACTTTTTGGCCCATCATGATCCTGCACATACTCAACTAATGAGTTCAAATCTAGCACTACAAACCTCCTTGGACTTGGATCCATCAAAATGTAGTGTCTAGAACTTGGAAGGTTCCTTAACTTCAAGGCTAATCAGGCCTTCACTCTTTCTCAGCTAGTCACATGCGTTTGCCATCCCTGGAATGGAGATAGGTTCATCATAGTTGGTGGCGGGTTGTTCAGAAGGAAGTTCCCTTTGAAGTGGGTATGTGCAGGATCATCATGGGAAAAATAGGCCCCTAAGTGGCAAAAAATTTAGAAAAATCAAAGTTAGGCAACTTGATGTAAAAATTTGAATAAGTTATCTATATTATTTCAAAAATATATAAGAATAGAATTTGTAGCAAATTGGATGTAGTTTCTAAACTACTAGGTTTATTTTTTAACAAAACTATTTGGTGGAAATTTGAAATTTCAATGCAGAGTACTTAAATTTTAGGAAAAAATAAGAAGTAGGTGTCTGTCGACCACCCTAACCAATAAAATGATAATATTTTTATAATATTTTAGATATAAGTAGATGACTCATGTATCGATGTGATGCATTTTTTGTAATTTTTTCCAAGTAAATAATTAATTATGAATTTTTTATTACATGTTTTAAAAAATATAAAAACTCGTATGTCTGACCACCTTAAATTGGTTAAAACTTCATGAAATTCATTTTTTTTAATCCTATAGTACATTCAAAGCATAGAATGTGATGTGCATGTTTCATATTCAAAAAATGTGCCACCGTTTGAAATCTATAAATGTTTTTCAATCAGCCTATCAATTAAGACTTTAGTCATAATTCAAATAGAAAATGAATAGTAATTATTTATTAAATTCAAAGTAAAGCATAATTTATATTGATGGAAAGCTAAGAATATTTTTTCAAAACCCTTTTCGTTTCATCAATTTTGGGTAAAAAAAAGTCATCAGCCATATGGGCCATCATATCACTTACATATCGCCACTTTTTGGCCCATCATGATCTTGCAAATCCCAAGTGTGGCTTGTCCTTGGATGTGCTTCACTTTCGTTTGACATAAACAGCACTCAAATTCAGATGACTAGCATTGTGAACTCTACACCAACTTGGCAGCAAGAGCTCTTGGAAGTCCATCCTTGCTCCTATACTGAGTTGATATTGTATGCACTTTTCCATGAAGTCTTGGAATCTATCTAACAGCCCTAAGTTGCCATCTCCATAGGACTCATCATTTTCTGATTCCACTAACATTTTTGTGCTTTGAGGTGCACAGGCCAAATTGGTTGGAGGACTACATTGCATCAGGAAGACCACTGCAACCAACTCTTCTTCTTGAGTCTCCACTTCTTCCTGATAAGTAATGGGGAAATAATTACCCAATTCTATTTCAGCAAACAACTCCTCATTGGTGTTGTTGTTTTCTGCGATCATGCACTTCATACGTGGCTCTTGATCTATTTGAATCTAGTTTGGCAGTCCTTTCCATGGTAGCCACATGTGAAAGAAGTCGGTTGCAACATACCCATTCAATGCTAGGGTAAAGTCTTGTCCCAAGATTATTCTGTATGTATCAGGAATATTCACAACTTGGATGTCAATAACTTGCTACACCCTTGGGTCTACATCAATCTGCATTGGGATACAATTGATTTCTATGACAATGTTCACCTCAGTTTTTTCCAGCTAAGTCACTTTCCTTTTGAAAGGTGTGGGGAAAATCCCAAAGGCTTTACACACATCCAAAGACATAACATTGGCTAATGCTCCCGAGTCAATCAAACAATCGTGTAAATTCTCCCTAAATATTCTAATTGTGGTGAGGAAGGGTGGCATTTCTAGCTTTCCTTGGAATAACCCTATAGGTGTGCCAACTTGGGCCACTTGGTTCTTGTCCTTCTCATTGGTATTTTCTTTAGTTTGCATTGGAATCTGCTCTTTAGCAGGTTACTTCCTAGCTTGTTGATTGGTGGGGACATCCTTCTTTTTGCCTATGATTTCTTGGATTACGGGATCATGTCGAGGTTCTTTAAAAGTGACCTTCTTGGAGGATGTTTCCTGTGTCGCCTTAGTGGAGGGGGTCCCTTTAATCACCCTAAATAAAGCATGCCTAACTAAAATAACCTTAAGCAACTCAAAAATAGATTGGCTAATTTTTACTTTCTTGAATTCTTTAGCAATGTATTCCCCCATTTGCTCAATTTTGACCTCAAAGGATTTGCTTATGGATGAGCTAGCTAGCTGGATTTGCGTTTAATTTTCTTTGTTTGTTGTTGTTCAAATATTGTTTAGGCACATAAGGATAGCTTAGGTTGTTGATAGCGTCGGGGTCAAGTGGTGTATTGAAGTTGCTAGGTGGAATGGAAGTGGTGAATGGTCCTCTTATTTGTCTATTTCTTAAATTATACAAAGAGGTTCTTTGATGGGATGTTTGCACTTCATCTTCATAGGACTCTTCTTCATCCATTGGATCTTTATCTACTGAAGTAAAGAGTTGAGATAAAGCTTATTCATTATGTACCTCTTTTACTTCTTCATTCTTTGGGGAGGCAGCCATGCTCTCAAGCTCATTGCTCTCACTTCAAAAGGAATCATGAAGGAATTTATCTAAGATGCTTGAATAATACAAAAGTGAATGAAGTGTTGTACGAATTACATGATAAATTTGGCACATCTCACACAGTGCCTTTAGCCACTATGTAACTAATCTTGAGAGCTAGCTAGTATTGGCCAACTATTTTCAAAGATACTTATGAACACATAAAGCACTACCACACATGTCAAATCACTACAGAAAAATGAAGATTTAATGCTCAACCATTACAATTAGTGATGGAAATGTTCCCTTTCTCACAATGCGGGTTAGACTTCGTTGGCACCATCAATCCTCCATCATTTGTCGGTCATAGGTTTGTGCTAACTACTATCAATTATTGTACTTGATGGACTGAAGTGTGTCCTAGAAAACAATGCACCATAGAGGTGCTAATAAAATTTGTAAAGGAAAACGTTATTACCAAGTTTGGAGTACTATATGCGTTAGTTTGTGATAATGGCCCTTCTTTTTCCTCAATAAAGTTTTCTAACTAGGAAATTGAATATAGTATAACATTGAAATTCTCATCTAATTATTATCCACAAGGAAATGGGTTAGCAGAAGATTTGATCAAACAAGAGTATGTTGGATATAATCAATAAATTAGTTGAAAAGAATCCTATAGAATGGCATTCTCTATTGAAATTTGTCCTTTGGGTAGATTGTACTAGGATGAAGTTCACATTGGGGAATTCTCCTTACCACTTAGTCTATGGGGTAGATCATATCTTTCCTTTAAACTTGAAAATCCCTACTTGACAATTCACTCAAGAATACATTATATTATATGATCAAACTGAAGCTTGATTGTTGTGATTGATGCACTTAGATGAGAAATGTACTTGAGCTATAGATCATTTTACTAGGAACCAATTTATGATAAAATGATGGTTTGTTGAAAGGGATAGATTAAGCTTTTTTAGGATATTTGTTTAACCTTATATTGGGATAAAGCCCATGAGTGTAGAGGTGAGTATGGTAAGTTTGGCAAGTTATGGATAGGTCCTTACCGAGTGTTTGAAATTTTGGGTGACAGTACTTGTAGACTTAAAAATTTGACTAGAGAAGATGTTCATTGCTTGTCAATGCGAAATTCTTGAAATATTACTTCAAGGATTAGTGTTGGTTGCTAGTTCTCATGCTAGTTTTCTAAATAGTTTTGTTGGGTTTTTCTTGTCACATTGTTTTGTTTTCTTTCTGGGGTTTTAAGTCACTAGTCTATACCACAATTAGCAACCTTTGAAGGTGGTCAAAATAATAAATAAAATTCAACTCTTTAGGCTATCCAAATATCTCTACCGGGGCTATGGATGACTGACTGGTAGTAAAGCTATGTGTGGGGGGATTTTCTAGACAACCTTATTGAGGCTATGGACTCTTGAATAGCAGCAAGGCTCTATCCAAGGTTGGCTTCAAAGGAATTATCAAATTATGTAGGTCAATGCAAAAATTTGCTATGCTATAAGTTTACTATAGCAGAATAAACTAATTGCATACACATGAGCTCAGTAACGTTTAATCTTATATGCTAGCTAAAGTGAAGAAAAAATTTCATAATAAGGGTCTAAATATTTATAATTTGAAGACTCATGGAAGTTGAAGCATGGTGATTAGGTCCAGAATTTTCTTTTTATTATTTTTTTAGTTTTGTTGGTTGCTAGTTGTTGTGTGCTCTCACAACACGCCCTATTTTTCTCCTTTGCAAAATTGGGCCCCCCTTTTTTGTTGCATTTCTTTTCTTTCCTTTTCCTTTTCCTTTTCTTGCTTTTGTGTGGCGCTTTCAGAGGAAATGGTCAAATGAAAGTTCTAGTTTAGCTTGCTTGATCATTATTACTTAAGTTCCTATCTTTCCTAGATTTAGAGAATTGCGGTTTTCTTTCTTAATTCTTATCAAATTTCTGAACCCAGGAGTCCCCCAGTTGATGCAGTTGTGTCAAGGATATTGTATCTTTCGCAAGTCCTAGTTTCTTTCCAAGTGGTAAATCATCCCAGTGTGAGTAAGTCATTTTCTTCATCAGTTACTCTAATGGTTTCTTTTCATTTCTTTGGCTGTAGGTCAGAAACCAAAGGTTCCATTACAAACATGCTTAAATCATTTTGGTCCTGCTTAGTCCTGGTTCCTAGTTCCTCTTTTGCACCTGGTTCTCATGGATCTAGTGGATCATAAGTGTCAAGGTTCCTAGTAATCTTCCAAGGTCTAGTACCAAAATAATTCAATTCTTGTCATTATCAATAGTCACATATCCAAAAGGCCTTTTCCTTGTAAGAATCAAAGTGACACGCAAGAGTGCCACATAAGTTTTTTGCGTCATCTTCTTCTCTAGTGGTGGGCTTGCATGTAAACTAAGGTTTTTGTGATTTGAACCCTAATTCACTATGATTACACATTTATTCGAGAAAATTAATGCATTGTAATAGGTAATTAATGAAGGTTGCAAGCTAGAAACCTACTTGGAACCACCTTGAGCATGTAGTTACTTTTACAAAAAATTACCTTGCACCATACTACTAATTTGCAAGGACATTAAAAGATCAAGACTAATATCATAGTGCGCAAAGAGAGGTAAACCTCGAGAAACCAAGAAAACAACTATCAAGGATTTTGAACCTATATTCTAAAAATTATTTTTATCATTAGTGAAACTAGGTAAGCTACGGATAACTGAAATTATGTTAGTCATTTTATGCACATGCATGTCTCGAGATAATGGAATTTCCTATAGTAATTGAAATTTTGATTATTTTGAAATAAATTTAACAAAATAGTAGATTGAATGTTTTATGGATTGTTGAAGATAACTGGTTAAATTAAACCCTAACTTGCACACAAGGAACATATCTATAAAAAATGTAGGACACACAAGTGAAAATGAGTACTTTTCAAGCCAAAACAAAAAACAAATTTCAATATTTTTCTTCGCAAGCTATACCAGATGGTGGGAGAATAATTAATACCCATCTAGGGTGGTTTTCTAATGTTGAATTCATTGCATAGGCCTAGCAATAAAATTCATCCTAGTGTACAAATAATGTTATAGCAAGTCTAGGTTCCATTTAATTAGAGGGTTCTCACCAACGATGGAGGCCACTAAATTGGTTATGCAATGTTTAAATTGTTACAACCTAGATATGAGAGTTGTTGAAAAGGAAGGAAGAGTCTATTTAGATCTCTCTGTGAAAGGAATTGTATATACATTTGGGTTTCTCACACTTCCTCTGATGAACCCATTAGATGTAAGAACAAATGCTAAAACCTACCTGAGTGCCGAAGACCATAATAGGATAATTATGAGTACATAGTGATGCTAGGAGGAAATTACAAAGAAAACAAAACCAATTCTAAGATCTATGTTCAAAATAGATGTTCAAGATGTTACAAATATGTTAAAGCAAGATAGCTAGACTTAAAGATGCCACCAAATTTGAACCATGGATGTTTGTAATTATAGCCAAACTAATTGAAGGCCCTATGCAGATGCATTGGGGATTTTTTTATTAATGAGAGGCTACATGATTAGATAAAATTATTTCCATAGTGAGGATGGTTTTCTATGTCCTCATATGTGATTTATTCTTGCAGACTAAGGGAAAATAAGCAACGGTTGAATAGAATTGGTACCTTGGGAAAATAAACAGGGAATAGTTTGATATATGCTCATTTACCCCAAAGTACTATTCATGAACACAAGGAACATTATCAGAGAGTCAATGATGTGTTTTCCATGAAGCTGGTAAGGACAATGGAGGGCAACAAAGCTAAACAGTTGTCTCTAGAAGCACAAAGAATTATTAAGCAGGTTGGAGGTTGGTACATTTAGTTTCCTACTTCCACCTACATCAAGGTGGAAGGGTTCAAAGGATTCCCTTGCATGTTGCCCAGGTACCCAAAAGACAAATTTTTACTATTGGAATTCGTCAGACAGATAAATTCATCCCATGCTCTTTTCAATGTGGCACATGAAAGAAGTTTTGTCAAATTTCCCATCACAATAGGGAATTATAAATGCAATGCAACTAAAGTGGTCAATTTGTGTGAAGAGGAATTAAAGATCTACAAATTGGAGTTCTTCACACTCAAAAGGAATAACTATGATCCATAGGGGAATATTGCCAAGGGGATAGCTAGAAAGCATGCCCGTGTTCATCATTTAGAGGATTTCTGGCTCAATTTTGATGACAAGCATGAAGTGAAGAGAAGATCATATGAAAGGTTGTCATTGCAATCAATGCAAATTGTTAAACTCCATGACATTCCAAATCAGTTGGAGGGTATGTGTAGAATCATCATGGAAAAAATAGGACCTTAAGTGGCAAAAAATTCAAAAAAAATAGAGTTAGGAAACTTGACATAAATTTTTTGAATAAGTTATCTATATTATTTCAAAAATATGTAAGAATAGAATATATAGAAAATTGAATGTAGTTTCTAAACTACTAGGTTTATTTTTAAAAAAATCTATTTAACCAATGAAAATTTTAAATTTCAATGCAATAGTACTTAAATTTTAGGGAAAAAATAAGAAGTAGGTGTCTCTCTTACCACCCTAACGAAAATAAAATGATAATATTTTTTAATAATAGTTTAGATATAAATAAAGGACTCATGTCCCAATGTGATGCATTTTTTTTTTGTATTTTATTTCCAAGTAAATTATTAATTATGATTTTTTTATTACAAATTTTAAAAAATATAAAAAACTCATATGCCTCACCACCTTAACTTTGTCAAAACTCCATGAAATTCAATTTTTTTAAATGCTATAGTATATGAAGCATAGAATGTGGTGCATGCTTAGATTCAAAACATGTGATACCGTTTGAAAGCTATAAATGTTTTTCAATCAGTTTATCAATTAAGACTTTAGTCACAATTCAAATACAAAATGAATAATAATTATTTATTAAATTCAAAGTAAAGCATAATTTATATTGGTGGAAAGTTTAGAATCTCCTTTAAAAACCATTTTTGTTTCATCAATTTTGGGTAAAAAAAAAGTCGTCAGCCACATACCCTACATGTACCCATCATATCACCACTTTTTGGCCCATCATGATCCTGCACATATCCTAGATGAAGATAATTAAGAGGTTTTGAATCCAATTTATAATTCAACCAAGGTTTATAATGAACCCATTCCAGGTCCAAATTATGGAAGAAAGGAAATAACGACCGTTGAGGAAATTTTTGAATAGGTTTTAGTGCATACTCAAGGATGGATTGATGATTATAGTAAAAAAATAAAAAAAGTCAGGGTCAAGCTCATATACTCGCTCAGTAGATAGAATAAATAGAGCTAAGAAGAAAAGAAAAGCTAGCAAGGTAGATACAATTGTGCATATTGAGGAGCAAATTCTTGACAGTGCCTCAAGGTAGAGAGTTTCATTGGTGCCAACTAGCCAATATAAAGAAATTGGAGCAAGTAAGGTCAAAGTGATAGTGAATCCTAGAGCAACATCTTCTTACATGACAAACTTGAAGATTCAACCTATGATTGATGAAGAGGTGAGAATGAAAACAAATACTTGTCCTTAGACAAGTTCTGCATCCTAGAGAGTTGCAACATTATTTACTTCTCCCCCTTCAGTCACTGTAGCTACAATAAAAAAGACACTAGGAAAGATTCTTGTGGATTTGGATGAGAGCCATGGATTAAATAAAGAACAAATTAGGGAATAGATGGAGAAGTGGGGTGCCATGATGGAACGCATGAAAGAGAAGAAATCTAAGGAGAAACCCATGGTATAGTAAGTAGTGGAAACCCTAAAATACTTGTTGAAAAAGAAATAGGGGAAACTAAAGGTTAGGTTCCCATTAAGGATGTTATTGAAGACACAATTGATTCCTAGCTTCTTCTAGGGAATAGTGAAAATGATGTTGAGCAACCGCAAGTTTTTGGAAAGACAGGAGAAGATCAGGTTGAAGTTGAAAATATAGAGCCCTCACAAACTTTGGATTGTGGGGTGAGGAATGAAGAGAATCCTGATGTAATAGGACATGTAGAAGTTGATTCCTTAAAGATTGATATTGAGCATATGGATGGATAGGAAGATATAAGTCTCAGAGATGAAGAAACACTATTGATCCCAATAATCTAGAATCCATGCAAGTGAATACTGAAAATGTTCCATTCCCAGAGGATGTGATAGGTGAGGTTAAAAATGTAAGAGGAAAAGTTTCTAAGCATACTGAAATCTAGGAAAAAAGAAATGTTCCAGAAGTAGGGTATATTGAAGATGCACCTGATTGGTTAGTCAGGGAATTGGCTTTCATATGGGAAGTGGAATTAGTACCTTTGGATCTTAGGATCTTAATGCAAGAAGTAGAAAATCCCAAGCCTAGATGAAGAGTAGAAAAAAAGCACGCTATGCAAAATAATATAGATGGAGGAAGAACACTCCATCTCGCTACTTTGGTAGTGGATAAAAAAAAACATGAGATAATTCCTATGGAGTATAAAGTGACAAGTATCAATGTTGGACATTCATCCTAGGGATAGGAATTATTAGAAATGAAGGTGAATTTAGAAGCAACTGTCGCCAGGGTGCAGAAGAGAAAACAAAAGAAAAGAGAGTTGAAGAAATCGATTGTTCACCTACAATTTTTTATTGTATCATTAGCCCAATCTAGTCAAGCACATGCCAAATTTCCTTAGAACCTAGTATCTATCTTACAAGAGTAGGTGGATGCTATCACAATACTTCACGATAAAATGAGTGTGTTTGAAAAATGGATGGAGTACTTGGTAAGGAAAGGAGAAGAATTAATCAAAAAGGTGATTGGGAAGCATAAAGAGGCATACCATTGGTGCAAAAATTCCAAAAGATAAGAAGGAGAATGTAGATTTTGTCAGGAAAAAATTGATGCTAAAAGGTGAAACTTAAGGGCTCTCATTCAAATGGATGTTTACGAATTGATAAGTAAAAAGATAATCACATAACACGATGTTCTAATGTGTATAAAATGGAAGAAATAAGTAATTTGGGAAGGTGACGCCATTGTAAAATGTCTAGAGAAATGTAATAAATTGATTGAAAAAGATCAAGGCTTCATTGAAATGCTAGCACAGTAAGATTGTGATCCCCAGATGCTAGGACAAGATGGTAAAGAAGTAAAATCTTTCAAGGAATGGCTTGAAAGAGTAAATAAAGACCCTATTCATTTCATAAACTGAGAATTCATTATTGAAATTATATAGTGCAAGAACACTATGGTCAAATATGAAGTAGAGATGATGCAAAGGAATGCAAATATCCTCCAGCTATCATAATATTATACCAAGCTCAAATGTAGTTGGAGGTAATTAAAGGAATTTCAAAAGAAAAAATACATTAGGTATTGGTGGCCTTCCGGTAGTATCAATTGAAGAAAGGTGAAGAAGAGTTATCAAACCTGGAGTCTAATGCAAGTCACTGAATAACCAAATATCATATACCATAGGTTAGCACAAGGGTTTGTTGTTGAAAGAAACTTTGTAGGTTGTTCCTAGTCCTGGTGGAGGTGTATTGTCCCAAAATTTGAACAATACCAATGGCCATGTTTTTTGTGGAGCATTTGAACACCAGAGCTTGGAGTCAAGGATTCATGCTAATGAAGAAGTCAAAGGTTTTATTTTGTCTAGAAGATTCTAGTGACAACTGGTGTCTACCATGTGCTACATTTTTTATTTTATTTTTTTATGATTCTCTTTGATAGACTTAAGTTTAAAATTGTGGGCCTTGTTCCTATATAAGGTTGTTTGATGTTTTACTTTTATTTTTAAGTTCAAAATTTGTGGACGTTGAAAGAGCCAAAACTTCTTTAAGTTTTTTTCTTTTTTCTTGTTTTCTAAATCATTCTAGATTAAAAACTTGTATGCAAATAGAAGCTAATCAATATCAAAGATAATTTGAAAGCTATCACCTGGTATGAAATATTTTATAGTTGGTTGTTTGTTCAGCTAGATAAGACTATATGTTGTTCCTTTTAAGGGTGCATAAAAACCTACCTGGTGTCCAAGTAAACCTCCCTTTAAAATATTGCATCATTATTTGCCTATTTTTGAAGCAATTTGGTGAAGTAGAGAGCGATTTTCTTTGATTTGGTTAATTCTTGGGGCATGCATGGATAATACCTGAGAGCAATTTTACTTTTCAAGTATTTTTGATGCTTTATTTTAGTCTAGATGTTGAATTTTAGAAAATGTTCCAAAAAGAGATGAATGAATGGAAATTTTATTACAAATCTTTTGTTTCCATCATATTGTTGAATGCTTAAAGCTAAATGTACTTAACTGATAGTAAAGTTGTTTGAAATTCAAGAAATATTATTGCAAATTTGTTGATTTCATAAAGTTGTCTGATGACCAGACCGAGAATATCTTTCACCAATCCTTATGATTCCTTTGAGAATAGGAAATTACCATTTTCCCCTCATGATTAACAACATTATCACAACGAACCCTATTGTGAACCTAGTATGGTCAAGAATTGACATAAATGAGCCTTAGGATTAAGCTGAGTCAGCCTGAGATTTAGGATGCCCTAGTTTAGTCTTTCAAGTAAAGATTGGTTCCCAACAATTTGTCTGTGAGGATTTATTTGCGCTATTGGTGTGTGACTAACATCATGATCAACACATTCAAGTGAGCATTTTACAAGAGCATTCAAGATAAATTCATCAAGCATTTGGAGCTACATTCAAGATTCAAGCATCATGTCAAATTCTTCAAGCATCATGTGTGTTTGTGAGCTAACATTTGTGATGTAGGTTTCATGACTCAAGCAAGTATTCAAGATAAAGTTTCAAGCATCCAATCAAGAATCAAGATCCACATCCATTGGAGCCATTTCACACAAGTTTGCAACCTTCATTTCAATGGTTTGGTGAGTTGCAACACAAAATTTGTTCATTCATCATTCCTTCATTCTTTTCTATTTCATTTGAAGGTTTAATTACAAAATTGAGATTTGACAAAGGCAAACTGCTATTCCCTAACAAAACAACATTTTTCTCTCCTAATGTATATTTGTAGATCTAGGTGAATTGGAGTTTGAAGATCCTTTTAGGAAAAAGTTCCAAAAGTTGTCAAAGTCTTCAAGAAGTTGTCATCTTCACAAAAGTTCACCTATAGACTAGAATTCAGGCTTTTGGACTTGAAGATAAGATAAGAAGCAAGAGGATCTACAGAAGATCACTAGAGGCTACAAAAACATCAATTAAACCCTAGTAATTGGACTAAATCAACCACCTAGGCATATGAGTCCTAGTATAGTCCTTTTGGCATCTTTCTGTAGATCTTGATTAGTCACCAAGAGACTCCAGATTCTACCTTGATTCCTGTAGCAGGACTAAATCGCACCACCTAGCATATGAGTCCCAATGCACCTTAAAACAACAAATTTTCAGGGTTTATAGACCTTGTTTTGGCCTCTCCACTCCTCCAAGTACTTTTTTGCTTCATTCCATTTGTTAATTTGATTTCATGCTCATAGGTTTCTAGGGTTTTGTGCATAAGTATTTGTATTTATCCTTTGAAGCTTCATTTAATGGTGAACCCCTCATCCAATCACATAAGAAAACCCTTAGCTCATTCCTCAATCAAGTCACTTGGTTGAGGGATCTAGGCTTCTAATGAACTAAAGTGTGAAATAGGTCACAAGTTCCATCTCCTAAAAGGTGGAAACCCATTTCCATTGTGTTCAAAAATATACTTTCTAAATACAAGACATAATTATTCCCTTTTGATACGATATAATTTTTTTTAATATCAGGAGACATTTTACAATGCCATAAAGGGAAGGAATGTAATGGTGTGAGCATGCAAACTAAACTCTTATCTTTTACCTTAAATTTGAAAGTCATTGACATGTAAGCATATTAATATTTAATAATAAAAATAATATTTCTAAAATAAACAACACATACAATTTATGTCTCCATGTATGTAGTAAATAAAATAGTTCTAAAGTAAGATAAAGTAACTTTCAAGTACATAAACTGAGTCCAAATTTATATATCTTGACATTCTTAGATAAATGCAAGGGAGAGACATTAAAAGTTGTGTGGGATAAATTTGTAAACAGGTAGCAATTGTATGAATATTGTTGGACCTCCATTTTTATTTTGTGAAATGTGAAGTAGCCTCTTACCTGTATACAACTAATGTTTGAAGGTGTGATTCATCATGAAACTAGCCACATCAACAGATTTAGTGAGAAGTTTCCTAAAATTCAATTTTCAAAGATTCAACCAAAACTCATAGTATCCCTAGTAGTTGAACAAAAAAATATCATTTGTTCTTAGCACAATATGACATTCTTATTTAAAATATAACTTATATGCAACCTAAATGATCTCAATACCTTTTGGTAACCATTAATCTTGTTATGTATAACTTTCATAACTAACACAAACAAACCAATATTGAAACACAAAAAAACTATTTATTGTTATAAAAACAACACACCATTATTTAAAATACAACTTATATTCAACTTTAAATGATGATATTTTTTTTGAAAATCTTTCACATTTCATGAGAAAATACAAGGTGTTTATTGTGCTTACCTTCTATATTTGTGATATGACAAACTATTAATATGATATACTTCAATACATATAAATTGCCACCCCAATAGTTGTACACATAAGAACAATATTTCTCACCATAACAATAATTGTTTAAATAAGCACGTTATTTTATAAATGACACACTTATAATGGATAATTATAACATTTTATATGAAAAACAAGTATTCATTTCACTTGTTAATATATATATTTATATTATTTTTTTCTATAATATTCATAGATTCTCATATGTTAAAATATAAATTCATCTTGTTAATTATTTTTTGATTTACGAGAACCACAATTGAACCTTATCCGTATCGTACTGCTACAATTTCGCTCCACCCAGTGCGTACTATTCCTTTTTTTTTTTTGGGTCAAATGAACATAAAAATGCTACCCAATCACCTAATGTGAATGAATATTTGAGATGCCGCGTCATCCTCAACATATTAACATGTGCAGCATTTATGTTCATTTGACCACACCAATCACACACGAAGCTTCATACAGACTGGGCGGAGGGAAATCGTAGCAAGAAGTACTTTTAAAAGGATCACAAGCGAATTCTGTTGGCCTCATCAAGTCTTTCCAAACTGAAGCTGCCATCCTTCTTACTGTCCGAATACTAATTCCTGTAAGCGCCCATGGCCTTGTCTCTGCGAGAATATGTTATACTGTGCCTGGGAATTCAAACAACGCTGATGGTACCCATGCTGAATGGAGAATTGAATAATGACTACACCCTCATCTGCCACCACTGGTGGGCAGTTTTCATGATTTCTGCCATTGGTGCTGCTGGACTGCTCGTATTGCTTACAAAAGAAGGCATTAATCAGTTCACGGATGTCACGAGCAAACTGCCAGTTTCACAGCCTCAGTCGTTTTATGAGAATCTAAATTTAGGAGAGGGGATTAGTCAGTTCATTGAGGTCAGGAGCCAACCACAACTTCCACAGCCTCACTCGTTTATTGAGAATATCAAATTATATAGTTCGCGTTTGAGGGAGCATTGGAGTTATATTATTCTCATATTTCTCTAAGTCGGCTTCCGCTCTGTGATTTTAAGTACGAGCTATGCCTTTCATGGACTGTGTAAGCCACATCGAAATAGATGAAGTTCTTCCAATTAAGAAGTTTGTTGTATTAGTTATTAGCTAAGTTACTGCAGAAGAATAAAGGAAGGTGGGCTATTGCTGGTGGAGTGGTGTAGATATAAGAATCTGCTCAAAATCTGTTGTTTATAATTTGAATGTTCATGTCTGCAGAGTCGTATTTTAGTACAGTATATGTAACTGCTTTGAGAGTTTTGGCATTCCATTACTATATGGCATCGGAAAGCAGATTGAATATTATTCCCTCTGTCTAATTATTTGTCGGCATTAAAAATTGTGGAAAAGATGATGTTTTGAATTTTTAAATATTTTTTAATTAAAAAATAATTATTGGTTGAGGGGGCCTAAGTTTGATGGTCGCTCTTGCCTGTTACGCAATTTATTATTGAAACGCGGAGCCATTCAAATGTTAAAAAATATTTTAATTGAAAAACTTAGAGATACGTAGCTATGATTTTATAAATGATCTATTCAAAATCTTAACTTTTATATGATGCAACTATGAAGAATGTTAGAAAAGTCTAAATTTTAATAGCCGTATGGTTGTATTTAAATAATTTTTAAATTAAAAAAATCAATTTTATAAAAACATTATCTAGGTTTATATATATATATATATATATAAGATATCATCTAATCAATAAAAATGTTTGACAAGTAGAATTGACCATCAAATTAAGGCGCTATATCGTTGATTTAAAAATAACATAAATTTGTAATATATGATTTATCCTTTCCACTGTATTTATCGAATCATACGATAGCTACCATGTTTTGTCTCCGTCAATTCCTTGAACATCTTAAGTATTCAAAATTGTGCCCATGCAAGAGATTTTGTCTCATAAATAAGATGGAGTATTATTTGGAGAAATTGTTGTAGGATTTGCAATGGAAACATCAACACCAACACGTTTCTTGTCTAGCCATAGTCTAATATGAATTTAATCAGATTGGTGTTTGTTTGTCTTTCCCCATAGAGACTAGACCTTGAATTTGATGTGTGACAATCTTTTCAATTTTAAATCTAATATTTTTTCAATTTTAGATCTTGTATTAGCAATCTCATGTTGGTGTGCAATGGTTACATGGAAGAGGCGTGGAAGGTAAACAAGGAATCTTTTTAGCCTATTAATTGCATACATTCATGTATTACATGAGGTCAATGAGTATATAATTTGAAAACATTTTTAAAAATATAATTGAATATATTTATTCTTTTTTAGTTATGCGTAAGTGATATTAGAAATAAATCATACTTAATGAAGAATAAATAAATAAAATATCTCATATTCATTTAGAAGAAGAAATTTTATTATTTGAAAATTTTGTTTTACATATAATTGATTTTTTTAAATAGTTATATGTAAGTGATATTGCAAATGATGTCAAAAATCCCAGATTGGTTTGTGGAAACAACTATAAAACTATTGTTTTGTTTCCTAGACAACTGAGATCAAATCAAAATGTGGAAGCACAAACAATGCAAGAAGGAACATGCAAATTTCTTTTCTATTCAATAAGCTGGAAATGACATTATAGAAGGGTAAACTTAAAAACTCAAAAAATAAATCTAAACTATAGATTACAAACTACTGGGAGTAATCTAGAGCTGCTCATACAAACTGACAACTTTCAGGAGCTTCTAAGAGCTCACTATCCTTCTACACAAAACTTATCAAGAGTTGCACAGAGCTCTATTTGGAGCAATCACTACTCAGACACATACAAACAAAATACAACTGCTACTATCCAGGAGCTTCTTAGAATCACATAGAGAACTCACAAAAATATTCCTTTTCTCAAATTGCTTCTATCAATAAAACTAACACATATTCTATTATTTTTATCTGATGCTGGGCACACAAAATTCCTCTCAAAATTTCAAACTCACCTAGCCAATTTAATTCTTCTGCAGACTGAGTTGCACGTCAGGAGCAAGTTGGGAAAACAATCCCCAAAAACAATCTTCCAACTATGTTGGCAACAAATTCCCTTGACAGGTAGGTGGCAATGGAAGGAGGCTCAAGGGCAATTAATTTCACCAACACTCCCCCTTTGTCCTAACCTGACAAAACAAGATTAATCCTGATCCAAGTCAACAATGCCCAAACTGTTGTCATCTTCACGAAAGCTCACCTATAGACTAGAATTTAGGCTTTTGGACTTGAAGATCAGATAAGAAGCAAGAGGCTCTACAAAAGATCGCTAGGGGCTACAAAAACATCAATAAAACCCTAGTAATTGGACTAAATCATCCACCTAGGCATATGAGTCCTAGTATAGTCCTTTTGGCATCTTTCTGTAGATCTTGATTAGTCACCAAGAGACTCTAGATTCTACCTAGATTCCTATAGCAGGACTAAATCACACTACCTAGCATATGAGTCCCAATGCACCTTAAAACAACAAATTTCTAGGGCTTATAGACCTTCTTTTGGCCTCTCCACTCCTCCAAGTACTTTTTTGCTTCATTCTATTTGTTAATTTGATTTCATGCTCTCAAGTTTCTAGGATTTTGTGCATAGGTATTTGCATTTATCCTTTGAAGCTTCATTTAATGGTGAACCCCTCATCCAATCACATAAGGAAAACCTTAGCCCATTCCTTAATCGAGTCACTTGGTTAAGGGATCTAGGTTCCTAATGAACTAAATTGCGAAATAGGTCACAAGTTCCATCTCCTAAAAGCTGGACACCCATTTACATTGTGTTAAAAAATACACTTTCTAAATATAAGACATAATTATTCCCTTTTGCTACGATATATTTTTAATTTTTTTTTTATTAATATCAAGAGACATTTTGCAATGCCATAAAGGGATGGAGTGTAATGGTGTGAGCATGTAAACTAAACTCTTATCTTTTACCTTAAATTTGAAAGTCATTGACATGTAAACATATTAATATTTAATAATAAACATAATATTTCTGAAATAAACAACACATAAAATTTATGTCTCCATGTATGTAGTAAACAAAATAGTTTTTAGAAAGTAAGATAAAGTAACTTTTAAGTACATACACTTAGTCCAAATTGATATATCTTGACATTCTTAAATAAATGTAAGGGAGAGACACTAAAAGTTGTGTGGGATAAATTTGTAAACATGTAGCAGTTGCATGGATATTGTTGGACCTCCATTTTTATTTTGTGAAATGTGAAGTAGCCTCTTACCTGTATACAACTAATGTTTGAAGGTGTGACTCATCATGAATCTTGTCACATCAATAGATTTAGTGAGAAGTTTCCTAAAATTGAATTTTTAAAGATTCAACCAAAACTCATAGTATCCCTAGTAGTTGAACAAAAAAATATCATTTGTTCTTAGCACGATATGATATTCTTATTTAAAATATAACTTATATGCAACCTAAATGATCTCAATACCTTTTGGTAACCGTTAATTTGGTTATGCTTAACGTTTATATCCAGCACAAATAAACTAATATTGAAACACAAAAAAACTTATTGTTATAAAAACAACAGACCATTATTTAAAATGCAACTTATATTCAACTTTAAATGATGATATCTTTTTGACAATCTTTCACATTTCATGAGAAAATACAAGTTGTTTATTGTGCTTACCTTTTATATTTGTGATAGGAAAAACTATTAATATGATATACTCTAATACATATAGATTGCCACCCTAGTAGTTGTACCCCAATATTTGTACACATAAGAAGAGTATTTCTCACCATAACAATAGTTGTTTAAATGAGAACCTTATTTTATAAATGACATACTTATAGTGGATAATTATAACATTTTATATGAAAAAAAAAGTATTCATTTCACTTGTTAATATATATATTTATATTATTTTTTTCTATAATATTTATAGATTCTCATGCTTTTAAATCAATGTTCCACAGGGACACGTCCCCCCCCCAAAAACCATAAAGTTTCTGAGAAAGGTACGTTTCTGAGACAGAGATATGCCTAGGAAACGTCCCTCCGCCGTCCCCCCATCATTTCCTTCCATGAGGGAGACTTTTCCTTGAAGTTTATCAAAGGGAGACACTTAGGAAACTCCTGGAAAACTTGGGAAACTTCTGGGAAATGTCTCCCAAGTCCCCTCCAAAACTAAAACTTGCAATTTAATAATATTTTTATAATTTTGTTAAAAAAATAAAAGCTAAACAATGACATGGTATACTGTTTTAGAATATGATATTTTGGTCATTTTTATGTCATGCGACCTGGGGTAAGAGCTGTCGTAAGAGCTTGGAGCTTGAGATTGAAGTGGAGACTGGACTTGGAGAGTAGGGTTTTTTTAATTTTTGGGCCTTTTCCACCACCAGGTTAGATTTTTTGTTTTCATTTCTGATTTCTTTTTATTTCTTTTATTTATTTTTTATTTTGTTTATGCCCTCGTGTTTTCATTTTTTTCATTTTTGTTTTGCTAGGATTGGGAATGCCCATGCTGGCTCAGGGAATGCACTAGGCGCGGGCTTTGCAGAAGCCCGCGAGCTTCTACAAAGCCCGCGCCCAATGCATTCCCTGAGTCGGCACGAGAATTGCCAATCCCAGCAAAACAAAAATGACAACACCTCCTCAGCCCCGTAAAAACTAAAAAAATAAAAATAAAATTATAAATTATTATTAATTAAATTTAAAAATTGATTTAAATTTAACTATTTTTATCATATTCATAATTCATTGCATTCCATGAGATGACATCTCTTTGAGGCATACTATCAAAAATTTCACATGCCTACAACTATGCTTCCACATTTTCTGAAACCTGATACTGATTTTAAAATATTTATATGAATTTATTAAATACTTTTTTTTTTTCAAAATTTTTGATAATCATAAATTCATAATTCATAATCTGAATCTCAAATACTGTATGATTTTCAGTTTTCTGTGAATCATTAATCTAAGATTCTGAATTTCTAACAAATTGATAATTCATAATATAATTATATAAATTATTAAATATCATAATGATAATATTGTTTTTTTGATTTTTGATTTTTCTTTTTTAAAATTTTATTATTAAGGTCTGATTTTTATTTGAAATTGTTTTTTGTAGCATCATTTGACTATTGACATTACCTAGTTACCATAAGGCATAATGAGTTCACCAATCAACAAAAGTGATGATGAGGTTGAGGGTGAAGAGGTTGAAGTTGAAGCAAAAATTGGAAGTGGAAGTGGAAATGAATCTCAATCTGATGATTTAGATTTTCAAATAGATGAGGGTGAACATGACTCAAATACTCAGACTCAAGCTGAAACAAGTTCTATTGGGAGTAGAAAAGATAAATTCCCTTCAAAAATCCTCCAAAGATATGCCAAAGACCCCTTTGATCCAAAATCACCATTAAAACAATTTTCATCTAAGATGCCAACACAGCCTGGGACACGTCGGGGCACCACAAAGTGGGAGTGCCACATTTGTCATCTTGACTGGAAAGGGAGCATTACTAGAACTAATGCTCACTTACTTCATAGATGTTTGCAAAAAGGTGGGAAAAAATGCAAAGTATAGAGTTGAAATTTTAAAATTATGGGGTACTAATGAGGAAGCAACACCTATGACTGCTACATTGGGACACAAGAGTAAGAGTGATCAAATTGCAGTAGTTTCTACTTCTACTTTGTAGAGTCAAAGGCCAACAAATCCATTCAGTTTAGGTGCAGGAGAGCCTAAGGGGAAAAGTAAAGTGGCATCTTCAAGTTCACAACCATTGGCAGATTTATTTAATGCACAAGCAAAGGAAGAGGTAGATGATGCTATTGGAAAATTCTTCTTTGCCAATGGCATTCCATTCCATGTGGCTCGCTCTCCTTATTATAAGGAAGCTATGTCAAAGGTAATAAGGGCAAGACCATCATATGTGCCACCAGGGGAGACTTGATTGAGGACAACAATCTTGGATCAAAACTATTCCATGATTAATATTTTGATGGAGAAGATAAAGAGAACCTGGGTCACAAGTGGATGCAACATAGTGATGGATGGGTGGACGAACATTAGGCATTATCCACTCATCAACATCATGGTCACATCTACATCAAGCCCTTATTTCCTTAGGGATATTGATTGTTCAGGGAATAACAAGGATGATCATTATCAGTTCTAGATCCTCAAGAATGTCATGGAGGAGGTTGGGCCACAAAATGTGGTGTAGGTAGTGACAGATGTGGTCCATGTGTGTAGAGCTATAGGTAAGTTGGTTGAGGTAGTGTATAGACACATTTGGTGGACTCCTTGCTGTATGCATGCTATGAATAATGCACTTAGGGACATGGGTAAAAGCAGCTAGATCAAATCAATTGTGAGTGATGCTAGAGATGTGCAGATGTTTATCTACAACCACCATACTTTGCATGCACTTTTCAAGACCTTCTCCAAGAAGGAATTTTTGAAACCTATAGAGACTCGGTATGAATCATACTTTATTCTCTTGGATAGAATGCTTGAGTTGCAAGAGCCATTGCAACTAATGGTATGACAATAGAGTGGAACCGATGGCCTGATTCGAAGACACAACAACTTGGGTTGAGGGTTAAGGAGGTGGTGAAGAATGATGTCATTTGGGCTGATGCCAAATATATTGTCTCCATCATTGATCCAGTCTTCACAGTTATTAGATTTGGAGACTCTAATGCACCTTCCCTTGGAGAGGTATATGAGTGCATTGATTCCATGCTTGATGAAATGAAGGCTAAAGTGCGAGAGAAGGACCCCATAATGCAATTCTATACTGAGCACATTTATCCAATCATTCAACGTATATGACAGAAGCTCAACACTCCCTTACACATGGTTGCCTATGCATTGAACCCAAAGTGGTATGTGCCACGTCCCGACAGAATAACACCTATAGATGATGCTGAGGTTAAGGAAGGGTTCATGAAGGCCATTGATATAATGTATGATCCTATAGAGCCCAGCTTGCTTCGTACCAAGTGGACAAAATTTTCCACTCTTTGGGGATATTCAGAGGTAGCCAAGGTAGATTTAGAGACTATGTCAGAGGAGGACCCCAAGTTGTGGTGGACTATGCATGGGCCTAGATCTTTGATTACTACTCTAGCCATTTGTTTGTTGTCCCAGGTTTCTAGTTCTTCTTCTATTGAAAGGAATTGGTCTACTTATAGCTTCATTCACTTTGTTAAGAGGAACAGGCTTAATTCTAGGAGGGCAGAGAAGCTTGTGGCTATACATAGTGCCTTACGTCTATTTGACCGCAACACAACTACATACAAGGAGAGTCCAACAGCCAGATAGGATGTAGAGCCAGAAGAGCCAACACAGATAGATGATGATCCTACATAGATAGGGCTGGTTGGTATTAGTTTAGATGAGCTTCAACATGTGGAGTCCAACAATTCTAGTGATGAGGAGATTGGCATGGAGCTTGGAGATAATTAGATATTAGAGGCATGAGGCCATTAGCTTGGAGCCATTTACTATTAGTATTTAGTATTTAGTATTTTGTTGCTTGTACTCTCTTTTTGAAGTTTGAAGTTTGAACATTGATGATACAGTGATACTTGATTGTAATTATGATTCATGAATCATGATTATGAAACTCAAATTATGAAACATCTAGTTCTTGTTGCATTTTCCAATGTCTATATTTTATTATTTTCATTTTGATTTTCAATGTTCAATGGTTCACTAGTTCAATGAGATGATATATTATTGCAATGTGTTATTGTGTTTGTACTTTGTTTAAACAGTTAATATTTTAATGTGTTAACTTTACTTATTCCTTAGACTTCTACAATTATGTAATTATATTGTTATACATCTTTTTATAACTAATTTTTCAAGTACTATATGTATTTTAGAAAAAGCCCCCTGCCGCCGCCCGATCGCTGTCCCCAAATTTAGGCCCCCTTTCTCCCATCCTGGAAACGCGTCCCTCGCCGTCCCCGGTCCCGTCCCCGAAACTCCAGTTTAAATATAAATTCATCTTGTTAATTATTATTTTTTTGATTTACGAAAACCACGGTTGAACCTTATCCATATCGTACTGCTACAATTTCGCTGCACCCAGTTCGTACTACGTTTCCTTTTTTTTTGGGTCAAATGAACATAAAAATGCTGCCCAATCACGTAATGTGAATGAATATTTGGGATGCCGCGTCATCCCCAACACATTAACATGTGCAGCATTTATGTTTATTTGCAACACCAATCACACACGGAGCTTCATACAGACTGGGCGGAGGGAAATCGTAGCAAGAAGTACTTTTAAAAGGATCACAAGCGAATTCTGTTGGCCTCATCAAAATCTTTGCATACTGAAGCTGCCATCCTTCTTACTATCCGAATACTAATTCCTGTAAGCACCCATGGCCTTGTCTCTGCGAGAATATGTTATACTGTGCCTGGGAATTCAAACAACGCTGATGGTACCCATGCTGAATGGAGAATTGAATAATGACAACACCCTCATCTGCCACCACTGGTGGGCAGTTTTCATGATTTCTGCCATTGGTGCTGCTGGACTGCTCGTATTGCTTGCAAAAGAAGGCATTAATCAGTTCATGGAGGTCACGAGCAAACTGCCAGTTTCACAGCCTCAGTCGTTTTGTGAGAGTCTAAATTTAGAAGAGGGGATTAATCAGTTCATTGAGGTCAGGAGCCAACTGCCACTTCCACAGCCTCACTCGTTTCTTCAGAATTTCAAATTATATAGTTTGCGTTTAAGGGAACATTGGAGTTATATTATCCTCATATTTCTGTACGTCGGCTTCTGCTCTGTGATTTTAAGTACGAGCTATGCCTTTCATGGACTGTGTAAGCCACATCGAAATAGATGAAGTTCTTCCCATTAAGAAGTTTGTTGTATTAGTTATTATCTAACTTGACGCAGAAGAATAAAGGAAGGCGGGCTATTGCTGATGGAGTGGTGTAGATATAAGAATCTGTTAAAAATCTGCCGTTTATAAATTGAATGTTCATGTTTGCAGAGTCGTATTTTAGTACAGTATATGTAAGATGATTGTAGAGTTTTGGCATTCTATTACTATATGGCATCGGAGAGCAGATTGAATATTATTCCCTCACTGTCTAATTATTTGTCGGCATTAAAAATTGTGGAAAAGATGATGTTTTGAATTTTTAAATATTTTTTAATTAAAAAATAATTATTGGTTGAGGGGGCCTAAGTTTGATGGTCGCTCTTGCCTGTTACGCAATTTATTATTGAAAGGCGGAGCCATTCAAATGTTAAAAAATATTTTAATTGAAAAACTTAGAGATACATAGCTATGATTTTATAAATGATCTATTCAAAATCTTAACTTTTATATGATGCAACTATGAAGAATGTTAGAAGAGTCTAAGTTTTAATAGCTGTATGGTTGTATTTAAATAATTTTTAAATAAAAAAAATCAATTTTATAAAAACATCAACACCAACACGTTTCTTGTCTAGCCAAAGTCTAATATGAATTTAATCAGATTGGTGTTTGTTTGTCTTTCCCCGTAGAGACTAGACCTTGAATTTGATGCGTGACAATCTTTTCAATTTTAAATCTAATATTTTTTCAATTTTAGATCTTGTATTAGCAATCTCATGTTGGTGTGCAATGGTTACATGGAAGAGGCGTGGAAGGTAAACAAGGAATCTTTTTAGCCTATTAATTGCATACATTCATGTATTACATGAGGTCAATGAGTATATAATTTGAAAACTTTTTAAAAATATAATTGAATATATTTATTCTTTTTTAGTTTGTGTAAGTGATATTACAAATAAATCATACTTAATGAAGAATAAATACATAAAATATCTCATATTCATTTAGAAGAAGAAATTTTATTATTTGAAAATTTTGTTTTACATATAATTGATGTTTTTAATAGTTATATGTAAGTGATATTGCAAATGAATCATCTAGAATGTTATATATATATAGAAAAAGAAAGAAAGAAGTTTTGAAATTTTGTATTATTCAATTAAAGATTAAAAGTAGGCCATAAACAAAATAATATGAAAATGTATTTTGTCTTTTTTTGTATAGGTCAAATTTGCAAATTATATAAAATTGGACTATTTTTAGAAGTCAAACATGCAAAAAAATATTTAAAGGAAAAGTAATATCATATTTGATATATACAAATAACTTGTACACATATAGATGTTTGATATATAAAGAATCTTGAAAATATAAGTTATTTGTTAATGCTCTGAATACATGTTAGTGTTTTTTCTGAGGAAGTAAACATTTGAGAAAGTGAGGAGTAATGGAAGACACATAAAAAAGTGTTTTAAAAAAATTCAACATATAAATATATATATATGTGTGTGTGTGTGTGTGTGTGTGTGTGTGTGTGTATTTGATTTTGCAAATGAACCATTGCCAATGAAGAATTGTGACATCATATTTATATATTTAAGAAAAGAAAGTATTTGTAAATTGTGTCATTAAATTGAAACTTGGAATTAGGTCATATAACAATAACATATAAAAATATAATAATATGTTCCATAGAAAAATGGATCTTGACATTTTCATGGTCATTTAGGTCTTAGTGCTTGACCTATTTTCTTAGATTTAATTGCAATGTGATACATTCACATTAGGTCTTGAATATTCAAATTAACTCATGAAGTGTTGTAACACATTTCTACACTTTCTAGACTTTATTATTATAATTCATCTAAATATTCCCTTTTATCCAAGTCTTATTTCAAAGTGTTCTAAAGTCTTGTAACAAGTTTTCCTGATTTTCTAGGCTTTTCATCACCTAATACACCTTTCTTATGCTTTATTTGGCCCCTTTATGCACTTACAGGTCTTAATTAAGTGTGTTTTTTAATACAAACCCAACAAACAACATTAAAAACAACTTAATTCCCGACACCCACTTGCAAGCCTAGAGTGGGACCCATTCACCATGAGTGGTGAATGAGTCCCTCTTGGCACAAAATTCAAAACAAATTCAAATTTCTTTCAGTTTTTTATTCATTAAGACCTTATGTCGGCTTGCAATGTTGTATTCTTAGGTAATTAGGGCATAAGTGTGTATAAATAAGTGTTTTTCCATCCATTCTAACCCCCATTCACCCATTCATTCAAGCATTCACTAATTCATCCATTCAATCATCCTTGAATCTAAGCACTTGAGCATCATAGCATCATTTAATCAAGCAATTATCAAGCATCTTGGAGCAACCATTAACATATCTTCTGACTTCAACAATAAGGGTTTGGTGAGTTTATGAAACTTGCATGCTGTTTTTTCATCACTCCTTTCTTATTTCATTTCACTATCAAGGGTTTGATTTTGACCAATGAAAATCCTATACCTAATTAAGCATTCCTTTGCATGTGTGTTTTGGGTCTTGTAGGAAGATTTGGCAAAAGAAATAAGTGTTGAAAAGTGGTCAACAAGTAATCAAAAATATTAAAGTCAACTAAACCTTAATTAAGCTTGGAGACAATTATTCAACCCATTTTATAGATTTGACTTCATAAATGAAGACAAGTGAAGATCTAGACCTATAGTTGCCATTGAATTTGTAGAATTTTGGAGGAGGATTGATTCACCATCAATCAATTTCGTGATAAAGGGTTCAAAATGGATGTTTATGATGAGATTTTTAAGATGCAAATGATATAGATTTAAGATGCTTAGAATTACAAATCTATATTATTCTAAACAACTTAAATGATGATATGATGTGAGATGGATGAGATTGGTGATGTGATATGCTGTGATTATGCAATGTATGATTTATGAGATGCTTAGACTAATAGATCTATATTATGATGATGAAAATGCATGTGAGATGATGTGCAAAATGATGGTTTGTGGATGCAGGATAGATGCACTGGTGATGATGATTAACAATTCATGACGTGATGTTAGTGCAGAAAAGAAGAAATTAGATGATGACAAGAGGATCCAACAAGCTCATGATTGGTCGAGACCTTATTAGAGATGATGATGATGATGATAGATTTTCTTATCAAGGATTGCGATTTTAAAAGGGCTACTTACCTTATGTTTGATTACACATGTAGATATGATGCATCAAGGTATAAAAATTGGTTCAAAAATAAAATAAATATAATGTGCATTTTATGAAATATATAAATTTCAATTTGAAAAAATTGAGGTGAGGAAGATAGTTACTATGAAATTAAGTGAATGAAGAAAATAATATGAAAATGTAAAGGCATAGTTGCATAAATAAGGAATCAATTAAAAATTAAAATTAAATTAATAATGGAACAAACATGGAATTCTTGTATTTTCAAGTGCCTACATGTGATAATGACATCAAATGTTCCTCTTCCTTTTTATGGTGAAATATTATTGCTTTGATGAGTGCATATCTTTGGAATGTGAAAGGTGAATGCAAGGCTTGCAAGTGATGAACTCTTGAAATAGTGTGTGTCAATCCTTGATGTCAATATTGATGATTCAATTGTTTCCCTTTGAAGTCTACGACCTTATGATTTGTGAATTCTTAAGGCCCATGCTATTTTAAGTGGGTTTGGTGATCAACACCATCACTCAATGAGGTTATACGAATATTTTTGGGTTTTTGTGATACTAGATTGGGACAGTGTAACTTTTAAATTGAACAATAATAAACAAGGGAAGTTGAGGTGGATGTTCATTGTCCCTATATATAATTTTTTTTATTTTTCCAAGTGCATGATTTATAAGGCCTATTTCTACCCACAAATTTGAACAGAACATAACCTCTTGATCATTACATAGGAGGATCTTTTACTAATGTTTTCCTTTGTCTAAATTTAAGTATGTTGAGCCCTCAAGTTGGTTTGCAATGGAAAAGGAAACAATCATTGCTAAAGATAATAACAAGTGTTTATTATGTAATGAGACCATTTCATTTGTTGCAAGTAGATGTATGCAGGATAAGAAGTAGATTATTGTGTTGAGTTGAGTGAGGAGTTTGAATGTGACATTAAAAATTGTCCATCTACAAATGTAGGTTCTAAATTTTGTAAATTTGTGAGAGTTTCATGAAAAAAGCATTTGGGTAAGCTCCTCACCACTTTGATGAAATATTTTGTTTAATGTAATAACTATTTTGGAATTGCACCATAGTGTTCCCCCATAGGAAGTTTAATCATACATAGGGATGTCCTTGACTAGTGGTATATGGACCACATTAGCAAAGAGCATGATTGGTTTTCCCCCAAATGGGATTTGGTTATATCAATGTTTTGTAGTAACTTTGGACCAATGAATTTCATTTTATCTATAAGAATGTACTAAATGAAGTACATTATTTCTTGGAAGTTTGTAAGTGTTTGTACTTGTAGAAGGTAATTTCTTTGATGAATATGTGAAAGGAAAAAATAATTATTATATAGCTTCTATGTTAAATGATGTAATACCTGTAGGTGCAAGAAGTAGTAATGGTGATTGGCTCATTGCGGTTGAGCTCACAAGTATTGACTTGATGCTTGTTATTAGGTGTTATTTTTTGGTTCCTATAGTTTGTTGAGTAATTACTTGTAATGGTAGTTGCAAAGTTTTGGTGGAAAGATGTGATACAACTATATCAAATTATTTTTATTGTTCAATTGATAGATCATTATGAAAAATTTGATCAACATGAAATATTGGGAAGTGGGAGTCTATGGAAGTGGTAGTCATAATTTTTTGTAGAGGATTCAAGCACGAGGAGCTCCCAAGTCATGGTTCATGTCTATTTCATGTTTATGAAACATGTCAAGTTCATCTAATTGTAATGGAAGGCCTGGGTATAGACCCAACAAGGCTTCCTATTCACATTGGTTTTTTTTTTCATTACATCTTGGCCTCATTGGAAGTTGTTTCAATATTGAGTTCTTTAACGCATTTTTCTAGTGTGTGTCTAACATGCCATGGATGATATTTGCATGAGAACCTCTCCCATTACACTATAATTTAATATTTTGATGCGCCAAGATTATTATGAATGCTACAAAATAGGTGATATAAACTAAATAACACTTTGGAGAGAAAGATCAAACCCATAAAAAAACTCCAGAATGCAAGCTATAAAATGAAAATGAAGAATAGTAATCAAATCTAATAGAAACAATAATCAAAAGGGAGATATGGAAAGGGGAAAACAATGTGTACCTTTCACCATTGAAAGTAATTTTTTAAGCTTACTGAGGACTCATTCAACTTATGGTGAATGGGTCCTCCTTGATATTTTGAGGTCTTTTATCCTCAATATCAACATAGTATGTTGATTACACACAAGGTTTAGGGTTTTATTTGAATA
>VDFB02000013.1:122869887-123039869 GCA_007258455.2 Sequoia sempervirens
TTTCTATCACTAAAGTTGGTACATGCGCAATTATCGCCCCTTGCACATCCACTAACATGGTAGACAATTTTTCCCTTTAGATTTTGTTGAGCCATGAAAATTTATACCACCTTTGAGAAGTCTTATGAGATGTATTGTAAGTTCTCTACCTTTTCTCAATTATGGAGCTCAACCATAGTACCAATCCTAAACTACTCCATACCAATGTTTCTCCTATGTGTCTTTTGGGAGGACTTGGTTGTGGATAAGTAGAGTGAGGTGAGATTATATGTGGCTAAGGGACTTTTTTTTAGGTGTAACCTATATAGGAAGGAGGTGAAGGATTTAAAATATGAGTTTTGGAATGAGATGAAGGCTCCTCCTTATAAATATCATGAACTACACCTTCTTGTTACACTAAAAGAAGTTCTTGAGTTTGTCCATGTGGTCGCACTTACTATTGTGCTATTTTTTCATCTTCCCCTATTGGGTGTTCTAAAATATGGTTCCAAGAAAGATGATAGGGTCACCCCTTTTGGGTAGAAAGTTTCTTAGGTGACCCGACAACTAAAGATTGATAATTTTTTTTAAAGGTACGCACATCAGTGGAACCCAAACTGGGAGCTAAAAAATGCATACAAGGGGCTAGAAATGATGAAGAAAATTTTATTAAGTTAGAATAAATCTATTCATGCCATGTGGGTCATGAGTTAGACCTACCTCATGTCTCCTTGTATAATTTTAGGAACCTACAAAACAGTGTATCATTTTTCAAATTTAAAAGTTTTGTCACACTCTCGAATTCATCACTTATAAGTCTATATTTTATTTTGATTTCATTTTTTTAACCATATAAGGTCAAATAGAAAATTATTTTTTAATATTTATAAATTTCATATTAAAAAATTCATAAAAATATACACCTACCTATGTGTCCTTTACTTATATATAAGGTTTGATGAAAACACTATTTTTTTCTCAAAATTAGGTTGAATAGAATAACACCCACTTCTTATTCATTCCAAAAAGTTAGTAGTGTCACTTTGAAAGTTCTACTTTCACAAAACTAATTGAAATTATTCAAAACATAAACTTCATTCAATTTTCTACAACTTCTACTACCATATTTTTTAAGATTTTGTGAACATGTTCTTTGATTTTTTACATGACATTACTCATCTATATTTTAGCATTTGCATTTCCACTTAAGGGTGAGGTTGGCCTATCATGTTTTTTTATTCATCCACCCTTATTTGTCTTAATTCTACTCATTAAAATATTATTTTTCAAGCAATTTATAGTTAGTGCCTATTTTAAATGTTTGGTTAGTTGCACTATCATTGCATGTTTTTTTATATTTTTCAATATTTTGATGGAGTACTTGTGGAGAGGAGATCAAATGTGATTGAAATCCATATATAAGTACTTTGGGAAAATATGTATATTTTGAGGGTTTGAGAAATATTTAATTTCCACATTGACTACTTTATTTTACTTTGACATGCATACTTATAGTAGTTCACATATGTACAAGTCAAAGTGGAGGTAAATATAATAGTGAAAATCACCTATCCATGTACTTTTCCCTTATGTTTTGGGCTCACAGCGATTGAATTATCTTTCAAACATCAAATAATGAGCAAGATGGCATATTTTGCATGGAAGTTGATAAAGTACTATCGTGTTCAATTTCTAGTCAACCTTAGTATATAGATATTAGGTTTCTACTTATGTCTTCCTTTTTTGTTGTGTTTTTTCCTTTCCTAAGTATTTTTTTCTCCAACTCTTCTCTTCCATTGTTCTTGTTAGAATTTCACACTTTCCCTTACTAGCATGCACATTTCTCAACCCTTGATGCCTCATCCTATAATTTGAGTCTTGTGATATGGCCAACCTTTAATCCCTAATATATTTTCCTATGTTTGTATTGTTCTCTCAACACATATCATATTATTCCAATAGTCTTTTTTTGGCACCATCACATTCAAAGTGGAATCTTTCCCTCTCATAATCATTATTCAAACTTGAAGTTACAAGTGTATATGGTGGTTGTCCTTTTTTGTTTATGGAGGATATAAAAGAGTGATTATGTTCGACCAGGATGGTAATCTACAATTAATCAAATTATTTTCAAAATCTATTTTTAGCACTTGTGTTCGAGCGTGGGAATCATAGGATGAAAAACCTATTGATTTTAGAGGAGGAACTCATATAGAGTTCATATTTTAGATTCATTGGATGCAAACTCTAGCTAAATTGTATTGATCCAATTTTGTATTGCTATTGGTATGGATTTATTTTGTACTATTGTATTGTAGAACTATTTGAGGATAATACAACCATTATTGTAATAACAAAGAGATCCTGATTTACACCTATTATTTGTTGTTCATTATAATAAGAAGATCAAGAGTTATTTTTGTCATTTTTTATTTGAAATAAAATGATATTGTTGATACATAAATAATAATTTTTATCTGAGTTTTCTAAGATCTGAGTGAATGATAGGGTTGATAGTGTTATTCAAATAATAAGTAGTGGTGAAAGGATAAGAATCATATTTTTATTATTGTATTGGCTTAGGATATTATAATGGTATTAGAGCTAGTGATCTTGCCAACTTTTGTGTTCAAAGTTCAAATTTACATGTTTTAGTCTTATGGAGCATAGTGAGAAAGCAACCAAATATCACTTGAGGGATATTAGGAAACAAAGACAATATATAGATATTTTAGAGACTAAATCACCCCCTACATAATTTTTTGTAGAACATAATAGTATGGTAGAAAGAGATAGTAGAATGAATGTGAAAAATAACCTTGAGGGTTAAGTTGAAATATAACTTTGATTTGATGATCAATATGATGACACAATTGTTTCAAAAGATGGACAAAAATATGAATATTCATAGAAAATTGATGGGAGAAGCAAGTGATTTTGAGGGTAATAATCTAGATGCCACTTACCACACAAAATATTTTTTAATTTTTTAATTTTTGAGAACCACCCAACCAACGAAGGCTCGATCGGGTGATGAAGAGGGTGGGCATGGGTATGGTACGGATAGCCTAGCTTGCTATACAGGTTTCTTGACGCCAATCTACCTCTTATCTCTTATGTTGGGATTGCAATCCATTCCATGGGCTGGGCTAGTCTCTGTGGTGGGAGGGAGCTAACATGTAATAAATATTCATGTTTTTATTTGCTTTGTTAGTTCTTCTTTTTGGCGTGGGTGCATAATTCAATTTTTTGTTTTGGTTTTTTTAGTTTCTCATAGTCTTTATTAGCATGGAGATGAGTGGGGGTCCAGGGACCCCCTTCTCTATCTTTCAAAGAATATTTGAGTTTTGATGAGACTTCCTCATCAAATCATGTGGATGTGGTGAAGTTTCTCTTGCATGTGACTTAGGAAATGGGATCAAGTAACTCCATGGTTGTCCATCCTAAACCAAATGGATGTTTGGAAAAATTTCAAGATCATCCCATTCTAGTAGTAAATCCACAATCCATTGTTGAATATGTTTTGTATTTGTTAGAATATTCTCTCATTTTCAAATTTATGGGATTAAGAATTGTTGTCTTTCTTGGAATCATGGGTTAGGAATAACTGGTCTCTAGAGGGTGATCTAGAAATTATTGTGGTTGAGAATGGGGTTTTTTTGTGGTTTTCTCATTAATGGTAGATCAAACCAAGGTTTTTGAAAGTGAACCTTATTTCCACCATCAAGTTGGCTTTTCATCAAACCATGGTATGTGGGATTTGATCTAGTTGAAGAGCTTCCATCTAAAATTCATGTGGATTCATCTCTTGAGACTCCCTATTAAATTTTGGCTTACTGACATTCTTCAATCCATTGTTGCTATCATTGGGAAACTAGTTGGTCCTTCTCGCCAAATCCTTGACAAGAAGATAGCCACCTTTTCCCATATTTGTATTGAAATCAATTTGAACAATCCTCTTCCTGATTCTCTGTACATCAGATTGGGGAGCATGAATTGGACCCAATAAGTTGATTATGATTTTTTTTCATTCAATTGTCGTATATGTCATGAGTATGGGCACTTACAGATGAATCAATCCAAATCAAGCCCTATTCAATCTCTTCCAACCCCTGAGGCTTAGAAATCCAATTTGAAATCCAATTTTCCAAACCCCAATGGCTTCATTCTTTTGAGGTCTCAAACTAAGGCTAAATCTTCTTATCATCAATCTAAAGGTAGCCTCCAAGCATACTCTAGTAATATATTTGATGTTCTAGAAAGTTTTGAAGAAGCAGTTAATGGTGAGCAATGAAATATGTTTTATCAAGATGCATGTCCCACAAATCTCGACCTTATTCCCTCTTAGAGCCTTGAGGTCAATCCTCAAAATCCACTTGTTGAGAAGGGATGCCCTCCCCCTAGTTATTTTTCCTTTGATTAATTATTGCAGGAGGCACCTCAAGTTCACTTTGAAACTACAGTTGTTATTTTGGCCTCAAAATATCCTATAGAGGTTAACAAGGTCATTGAAGTTGTTGAACCAATTAGTTAGTCAAATGAAAAAGAGGATGGCAAAAGAAAGGATCCCATTATTTTAGGTCTACTTCAGAAGCCCATTAAAAAGGGAATTACTGATAAAACTTTGAAGGAAGGGAGGAAAAAAGATCATGAAAAAGTTAAATTAATAGGGGAATAATTGGTGGAATTTGGGGTAATAAGGAGACTAGACTTCCATTTCTCTAACCCCCCAAATTGATTGTTATATCTTGGAATGCAAGGGGTCTGAGTAGCTCTACCAAATGAAAAGTTTCTCAAGATCTTGATGTTCTTTTCGTCCAAGAAACTAAGCTCTCCTACAAAGACATGGTGACATGGTATCTTCAAAAATTTGAAAAGGAGGGAAATGCATCAATATAGGTGCTTAGGGATCCTCAGCTGGGGTGGCTTGTCTATGGAACCCACGTAGAGTCATTCCATCTTGGTGGAATAGGAATAAGTGATAAATATCCATGGAGGTTTCTTGTTTTGAATCTAGAGAAAACTTCTTATGAATGTGTATGCTCCTAATTTTCTAGGTAAGGTCTCACTTTGGTCTCATAATCGATTTATTCACCCTACTATTCTTGCTCTTCCTTGGATCCTAGTAAGGTATTTTAATACTATCATAGGTTTAGATGAGAAAAGAGGAGGGACTGAGCACTTGGGCCCAATTTCTACATTTCTAAGGGATAATATCTCCTTTCTTAACCTAGTGGACATGATGCCTCAAAATGAAACCTTCACATGCAACAACCGTAGATCTGGGGATGACTCAATTTCTGAAAGACTTGATAGATTTTTTATTTTTTATATTTTCGGATTGGAAATAGTTGGTCTTCCTACTCTTAGATCCTTGGTTGGAAGGGATTTGACCATTGTCCCATTATTTTTCACTCATCTATGATCTCAAGACTAAAGAAACCCCCTATTAAATTTCAATTGATGTGGCTTTATGATCCAAATTTGTTCCATCTTATAGAAGGCTGATGTAAGGAGGCTAAACCAACTTATGACACATCCATGTACTCATGTAACACCCCTCCATTTTGGCTCTTTTGATCAGCAATGTTCTTATTTGTTATGTTGTTTTTGTTTATGTTGTGACTTTGGAACTTGGTTACTATTTCATCTCAAATTGTAAAGCAATCAATGTTATATTTTGATGTGATGGTATTTACTCTATGTGTTTTATTGTGCTTTTGAATTAGCTAGAGTATTGTAATGATGATTTATGCTTTTTATTATATTATTGATGTTAGACTTCAGATTAGTAATATTGTATTGGTGAAGAGGGGGAGGTTGCGACTTCGCTTGTGAATTCCCTACAATTCCAAGATTTCCTCTTCACGATGTGTTTTATTATGTTATATGTATGCATGTTCAATATACTCTTGTTCGTAGGTTGATAGGTACAGGACATCAACTCCACCTGATTTCACAGGTTTGAGCATGTCCATTGGCCAATGGTATTCAATTGGGAGATAGTAGCTAGGTTTTTTGTGCCAAGTCATCACCCTAGTCATAGTGTGTCATCGGGTTTTAGTTGGGTTGAGTTGCTTCTATGTTGTTCATCTCTCCTTGATTTCATTTAAATTACCAAGTTGAAAAGGTAAATAAATGGTTTCTTGTATTTAAGTTGTTTATTAAATTTATCGGTTGCAATGTGTTATAAATGTTATTTGATTTATTAATTAATTTAAGTTAATTAATAAAATGACCCTAATATTGGATTAGATTTATTTTATTGATTAATTAAATTAATTATGTTGAAATAAATCAAGTTATTCATTTTGGAAATTATAATTGTTAAATCCTCTTTGAAATGAAAATCTAAAAGAGTGTTAAGTGATTCTTTGAAAAAGAAAAGTTTAAATTCTTTTTTGGATATGGGAATTTTAAAGGTTTCAAATGCTTTTGAAAAGAAATTATTAAAGTTTTAAATTCTTGTTGAATGGCTTTAGTTTTAAATTTAAAAATTCAAAATATCTCCAAAAATGCAATAACTATGGTGGATGGGATATTTTAGGGAAGTTGACTAAATTTGGGAAAGATTTTATGAGAGCAATTCCAATTTCATTTTGGGGATTTTAATTTCAATTTTGGGGAGAAATTGCTATAAACAGAAAGGTCTTTTTTTTTGGGGGGGGATTCATTCAATCTTGGATTTAAAAGTGGAGTTTTGGAAGGAATTTTCTATTTTTTTTTTTGGATTTGGAGAAGCAAGTTGGATATCTTGGAGGAGCTAGAATCAGAAGAAGAATTCAGAGCACCATTGACAACCTTTCAAGCTTTTGGGAAGAACCAGGTTTTCTTTCTATAAATTTAGTTTTCATTTTGAAAGGTTTTACAAATTTTTATTATGTTGTTGAAAGTGTTTAAGCTCTGTTTGAATTGCAAGAAAAACCCATGTCAAATCTTGTTTCAAAACGTGGAAAAACCTCTGTTGAAATCTTGAGAAAAAATAGATTCTTGTAGAAAATGGAAAAGAAAAACAAATAAAAATTCAAACAATAGAAATTGAAAGGAACAAAAGAAATTCTTGAAACATCTCTGTTTGAAGTTGAAAATTTCCAAAAATTTGAGTTCATGAAATTGTGCTTGAAAGAATTTCTTCTTTTGTCATTTTTTTGTAGAAAAATTGTTTAATTTGGCTGTAAAGCATGGAAAAAATTATATATATATATGGTTGATATATATATACATATATTATATATAATTTATGTTGTATGCATGTGCTATAGAAGAAATTTCTATAGAAATTTTTATTTAATTTTTTCAATATTACAGTAAAAGGTACACTTGATGCTCAAATTAAAAATCATGGTTTTTGGGGGTGCGTTTACAGTAGCACCCTCGCCAGACCTTGGTTGTGAGGCAACACCCAACCTACAGGAACAACCCATAAGAGGCTACATAACAACCAACTTCGGCCGGAACTCACATTTGACAAGGGTTAATGTCCCCTATTTTTTGAGTTAGCGACTTATATGAATGAAGTTAGGTTTTTTTTTAAAATGTTTTGTACACTATAATGACCATATAAATATATATGTGTGTATATGTTATATATAAAATATAGTTTTTTGAGTAAGCCTTATTATTATTTTTAATATATATATATTATTATATATAATATTTGTAGATTATATAGAATATATATTATATATATTTTTAAATAATTATAGAATTGAAATTGTTTTCCAAATGATATTATTTTAAATATATGTATGTAATTGTATATATAGCGGTATACAATCATATATATGTATGTTGTATATATGTATATTTAAATATTTAGGTTTTAAGATGATTATTTTCATTATAATAGAGGGAAAAGTTGACTTTATAATAAATGTTTTTATTTAAAAAAAAAGATTGATTTTAATCATTATGTATGATTGAACAAATGGAATTAAATTATTAGTTTTAAATTCCTTAATGTTGCCAATGTGATTTGATTTACGTTTGAGTATGTGCAAATAATGTTAATTATTTAATTGATTTCATGCACTATGTCATTGCTTGGCTTGGATTTAGGAAATCCTAACATTAGTTTATTGAGTTGCCTGAAATGCTTTCTAAGTGATGTTCTCGTTCATTCTTGATGTCGGGAAATTGAGTCATTTGTTTATGTAAGTCTTCTAGATGGGGCTTTTCAGTTAATTGTGTGGGTTTTCATAAAATGTTATCCAACCTTTGGATTGTCTTGGGTAGCGCATATAGATGTATCATGTTGTTTCACCCAGTTTTCATGAACAGGGATGGTTTGTGCCTCCTTTGGATTAGGAGTGGCTTATGTGGTCTGTGTCTCCTTTGGAAGGAGTGGATTATGTGTTTTGTAGCTTCCAAGTGTTTGGAGTGGGTTTTGTTATATGTGGCCTCCTTGGATTGGAGTGGTTGTCTTATCTAGTTTACCCATTGAATTGTGGTTTTGGATTATATGTGTTGTCGATAGGAGAGTGGCTCTTTGTGGGGGTCCGGCACATAGAGGGGCACCAGGGTAACTCACTTAGGGTTTAAGTAAGTGATAAATTAAAAGGAATTTAAAGAAAAAAATTTAGACTAAATAAGATAATGAATGCCTCTCTCATGACTCATACGCTTTTAAGGCTTGAGATGAGACGAGAAGCACAGTTTGAATGAGGGTCCGGTGGCTGGTAGAGGCAAGCCAGGGTAGCCCAAGATGGGGGTCCAGTAGCCTAGGAAGGTTGAGCCAGGGTAACTCATATGAAATTATTTGTGACACTCTCTATGACAACGAAGTTAGTTTTTGTTGCAATGCTTGTGTTGATGGTGTGTGTTCTGGAAGCATTGCCAGCACTTATTGTTAAAGTGTTATTGTGTTACATTATTTGATTCGATTCTGACTATGTTTTAGCCTATGTCTAGAATCAGATGGTCTTGTCTATAAATCCACTTGTTACTATCTCTATACGGGGTGAGCTTTGAGTATCACATGGTTGCGTGGAACGTGCACCTTAATCCATTGGGTCATCTTCTTGTTCGTGTGGATGAAATTTTCAGTTGGAGAGCTCGTGGGATCCAAATTCATTTCATGCTTTATTCATTTCAGTTGGTATTGTATTTTATTACCCCTCATTTATTATCGAGGTGGAAGTTGTAATTTGTAACCATGCTTATTAGATTTACCTCATTCGGGGAATGAGAGTTGTAATCTTATTGTTAAATGATTATTGATATTTAAAATCATGTGGTATCTCTTATGCTTTGTTGTAATTTATCATGTATGGAATGTATGTGTTTCTTAATTCATTAAGTAATTAAATGCTATGGTTTCAGTTCATGTTTCATGTTTGGAGTTTTAAAGTAATCTCGACCTCGTAACCTTAGAGGTTGTTGCAATTTGCATGTTATATTTGTACTTAAACAAAAAAAAATAAATGCGTTTGAGTAGTTATTGCAACTTCCTCTAGGGTTGTGTGAAGCATTACAACTCTTTTTCAAATGTCTTCAATATGTTGAGCACGAGTAAAAAATATGGAATAGGTTCTCTTTTGGGAACATTTTCCAAAATAAAAAGAAGATTCAAGAAAATCTAGAAAGAGTTACTTTCCAAATTAAAATGTTCATGTATGATAAAGAATTTTCTTCATAAAGAAACTTTTTATGCCAAGGAACTATCAGAATGGGAGCTAAGGGAGGAGATCTTTTAGGAACAAAAAATCCAAGATTATCTAGTTATAGGAAGGTGATGGGAACACTAATTTTTTCATAGTTTGGTCAAGGATCACAGAAGTGGAAATTCCTTATTTTCTCTTACTTTGGCTCAAGGAAATCAATTATCTTCATTTTGAGATGTTTTTGTAGAAGCTATCAATCATTTATCTTCTTTATTCTCTAACCTAAGCCTCTAAGATAGTATCAGTTATAGAGTCATTTTGGATTGCATCCCTTCACTAGTGACTACTAACATGAATGTTCAACTCAATGCACCCATCTCTATAGAGGTACTTTAGTCCATAGTTTTCTAGATGAAAAAGGTAAGACGCCTAGACTATATGGTTTTCCAATTTTTAGTTTTATTAGGAGTTTTGGGAAATATTAAAAGTGGATCTTTAGATGTGGTTAGGGAATCCCAAAATAGTAAGAAAATTTTGAAGGCCATGAATGCTACCTTTTTGGTTGTAATCCATAAAAAAGGAGCATCTTCCTTGGACCTATTCCATCCCATATCTCTATGCAATGTGACTTTAATATTTTCACTAAGATTATTACTGGAATGTTGAAGAGGTGCTTAACTTTGCTTATCTTCCCAGAGCAAGGTGGTTTTGTGAAAGGTCAAAAAATTAAAGATGGTATTGTTATTGCAATGGAAGCCATCCATTCCATGTCTTCTTCTAAAACAAAGGCTATGTTCATTAAATTAGATATGTCAAAAGATATGACATGGTTAGTTGGTCTTTCCTTCGTTACATGCTCCAAGCCTTTGGATTTTTATCTGAATGGATTGATTGGGTTATGAGTTGTGTTTCTACACCTTCCTTTTTTACATGCCTTTAACAACCATCTCTGCCTCCAGAGGTCTTAGAAAAGGAGATCCTCTTTCGCCTTATTTATTTCTCTTGATTCTTGAAGGTTTAGGGAGGTTATTAAACCAATTTTAAGGTTGGGATCTTCTTTAGGGTTGGTCTTGGTCATCTAATATTGGCTCTCAAACTCATCCCCAATTTGTTGATGACATAGTTTTGATGGGTGTAGCTAAGGTGGAAGAGGCATTGAACTTCGTAAAGGTACTAGATATTTACATCTTTGCTTTAGGTCAGAAAATCAATGAGGGAGAAATCTAGCATTTTATTCTTCAACATTCCTTTGGCCATTCAACACAAATTTTTTGACATTATTCACTTTCAAATTGGGGTCTTACCAAAGGAGTATTTAGGAATTCCTCTCTCCACTGATAGCATGAAAAAAATCTATTCAAAGAAAATATTCGGTAGACTTTTCCTGAGAGTTAGTCATTGGAATTTTTGTTGGATTTCTTTTAGAGGACAGTTGAATATTCTAAAAATATTCCATAATTTTCTTCCCATTTATTAGTTTCCAATATTAATGGCCCCCAATTTCTTTCTCAAAGAATTTGATGCTCTCTCAAAAGTTCTTATGGGTTGGAAATTTGGAAAATAAAAAATGGAGCTTGGCTAGTTGGGATTTAGTCTGTAGTCCAAGGGATTTGGGAGGACTTGGTATCCACAATTCAAAAATTAACTACCAAGTCTTAGTTGCTAAACTATATTAGAGATGGTGTAAAAACTCATATCAACCTTGGGCATAGATTTTGAATTACAAGTACTTGGGGACCCTGGAAGTTGTTGATATAACTCAAATGGTGCTCACAAGAGCTAGATCCATAATATAGAATATTATAAAAAAGAGAGCCTCACTTATTAAGCAAGGTCTCTTTTGGATTGTTAACTATGGAAACAATGCCTTGTTTTGGGAGGACTCTTGGGATAAACATCCTTCCATAATTTCATCTTATCTTTAGCTTCAACATTTATGCAATATTTTTCAAGACGTTGGATGGACTGAAGTGTTTGATTATAAGTACTCTGGTCTCCCTATAGATTACTCTTTTAAAGAACCCTACAGATGGATGAAGGGAGGAGATAGGGAAGAACGTGAAGATTTAGCTTCCATCCTGGTAGAGTGCCCCTATTCTTTCTCAAGGAGTCTTGATAGCCTTGCTTGGGGTTTGGATTCAAAAGGAGCCTACTCTGTTGCTCTTGGTTATCAAGTTCCTGAATTTAAAAAATTAAGAGTTCATGATTTTCCTTGGTGGAAGAGAATTTGGAACAAAGCGAGATGGACCAAATGTAATTTCTTCCTTTAGTTATTATATCACATCAAATGCCTAACTCAAAAAAATATTATGAAGTGGATATATTATGGACCACCCCTATGCTCTTTGTATAGAAGCAATGAGGAAAGCACAAATCACTTGTTTTTCTTCTGTCCCTTTTCTAGGGAAATATGGCTCTCATGGGGGAATCTATGGAATAGGCCAAATATTCAGCCAACTTCTTTGATTGATCTTTGGAATAGCCTTGGACATCCTCCAACCTCTACTTTCTTCCTTTGTGATTCCTAGGACATTGGTCCCTCCTTTATTCTCTAACAATTATGGTTGGAAAGAAATTGTTGCATATTCTAGGAGTGTCAAACCTAGGTCCCACAAATTTGGATGAAAATCAAGAGGATTCTTAAGGAAACCATTAAAGTCAAATTCCCTCTAGAAGGTGGTCTCTCCTCTTCTGACCTTGAGTTGGTCAATATTTTGGACTTGTTGCTATTCGCTTCTCCCTTAAGAAAGTTGAATTTTAGGGATCATTTGTCTATGAAGGTCAATAGATGTTGAAAATGGCACCCTACTCCAAGTGGGTTTCTCAAAATCAATTTTGATGGTTGTTCCAAAGGGAATCCAAGTTTGGTTAGTATAGGGGGTGTGGGGAGGAAAAACAATGGTTTGGTTTAGTTCTTCTTTTCTATTCATATGGGAATTCATTCTAATAATTACATGGAAGCCTAGGTAATTTTAAGGGCCTTGGAAAGGACTTATATCAAGGGTTTGAGATGGGTTGTCTGTGAAATTGATTCTGTTATTCTAGTTTCGTTGTTGAATAAAAGAAATTTATAGGAGGCTTCATGGAGATTATCTAGAGTAGCACAACAAATTCTTTCCTTACTAGCTAATTTTGACTCAATATCCTTTGTTCATATTCCCAGAGAGTGGAATAGGGTTGTGGAATGCCCTGCCAAATAGGCTTTTTGAGGGCGATAGGGATTGGAGTATCAATGATTGGAGTGAGTTGGATTATGAAAAATTATAGCTCACCTTTTTTAGGTTTATCCATGATGACCAAAGGGAGGATGGGTAGAGTTTCTAAGAGGATTTGGGGTGATTCTTCTATAATTTGTATTTTTTTAAAGGATGTTGTCTTATGGATTTGTAGGATTCCCTAGTGGCTCCTACTTCTCTTGTATACCATGACAATAGTTGTCATCTAGAAATCATGTTGTAAGTTTTGCTTTCAAATAATTTGAATAAATTTAGCCCAAAAAAGACCCACCCAACCAACATTTATGAATAAGGAGCTAGAGCCTCCAAATATTAAAGACCAAAAATAACTATTGGATGATATCATAAATTTTCATGAAGAATATAGAGCTCTTCTTAAGGAGATTCAAAGTGGCATATCATTTTCCGCCTATAGGAACATAAATTATTGGAATGGTTATAGACATGATCCTATGCCACAATAATTATAGGGATATGTGCAACCACCTTTAGGGAAGTTGACACTCTCTTCCTATGATGGATCTAACATATGCTCAAACTGTGTGTGGGTTCAAAATATAGACACATACATATCCCTCAAATTGATGATTGAAGGTGATGTAATCAAAATTTCCTCATATTTGGAAGGCGACTTATATGAGTGAAGTGGTTGTACCACAACCTAATCACTCAAGGTCATGGATACATCACCTCATATGATAAATTTTGTAATTTTTGATTGAAAGGTTTGATTAAAAGGATCCTAAATTTTATTTTAAATATTTGACTTAGCTCAAATAGCATGTTTCAATAGAGAACTATGTAACATAGTTTCAAATACTATTAGTGATGGTGCTAGAAATCACAAAGAGAATATTGACTACACTCTTCATCAAAGGGTTAACTGAATCTCTCATGAGTCTAGTTAGGGATTTTGAAACACCTAACCTACAAGAGGAAATCAAGAAATATTTGGAAGATAGATTTCCATTCCAAAGAATAAGTTGCATACTAAAACCTTCATTCAAAGAATCCCTATCACAAAAATGTATAACAAACCAATATTTTTCCATCAAGACCAGACATTGACGTGAGGAAAAAATTAAGGAATAAAACTTGATTTAATTGTAAGGAGCCATGGTCATCTAGACATGAATTTATTTAGAAAGGACAAGTGCATGTTGAATTGAGGTAACATTTGATGATGAATCAAGATATAAGAAACTTGAACCATAGAGTGACGAAGAACCCAAATAGGAGATAGGAAAAGAATAAGATCAACCAAAAGATGAAGATGTTGTCTTAGGAATCACTCTTACCATGTTTTCTAGTACTTTGAGGTACAACCCATTTCCCATCCGCGGGGTCCAACAAGATCAAAGGGTGATTGTATTCACTTAAATCGATAGAACTCATTACTTCATTGATGAGGGAATGGTGGTCAAGTGAGGCCTCAAGATGGAGAGATTTGAAGGACTCAATGTTATAGTGACTAAATTTTCACCAAGTACTATATTCAAAATATCTCCCAACTATATCTTAATTTGGGAGGATACAATATGAAGGATAAATTCTATGTTGTTAGCATAGGAGACACAAATATGGTCTTAGGTATATAGTGGTTGCACTAATTAAGAGAGATCACAGAAAGCTTCTAGACCATGGAATTGAAGTTTTGATTAGAGGTAAAATAAGTGTTTCTATGATGAATACAAAATAAAGAACCAAGGATTATATTAGTTAAGAAAATGGAGAGAATTTTCCATCATGAGAAAGCCATGTGAACAACTTAGTATTTGGTGACTGTAACAAAACTTTCCAAAAGAAAAAAGGTATATCATGTGGATGCACATAACATATTTGGAAAGCACAATAAATTATTTAATATAATTCCTCTAGGGATACTAATAGACAAAGGCTTTGAGAACATTATTGACCTAGAGGAGGGTGCCAAGCTTGATATCACTATTCCCTATTGTCACTCCAAGAGACATAAGGAGGAAATCAAAAAATACATTAAGGAACTATGAAAAATGGGCATATTAGACCTACCTCAAGTCCCTTTGCTCTGTCTATGGTTTTGGTGAAGAATAAATATGACACAATGTAGATATGTATCGATTATAAAGCATTGAACAAGAAGACTATCAAGAATCAATACCTCATTCCCAAGATCCATGAATTGATAGATGAGCTTTGTAGATAATTTTATTTCTAAAAAATGATCTCAAATTGGGCTACCATGTTATTAGAGTTTGATATGAGGGTATTCACAAGATGTATTTTCAATGTCACTATAGACACAATGGGTTTCTAGTTATTTCATGTGGTTTGACAAATGCTCTTGCAACTTTCTATTCATGCATGAATCAGGGTTTTCATAAGAGATTGAGAAATTTTATCCCTACCTTATTTTATGAAATTTTGATCCATAGAAAAATGTGGGAGGAGCACCTATGACAGATTGATGAAGTGTCAAGAATTTTGGAAGGACAAATTTTGTTTTCCAATGAGTCAAAGTGTGAGTTTTCCATGACAAAGATCTTGTATCTAGGTCAAACCATCAACATAAAGGGAGTACAACTAGACTTGAAGATTAAATCAATTCATGACTGGGTTATCTTGAGGACCTTGACATGGTTTTGAGGATTCTTTTCCTTTTGTAGATACTACAAGAGACTTTTTAAGGGTTTCTCCCAACTAGCCATGCCTTTAACTAATCTAAAAAAGAAGGGAGCTTTCATGTGGCATAAGGATGCATAATGAGCATTTGATTGACTAAAAGAGGTAATAATCTCATGTCCCATGGTAGCAATTTTAAATCTCACCCTTCCTTTTGTATTGGAATATAATGCATTGGGAGAAGGAATTGCATCCATGTTCATGTAGAACAAGTAGTTGATTAATATCGAAAGAAAAATTCATAGAGGTGGAAATACAATTCTCCATTTTTGACAAGGAAATGTTGGGCACCAAACATTCATTAGTAAAATTCAGGCAATGCTTTGTGGGTGGTCAATTTACGATAGGAAATTATAATAGTTTGATATATTTTCTCAATTAGACTTGGATCTAACTAAGTGGTAGTAAATTCTGATGAAAAAACTCCAATTGTATGATTTTAATACTGAGTACATCAAAGGAAAAACGAATGTTGTTGCTGATGTATTTCCTAGGAAACCAAACTTGTGTTCCATGTCTCATATCTCCACATATTGGAAGAATAAAATCATAACAAAGCATGCCAAGAATGCCTTTATAGTTGATGTGTTGGAAGGGATGCTATTGGAAAATAGGTACACCATCTGTAATGAATTCATTCTTTACAAGGGAAGATTGTAATTGGTGTTAGAAACAAGGATGAAGGGAAATTTTTTTTTGGAAGTTCATGACACTCCCTTGACGGGCCAGCCTAGTTATTTAAAAACCTACAAAAAAATCGAGGAAAGACTCACATGGAAGGGACTCAAGGATGATGTCCTCACCCAAATCAAAGAATGCATAATTTTTCAAAAGAATAAAATAAAATAAACATTTCTAGTATGAATTTTTTTATTCCTTACCCATTTTAGAGTAGAAATGAGAACGTGTTTTGATGGATTTCATCATGATACCTCCTAAAGTACAAGTCAATATATATGTTGTTGTGGATAGGCTAATAGAGTATGCTAATCTATTCTTCAAAGAAGTGATGAAAATCCATGGACTACCCAAGATCATTGTGAGTGATAGAGATAATCACTTAATGATATTTTTTTCTAAGATATCTTCCTTTTGGTGGGAACTAAGCTCACCCTGAACACTAGTTACCACCCACAAACATATGACTAGACTAAGATTATGAACAAATGGGTGGAAGGTTATTTGATAAATTATGTTATTTATCAACATAAGATAGATAAAAGTGGATCTATATAGGGGGGAATTGTTACAACACCACCCATAACATGTTAATCAAGATGATGTTGTTCATGGATTTGTATGGGGTATGAATCTCAAACCTTTGTTATTCTCATTTTGGTAGGTAACAAGGTACCAAGAGCAATCGATATTATCAAATAGAGCCAATACATTTTGAAGTTGCTTAAGAAAAATCTCTAGTAGTCTTAAACCAACAAAATATAAATGTAGATTGGCATAGGATCAAGAGAACATTTGAGATTGAAGACATGGTTTTTGTGAGATTATATGCATACAAGCAATCTACCCTGAAGGCAAATGGGTTAGAAAATCTTAAATAATGTTTCTACAAGCCTTACAATATTACGAGAAGGATTGATGAAGTAGCCTAGATGTATTCGAGCTTCTAGAGGGAATAAAAATACATAATTTTTTTCTCATGTCTCACCTCCAAAATGTTCTAGGAAAACATACATAACCCTCAAATGAGTTACTTTTGTTTAATAAAGACAAAAATTAATTTTGATTCCTGAACCAATCATGGATGTAATGAGAGGAAGTTGAGAATTAGAAGCGTCAAGAAGTACTTTCTTTGGTGGAAAGTTCTTCTAGTGGAAGATGCAAGGTTGGAAATCCCATAGATATTGGAACATTTAAACCTATAATTCCTTGAAGACGAGTAATTTTGAGTAGGTTAGACTTATCATGTCCCATTTCTACTCAATCTAAGTTTACATACTAGGTTTATACTTGTTACCTGATTTTGCTTCTAGCTAAATCAAGTAACTTATTATTGTGTTTGTATTTAAACATTAAAAGATACATCATTTTCTACTAAATTTCATTCATGTACATAAAGGAGATTGTCAAAAAGATTGCATTATTATAGTTTTGCAATTGCATACAATAATAAAGAGAACCAACATGTATTGCAAATGTAATCTTTATTGATGATCATAAGTGTATAATGTCCCTCACAAGCTGAGGGACTGACTATTCTAATGCTTATGAAGAAAATACTATATGCTTATAGATAAAAATAAATAAATGCACATAAAATGAAAAGGGACCCATCATTGCCTGGAATGAAAAATCTCGTTGGCCTTGTCTTCCATCATCTTGGTCTTCCCTGCTTGTCCTACTTCCGTTTGATGCTCTCCTCGTTGCTCCTAGGTTTCCTGCATTTGAAAAAATAGTGTTGTTAGAGCAATGAAAGGTCATTGATTAGCATATGTGCAAAACATCCATAAACATGTAATCAGATGTCCATAACCATCAAAATAGATAGCATACGATAGGTGTATAGGAAAAAAAAAAAAGAGTAATCAAACACACCTATGATATGTTTTGTTCATCTAACTTGTTTGTTCCTTGTGCAGATATAGGACAAGTCTTTATTACTATTTTGATTCAACTACTTACAGTATGTGGAGTAAAATGTGGCTCCCACAAGGGTTGAGCCCAACATGTTGCCCTCTTATGTTTTAGGAGGGATAGGAAATTGAGCAACTTGATCAAATCAATGATAAACATATTCTTGATGCATTAAATCAATATGGAATCACACCAGTTGATCAAATTTCATTACCAGATTCAAAATATGCAAAAAATAGTGTGAACTATCAAGAAAGTCACTCTTCATCTCTTCACAATGAATCAAACAATAGGCTACCATCATGCCAAAAAGGGGCAGTACTCTACTGGATATGTCTTTTAATCTTCTTAAGTGGATCCCAAGATCCATTTTGATAAAGAAAAAAAATGATTTCTATGAACACTAAAGCATAGATGCATCAAGTTCAATTATTCATTAATCAATACATGGTAGAGGAGCTATCAAGTGACATCGGGAGCTGTCATGAGCTATATGGAGCAACCATAGGCGATGAATGAAATGCATGGTCAGGGCCACCATGTCAATGTGTTGTCCTAAAAGAGAAACAATGCATTTGGAAAGAATTAGTATTCTTCTACAACCATGATGATCACGGTGCACATGGGAAAGATAGATCACTGTCAAGTTACAGTGATAGACGGTTTCAAGAGAAATGATCAAAGGAGCTCTTTGTAACGGTTGATGCATGCACATAGTCTTAGTAGACTATGGAGTAAAGAATCACCTATCATCCTCACAGTCTGCATGAATATGAATGAGACAAATAAGTCAATAATCTCTAGGGATGTTATAGTGTTTGCAAGTGATCACATGGAGTCATGATCAAAGGGGAAACAAGCAATTGTTATGGACAAATCATGAAGGTTGGAGTAGTCTAGGAATATCAATGGTCTTAAATGCATTTAGGAGACAAGTGCTATGCATCATGAGTAGTACTGAGCTATAACAAAGTAAGAGAGCAACAAGTGTAGGAGATGGAAGAGCTATGTGACAATAAGTAAAAATAATGCATAATGGTAAATGACCAAATTGTTGTACATTTTTCTCTTTGAAATTATAAGAACAGAGCATCTCTTCATATTGTAATAGAGATAATGATGGAAATCTTCACAAAAGTGTAGTCAACAAACACCAAAGAGATAAGTATCATGAATTCATGTCAATCAAGTATGGTGTTATCATGTGATAATATCATGCCAAGCACGGGAAAGAAGAGGTTCTACATCTAATAAATAATATCATGTGCTAAATTACAAATGTTTATCCATTATCTGCATTTTATAGTCACTGAACATCAAATAGATACTACAATATTTGATTCAAGTGTCACAATATATGATAGTTCTAATAACAGTTATGCCAAAGATAGGTATGAAAATTTACAAAGCAAAGAATAGTCATCAACTAAGCATTTCAAAGATAATGTGGATCAAAGAATAGTAGCCAAAATGACAAGAAATAGAACCACAAGAATGTATTTGAATCATACTGTAAGGTCTCAAATCTGAGAAAAGGTGTAGAGTAGATCACAATGAGAAAAGCAATGTTTTACCATCAAGAACATTAGCAATGCAAGAGCATTGTCCTGTTTCAAAGAATCTCATGTAAAAATAAAGCATTAAGATGCCAAGGTAGCCATATGCTCACAAAGATAGTCATACCATTCAAGGTAACCATTAAGCATAAATGACTCATGAAACCTCATGATAACAGTAATAGCACAATAAGATAGTGATCTCTAGTGGGGTAGGACAGTCAAGAGATCAAAATGAGATGATAGTGGGCACACTAACCTTCACAGTGGATAGGGATGTTATAACAATGTATTTGGAAGGACTCAGTATGCAGGAAGGTGCAACATTGGTTTTCAGCCTAAAGACAAGGGCAACAGTGATAGAATGTGAGGCAGTGGATTGCTATGCACAGTTTAAAGACTGGTTACAAAAGCTAATGAACTGTGTGGGAACAGTCACAAAGAAGCTTCAATGTTGATATCAATAGACATGGGCTAGGGAATAATCCAGAAGAATTGGAGGCTAGAATGAGCAATTATGTGAGGCACAGATGTATAGTCACCATTAAATGATAGTAATACTTTGAAAAGTGTGAGACAAGTAATACTTTGAAAAGTGATACCAATATCTACAACCTCAAACAAGAGCAAAAAAGAAACAATTGAACTATAGAAGGGAAGAACTAAATCTAGGGATAGAGGGGTAAATGGCAGATAATGGAGAATGTTTATTTGAATATGCAAGTTAAAATTTTAGGTTGGTTTCCTTTACCATCTCACAAAGGGATGAATGGAAGCACAATGTCATGATTCCATCAAGCTTCCTTCTCCACAAAAGCAAGATGGATCAAAGTTTTTTTTTTTAAGAAGAGGTAATTCACCTCATTGGTTGCCAAATCAAGGATCATGGTGCAGTAAAGGTTGATTCTGATGAACATGATTACAAATCTAAGAGCATCAAAATAAAAGTCATGAGTAATGTTCATGAAGGAATGGAAAATGTATATGGTTTTTTTTTTTTTTGAACTATATTTGTACTGTGTAATGGCATTGGATCATTTTACAACCCTTATTAACAGGGTGGCATCTTCTTGTGGAATAGTTGGTTGTGATAGCTCTTGATTTAACTGATCACTCTCTCATGAAATCTCATTCATATTGTAATCTTGTATGATCACATCATGGTAAAGGTGATTATTGCACAGCTGACCGCCATTACATGGCATCATAAAAACAATGATGCTTACTTTTTTCAAGAATCAACAAAAAATAGAAGGAAACCCCAAAAATGCAAAGATGGGGCTCGAATGGAGCACATTTCTTTTACAAGAAATGAAACAAAAAATGCAAGATTTGGTCATAGCCATAAAGGCGAGAAACACTCTATATTTGCAGATAAGGAAAGTATGTATGCAGAGGAAAATCAACTTTCCATTAAAATGACATAAGATGCCAACTAAAATGGAGAAGAATTCTTAAGAATGACAGAGAAAAGCAAGATCTACAACATATTTTCATCTTCCTGCAAACAAGCTCAAGTTCGAGCTTTTTTCTCTACATAAAATGGAATAGAACAACTAAATATGCTTACAAAAAGCTTACCCCGAGCTTTCCCATGAATATTTTTCCACAATATGTGAAAAAACTTCTCTAAAGTTCAAGAAATCCGCCATTGGAAACCCTATGTCGGCATGGCCAGGAGGATTCTCAAGATACTCGAAGGTCAAAATGAAACGTTTTCCTTTCATTTTGCATTGTTTTTGTTTAGGGTTTTTTACCCTAAAAATATGTCAACTAGCTTAGGCATTTTTTTTTCCTTTGATTTATAAATTTTCATTTAAAAGGTTAACTCCCCTTGTGTCTATCAATATGATATACTATAGCTTGCTTTGCATTGAATTATAAATGTAAATATTAATTAAGTGATCCTTTATAAATCACTTTCAATATGTGTATTTATATAAAGCAAGAGTATTATTGCTTTGAGATTGAGTCAAAGGGGTGTATTTGAACCTTATGATTTGGATACCAAATCATATAAAGCAATTGTTTCATCCCTTTTCCTTTGCATTTTTATTTCAAATGTAAAAATTTTAGTTAAATGGTGTAATTAAGCCATTTAATTATTTGTTATTTTTTTTTAAATGCAAAATGAAAAGAAACACGTGTTGATAAGAATAAGTCAGGGGAAACAACTTGGAGACATAATGATGATTCACCAACATGTAGAAGGTGTGTGGGTTATCTTTAACTGAGTTTTGGAGGGATTGTGACCATTTTGGAGGCATTTTTTGTCATGCTTTTGGTATGGTTGGGTCAGAGCTTGACTTTTCTACATTTTGGAGGATTTTTGGAGGATTTTTAGAAGGTTCTTTTTTGGCCTTTATGTTGCATCTGACCAGAGGTTCTAGGACATGTGTGAAACAATTGTTTCAAAAATTTCTTAAGTATCTTCAAACTTAAGTTTTTCAGGGAGTTCTTTCTTTCTTTCTGCAAGATTGTAGCTTATCTTGGAGCTTTTTCAGGCAGGAGAAAACATTGTGACTCAGTATCATACATGTACAATAGGATGTAACACCATTTTTATTAATGAAATTCAGTGTTTACCTTCTTTGAAGCTGTCTCATTGTGTGCATTGTGGTGATTGATGAATGTTCTTGTGAGTTTTGGTAACTCCTTCATGTTTGTCTCACATTAGCACCTTTAGGTAGAATGAACATATATTTATGTAGGTTGTAAGCCATGTGGTGGTTCAAATAGTCTTTTTTAGTTGTGAAATATTTCCTTTCCTTCAGAAATGTTAAGAGAACCAAGCCTCCTTGCAAAACACTTATGCATTGATATATGAAAATATCTGAGATGTGTTAAGTTAAGTTGATTCATTCATAAAACTGTGTGCAAGCTATTTGTAGATCTTAGTTAGTTTTTGGTGCATCACCTTTTAAAAGTTTTCAGTTAATTTTACTTTATTTTACCCTCTTACTCTTTCCTCGGGAAATCACTAGTTTAGCAGTAGTTTAGGTGACACCAATGGGGAGCCAACCCATAATCTGGAGGTCTACTTTCACAATAGGATATCCACAACCTAAAATTAGTCCCATGTTGCTCCAAATTTGTTGAGTTTCCACAACTTGGAAGGGGTGCAAATTTGGATGGCTAACAATTTTGGCACGCCCAGTGGGACTATGAACTGATTCTCAGTCCATTTTGCATGTTTTTCTACTACTGTTTGGTGTGTACAGTTGTTGATTACTGCCTTTTGAGGTGTTTCAAATACATACCTGGTGACTCTAAGAAGTTTTACGGGTTTTAGTATGATCAAGTGCTGGTTAGTTTCAAGTAAATCTGATTTTTGCTCATTTTCCAGCTTCTAAATGAATAAAAATGTCTAAGTCCCATGGAAGCATGTCATATCACCCAACATATCATGAAAATTCTAATTACCAACCATTTCATGAAAATAATACATGTATGCCCTCTTACCAGCCATATCACACAAAACAATTTGTTGGTTTTATTCCAAATGTCCCTGTAACAGCAGATTACCGCCAGTCCTATCATGTTTTCCACCCTCCCATCCTTGCTTAACCATCATGGAAACTAGTATATTCTCAGATCAATCCCTATGATCAGCTTCAAGAGTTTCAAAGTTTTGAGGATAAGCTCAAACAAATTCACAATCCAGATTTAAGGTTGAAGATAAGGAACATGTTTCTTGAATAGTAGTTTAGAAAAAGAAAATTGAATGTACAACAAGAACGATTGGTTTTTCCAGCCTATGATTGCTCATAGGATTATAGCCTTGAATTTCAACAAGAATGTGATTTGTATTAGGAACATGAAGCTTACCAAGCCCATCTTCGTGAGCAGGAGTGGGAGACACAAAGGAGGCAATTTGAGGGGAATCTTGCTCAATATCTTGCTGCAAAGGATGCAAAAATGAGGCTAAATTTTTCCAAACAAGAGGTTTCCAAGTTCAATATTCCAAGCTTCAAACAAGGTGAACCTCTTAAGCCTTCTAGATTTGAGTTTCCAAGTTTTAGAAATCCTGTTTCAATTCAAGAACTTGTCCTTGAGCAAGCTCAACCTGTAGAGGAGCCTAGAGAATTTGCTTTCCAAAGTTTTAGGAGCCCTCCTTTTGTTCAAGAACCCATTATTGAACAAGTGCATCCTTCTGAAGAACCCATTAAGGAGGCTCAATTAGCCCCTTATGTTCCAAAACAACCTAAAAAGGAGATTCTTGTAGAGGAAGAGCCTTTTGTTGTAGATACACTTGTGCATGGGATCCAAAATGAAAAATTAGAGCTGTTACAAATGTTTGATGAGCAAAAACAGTTGGGACATTAGGGTAAAAAACAATAAATGAGTGTTGAACATGAGGTTCTAAAAGATTTATTTGTTAAGCTACCTAGTTTGGTTGAACAGAGTGAAGATAAGCAAGAAGAATGTGATGAAGTTTCATTTTGAGACGAGTTGGAAAATATTTGCTCAAACTTGGATTGTGTAAAGAGGGTCCCAGTTGTTGTTCTTGAAGATTTTACTACCTTTGTGGATGAGAATGAGGATAACACAAGCATACTTACATCAGTGCCTAGTTTTGAGTAGAGTAATGAGATAATGACTGGTATGTTTAACAGATTTCCATTGTATGTTGATGATGAGGACACCATGCTTGTAGTAACATCATTATCAAGTTTCAGACAACAAGAGGAGGAGGTTCACTTTGATAGGGTGTTGGTCCATTAAGAAGCAAATGGGGACAAACTTGTCTCAAAAGGTAAAGCGGTTGGTATGCTTGAGCATGTTGGTTAGGTGGAACAAAATGTGAAGCAAGACATTACTTTCAGAGGTATGAGTCTTGAGAACTGTCATGAAGTTGAAGTAGGAGTTGTTTTGCATGAGATAACTAATTATGAGCTAGATGAAGATATGTTTTCAAGCATAGTAGAGGAATTTTTCTCAAAGCTTAATGCCAAGCTATCACTGAATGAATCTGAAGAGTGTGAGCAACATAACCAAATAGAAAGAACAGTCATGATTCCATTTGATTCACATGAAATAACTCTTCTCAACTAGCAAAATGAAGTTGAAGAAGCAATTGATAAAGAAGCAGCCAACAATGGCAGTTCAAAGTTTGTTCGTTCTAGGGGTTGCCCGATCAGATATTTAGCCAGTTTGGAGACCACTGAAGTACTAGAGGTCATTCTTGCACCCAAGTATGAAGATGCAACTGAAGAAGAAGTTGATTTTGGAGTTGTAGTTGAAAGTGATCAAATTCAGCTCATTTGTCCAGTTCAAGATAGCAAGAGGCATGATCAAAATCAAGGTGTAAGTGAGTTTATTCACATCTTTCATGAAACATTGCAACAGTTTTTTAAATATCAACATGTGTTTCATGTTCTTTCAGTAATACATAATCATGTAATGCATCAGTTGCTGATTAAAAAAGGATGTTATTTTGCAAAGCATGTCAATGGTTTTGTTTGACCAACTTCTTTGCTAGTTAGGCTAGGTTAGAATAGGTTCCTAGATGCAGTTTTCAATTCCCTAAGTGTTGTTCAACATAGTTAGTTAGTTTTCTTTGAGTGTTTTGGTGTGGTTGGAATAAATTTCAAGGTGTCTCATACTGGTCTAGTGAGTTACAACAACATACAAGGTTGTTTTTAAGTTGTGTCAGCTTTTAAATGACTTAGTACCCAATGGATAAGCTTTAGGCAACTGGTCAAGATGTTTAGTAGGTAAACATATAGCATATGTCACCAAAAACGTTACCTGATTTTGCTTCCAGCTAAATCAGGTAACTTATTATTGTGTTTGCATTTAAACATTAAAAGATGCATCATTTTCTATTAAATTTCATTCATGTGCATAAAGGAGAATGTCAAATAGATTGCATTATTACAATTTTACAATTGCATACAATAAGAAAGAGAACCAACATGTATTGCAAATGTAATATTTATTGATGACCATAAGTGTATAATGTCCCTCACAAGCCGAGGGACTGACTATTCTAATGCTTATGAAGAAAACACTATACACTTATAGATAAAAAGAAAGAAATGCACATAAAATGAAAATGGACCTGTCATTGCCTTGAATGACGAATCTTGTTGGCCTTGTCCTGCATCATCTTGGTCTTCCCTGCTTTTGCTACTTCCGTTTGATGCTCCCCTCGCTGCTCCTAGGTTTCCTGCATCTAAAAAAAGAGTGTTGTTAATTAGAATATGTGCAAAACACCCATAAAACATGTAATCTGATGTCCATAAGCATTAAAATAGATAGCATACCATAGGTGTATAGGAAAACAAAAAGATTAATCAAACAAACCTATGATATGCTTTGTTTATCTAACTTGTTTGTTCCTTGTGCAGATATAGGATAAATCTTTGTTACTGTTTTGATTCAGCTAATTACATGTGGAGTAAAATGTAGCTCCCACAAGGGTTAAGCCCAACATGCTGCCCTCTTATGTTTTAGGAGAGATAAGAAATTGAGCAACTTTATCAAATCAATAATAAACATATTCTTGATGCGTTAAATCAATATGGGGATATTTGCAGGATCACGATGGGCCAAAAAGTGGCGATATGATGGGTATGTGTACGGTATGTGGCTAACAACTTTTATTTACCCAAAATTGATGAAATGAAAAGGGTTTTTAAAGGAGATTCTCAGCTTTCCACCAATATAACTTATGCTTTACTTTAAATTTAATAAATAATTATTATTCATTTTCTATTTGAATTACTACTAAAGTCCTGATTGATATGTTGATTGAAAAACATCTATAGCTTTCAAATGGTATCACATTTTTTGAATCTGAAACATGTGTCACATTACATGCTTTGCATACTATAGGATTAAAAAAATTCATGAATTTTGACCAAGTTGTTGGTCGACATACAAGTTTTTTGGCATTTTTAAAAAATTGTAATAAAAAAATTCATAATTGATTATTTACTTTGAAAAAAATTACAAAAAATGTGCATCACATCGTGACATGAGTCCTCTACTTATATCTAAAATATTATAAAAAAATATTATCATTTTATTGTGGTTAGGGTGGTTAGACAGACACCTACTTCTTATTTTTTTCCTGAAATTTAAGTACTGTCGCATTGAAATTTCAAATTTTCACCAAATAGATTTTTGTAATAAACCTAGTAGTTTAGAAACTACATTCAATTTGCTACAGATTCTATTCACATATTTTTGAAATAATATAGATAACTTATTCAAAATTTTACGTCAAGTTTCCTAACTATGATTTTTTTGAATTTTTTCGACACGTAAGGGCTTGTTTTTTCCATGATGATCCTGCACATACCTATAAAATCACACTAGTTGATCAAATTTCATTATTAGATTCAAAAGATGCAACATATAGTGTGAACTATCAAGAAATTCACTCTTCATCTCTTCACAATGAATCAAACAATACACTGTCATCATGCAAAAAAGGGGTAGTACTCTACTAGTTATGTCTTTCAATCTTCTTAAGTGGATACCAAGATCCATTTTGATAAAGAAAACAAATGATTTATGTTAACACTAAAGCACATATGCATCAAGTTCAATTATACATTCATCAATACATGGTAGAGGAGCTATCGAGTTACATCAGGAGTTCTCATGAGCTATATGGAGCAACCATAGGTGATGAATGAAATGCATGGCCAGGGCCACCATGTCAATGCGTTGTCCTAAAAGAGAAACAATGCATTTGGCAGGAATCAATATTCATCTACAACCATGATGATCACGGTGCACATGGGAAAGATAGATCATTGTCAAGTTACAGTGACAGAGGGTTTCAAGAGCAATAATCAAAGGGGCTCTTTGTAACGGTTGATGCATGCACACAGTCTTAGAAAAATATGGAGTAAAGAATCACTTATCATCCGCATAGTCATCATGAATATGAATGAGACAAAGAAGTGAGTCATCTTTAGGGCTATTATAGTGTTTGCAAGTGATCACATGGAGTCATGATCAAAGGGGCAACAAGCAATTGTTATGGATAAATCATGAAGGTTGGAGTAGTCTAGGAATATCAATGGTCTTAAATGCATTTAGGAGACAAGTGCTATGCATCATGAGTAGTACTGAGCTATAAAAAAGTAAGAGAGCAACAAGTGCAGGAGATGGAAGAGCTATGTGAAAATAAGTAAAAATAATGCATAATGGTAAATGACCAAATTGTTGTACATTTTTCTCTTTGAAATTATAAGAACAAAGCATCTCCTAGTATTGTAACAGAGATAGTGATGTCAGTCTTCACGGAAGTGCAGTCAACAAACACCAAAGAGATAAGTATCATGAGTTCATGTCAATCAAGTATGGTGTTATCATGCGCTAGTATCATGCCAAGCACGAGAAAGAAGAGGTTCTACATCTAATAGATAATATCATGTGCTAAATTACAAATGATTATCCATTATCTGCATTTTATAGAGTCACTGAACATCAAATAGATACTACAATATTTGATTCAAGTGTCACAATATATGATAGTTCTAATAACAGTTATGCTAAAGATAGGTATGACAATTTACAAAGCAGAGAATAGTCATCAACTGAGCATTTCAAAGATAGTGTGGATCAAAGAACAGTAGCCAAAATGACAAGAAATAGAACCACAAGAATGTCTTTGAATCATACTGTAAGGTCTCAAATATGATAAAAGGTGTAGGGTAGATCACGATGAGAAAAGCAATGTTTTACCATCAAGAACATTAGCAATGCAAGAGCATTGTCCTGTTGCAAAGAATCTCATGTAAAAATAAAGCATTAAGATGCCAAGGTAGCCATATACTCACAAAGACAGCCATACCATTCAAGGTAACCATCAAGCATAAATGACTCATGAAACCTCATGATAATAGTAATATCATAGTGAGACGGTGATCTCTAGTGGGGTAGGAGAGTCAAGAGATCAAAATGAGATGATAGTGGGCACACTAACCTTGATAGTGGACAAGGACAGTATAACAATGCATTTGGAAGGACTCAGTATGCAGGAAGGTGTAGCAATGGTTTTCAGCCTGAACACAAGGGAAACAGTGATAGAATGAGAGGCAGTGGATTGCTATGCACAGTTTTAAGACTACTTACAAAAGCTAATGAATCGTGTGGGAACAGTCACAAAGAAGGATCAATGTTGATATCAATAAACATGGGCCAAGGAATAATCTAGAGGAATTGGAGGCTAGAATGAGCAATTATGTGAGGCACAAGGGTATAGTCACCATTAAATGATAGTAATACTTCGAAAAGTGTGAGACAAGTAATACTTTGAAAAGTGCTACCAATATCTACAACCTCAAATAAGAGTAGAAAAGAAACAATTGAACTATAGAAGGGAAAAACTAAATCCAGGGATAGAGGGGTAAGGCAAACAATGGAGAATGTTGATTTGAATATGCAAGTTAAAATTTCAGGTTGGTTTCCTTTACCATCTCACAAAAGGATGAATGGAAGCACAATGCCATGATTCCATCAAGTTGCCTTCTCCACAAAAGCAAGATGGATCAGAGTTTTTTTTTTAAGAAGAGGTAATTCACCTCACTAGTCAAATCAAGGATCATGGTGCAGTAAGGGTTGATGCTGATGAACATGAGTACAAATCTAAGAGCATCAAAATAAAAGTCATGAGTAATGTTCATGAAGGAATGGAAAATGTGTAGGGTTTTTTTTTTTGAACTATACCTATACTATGTAATGGCAGTGGATCATTTTACAAACCCTTTCTTATTAACAGGGTGACATCTTCTTGTGGAATAGTTGGCTATGATAGCTCATCTTAACTGATCACTCTCTCATGAAATCTCATTCATATTATAATCTTGTATGATCATATCATGGTAAAGGTGATTATGGCACAACTGGTCACCATTACATGACATCATAAAAACAACGATGCTTACTTTTTTCAAGAATCAACATAAAATAGAAGGAAACCCTGAAAATGCAAAGATGGGGCTCGAATGGAGCACATTTATTTTACGAGAAATGAAACAAAAAATGCAAGCTATGGCCGCAACCATAAAGGCGAGAAACACTTTGTATTTGTAGATAAGGAAAGTATGTATGTAGAGGAAACTCGACTTTCCATTAAAATGACATAAGATGCCAACTAAAATGCATAAGAATTCTTAAGAACGATAGAGCAAAGCAAGATCTACAACATATTTTCATCTTCCTGCAAACAAGCTCAAGTTTGAGCTTTTTTCTCTATAGAAAATGGAATAGAACAACTAAATATGCTTACAAAAAGCTTACCCTGAGCTTTCCCATGAAGATTTTGCCAAAATTTGTGAGAAAACTCCTCTGAAGTTCCAAAAATTTGCCATTGGAAGCCATTGGAAACCCTATGTTGGCGCGGCTAGGAGGATTCTCAAGATGCTCGAAGGTCAAAATGAAACGTTTTCCTTTCATTTTGCATTATTTTTTTTTAGGTTTTTTTACCCTAAAAATATGTTGACCAACTTAGGCATTTTTTTTGCCTTTGATTTATAACTTTTCATTTAAAAGGTTAACTCCCCTTGTGAATATCAATATGATATACTATGAATTGCTTTGCATTGAATTATAAATGTAAATATTGATTAAGTGATCTTTTATAAATCACTTTCAATATGTGTATTTATGTAAAGCAAGAGTGTTATTGCTTTGAGATTGAGTCAAAGGGGTGTATTTGAACCTTATGATTTGGAGACCAAATCATAGAAAGCAATTGTTTCATCCCTTTTCCTTTGCATTTTTATTTCAAATGTAAAACATTTAGTTAAATGGTGTAATTATAAGCCATTTAATTAAATGTTTTTTTTTTTTAAATGCAAAATGAAAAGAAACATGTGTTGATAAGAATAAGTCAATGGAAACAACTTGGAGACATAATGATGATTGACCAACATGTGGAAGGTGTGTGGGTTATCTTTGAATGAGTTTTGGAGGAATTTTTTGTCATGCTTTTGGTATGGTTGGGTCAGAGCTTGACTTTTCTACATTTTGGAGGCTTTTTGGAGGAGTTTTATAAGGTTCTTTTTTGGCCTTTATGCTGCATCTGACTAGAGGTTCTAGAAGGGCATGTGTGCAACAATTATTTCAATAATTGCTTAAGTATATTCAAACTTAAGTTTTTCAGGGAGTTCTTTCTTTCTTTTTGTAGGATTGTAGCTTATCTTGGAGCTTTTTCAGGTAGGAGAAATTATTGTGACTCAGTATCAGACATGTACAACAGTATGTAACACTAGTTTTATTAATGAAATTCAGTGTTTACCTTCTTTGAAGCTATCTCATTGTGTGCAGTGTGGTGATTGATGAATGTTCTTGTGAGTTTTGGTAACTCCTTCATGTTTGTCTCACTTTAGCACCTTTAGGTAGAATGAAAATATATTTTTGTAGGTTGTAAGTTGAGTGGTGGTTCAAATAGTCTTTTTAAGTTGTGAAATATTTCCTTTCCTTTGGAAATGTTAAGAGAACTAAGCCTCCTTGCAAAACACTTATGCATTGATATATGAAAATATCTGAGATGTGATAAGATAAGTTGAGTCATTGATAAAATTGTGTGCAAGTTGTTTGCGGGTCTTAGTTTTTGGTGCATCACCTTTTAAAAGTTTTCAGTTAATTTTAGTTTATGTTACCCTCTTACTCTTTCCTTAGGAAATCACTAGTTTAGTAGTAGTTTAGGTGACACCAATGGGGAGCCAACCCATAATCTGGAGGCCTACTTTCACAATAGGATACCCATAGCCTGAAAGTGGTCCCATGTTGCTCCAAATTTGCCCAGTTTCCACAACTTGGAAATGATGCAAATTTGGATAGTTAATAGTACTAATGTCTTCCCTAAATTGGTTTTTGTTTTTTCTTCCCTTCCTAAGAATTTTTTTTCTCAAACTCTAATCTTCCCTTCTTCCTATCAAGCTTTCAAATTTTTGTTTACTATTATGCTCATTTCTCAACCTCCAATGTCTCATCTTATAGTTTGAGTCTTGTGATATGGCTAACCCTTGATCCGTAATATTTCTTCCTATGCTTATGTCCCCTTCCTAACACATGTTGTATTATTTCTAATAGTATATTTTGACACCATCACATTCAAAGTGAAATATTTCTTGCCCATGATCACTATTCAAAGTTTATGTTATCAGTCTACATGGTAGATGACTTGTTCTATTTGTGGAGGATATAAAAGAGTGAATGTGTTCATCCTGGATGATCATCTATACTTAATCAAATTCCTTTGATAATTCATTTTCAACACTTGTGTTTGTGTATAGGAATCCTAGGATGAAAACCTAATGATTTCAAAGGATGATCTCATACAAGGTTCGTATTTGAACTTCATTAGATGTGGACTCCAATTGCATGGTATTTATCCAATTTTCTATTGTTGTTGGTATGAGCTATTGTTGTAGTATTGATATTATAGAACTATTTAAATATAATACAACCACTATTGTAATAAGGAAGAGATTGAGATTTACACCTGTTATTCAATGTTGTTCATTATAATAAGAAGATCATGAGTTATTATTGTCATTTTATTCTTGAAATGTAATGATATTGTTGATGGATAATCACTAATTTTAATTTTAATTGTCTATGATCAGAATGAATGTTAGGGTCTATATTGTTGTTATTCAAATAATTTAAGTGTTTGTTGAAGGTTAAAAATTAAATTCACATTATTATATTGGCTTGGGAAATTACAACTAGTTATCTTAAGTTGTCCCCATCATTACTTGTATTCAAAATTTGAATTCAAACACCACATTTAGTTGTTCATTACCTTGGTTTAGATTCATAGGTGTAGAATTAACCCAAGTCATTTCCACATAAATGAGTTTGAACCCTAAACTTTAAATTTGAATATCTTAATTTGGGTCCATGTTTCCCTCATTTACAAGTCATTATAAGCCAACTAAAGCACAACTTATTTCAAATTATACACTAGGGTGGTGTATTTATGGACTAAGCCAAGTTCATTTAGATCATCAAATAATATTATGGGAGCTTTCATACGAGAGCTTCATAGTGATATCATATAACATTATTATTGTGTAATTTGATTGTATCATCATCCTAGGCATATTACGTGCTTTTTTATTGACTTCACTCTTAGTTCAAGGTCATTGAGTCATTCCTCATATGAGTTTGATTGAGGAGAACATAACCCTTACAATTCTATTTCCCAAGCTTGTAAATGTTGCATATTCCTTATTATTATTTAGACATCATAAGATCGATGTGAACTATGCCCTCTCATCAAATTTCCATATATTCATTTATATGGGCATATGTTCAAAGGTTGCACATCAATTTACTTTTGTGGGCACAAATATCACTTCTATAAGAACAGATTTAAATTAGAACAAAACACAATCAATTTACACATGTTAATATATTCATCTAAATAGAATGTAGTTTTTAATGTATTGAAAAATACAATCATAACATAAATTTCAAAATAAATATCACGTTTAAGTTATTTAATTTCCACAAATTTAATTCAGCATTTATTATTCAGCCAATACATTATACTAAAGGAGATTTTAAGTGAAAAAGAAAACCACCACGTATGAACACCTTCAATAAAGACGACCTGTTTAGGAAACATGATTTAGACGTAAGCATGAGAACTTGGGCCGTCATAAATTTCTAATATTGTGTACTAGAAGGGGGTGGAGGCACTCGTGGCGTGCGGTTAGTATCGTGAACCTTCTCTAAACATCCACCATCTTATAAGCCACGTTCTAGAGACATCCTCCCATGGCGGTTACTCTGCAATTTATAGCCCTTTCCCCATCCCTGCCTTTTCGTGCTATTTTTGCGTGTTTCTGAGAAATTACTGTTTTTACGAGCTGCTACACAGAGAAGCCTCGGTTTAACACCATACGAACAAATATTTCTTCATATTTTTTGTTGTAGGTTTTTCTCAGCCATGGCTGGACGACTGCTTGCCAAAAAACTGGCAGACCAAGCGCTATTATCACATCTAAGAGGTGGTGTCACAAGTTTGGCATCTCAAGGCAGAAACTTCTCGAAATCTGCCGTAGCTACACAAAATGAAGACAAAAATGTTGCTGAAAGGCCTAGGAGACGACGTCGTTCGCCGATGCTCAGAAGATGGGCCGATTTAAACCCGTTAGGGTTTTCAGGTAAAAATATGCCGGATAAAATCTTCTATCTCGCTGCTAATTTGCAAGTTATTTTTTAAGCTCTCTAATTAACATTCATACACGATGAGTTCAATGCTTGCATTCGGATTTTGGTCTGATATTATATCTACTTGAAAATCTTAAAAATTCCTTCATTTTAATGTTTATTTTCGAGATAATATTTTTATTTTTAAATTTTGCATTTATCTTTTTTAAGGAATCTGTAAAATAGTTACAGATATAATAGAAACATCTCTATCTTTCCGCTATTTTGCAACTATTTTCTGTACTAGAAGGTTTTGTATGCGGTTGATGTGATTTATTTAGGTAAATTTGTATTTATTTTGTGTGTTTCAGGTTCTTCTGGTATATAGTTAGTGTGTGACGCTATTCCGCTAATGTCTTGAGCAACACGCTTTGAAGATTTTTCATAAATTTGAAACTATTTGATTCGTCTGTATTTTTAAAAATTTGATGCTTCTTGACATGCATTTTTTAAGAAAGTGATTCTTAAATTAGCTTGTTTTCTTTTGTGTCTGTAAATCTTGAAGTCGGATGCAGATTTATGAGACCCTTTTCCTGTGAATCGAACCCTGAATCAGATGATGGACACGGTGAACCGCTTGTTCAATGAGCTTGCACCGTCTCGTACAGCGGGAGAGGCGATGGAAAATTTTAGGCCGGCATATGACATCATGGAAGATAATGATTCGTATAAGCTGCGCTTTGATATGCCAGGGCTGAGTAAGGAGGTTGTTAAGGTGGAAATTGAGGATGGAACGCTGGTCATCAAAGGCGAGCACAGCGACGAGGAGAGGGAGAAAAATTGGTCTTCTAGAAGCTTCGGAAGCTACAATACTCGCATTGTCTGGCCGGAAAATGTGCGACTGGATGAAGTAAAGGCTGAAATGCAGAATGGGGTTTTGCACGTTATTGTTCCCAAGAGTGAACAGGAGAAGAAACAGGGCGTTATTGCAGTCAGTATTGATTGACTTTGAGGTTTTTGAGTGTTTATTTCTGGCAAAACTGTGTAATTTTTACGCCGAAGGCGTGTCCCTCATTGAGCTTTCCAAGCTCACTTTGCCATCAATGGTTCACAAAGCCTGAGAGACCCGGCAAGGTGCTAAAATTAATCTCCACCGTTCACTTTTCCGTATACATCAAAACTATGAATGTCATTTTTTAATGTATACGAGGCGGTGTGAATATTTGTTGTCATTGTTATTTGCAACAACTATCCTTTTACATTAATTGGACGCTATTAAATCTTGAAAAATGCTTTGTTTCCTTGTCTATGATTCATACTTCCACATATTACATCAACTTGCAATTTTTTTCGGCTTTTTCAACAAGCCCCACTTTATACCTATTTTTCAATCACTATAACGATTTTTTCGTAGGTGTAAGATCTTGTCATGGAATCTTTTTTACAGATTTAGTTGGAGTTTCAAATATTATGCACCTTGGTGCAACTGCTTTGCTTCCAGCTGTAGTATTCATCCCTTTTGACAAAGCTGGGTTACTTCTGAAGGGTTCTAGTTTGACAGAGTGATTCTTTTTAATTCCAAGCGGTGGCTTCTTTACAGGTATGTAGCAGATGCTAGGGTTTATCCACACGCATACAATAATATAATCAGAGGTCTTTTTGAAAGCAAACATTGATTTTGTGTGTTTACTATATTTTCTCAAGGTTAATGAATCTGAGCTGGAGTAGTAAGGGTTTGGAGTTTAGGTGACGTATATATAAGCGAAGGGAAGTGAAATCATATCCACTCCTTCCTTATGCGAATGTTTCAGCCCCCCTTTTGCCATGGGTATGTACTTTTTTCTCTTGAAAATAATGAGATAATGGAATGCTTTATTTTGGGACCTTTATAAAATTATGCTGTTAAAGTGGAAGGGTGCTCTGTTTCTGCATCGAAATCAAACAAACTAGGGTGCTCTGCTGTTAGGTCTAATTCTAGGTCTTTGTCACAGGCTTCTTCTAAGTGTATCGTGAAACTAAACAATCTTGACGACATTCAAAGCATTGATGGACAAATTCTTCGCAGGCTGCTGCTATATACGCACACCTTCCTCCTCCCTTTCCACACAACTCATTCCCAATTTATGTTTTCCTACGTAGATCAAATGGCTTACTCACAAGCTAATTTTATTCCTCATAATGGAAGCCATATTCCCAAGATCACTCGTTGACTCCATCAAGTCTCCATTTACATTCCATTCTACTCACTGCCTCTTGACACCACTCTGCATCTCAGTATTTCTTCTTGTTCACTATCATGTTGTGTGTTACAGATCATTTGCATGGTGGTTTCAAATCATATATAATGGCAGAGTGTTCAAATTTGTGTTAGCTAAATGAGGGCAGTAACTGATGGAACTTGGCAGCGATCCTTATTCCAACATATTTCAAGTTTGTTGCTGATGTGGTTGTGAAGAAAATTGTGCACATTTCTCAAAGCCCTGGGCTGCACTCTACTTTTGAGAGGTATATTTATTGTGTTATCTTCAGGCCTTGGCCTGTAAATATTTGTATACAGTAGGAAGAACCTTACATGTACAGAATCGCGGGCTCTGAACATGTAACCACTGTTGGCCCCCAGACAGCAATCGTAAGGACAATTATGTCACTCGTCTAAGGAAACCAATTCACACATATACCATAAGCAAGGCAAACCCAACTCGTAGAGAATCCCATGGTATCTACGCACATTCCATAAGCACAGTTTGTATTATTATTTGAATTTAGTTCAATAAAATATTTACAAGTCTATAATTGCTTGGATCATCTCTGTAGAGGGCACATCAAATCATATATATAAACAAGAATGATGATTGTTTCCATGGGAAACTCAATCTGCGTACCTCAACAGTGGGGCAAAGGTTTATCTCTTGGAATCTCAGATTGGACACATGGAAGACTTTGCTAGCTTTGATTCACTGAGAGTCCAAAGCAGCTATACACATAGAAAGAAAACAAAAAATCTCTGACATGGTGATTGCACAGTGTACATCATAGTAATCATTGAGCAAAGAAATTCTGATATCTCCTATCCACTCATTATTATCTGAAAGTGAAGTTCAGTATCAGTTCTGGCCTGGCTCTTGCAAACAGACTCCTGTATAGCTTTGGTCCATTCTTTGGTAATCAATCATTTCAACAAGGTAAGGTCTGATTCCTTTGAGGATACCATACAGTTTGGCATCCCTCCTGAGAAAAATGAAAAGAGAAGACACAAAATGGATTAATATCTATCTCAAACATGATATTTTGTGAAAATGAAATTGAGAACTTTCATTGATATCTATATTAAAATTTAAGAATGTAAAAATTACAGGATACAATTCTAATTCATATCAGATTTCAACTGTATAGTTTTTGAGTTAAACTCATTGACTCATTTCATGAGCATCGGTTCACACAAACCTATCTCATGAATCTCATTTATCTGAAATTGTGTCTCAAGTGCTACAGTAGAAGAATATAAACAGTGACCTTGATAAATTTCATAAATTTATCCTCTCGTCAAGCACTTGCATAAACAGTGACTTAAGCACCTACATAAAGAAGAATATAAATCATTGTATCTAGGTGATGCTCATTTTTCTGAAATCGTTCCATATGCTACAACATTAGAAGAATAATAACAGCCACCTTGATAGATTCCATAGATTTATTCTCCCATTAAGCACTCGCATAAAGAATAATGAGATTGCAAATTTGGTGGAAATTTATGGCTGGTTTTTCCACAAATTTGTCAACCATATGACTTGAAAACAGTTTCAGTAACTTCTAATGTGTAATTCATTTAAAGCATCTTCTAATGTATAATTCATTTAAAGTATCTATATATTAGCAGGAATTTACTTACAAGATTATCATATTTCTTGAGAGAATACCTTATATAATGTGATTTTATTTTCCAAATTAGAGATTATAAACCCACAATATAAAAACAGACATAAAACTTGTCCAGGCAGCTGAAATTCTCCAGACATATCCTGGGAACATGAGATAAACAGTTCCTAGTGCTAAAATAAAAAATTTATCTACGGTATGCCCTGTAATTTTTTTCAAAGCTTTTGTGTGCTCTACTCAAACAAGAAAAATCTAACGATCAAACCATCAATGGTGATAAGTAATTATCTCATATTTATTATTATTGAACTATTTGATATTTAAAAATTATGATCTCTATACAGGAGTTGCTACCCACTACCTTAAAACCCCGCAAAAGAGAGAATTCTAAAATAAAACTACCTCACAACCAAAGTTCTGAAAATTTAATCCCCCAAAAGATAGAATTCTCAAACAAAATTACCTGGTCACAACCAAGGCTCTTAAAATTTAATCCCCCGCAAAAGATAGAATTCTAAATCAAAATTACTTGTAATGCTGGTCACAGCCAAAGCTCTTTAAATTTAATCCCCCCAAAAGATATAATTCTAAACCAAAATTATCTGTAATGTTGTTCACAGCCAAGAACCCCCTAAAAAGAGAGTTCTTACGGCCACTGGAAATAGCACAGGCAGAACTTCTGGGGAAATAGGTTCATTTTAAATAGTTTGTAATTATCTTTTTTAAGTGGCAACCAATATGAAAAGTGGCAGTACAGTAGAGATTCTTATATTCTTGCACTACGAAGTTGTTTAAAACTAGTTGTTTACATAATAAATTCAAGACCAAGTCCTTTGTACCTGACATCTGTGTTTTTAATTATGTAATGTGAGCAAGACCGAGTCTTTGCACCTGACATCTATGTTTTTAATTATGTAATGTGAGTAGATAGTTCCCTGTAACTGTGCATTTAGAAATGTAAGCTTCTGTTTTGCAAGGTATTATGACATTTGGTTTTCCTTTTATTTGGTTTCAAAGGGGTAATGCTTTTTCTGATGAAGGATCCAGTTTTTGCACATGTGTTATTTTGATTCTGGCTGTATTGACCTTATATATTACATAAATAAATACCCAAAAAAATCATATTTTTTTCTTAACCTTCCACACAGTCTTTCACCCATTTGCACACCAAGGTGCAATTGCTAGTTTTAGATGTTTGAGAGTGTAGTAGTCGGTGTAGTTTGTCTATGTTAAATAATATTTAACTACAGTGCACTTTTTCATGGCGGTTATGGAGACAAATGGGGAGCATGCCGCTTTACTAAAATTAGTCTCTTTGGGTATGTGGATAGTTAAACGAGTGTAAAAAAGTTCGCTACCGTTTAATGAAAAATGGAGTTGAAATTATGTAGAACCCATTATTGAAATTTTGTAGCAGAAACTTATATGGTTATTATTATTATTATTATCCAGTATCCAATGTGAGAGAGACCAACCTAGAATTTGCAATCCATGGTTGAGCTCTGTCCACAACAGCCGGCCAACGATTGGAATGAACTGCACCGTAGATCATCCTCTAGTCAAAAACAATGCATTTAATGTACTTCTGTCATAGATCATCCTCTGGTCAAAAACAATGCATTTAATGTGTTCTCTCACCATGCGTAGTTAATATGGGAAATAACTAGCAATCGCACTTGCTAGAATGTTTCTAGAGACCTATCAAATCTACTGCAGGCACACCTTGCTGTCTACGATAGATTTTTTCTAGATTGCCTACCACCTTTGCATACTGTCTAGAATATTTCAGGCCTCATTAATGAGATAGATTTTTCCTTACTACCTATTTTCACACCCACCTTCTACAAGTTGGTGACTGGGATATTTTAATGCCATTAATGCATCATAAGTGTTGGCGGTTTTCCACCGCCTCCTATTTTCTACAAATAGGCTTGTCACTGTAAGAATAAAAATAACAACAGCTTGTTAAAGATAATATTTGCAGAAGAAGAAATTGCTTACAACTCGCATAATTCTCTTGAAAGCGAGAGCATTCATAAGAAGGAAACAATTCGTTGCTCTTCATACGGTATAGTCTCTTCTATTTAGTCAGCAAAATATTTGTATTCCTTTATTTCTGGTTTAGCTCATGTATTTCGGATTTGTTTGTGTTATTATTTTGGTTGTACAATAATAAAACATATATTTGTAGGCACTTGCTTGGTTTGGCCATTCATAACATAGAGTACAAACTTCTTCTTCTAATAAAAAAATGAATTAGTACAGACTTTTTGGATTTTGGCTTTCTTTAGTACATACCGTGGTGGATCTTGGAATACAAGAGTGGGTACCAAAGCAGAATTCATTGAGAGCTTTTCTTTTGTACACTACTTTTAGAGCTATCATAGGTCCTCGTTTCTATTGTTAGACATTTAGTGGAGAGATGGTGAATGCAGGAAATATGTAATCTACTTTTGCTACTTTGCATAGCTTATTTCTGCTACCTGTTTCCTTTATCTTTGTTCTAGTTCCATATATTCCGATAATGATTCTGGTTGTCCGTTGTAATATTTTCAAAAAAATTACATTTTCTGCCCTTTATGCTTTCTTGAATGTCCATACTCCGTTTGAAAGCTCCCATTTAGGCAGACCTAGAGAGGATCCTGGCAAAGCTACCAAGTTAATCAGTTTAAACCTTTCCCAAACCCTTGAGCCAATCTGAAAGGAGCTTACCTGAGTGTCGCAGTGTTATTTTTGTCGCCTGCCCTTTGCAGGGCTTCGATCTCTTGACCTCTCCAACGCTGAATGGAAGCTGCCATAATTACCTGTTAAAAGCAAAATTTTGTGTTTATTTATTGCTTAGGCATGATAAACTTAAGAGACTTTGTATATCAAAAGGAAAGAAAACAAATTCAATATGATGATTTGTGGAAATCACCCTATTCTATAAAATTAGAATAGAAAATAATTACTTTATTTTTTAAACCATGTACTTACTTTGATTTATCATCCAAATGCATTCAAATCAGCAACATCATTTGAAAAGTATGTTCAGGTTGGATATTCAACTACTGTGCCTACTATTGACTTTTTATCATTTTCAAATCAGAATGAATGAAACCTTTGATTCCAAGCTTGTGGCATATCTGTAATCAAGGCATTCATCTATTATGCTTATCTACAAATACATACTACTGAAAATCTGAACAGCAAATACTCACAAATATGAACTCATAAAACTGCATCTATCTCTTTATTAAAATCGAAAGAATTGCAGACACTCTCTATCTCTCATTTAATGGGTGACATCCAGTATAATAAAGAGGTGATTAGGTTGGATTAGGTACCTTTCATATTTCCCTGCAAATCAGGAGACAAGCGCTTCATAATGAGGGCAAGGTAGTGGCTCCACAGACTAGTTCACTGTCCTGGCTCAACCCAAAGACCCCCTTTCCATTTTGCCTCCATTTTGTAAACCTATGTTTTTGTCATAGTTTAATATTGGGCTTCCACCATGATAAATGGGCACGTTAAAAAAAGCAAGCCTGTTTGTTAGAAATTTATGGTTAGGGTTGTTGAAGCGGCACGTATGTTTTGGGGAAGAGATAATAGAAATTTGTTAGTGCCACGTAGAGTGTAGGGACGTTCTTTAAGGCCAGGTGTTGATTAAATACAAGCATTTTTATTCGCCATGTAGTGTTTCTGAAATGAACGAAGGGATTGCATATATTATTTTATATTATTTATTGTTTTATATTTTTAAGTCCATGTCAGGAGAAATCTCATCTTTTTCTAATTGAGTCCTTTTCTCGTAATCCACAAATAAAGTTCTAAATTTTGTTTTTCTTTGTTTATATATTTCAGGGGAAAACAATTTCATCAATGATTTTACATTTTCCCTTATATCTCCAAAAATATCACATTCCTGACTTTATTATATTTTCGCAAATATTTGCCAGACATTTACTTCACATTTTATTCATCCCGCATACGCTAGCAATTTTATATTTTTCACCTTTGGTGGAAAACATTTTACTTTTCGTGTGCAAATATCTTTTTTGTTGCAAATTATTTTTCCCCAGAATAATGTCACACTTGATATATATTTTCCCTTAAGTGGAAAATTATTCACTATATACTTCATTTGAATATTTAATTTTTTAACTTGCATTTTTAGGCTGAAAGCCTTCCCTATGTGAGGAGCACATGATGGATTATATAGATGGACCTAAATTAAAAGGACGACCATGAAATCAATCTTGTCCATTGGTTGTTTTTCAAACCATACCATAAATGATAAAAAACAAAAAAACTAATCCCCACACATTTACAGCTGCTGCATCATGAATTAAGGGACCCTTTACGTTTACCTAAACTGCCTGTGAAAACACTGGAGGAGAAAAATATCTCATCGAAAAATGTGTCCATTCTTAGAATTTATAGTCCATTAAAATTAGAATTATTGATCCAATTAATGTCTTCATAGTTGTAAATATCGATGTATTTAGCACAAAAAAGAACGAATTATTGTTATTTTTATTGTTTGCTTTCCTAGCCTTCCCGTCCAGCTTGCATCTGATAAATAAGACATAAAAGACAACATAGTCTTATCTTTATTTTACTGTGATACATTTGACTCAATCTGAAAAGTTTTCATTCATAGCAATAGAGAAAACAACGTTTTCTGCTTTCAAGATTCGTTTCAATACATCCAGTTAGCTCGGTGCAGCTACTCGAGTCAAATAAAAAAAAAATTGCACGCAATAGCAGGCAACTTTTTCTTTCCTTAAGAAATAGTTGACGGGAAGTAGAGAAGTGCATTGATCTCAAAAAATGGAGTATAATTTTGATCAACAGACGATTTACAAAGTAAAAAGTTGGACATGAGTCATAACCGAGGGCTTATAAATATGCAATTTTTTAATTTAACTAAAATGATAACATCCATTGGCTTTCCATTTTCTGCTAACATTAGATGAAAGTATGAAAATATTCTGAGATATTTATTAGTAAAGAATAATTTGCTTATATTTTTTAATGTTGCCTATTTTTCTTGGTATGAACTATTTTGGTATTGTTACATTTAATTATTTTGTTTTCTTACAAGAAAATTAAAATGTACGTTTTAGATTTTACAAATAATAAACTTAGAGTTTAATTTTGATTATCTTTTACTCACATGTCCACGAAATAATTTTTCCACCTTGTATTCTATAGCTCAATTTTTTTATTTTACCTATAAATTTGCATATTCAAAATGATTTTGCATTATGGTTTTAAAATTAATGATATTGGTTGACATTAGGTGCTATTTCAAATTTACTACATCCAAGAATGGCACTACCTCGACAACAAATTGATATCATAGAAATATCAGATACTGATAGTTCACCTGGACTTCAATATCTTCGTCTCCTTCACAAAACTGGGATGAAAGTTCTACAAATGTTGTAGACCTCTCCAATGACATCCTCAATAGTTGCTTTGAAAATTTCCACAAAATACAAACAATTGTTCACAATAAACAAAATGTACAAGGATTTGAGGTGCAGGCAATGGAAAACACACTACAAGAATTCCATTGGACTTGTGACAAGATTGCTGCATTTTGTACATTTCTACGCGAGCTACATACTGACGATTTGTATGGGATGGGGGGTGCTCAACAAATCAAGCGTGCTTTGGAGAATTACATAAACCATCCCTGAAGAGGCTTTGTTCCTACAATATGTTTATAGTACACTATTGTAATGTGAATACTAGCAGTCCTAATTTTGGATACTTTACTAATTTTTTGTTACTAGCTCATAAAAAATATGTATACTTTTCATAGTGCAACGTCCAAGACAGTGTTCCTTGCATACAAAAATACATTACTCAAGATTCGTTGAAGTATGTACTACACATCTTGTTGAAAACTATGTAATTCATATCACTATATTGAAATAATTTGTACTTTGTGTTATATACTTATCTCACATGCATTTTATTTCAAACTTTTATCTCATCCATTTCCAACTATGCAACATTCTTTCAATTTGAACTGATGATTGTAATAATTAATACAAACAAGAAGTAAATAAACTATACTTTCATTTTCATCAAGTCTATATAGTTACATTCCATTCACATATAGCTTGTCAATATTTTATAAAGTATGTTACCCATTTTTTTAGCTATACTTAAAAATGGATAAGCCCCCAATATTGAAACTTCTTGGACAATAGAATGTTAGTAAGTTTGAATTGCAACTAAAAATTATCTATAGTAATGATTGAAATTTTCAATGACATTGTATGACCCTTCTTTAACAATAAACCATTTATTTGTTGTGTCAGGGACTTGTGCTCATTACGCTTTGTACTCTTTCCTAATTTTTGTACTCATCATCCATAGGTATGTTTCAATTTCCTTATTTCTTCTTCAACGTTATTGTATAAACATCCACTTTTGCAAATTTCCTTTATAAATATGCATTTTACAATGAATTTTGATTACAAGATAACTTCTTAAAATATATAATGCATGTATTATTAGTTTATAACAAATTTGACATGATATCTACTTACTTATATATATATATATATACAATCCTTGATCATATATTGTTGGTAAAAGATTACAAAACCTAAATATTTATTTCTTATTTATCACTAAAATTGCGTCCACTTTGCTATCTTTGATCATGTTGATTCTTGATATTGTATTTACTGATCTTAATGCACAATTTATCAAGGTCCCCTTCACAAGGACAAGAACAAACTACTCTACAATTTATGGTTTGAACATTATAATTTTTTTTTTACTCACTCATTTTAATAGATACAAATCATAACATGCTCTTTAATTTCATTTTTAAACAATAAAACAAATATTATCTCTAGAATATTTTCAAACATTATTTTCCCTACAGTATATACTATAATTATTCACAATAGTTGTGTTTCCTTTTCCTATTATCTTCTTCAATATTATTGTTCTCCTTTGATCAATTATCTTTTACTATGACCATTTTCACACAAATTAGCATCCTATTACTTCTAAAGAATACCACTTATAGGGTAAAATTATATTCAAACAATTACCATATTAGCATATTTCCATTTGCTCCTAAATAGTTATTTTTGACAACATCAAATATTTTGAAAGCCTAATTTTCATACTTCGACAACTTGCAGGCACATTTAGTACATTAAATCCAAACTAAACAATGGCAACTTTAACTACAAATGCCATTACAGATATTCTTGCAGGAGTATCTGATTTGAGCCCTGTTTTGCAAATTGCATCTATTGACTCCATTCAGCAGGCTCATTCTACACTTGTTAAATATCGTGTTGAACTTTCTGATGGATCACATACACACCATGTTTTACTTCCTAATCACTTCAATGATCTTGTCTTGGAGGAGGCTTTAGTCAAAGGTTCTATTGTCCTGCTCAAACAATATACTTCAAAGATGTTCACTAAATTCACGTATGTCCACTCTTTCCCAAAATACTTTTTTTCCTTTTTATTTTTGCCCTACACACTCTTGCTAAATGTACAACCTTTTTAAATTGCAGGGCTATCATAATTGAAAACTTTGAATTAATTTCAAACAATGCACCTATTGTTGGAACTCCAACTCCTCTCCTTTAGTCATGAAGCTCCATCCCATCAAGTAGCTCTCCAAACCCAATGGGATCCTCTCAATCTACAATTGATTCAATTGAAGAAGATGGAAACCCTCAGACTCAACAGAGTATTTCCCATTTCAAACCAATTCCAATAAAAATGTTAACCCCCAACCATAGGCATTGGTCCATTGAGGGTCGAGCCTTGATGAAATCTTCAATCCATGAATATAAAAATGGTGGACGTGATGGAAAAGTTTTTGGATTCAATTTCATTGACATGGCAAACTCTGAAATTCATATTTCTTGCTTCACTGAAGAAGTTGAAGAATTCTATCATACTATTCAGTCTGATAGTCTTTATGTTATCTCCAACGGCCGCATCAAAGTTACTAACACAAAGTATTCTAGCTCCACAAATCCCTACGAAGTAATTCTCCTTAGCTCATCCACAGTAACTCCTTCTGCATCCTTGAACTCCACAATACCAACACATACATTCCACATTAAAAGCATTGATTCATTGTCTTCATTTCCCTATCAATTCCCTCGTTGATGTAATAGGAATACTCCAAGCTATCTCCCCTATATCAACCATTCGTAAACGAGATGGTACAGAGACAATCAAATGCACTGCTACAATCGTAGACAACTCAGATTATACCATAGATGTTACACTTTGGGGCCATCATTGCTATATAGATGGGATACAAATATCTGATATGCCTACACAGCCAACCCCTCATGTTATTTTGATTAAATCAGGTCGTATCACCTCATGGTGTGGAAGAGGTCTTGATACTATTTTCCCAACCAAAGTTCTACTCAACCCCATTTTAGCAAAAGCCTCCAACTTACTAGCATGGTATACCAATAAAGAAAAGGTCAAGCCCTTCAGTTCCTTGTCAAATAAACACCTTTCTCCCATAAAGTTTGCAAATCCAGTCAAAATATCATCTATTGCAAATAATAACATGCTTGAAAAGCAAAATGTTTGCATAAAAGCCTCCATTTCAAATTTGCACCTTGACAACTTCTAATACCTTTCATGCCCTCTACTAGTGAACAATAAAAAGTGTAAGAAAAAGGTTTTGCAAACTTCCCCTACTACTTTTCATTGCCCAAAATGCTCTATAGATCTCCTTTAATGTGACTTTAGCTACATGCTAAAAATGGACTTGAAAGATGCAAGTGGTGAACTCCTAAAAGTTACTGCATTCGAAGGTCCAACAAATTCCTTAATGGGTGTTGCCGTAGAAAATTTTCAACTACTGATTGCTGAACTTGATGCTGCTAAACACATTTTGGATCATATTGTTGGAAGCCAATTTTTCTTTGAGCTGACCATGAAGTTGATTCCATTGGGTGGACAAGAAACACAAAGCATTGTTATTACTGCCATTAAGTCGATTTCAAACTAGGCATGGCCAAATATTTTAACATTAACATTACTTGCAAACACTTTTTTGTTGTGTTATATATAAAAATGGATACACAAATATGGAAATATAATCATACATTTTCTTCCACATTTTTTCTATCACTATGATCGTGTTGTTATCCATCACCTGTCCATTAAGTGTCACCACTCTAAGTGGCCAATGTCTTAAATTCATCCTTGTACATGTTTTAACATGAACACTATCCATATAATATGTACAACTTTATCTCCATTTCCTATCTACATCTTTATATGTTTGTATTTTATGTTCTATTTCAAAAAAAAATTCACACCATTAAATCTCCAAGCAAATTATGATATATACATACTATTTCATTGCTTTTTTCCTCAGCATTTCTTACTATGGAGGCAGATAATGCAAGAATGCAAGATAAGCGTTCGCGTAAAAATGAGTTAAACCACAAACGATACCATGCAAATAAAGATGAAATTAAGAAAAGAAGACGTGAAGAGAATCAAATTCTTCATACTGCAACATCAACATCTACAGTCTCTCATCTAGTTAACACATCCCAACTACAAGGAATTGTACCCCAATTGCAAAACATAGTTCAACCCTACCCAAATATCAATATGCACCCTTCATCAATTTTTCCAAAGGATTTTTTCTTTGCTAGAAATAAATTTCGATTGAAGTTAGATACCTTATCAAGAATGTCAACTTGTATGGCTTGCATGGAGAGATATCCATGAATCAAAACTAGACAGTCAAATGGGTTGACTACTTGTTATAGATGCACATCTGAAAAGACAGAGCAACGTTTCTCAAATTGGAACAACATGGACCCTGGTGAGCAACCTGTATGCTTAAAAGTCCTATCACAAGTTGAGGAGATGCTAATAGCAAGGGTAAGCCCAATACTTCAAGTGACCTATGCAAGGGGTAGACAACTAAAATATACTGGACACACTATCTGCTTTCCACAAGATATATCTGCAATTGCATCTTACTTGCCGAGGCATATTGGTGATCTTGATATACTAATAGTTAACAGGGAACAAATCGGCCAACAACAATACAACTTCCATGTTAGTAGAGGACGTGTCCACGAGGCAATTTTATATAAGATTTCCAATGACCCATACTACAAGGATGTCCAAATAGACGAGCTTGCATTATCCACTTTGCTAGACTCTTCTACTGACATCTCAAACCTTATTTATGCAATAACTTCAAATCCCACAACCACAAATATAGGCATTGAGGAAACAAATGATGCAGAATATGATCCTGTCGACGCTGGTATGTTGCCAACAACATCCTTTGTGTCAAGCCTCCCGCTTGCACGTACAGAGGTCAAAGAAGTGCGCTCTTTGTTACAACTAGGTGCAGGACGACCAACACCAATCATTGCATGGCCACCAATTTCTCCATCTCCTATCAATGAGTACACCAGTGAAGGACTATTTGCTATGGCATTCCCCACTTTGTTTCCAAAAGGTAAAGCTACATTCAAACAACAACATATGAAAGAAGTTAAATTGCATGAGTATGCTCTCCACCTTTTAAGGTACCATGATAATCGTTTTGGCCAACACCCTCGATTTAGGTACTTCATACTAAATATTATTATGCAACATCGTAGCCAAGCAACATCCTCTGTATTTGTTCACAAAAAACTTGAAGGTTACCTGCCCTCAACAATCTTTGACCTTCACCAAAGATTGCAGGACATTCCAGATGACAAACTTGCAGATCAGCTCATGCGATTTAGTTCGTCCATTTGTGGAACTCGTCCATTTTGGACCCAATGTTGAGGGGAACTCTCTGACATGGTCATTCAAATTGGTTGCCCCTCACTATTCTTCACCCTTAGTGCGACAGATACAAAATGGCCAGACTTGCATGCCATCATGCCTACCAAGCCTCCTACAAATCCTTCTATGGCTTCTAGAATTGTGTCGAGCGACACACAAAGTGTACTTTGCTAACATTCCTTAGGAAAAAAGGTCCAACCACTTTGTGTCGCTATAAAGCACCATGGTCAATGCAAGACAAGTCAAGTCTTTCAAATGAGGAGACCAACCACCCTAAGCACACACCTGCTCGCAATGATGATCGATTGAACCTACACAACCCATCTATACTCTCTATTTGGAGGGCCAATGTAGACTGCCAACCTATACTATCAATTGATGTTGTCCTAAATATATTGCAAAATATGCAACAAAAGCTAAACAAAAATCTGAAACATATCATGCAATGTTATCTTGCATCTCAACCACTTTTGAATCAGAAATGCCTACCCCAATAGCCTTTCGAAAAATGCTTACCAATAGCCTTGTCGATCGTGATGTTAGTGCCCAAGAAACTTGCCACCTCTTACTAAAATTACCCCCTATCCATATCCAGCGGGACATTTGTGTCTTTAAATGTTAACCAACACAAATTTCAGCGTATCTCAATCTCATCTGCATCAGTTACCACTTCACCTACATACATTGATACCTACATGGCTCGCCCCATTCAATTAGAGGAGATGTCTCTCATTGAATTTACCCAAAAGTGGACCTTTAAAGCATCCCGAAAAAATGAACAATGGAAACAGCGGCCCCAACAAGCAATTGTTCGCATCTCACCTAGGTTCACAACCATCCCTTCAAGAGTCGACAAAAGCTTTTATGAATTTTGTTGGAGTGAACTAATTCTATACCACCCATTCTAAAACATTGACATTGACTTTGGCTCCTCCGAACATCAAATTATATCGCAATGGGAAAGGTTCTCTTCAAAATACAAGCCATGGCACGTCCACCACAAAAATCCGAAAGCAGCTACAGAATCAGATACTAATAGTAACTCAAGCATTGACCATGTCTTGCAAGATCAAAACCATGAAGAATGGCAAGTTCTCTCAAGTTTTCACCCAAACCTTCCTATACAGCTTGATGCACTCGACATGCTTGGTCGGTGTGACATTGACAAGCACCACAAATGGCAACATACCAACTTCACCCAGCATCAATTGCATCTTGCAATTGCTTTCGTAGACTACAATCGACCAAGGTTTGAAATGCATCGTGATCTCCACGAAGACGACATTACTACTTTCTCTACTCAACAGCAAAAAGCATTTGATATAATTTGGTCTCATCTAACATCAGTTCCATTACAACCTCCACTAAAGCTCATTGTTCAAGGAACAACGGGAACTGGAAAATCGCACCTCATAAAAAAGATAAGGTATGCCCTCAACAGCTCTGCTCCATATCACGAATCACCTTTACTACTTCTTGCCCCTACAGGTGTTGCTACATTCAACATTCAAGCATCAACAATTCATTATGCCCTTCGAATTCCAATAAAAGAAATGGCCCCCCTACATGGCCAAACACTTGCAGCCTTCCAAGAAACCATACACTTTAGTAGGTACATTTCAGTAGATGAAATGAGCTTTGTAGGGCCAAAGTTGCTTGAGCGTATTGACATGCGGCTAAGGCAAGCATTCCCCTCCCACAACCATCTTCCCTTTGGAGGGCGCTCAATTATTCTATTTGGTGACTTGGGACAACTACCACCAGTTAAAGATATCCCCATGTATGCTTCTTCTTCATATGGTGGCACACTATGGTGCAGCTTCACAACAGTGGTAACTTTGACCAGATTATTTTGACAAATGGGTGATTCTCCTTCCCAAATTTCTTTTTGTGCACTTCTCTCAAATCTACGCAATGCAGAGCCTACAGAAGAAGACTGGGAAATTCTAATGTCACGCTCAAGCTCATCGCTCAACACTGTAGAAAACTCTTTTTTTCTCTGCAATACACCTTTTTGTAACAAATGAAATGGTTTTACTACACAATAAACGTATGTTGTTGTCTTTGGCTACACCTATTGCCCTTTCCACTACAGAGCAACTCAAGGTATCAACAAGCACAAATCCAGATGAAGAGCAACTCCAAGCTCATATTTTGTTGTCAATTGGCCAAGAGGTCATGTTATGTTCTAATATTTGGGTTCAAACAGGGCTCGTGAATGGTGCACTTGGTCAGGTAAAACAAATTGTATACAATGAAGGTGAAAAACCACCCCACCTACCCTTGTTTGTTGTTGTTCACTTCAAACATTACATTGGCCCACCATGGGACCATAACAATCCACACAATGTCCCCATAACCCCACTCAGTCGTGGGATTCGCCGTCAAATTCCACTTAAAATGGCTTGGGCATTGACAATACACAAGTCACAAGGTTTAACACTTCCAAGGGCCACAATCGACATTGGGAACATTGATAGACAAGGCCTTACATTCACTGCTATCTCACGAGTGCCTAATCTACAAAGTCTTCACATTCACCCAGCATTCATGTTCCAACAATATGCACGCATGCAACAAAGCCCATATGTTGCACGTCGAAAAAAAGAAGAGAGTCGATTGGCATTAATGTCAATCTCAAACTCCACAAATAGTTGAAGTGCATTTCACCAACTACAGGTACGTCATTTTCTAATTTACTTCAGTACCAAATTTGATATACTTTAGTTGTTCTAAATTATATTGCTCTTTTACTTTTTTTGGAAATAAAATATTATCACTATACCAATGTATTCAACTACATCCATTCTTTGCACAACCCATATGGAATTACTGCTCCCTTACGCGAGAAAAAGGGTCTTGTGATATTCTTTGATTAGATTTGACTACCGTACTGAAATATTATTTTCTTTGAATAAATTTGACAGCATAAATGTAACATGCCTTCCTTTGCATTTATAGTTAATTTATCATTTCAAAAAAATTGAAGGAAATGCTTATGAAATTTAACAAATATGCAGAGTCGTGAGAAGAGATAGTGCCATGACTTCTACACCTGTTGATATAAAAGAGTTTCCCAACTCTTATGTCTTCATAATAGACATGCCAGGCCTTGAAAACAATGACATCAAGGTATTTCCCTTCTAAAGCTCTCAAACCCTCATTTTCTCTACAATTCGAGAATGAAATAGATTCAAATCACTTGCCAACTGTTAGAGTAACAAATATGATCCTTTGTGTTTGAGAACAAGCAGGTTCAACTAGAGGATGACAATGCAATGACAATAAGCGGAGAACGAACAAGGGAAAAGGAGGACAATACAAAATTCATCCATATGGAGCTCATGGTCGGCAAAATTATACGTAAATTTACCTTGCTTGACAACTGCAATATAGAGGCCACTTCTGCTAGCTGCCAAGATGGAGTGTTGAGTGTTACTGTTCCAAAACTTCCACCTCCACAACCCAACAAACCAAAGACTTTTGAAGTTAAAGTTACTTAGCCACCAACCTATCCAGAATATGTTTTTTCCTTTCCATTATGTAAATAAATCAACCATATAAATACAGCTACTGTGTTTATTACAAAATAGGTACAATGTGTATTATTTACAAAGTGTTTTAAAACCATAAATGTTACATCTTTCATCATTATGCATTTTATACTATAAAATACATGAACTTAGCAATGGACAGCATGTGTATGGTTCAAATTCCAATGTAATGATGACTAAATTTGATCCTTTATGTAAAAGCAATCACTAGTTATGTAATGTTGCTACAAACAAATTCTTATGTTACAACCAATCATTTTTATCAAAAAAAATCATTTTACCCTACTCTTATTATGTTCATTGTTATCTATTTCACCACTTGTTCGGCGTAACCAATTGCACACCTAAGGTGCAATAGCTAGTTATTTTTTGATTTACAAGAACCACAATTGAACCTTATCCGTATCGTACTGCTACAATTTCGCTCCACCCAGTGCGTACTATTCCTTTTTTTTTTTTGGGTCAAATGAACATAAAAATGCTACCCAATCACCTAATGTGAATGAATATTTGAGATGCCGCGTCATCCTCAACATATTAACATGTGCAGCATTTATGTTCATTTGACCACACCAATCACACACGAAGCTTCATACAGACTGGGCGGAGGGAAATCGTAGCAAGAAGTACTTTTAAAAGGATCACAAGCGAATTCTGTTGGCCTCATCAAGTCTTTCCAAACTGAAGCTGCCATCCTTCTTACTGTCCGAATACTAATTCCTGTAAGCGCCCATGGCCTTGTCTCTGCGAGAATATGTTATACTGTGCCTGGGAATTCAAACAACGCTGATGGTACCCATGCTGAATGGAGAATTGAATAATGACTACACCCTCATCTGCCACCACTGGTGGGCAGTTTTCATGATTTCTGCCATTGGTGCTGCTGGACTGCTCGTATTGCTTACAAAAGAAGGCATTAATCAGTTCACGGATGTCACGAGCAAACTGCCAGTTTCACAGCCTCAGTCGTTTTATGAGAATCTAAATTTAGGAGAGGGGATTAGTCAGTTCATTGAGGTCAGGAGCCAACCACAACTTCCACAGCCTCACTCGTTTATTGAGAATATCAAATTATATAGTTCGCGTTTGAGGGAGCATTGGAGTTATATTATTCTCATATTTCTCTAAGTCGGCTTCCGCTCTGTGATTTTAAGTACGAGCTATGCCTTTCATGGACTGTGTAAGCCACATCGAAATAGATGAAGTTCTTCCAATTAAGAAGTTTGTTGTATTAGTTATTAGCTAAGTTACTGCAGAAGAATAAAGGAAGGTGGGCTATTGCTGGTGGAGTGGTGTAGATATAAGAATCTGCTCAAAATCTGTTGTTTATAATTTGAATGTTCATGTCTGCAGAGTCGTATTTTAGTACAGTATATGTAACTGCTTTGAGAGTTTTGGCATTCCATTACTATATGGCATCGGAAAGCAGATTGAATATTATTCCCTCTGTCTAATTATTTGTCGGCATTAAAAATTGTGGAAAAGATGATGTTTTGAATTTTTAAATATTTTTTAATTAAAAAATAATTATTGGTTGAGGGGGCCTAAGTTTGATGGTCGCTCTTGCCTGTTACGCAATTTATTATTGAAACGCGGAGCCATTCAAATGTTAAAAAATATTTTAATTGAAAAACTTAGAGATACGTAGCTATGATTTTATAAATGATCTATTCAAAATCTTAACTTTTATATGATGCAACTATGAAGAATGTTAGAAAAGTCTAAATTTTAATAGCCGTATGGTTGTATTTAAATAATTTTTAAATTAAAAAAATCAATTTTATAAAAACATTATCTAGGTTTATATATATATATATATATATAAGATATCATCTAATCAATAAAAATGTTTGACAAGTAGAATTGACCATCAAATTAAGGCGCTATATCGTTGATTTAAAAATAACATAAATTTGTAATATATGATTTATCCTTTCCACTGTATTTATCGAATCATACGATAGCTACCATGTTTTGTCTCCGTCAATTCCTTGAACATCTTAAGTATTCAAAATTGTGCCCATGCAAGAGATTTTGTCTCATAAATAAGATGGAGTATTATTTGGAGAAATTGTTGTAGGATTTGCAATGGAAACATCAACACCAACACGTTTCTTGTCTAGCCATAGTCTAATATGAATTTAATCAGATTGGTGTTTGTTTGTCTTTCCCCATAGAGACTAGACCTTGAATTTGATGTGTGACAATCTTTTCAATTTTAAATCTAATATTTTTTCAATTTTAGATCTTGTATTAGCAATCTCATGTTGGTGTGCAATGGTTACATGGAAGAGGCGTGGAAGGTAAACAAGGAATCTTTTTAGCCTATTAATTGCATACATTCATGTATTACATGAGGTCAATGAGTATATAATTTGAAAACATTTTTAAAAATATAATTGAATATATTTATTCTTTTTTAGTTATGCGTAAGTGATATTAGAAATAAATCATACTTAATGAAGAATAAATAAATAAAATATCTCATATTCATTTAGAAGAAGAAATTTTATTATTTGAAAATTTTGTTTTACATATAATTGATTTTTTTAAATAGTTATATGTAAGTGATATTGCAAATGATGTCAAAAATCCCAGATTGGTTTGTGGAAACAACTATAAAACTATTGTTTTGTTTCCTAGACAACTGAGATCAAATCAAAATGTGGAAGCACAAACAATGCAAGAAGGAACATGCAAATTTCTTTTCTATTCAATAAGCTGGAAATGACATTATAGAAGGGTAAACTTAAAAACTCAAAAAATAAATCTAAACTATAGATTACAAACTACTGGGAGTAATCTAGAGCTGCTCATACAAACTGACAACTTTCAGGAGCTTCTAAGAGCTCACTATCCTTCTACACAAAACTTATCAAGAGTTGCACAGAGCTCTATTTGGAGCAATCACTACTCAGACACATACAAACAAAATACAACTGCTACTATCCAGGAGCTTCTTAGAATCACATAGAGAACTCACAAAAATATTCCTTTTCTCAAATTGCTTCTATCAATAAAACTAACACATATTCTATTATTTTTATCTGATGCTGGGCACACAAAATTCCTCTCAAAATTTCAAACTCACCTAGCCAATTTAATTCTTCTGCAGACTGAGTTGCACGTCAGGAGCAAGTTGGGAAAACAATCCCCAAAAACAATCTTCCAACTATGTTGGCAACAAATTCCCTTGACAGGTAGGTGGCAATGGAAGGAGGCTCAAGGGCAATTAATTTCACCAACACTCCCCCTTTGTCCTAACCTGACAAAACAAGATTAATCCTGATCCAAGTCAACAATGCCCAAACTGTTGTCATCTTCACGAAAGCTCACCTATAGACTAGAATTTAGGCTTTTGGACTTGAAGATCAGATAAGAAGCAAGAGGCTCTACAAAAGATCGCTAGGGGCTACAAAAACATCAATAAAACCCTAGTAATTGGACTAAATCATCCACCTAGGCATATGAGTCCTAGTATAGTCCTTTTGGCATCTTTCTGTAGATCTTGATTAGTCACCAAGAGACTCTAGATTCTACCTAGATTCCTATAGCAGGACTAAATCACACTACCTAGCATATGAGTCCCAATGCACCTTAAAACAACAAATTTCTAGGGCTTATAGACCTTCTTTTGGCCTCTCCACTCCTCCAAGTACTTTTTTGCTTCATTCTATTTGTTAATTTGATTTCATGCTCTCAAGTTTCTAGGATTTTGTGCATAGGTATTTGCATTTATCCTTTGAAGCTTCATTTAATGGTGAACCCCTCATCCAATCACATAAGGAAAACCTTAGCCCATTCCTTAATCGAGTCACTTGGTTAAGGGATCTAGGTTCCTAATGAACTAAATTGCGAAATAGGTCACAAGTTCCATCTCCTAAAAGCTGGACACCCATTTACATTGTGTTAAAAAATACACTTTCTAAATATAAGACATAATTATTCCCTTTTGCTACGATATATTTTTAATTTTTTTTTTATTAATATCAAGAGACATTTTGCAATGCCATAAAGGGATGGAGTGTAATGGTGTGAGCATGTAAACTAAACTCTTATCTTTTACCTTAAATTTGAAAGTCATTGACATGTAAACATATTAATATTTAATAATAAACATAATATTTCTGAAATAAACAACACATAAAATTTATGTCTCCATGTATGTAGTAAACAAAATAGTTTTTAGAAAGTAAGATAAAGTAACTTTTAAGTACATACACTTAGTCCAAATTGATATATCTTGACATTCTTAAATAAATGTAAGGGAGAGACACTAAAAGTTGTGTGGGATAAATTTGTAAACATGTAGCAGTTGCATGGATATTGTTGGACCTCCATTTTTATTTTGTGAAATGTGAAGTAGCCTCTTACCTGTATACAACTAATGTTTGAAGGTGTGACTCATCATGAATCTTGTCACATCAATAGATTTAGTGAGAAGTTTCCTAAAATTGAATTTTTAAAGATTCAACCAAAACTCATAGTATCCCTAGTAGTTGAACAAAAAAATATCATTTGTTCTTAGCACGATATGATATTCTTATTTAAAATATAACTTATATGCAACCTAAATGATCTCAATACCTTTTGGTAACCGTTAATTTGGTTATGCTTAACGTTTATATCCAGCACAAATAAACTAATATTGAAACACAAAAAAACTTATTGTTATAAAAACAACAGACCATTATTTAAAATGCAACTTATATTCAACTTTAAATGATGATATCTTTTTGACAATCTTTCACATTTCATGAGAAAATACAAGTTGTTTATTGTGCTTACCTTTTATATTTGTGATAGGAAAAACTATTAATATGATATACTCTAATACATATAGATTGCCACCCTAGTAGTTGTACCCCAATATTTGTACACATAAGAAGAGTATTTCTCACCATAACAATAGTTGTTTAAATGAGAACCTTATTTTATAAATGACATACTTATAGTGGATAATTATAACATTTTATATGAAAAAAAAAGTATTCATTTCACTTGTTAATATATATATTTATATTATTTTTTTCTATAATATTTATAGATTCTCATGCTTTTAAATCAATGTTCCACAGGGACACGTCCCCCCCCCAAAAACCATAAAGTTTCTGAGAAAGGTACGTTTCTGAGACAGAGATATGCCTAGGAAACGTCCCTCCGCCGTCCCCCCATCATTTCCTTCCATGAGGGAGACTTTTCCTTGAAGTTTATCAAAGGGAGACACTTAGGAAACTCCTGGAAAACTTGGGAAACTTCTGGGAAATGTCTCCCAAGTCCCCTCCAAAACTAAAACTTGCAATTTAATAATATTTTTATAATTTTGTTAAAAAAATAAAAGCTAAACAATGACATGGTATACTGTTTTAGAATATGATATTTTGGTCATTTTTATGTCATGCGACCTGGGGTAAGAGCTGTCGTAAGAGCTTGGAGCTTGAGATTGAAGTGGAGACTGGACTTGGAGAGTAGGGTTTTTTTAATTTTTGGGCCTTTTCCACCACCAGGTTAGATTTTTTGTTTTCATTTCTGATTTCTTTTTATTTCTTTTATTTATTTTTTATTTTGTTTATGCCCTCGTGTTTTCATTTTTTTCATTTTTGTTTTGCTAGGATTGGGAATGCCCATGCTGGCTCAGGGAATGCACTAGGCGCGGGCTTTGCAGAAGCCCGCGAGCTTCTACAAAGCCCGCGCCCAATGCATTCCCTGAGTCGGCACGAGAATTGCCAATCCCAGCAAAACAAAAATGACAACACCTCCTCAGCCCCGTAAAAACTAAAAAAAAAAATTAAAATTATAAATTATTATTAATTAAATTTAAAAATTGATTTAAATTTAACTATTTTTATCATATTCATAATTCATTGCATTCCATGAGATGACATCTCTTTGAGGCATACTGTCACGACTCCTCCTCCCTAACTCTTACTGCACAATTTTGATAGACTTTAATGCAGGAACACATGTTAAATCCAGACTAAAAATCTAATACTCATATGCTTGAAAATCTTGCCTGTCATTAATTATTGATTGAAAACTTGAGAGCAGAATTTGAATGTCGACCAAATTCAGTGGACAACTATGGAGTTAAGGTTGTCATGCATGAATTAGAAAATGACATTTTGACCACGTTTTCAATAGAAAACTGCACAGTGAATCAAATCCAGTCAGCACAGACCTACCAGTAGGTCACATTCTGCCGTCTTCAGCCGCCCAACGCCGAATTCACTACCGAATTCACTGACTTTGTGTCATTCACGTGGGTTGTGAATCAACTACCACAATAAATTGCAGATCTAACTGCGCCCTACAGTTCACAATGTATTTAATGCATTATGTCTATAAAAAAATAGGGGAAGGAACTTCTGCTTAGGCAGAGCAATAGGCCGTTCTGTGAGAGACTCCAAAGAAAAGTTCGATTTCAGGCTTCAGGAAAGAGGAGAGCCAATCTGGGCGCAGTGTTCACTCCAGATCTCTCCCAAGAATCAGCGCTCTAATTCCATGCCTCTGTGTTTCTAGTTTAGGAATGTTCATTCCAGATTAAGCTAGAGAGGAGACATGCTAAACCAAAATTTTCCCTTATCTCAGATCACAGTCAGGATTTAGCGCAGCCAAGTAAGTACCCATGATTGCAAATCCTATAAATAAATATCTACACATAATGTTATTGTGTTGGTTGAAGCCACATTCAGAATTTTTACGCTTATGGAATCACCATAACTGGTTTTATTTTGCACAGTTAAATAGATGAGATTGCAAACAGTAGAAAGAGAACTTCTTCAGGAAAATAAAATAAACAATATTATTTTTATTTTATTTTTATTTCTTGAGGTTATTATGTCTTGAATCCCAACGTAGGATTCTTTGGCCTACAAACCAAATGAGGGAAATGAATTAGCCATTGGAGTAGAGGATGTCTAAGATCTTATACCTGGTACATATATGCATTAGAGCCTATTTAATAGGCATGAAAATCTGTTATGTGTTTTCCCTAGCGTTCCCAATAAATGGCGTCACCTCTCAGCCTCATCTCATAATTAGGCAGTCATATCACAATGTCCAAAGGTAGGGAGTAGTAAGTCTTACGCTTACTAATTGCAAGTATCTGAAAGTTCTAAAATGATCTTCTTTTTGCTATGCATAATCTGCTATCCTTGTATATCCACGAGACCACATTCTTAGAAGTATGTTGTCAAAGAATTTGAAACACCTTCCTTATGCTTTCAATACATTCACACATATCTACATCATATATTCATTTCCAATTTGTATATGCTTTTATTCACCGCATAACATGCTAATGAAAGAGTTTATTTAGTCAAGCCATTCAAAACTTTGGTGATTGCATAATACGTCACTCTACTTTCTCTAATAGGTCAGAAACATTTACATGTTAAATTACATGTCTAAGCTCTATGAGCTCGATATGATTTTTCTATTGCATGTAAAAGAAACAATTCTGAAATAATGTTTTTAGTTCTCCCATTGCCAAAATAATGTTTTTAGTTCTCCCATTGCCATACATATCATAGGACGAAAATATAAGAAATAAAATCTTGACAAAAGTAGGGGAAATTTGAAATACATTATGAGTATTGAACTGCATCATAATTAATCAACCATACCCAGCACATTGGAATCAAAATTATTAATAAATTTAATTGTAGCAAGAATGTACTCATAGTCTAGATCGAATGTACTCTCAAATTTATTGAACAATCTAGTAATACATTAAAGTGTTTTTAAAATTTCTTAATTTACAAAATTAAAGCTTTGCTTTATTTAAAAGTATATTGAGTATGGAAACGAAGGATTCTAATTTGAATTGAATGCCCTATGCCTAATCCATTCAACTTCCTCAAGATTATACTCAACGGAGGATCACGTATAGGTAAAGAAATAAAATAAAATACAGTAAAATGTTAAGTAATATTAGAATTTTAGTTAAGCGTAACTATCACCAAATACCTCTAAATCCAAATCATCATAAGGAATATTACTATTCTTAGTTAACAATTTAATTTTAAAGGATATTGGTTATGAATAATTATCCTACAAAATATAAGTCTTGATCAAATAATCTATGTAAGTTATGTATATTGCTGATGACACTATATGATTATAGCATGTTCTTAATAAAGTTGTCATCTCTAAGATTGTATCAAATTGTGGGTATCTTTTTTATGGGTATAGAAAGTGATACATGAGAATCATTCATTAGATCAATACCATATTACTTAATTAAGAGTAATTAGCTTGCTTGAATTTGTTTTATTACTCCCTACAGGATGATCAAGAGGAAATAGGTGTGTAACTAAGCTTTAAATACTTGCTTTAAATAGGTTGATTGGTAATACTTGATATGTATGGTTATTATTGAGATTTTATTCAATCAAAGGTTAATATAGAATGTTTATTTTACTATCAATAATACTTAAACTATTCTTAGAGTTAAAATTTATTCCTGAACAAATCACATCTGGGAAATTATGCTATAATGATTATAACTAACGTTGTTGTGCATTCCAAATTTTATGAGCTTTTTCTTATAAATATTTAATTATGCTAGAGATAGATTGAAAACCTAATCAAAGAAAGGAAAACAGAACCCCCAGCATTCGGTATTAATGGTGCCTCTGGTTCATGTTTACGGGTAAAGCCGTCGTGCTTGAGCTACTGCATCTATAGCCTAATACAGCTGCAATAACGGCGTCTGTGGCATCGTCCCTATAAATCGCCGGGGAGAAATAAGGGACATGAGTTGTTTAAAATCCAAAGGAAGGGAAATCCCCTTTGGATCGATAATCTAAAAAGATAAAACAAAAATGAATCAAATCCGCTAGTGACAACCTAGAAAACTGTAACTTAGGAATTATCAATTCATGATATAATCGTGTGGATATATTATTAGGAAATCATTTAAATGGGTCAAGGGAGACGAACTTCATTAGGGAGTAAGGTTAGATGAATGTTAATAGGTAAACAATGAATGGTCAAGGCGATCGTTTATTATCCATGCTTTCCATCGTGGGTAGCAGCCGCAGAGGAACTGTCTAGGGGAAATAAAAACCCTAGAAAGGGTTGCGTACCCGCTTTATAACAGTTCACATAAACATAGCCTAGAAAATAGAACTACATATTTTACGCCTTGATCCCGTTTGGAAGCAGGGTATGTAGGCAGTCTGGGAAACGAAGGATGCTCCCAGTACTCAGGCGTTCGGGAATGGGGTTTAGGGTTGGAGAGATCACATAACTAGTTATATAGGATAATCAACCAAAATACATGCAACTATACTCGGAAGAATCCCGCATGGATTGCTTGATTCCCCAAGGCCCTTAGGCCAAATTCCGAGGCGGGCTTCAAGTTTAGAATTACAATTTTACATACCCCTGAGGACGACGACCTCAGTGCACTTTTAATAGAAAGTGTGGTCATTAGGGAAGCGACTCAGGATCCAGATGATCCCGATGAGTCAAAGACTCTGGCCAGAGCACGTACCTATCATATGATAGATGCCTGCCTCGTTTAGGTGGATGCCTATTCCGATTATATGAATAGATGTATTCCTATTCCATATGAATAGATGAAGTGAAATGCCTATTCCGATTATATGAATAGATGTATTCCTATTCCATATGAATAGATGAAGTGAATTCATGTTCCGCATGAACAAATGACATATATGTCCTGTATGGATAGAAGCTCCCGAGTATACTTGTGAATGAATACTTAAAAAAAAAATATAGTGGTATTTCGGTTAAAATTAATTGGGTCATTACACATAGTATCAAAAATTTCACATGCCTACAACTATGCTTCCACATTTTCTGAAGCCTGATACTGATTTTAAAATATTTATATGAATTTATTAAATACTATTTTTTTTCAAATTTTTTGATAATCATAAATTCATAATTCATAATCTGAATCTCAAATACTGTATGATTTTCAGTTTTTTGTGAATCATTAATCTAAGATTCTGAATTTCTAACAAATTGATAATTCATAATATAATTATATAAATTATTAAATATCATAATGATAATATTGTTTTTTTTATTTTTGATTTTTCTTTTTTAAAATTTTATTATTAAGGTCTGATTTTGTTTTGAAATTGTTTTTTGGAGCACCATTTGACTATTGACATTACTTGGTTACCATAAGGCATAATGAGTTCACCAATCAACAAAAGTGATGATGAGGTTGAGGGTGAAGAGGTTGAAGTTGAAACAAAAATTGGAAGTGGAAGTGAAAATGAATCTCAATCTGATGATTTAGATTTTCAAATAGATGAGGGTGAACATGACTCAAATACTCAGACTCAAGCTGAAACAAGTTCTATTGGGAGTAGAAAAGATAAATTCCCTTAAAAAATCCTCCAAAGATATGCCAAAGGCACCTTTGATCCAAAATCACCATTAAAACAATTTGCATCTAAGATGCCTACACAGCCTGAGACACGTGGGGGCACCACAAAGTGGGAGTGCCACCTTTGTCATCTTGATTGGAAAGGGAGCATTACTAGAACTAATGCTCACTTACTTCTTAGATGTTTGCAAAAAGTTGGGAAAAAATGCAAAGTATAGAGTTGAAATTTTAAAATTATGGGGTACTAATGAGGAAGCAACACCTATGACTGCTACACTGGGACATAGGAATAAGATTGATCAGATTGCAATAGTTTCTACTTCTACTGTGCAGAGTCAAAGGCCAACAAATCCATTCAGTTTAGGTGTAGGAGAGCCTAAGGGGAAAAGTAAAGTGGCATCTTCAAGTTCACAACCATTGGCAGATTTATTTAATGCACAAGCAAAGGAAGAGGTAGATGATGCTATTGGAAAATTATTCTTTGCCAATGTCATTCCATTCCATGTGGCTCGCTCTCCTTATTATAAGGAAGCTATGTCAATGGCAATAATGGCAAGACCATCATATGTGCCACCAGGGGAGACTTGATTGAGGACAACAATCTTGGATCAAAACTATTCCATGATTAATATTTTGATGGAGAAGATGAAGAGAACTTGGGTCACAAGTGGATGCAACATAGTCATGGATGGGTGGACGAACATTAGGCATCGTCCACTCATCAACATCATGGTCACATCTACATCAAGCCCTTATTTCCTTAGGGCTATTAATTGTTCAGGGCATAACAAGGATGATCATTATCAGTTCTAGATCCTCAAGGATGTCATAGAAGAGGTTGGGCCACAAAATGTGGTGTAGGTAGTGACAGATGTGGCCCCTGTGTGTAGAGCTATAGGGAAGTTGGTTGAGACAACTTATAGACACATTTGGTGGACTCCTTGCTATATGCATTCTATGAATAATGCACTTAGGGACAAGGGTAAAATCAGCTAGATCAAATCAATTGTGAGTGATGCTAGAGATGTGCAGATGTTTATCTGCAACCACCATACTTTGCATGCACTTTTCAGGACCTTCTCCAAGAAGGAATTCCTGAAACCTATAGAGACTCGGTATGCATCATACTTTATTCTCTTGGAGAGAATGCTTGAGTTGCAAGAGCCATTGCAACTAATGGTAATGACAACAGAGTGGAACCGATGGCCTGATTCAAAGACACAACAGCCTGGGTCAAGAGGGTTAAGGAGGTGGTGAAGAATGATGTCATTTGGGCTGATGCCAAATATATTGTCTCCATCATTAATCCAGTCTTCACAGTTATTAGATTTGGAGACTCTAATGCACCTTCCCTTGGAGAGGTATATGAGTGCATTGATTCCATGCTTGATCAAATGAAGGCTAAAGTGCGAGAGAAGGACCCCACAATGCAATTCTACACCGAGCACATTTATCCAATCATTCAACATATATGGCAGAAGCTCAACACTCCCTTACACATGGTTGCCTATGCATTGAACCCAAAGTGGTATGTGCCACGTCCCGACAGAATAACACCTATAGATGATGCTGAGGTTAAGGAAGGGTTCATGAAGGCCATTGATATAATATATGATCTTATAGAGCCCAGCTTGCTTTGTACCAAGTGGACAAAATTTTCCACTCTTTGGGGATATTTAGAGGCAGCCAAGGTAGATTTAGAGACTATGTCAGAGGAGGACCCCAGGTTGTGGTGGACTATGCATGAGCCTCGATCTTTGATTACTACTCTAGCCATTTGTTTGTTGTCCCAGGTTTCTAGTTCTTCTTCTATTGAGAGGAATTGGTCGACTTATAGCTTCATTCACTTTGTTAAGATGAACATGCTTAATTCTAGGAGGGTGGAGAAGCTTGTGGCTATACATAGTGCCTTACGTCTATTTGACCGCAACACAACTACATACGAGGAGAGTCCAATAGCCAGATAGGATGTAGAGTCAGAAGAGCCAACACAGATAGATGATGATCCTACATAGACATGGTTGGTTGGTATTAGTTAGATGAGCTTCGACATGTGGAGTCCAACAATTCCAATGATGAGGAGATTGGCATGGAGCTTGGAGATAACTAGATATTAGAGGCATCAAGGCATTAGCTTGGATCCATTTACTATTAGTATTTAGTATTTAGTATTTTGTTCCTTGTACTTTGTTTTTGAAGTTTGAAGTTTGAACATTGATGATACAGTGATACTTGATTGTAATTATGATTCATGAATCATAATTATGGAACTCAAATTATGAAACATCTAGTTCTTGTTGCATTTTCCAATGTCTATATTTTATTATTTTCATTTTGATTTTCAATGTTCAATGGTTCACTAGTTCAATAAAATGGCATATTATTGCAATGTGTTATTGTGTTTGTACTTTGTTTAAACAGTTAATTTTTTAAGTATTTTATTGTGTTAACTTTACTTATTCCTTAGACTTCTACAATTATGTAATTATATTGTTATACATCTTTTTATAACTAATTTTTCAAGTACTATATGTATTTTAGTGCCACCTGCCTACTGTCCCCAAATTTAGGGCCCCCGTCTCCCATCCCGGAAATGCATCCCTCGCTGTCCTCCATCCCCGTCCCCGCAACTCCGGTTTAAATATAAATTCATCTTGTTAATTATTATTTTTTTGATTTACGAAAACCAAGATTGAACCTTATCCATATCGTACTGCTACAATTTCGCTGCACCCAGTGCGTACTACGTTTCCTTTTTTTTTGGTCAAATAAACATAAAAATGCTGCCCAATCACGTAATGTGAATGAATATTTGGGATGCCGCGTCATCCCCAACACATTAACATGTGCAGCATTTATGTTCATTTCACAACACCAATCACACACTGAGCTTCATACAGACTGGGCGGAGGGAAATCGTAGCAAGAAGTACTTTTAAAAGGATCACAAGCGAATTCTGTTGGCCTCATCAAAATCTTTCCATACTGAAGCTGCCATCTTTCTTACTGTCCGAATACTAATTCCTGTAAGCACCCATGGCCTTGTCTCTGCGAGAATATGTTATACTGTGCCTGGGAATTCAAACAACGCTGATGGTACCCATGCTGAATGGAGAATTGAATAATGACAACACCCTCATCTGCCACCACTGGTGGGCAGTTTTCATGATTTCTGCCATTGGTGCTGCTGGACTGCTCGTATTGCTTGCAAAAGAAGGCATTAATCAGTTCATGGAGGTCACGAGCAAACTGCCAGTTTCACAGCCTCAGTCGTTTTGTGAGAGTCTAAATTTAGAAGAGGGGATTAATCAGTTCATTGAGGTCAGGAGCCAACTGCCACTTCCACAGCCTCACTCGTTTCTTCAGAATTTCAAATTATATAGTTTGCGTTTAAGGGAACATTGGAGTTATATTATCCTCATATTTCTGTACGTCGGCTTCTGCTCTGTGATTTTAAGTACGAGCTATGCCTTTCATGGACTGTGTAAGCCACATCGAAATAGATGAAGTTCTTCCCATTAAGAAGTTTGTTGTATTAGTTATTATCTAACTTGACGCAGAAGAATAAAGGAAGGCGGGCTATTGCTGATGGAGTGGTGTAGATATAAGAATCTGTTAAAAATCTGCCGTTTATAAATTGAATGTTCATGTTTGCAGAGTCGTATTTTAGTACAGTATATGTAAGATGATTGTAGAGTTTTGGCATTCTATTACTATATGGCATCGGAGAGCAGATTGAATATTATTCCCTCACTGTCTAATTATTTGTCGGCATTAAAAATTGTGGAAAAGATGATGTTTTGAATTTTTAAATATTTTTTAATTAAAAAATAATTATTGGTTGAGGGGGCCTAAGTTTGATGGTCGCTCTTGCCTGTTACGCAATTTATTATTGAAAGGCGGAGCCATTCAAATGTTAAAAAATATTTTAATTGAAAAACTTAGAGATACATAGCTATGATTTTATAAATGATCTATTCAAAATCTTAACTTTTATATGATGCAACTATGAAGAATGTTAGAAGAGTCTAAGTTTTAATAGCTGTATGGTTGTATTTAAATAATTTTTAAATAAAAAAAATCAATTTTATAAAAACATCAACACCAACACGTTTCTTGTCTAGCCAAAGTCTAATATGAATTTAATCAGATTGGTGTTTGTTTGTCTTTCCCCGTAGAGACTAGACCTTGAATTTGATGCGTGACAATCTTTTCAATTTTAAATCTAATATTTTTTCAATTTTAGATCTTGTATTAGCAATCTCATGTTGGTGTGCAATGGTTACATGGAAGAGGCGTGGAAGGTAAACAAGGAATCTTTTTAGCCTATTAATTGCATACATTCATGTATTACATGAGGTCAATGAGTATATAATTTGAAAACTTTTTAAAAATATAATTGAATATATTTATTCTTTTTTAGTTTGTGTAAGTGATATTACAAATAAATCATACTTAATGAAGAATAAATACATAAAATATCTCATATTCATTTAGAAGAAGAAATTTTATTATTTGAAAATTTTGTTTTACATACAATTGATTTTTTTTAATAGTTATATGTAAGTGATATTGCAAATGATGTAAAAAATCCCAGATTGGGTTGTGGAAACAACTACAAAACTATTGTTTTGTTTCCTAGACAACTGAGATCAAATCAAAATGTGGAAGCACAAACAATGCAAGAAGGAGACATGCAAATTTCTTTTCTATTCAATAAGCTGGAAATGACATTATAGAAGGGTAAACTTAAAAACTCAAAAAATAAATCTAATATATAGATTACAAACTACTGGGAGTAATCTAGAGCTGCTCATACAAATTGACAACTTTCAGGAGCTTCTAAGAGCTCACTATCCTTCTACACAAAACTTATCAAGAGTTGCACAAAGCTCTATTTAGAGCAATCACTACTAAGACACATACAAACAAAATACAACTGCTGTTATCCAGGAGCTTCTTAGAATCACACGGAGAACTCACAAAAAGTATTCCTTTTCTCAGATTGCTTCTATCAATAAAACTAACACATATTCTATTCTTTTTATCTGATGTTGGGCACACAAAATTCCTCTCAAAATTTCAAACTCACCTAACCAATTTAATTCTTTTACAGACTAAGTTGCACGTCAGGAGCAAGTTGGGAAAACAATCCCCAAAAGCAATCTTCCAACTATGTTGGCAACAAATTCCCTTGACAGGTAGGTGGCAATGGAAGGAGGCTCAAGGGCAATTAATTTCACCAACACTTCCCCTTTGTCCTGACCTGATAAAAAAAGATTAATCCTGATCCAAGTCAACAATGCCCAAACTATTGTCATCTTCACGAAAGCTCACCTACAGACTAGAATTTAGGCTTTTGGACTTGAAGATCAGATAAGAAGCAAGAGACTCTACAAAAGATCACTAGAGGCTACAAAAACATCAATCAAACCCTAGTAATTGGACTAAATCATCCACCTAGGCATATGAGTCCTAGTATAGTCCTTTTGGCATCTTTCTGTAGATCTTGATTAGTCATCAAGAGACTCTAGATTCTACCTAGATTCCTGTAGCAAGACTAAATCACCCTACCTAGCATATGAGTCCCAATGCACCTTAAAACAACAAATTTCCAAGGTTTATAGACCTTCTTTTGGCCTCTCCAGTCCTCCAAGTACTTTTTTGCTTCATTCTATTTGTTAATTTGATTTCATGCTCTCAAGTTTCTAGGGTTTTGTGCATAAGTATTTGCATTTATCCTTTGAAGCTTCATTTAATGGTGAACCCCTCATCCAATCACATAAGGAAACCCTTAGCCCATTCCTCAATCGAGTCACTTGGTTGAGTGATCTAGGTTCCTAATGAACTAAAGTGCGAAATAGGTCACAAGTTCCATCTCCTAAAAGGTGGACACCCATTTACATTGTGTTCAAAAATACACTTTCTAAATACAAGACATAATTATTCCCTTTTGATACGATATATTTTTAAATTTTTTTTTATTAATATCAAGAGACATTTTGCAATGCCATAAAGGGATGGAGTATAATGGTGTGAGCATGTAAACTAAACTCTTATCTTTTACCTTAAATTCGAAAGTCATTGACATGTAAACATATTAATATTTAATAATAAACATAATATTTCTAAAATAAACAACACATAAAATTTATGTCTCCATGTATGTAGTAAATAAAATAGTTCTAAAGTAAGATAAAGTAACTTTTAAGTACATACACTCAGTCTGAATTGATATATCTTGACATTCTTAAATAAATGTAAGGGAGAGACACTAAAAGTTGTGTGGGATAAATTTGTAAACATGTAGCAGTTGCATGGATATTGTTGGACCTCCATTTTTATTTTGTGAAATGTGAAGTAGCCTCTTACCTATATACAACTAATGTTTGAAGGTGTGACTCATCATGAGTCTTGCCACATCAATAGATTTAGTGAGAAGTTTCCTAAAATTGAATTTTTAAAGATTCAACCAAAACTCATAGTATCCATAGTAGTTGAACAAAAAATATCATTTGTTCTTAGCACGATATGATATTCTTATTTAAAATATAACTTATATGCAACCTAAATGATCTCAATACCTTTTGGTAACCTGGTTATGTTTAACGTTTATATCCAACACAAATAAAATAATATTGAAACACAAAAAAACTCATTTTTATAAAAAAAAACACACCATTATTTAAAAATACAACTTATATTCAACTTTAAATGATGATATCTTTTTGACAATCTTTCGCATTTCATGAGAAATAACAAGTTGTTTATTGTGCTTACCTTTTATATTTGTGATAGGACAAACTATTAATATGATATACTCTAGTACATATAGATTGCCACCCTAGTAGTTGTACCCCAATAGTTGTACACATAAGAAGAGTATTTCTCACCATAACAATAGTTGTTTAAATGAGCACCTTATTTTATAAATGACATACTTATAGTGGATAATTATAACATTTTATATGAAAAAAAAAGTATTCATTTCACTTGTTAATATATATATTTATATTTTTTTCTATAATATTTATAGATTCTCATGTGTTTAAATCAATGTTCCACAGGGACACATCCCCCCCAGAAAACATAAAGTTTCTGAGAAAGGGACATTTCTGAGATAGAGAGATGCCTAGGAAACGTCCCTCGGCCATCCCCCTATCATTTCCTTCCATGAGGGAGACTTTTCCTTAAGTTTATCAAAGGGAGACACTTAGGAAACTCTTGGAAAACTTGGGAAACTCCTAGGAAATTCCTCCCAAGTCCCCTCCAAAACTAAAACTTGCAATTTAATAATATTTTTATAATTTTATTAAAAAAAAAAATCTAAACAATGACATGGAATAATGTTTTAGAATATGATATTTTGGTCATTTTTATGTCATGCGCCCTGGGGTAAGAGCTGTCATAAGAGCTTGGAGCCTAAGATTGAAGTGGAGACAGGACTTGGAGAGTAGGGTTTTTTGAATTTTCGGGCCTTTTCCACCACTAGGTCAGATTTTTTGTTTTCATTTCTGATTTCTTTTTATTCCTTTTATTTCTTTTTTATTTTGTTTGTGCCCTGGCATTTTCATTTTTTTCATTTTTGTTTTGTTGTGATTGGGAATGCTCACGTTGGCTCAAGGAATGCACAAGGCGTGGGCTTTGCAGAAGCCCACGAGCTTCTACAAAGCCATCGCCCAGTGCATTCCCTAAGTCAGCACGGGAATTACCAATCCTAGCAAAACAAAAATGAAAACATCTCCTCAGCCCCGTAAAAACTAAAAAAATAAAAATAAAATTATAAATTATTATTAATTAAATTTAAAAATTGATTTAAATTTAACTATTTTTATCATATTCATAATTCATTGCATTCCATGAGATGACATCTCTTTGAGGCATACTATCAAAAATTTCACATGCCTACAACTATGCTTCCACATTTTCTGAAACCTGATACTGATTTTAAAATATTTATATGAATTTATTAAATACTTTTTTTTTTTCAAAATTTTTGATAATCATAAATTCATAATTCATAATCTGAATCTCAAATACTGTATGATTTTCAGTTTTCTGTGAATCATTAATCTAAGATTCTGAATTTCTAACAAATTGATAATTCATAATATAATTATATAAATTATTAAATATCATAATGATAATATTGTTTTTTTGATTTTTGATTTTTCTTTTTTAAAATTTTATTATTAAGGTCTGATTTTTATTTGAAATTGTTTTTTGTAGCATCATTTGACTATTGACATTACCTAGTTACCATAAGGCATAATGAGTTCACCAATCAACAAAAGTGATGATGAGGTTGAGGGTGAAGAGGTTGAAGTTGAAGCAAAAATTGGAAGTGGAAGTGGAAATGAATCTCAATCTGATGATTTAGATTTTCAAATAGATGAGGGTGAACATGACTCAAATACTCAGACTCAAGCTGAAACAAGTTCTATTGGGAGTAGAAAAGATAAATTCCCTTCAAAAATCCTCCAAAGATATGCCAAAGACCCCTTTGATCCAAAATCACCATTAAAACAATTTTCATCTAAGATGCCAACACAGCCTGGGACACGTCGGGGCACCACAAAGTGGGAGTGCCACATTTGTCATCTTGACTGGAAAGGGAGCATTACTAGAACTAATGCTCACTTACTTCATAGATGTTTGCAAAAAGGTGGGAAAAAATGCAAAGTATAGAGTTGAAATTTTAAAATTATGGGGTACTAATGAGGAAGCAACACCTATGACTGCTACATTGGGACACAAGAGTAAGAGTGATCAAATTGCAGTAGTTTCTACTTCTACTTTGTAGAGTCAAAGGCCAACAAATCCATTCAGTTTAGGTGCAGGAGAGCCTAAGGGGAAAAGTAAAGTGGCATCTTCAAGTTCACAACCATTGGCAGATTTATTTAATGCACAAGCAAAGGAAGAGGTAGATGATGCTATTGGAAAATTCTTCTTTGCCAATGGCATTCCATTCCATGTGGCTCGCTCTCCTTATTATAAGGAAGCTATGTCAAAGGTAATAAGGGCAAGACCATCATATGTGCCACCAGGGGAGACTTGATTGAGGACAACAATCTTGGATCAAAACTATTCCATGATTAATATTTTGATGGAGAAGATAAAGAGAACCTGGGTCACAAGTGGATGCAACATAGTGATGGATGGGTGGACGAACATTAGGCATTATCCACTCATCAACATCATGGTCACATCTACATCAAGCCCTTATTTCCTTAGGGATATTGATTGTTCAGGGAATAACAAGGATGATCATTATCAGTTCTAGATCCTCAAGAATGTCATGGAGGAGGTTGGGCCACAAAATGTGGTGTAGGTAGTGACAGATGTGGTCCATGTGTGTAGAGCTATAGGTAAGTTGGTTGAGGTAGTGTATAGACACATTTGGTGGACTCCTTGCTGTATGCATGCTATGAATAATGCACTTAGGGACATGGGTAAAAGCAGCTAGATCAAATCAATTGTGAGTGATGCTAGAGATGTGCAGATGTTTATCTACAACCACCATACTTTGCATGCACTTTTCAAGACCTTCTCCAAGAAGGAATTTTTGAAACCTATAGAGACTCGGTATGAATCATACTTTATTCTCTTGGATAGAATGCTTGAGTTGCAAGAGCCATTGCAACTAATGGTATGACAATAGAGTGGAACCGATGGCCTGATTCGAAGACACAACAACTTGGGTTGAGGGTTAAGGAGGTGGTGAAGAATGATGTCATTTGGGCTGATGCCAAATATATTGTCTCCATCATTGATCCAGTCTTCACAGTTATTAGATTTGGAGACTCTAATGCACCTTCCCTTGGAGAGGTATATGAGTGCATTGATTCCATGCTTGATGAAATGAAGGCTAAAGTGCGAGAGAAGGACCCCATAATGCAATTCTATACTGAGCACATTTATCCAATCATTCAACGTATATGACAGAAGCTCAACACTCCCTTACACATGGTTGCCTATGCATTGAACCCAAAGTGGTATGTGCCACGTCCCGACAGAATAACACCTATAGATGATGCTGAGGTTAAGGAAGGGTTCATGAAGGCCATTGATATAATGTATGATCCTATAGAGCCCAGCTTGCTTCGTACCAAGTGGACAAAATTTTCCACTCTTTGGGGATATTCAGAGGTAGCCAAGGTAGATTTAGAGACTATGTCAGAGGAGGACCCCAAGTTGTGGTGGACTATGCATGGGCCTAGATCTTTGATTACTACTCTAGCCATTTGTTTGTTGTCCCAGGTTTCTAGTTCTTCTTCTATTGAAAGGAATTGGTCTACTTATAGCTTCATTCACTTTGTTAAGAGGAACAGGCTTAATTCTAGGAGGGCAGAGAAGCTTGTGGCTATACATAGTGCCTTACGTCTATTTGACCGCAACACAACTACATACAAGGAGAGTCCAACAGCCAGATAGGATGTAGAGCCAGAAGAGCCAACACAGATAGATGATGATCCTACATAGATAGGGCTGGTTGGTATTAGTTTAGATGAGCTTCAACATGTGGAGTCCAACAATTCTAGTGATGAGGAGATTGGCATGGAGCTTGGAGATAATTAGATATTAGAGGCATGAGGCCATTAGCTTGGAGCCATTTACTATTAGTATTTAGTATTTAGTATTTTGTTGCTTGTACTCTCTTTTTGAAGTTTGAAGTTTGAACATTGATGATACAGTGATACTTGATTGTAATTATGATTCATGAATCATGATTATGAAACTCAAATTATGAAACATCTAGTTCTTGTTGCATTTTCCAATGTCTATATTTTATTATTTTCATTTTGATTTTCAATGTTCAATGGTTCACTAGTTCAATGAGATGATATATTATTGCAATGTGTTATTGTGTTTGTACTTTGTTTAAACAGTTAATATTTTAATGTGTTAACTTTACTTATTCCTTAGACTTCTACAATTATGTAATTATATTGTTATACATCTTTTTATAACTAATTTTTCAAGTACTATATGTATTTTAGAAAAAGCCCCCTGCCGCCGCCCGATCGCTGTCCCCAAATTTAGGCCCCCTTTCTCCCATCCTGGAAACGCGTCCCTCGCCGTCCCCGGTCCCGTCCCCGAAACTCCAGTTTAAATATAAATTCATCTTGTTAATTATTATTTTTTTGATTTACGAAAACCACGGTTGAACCTTATCCATATCGTACTGCTACAATTTCGCTGCACCCAGTTCGTACTACGTTTCCTTTTTTTTTGGGTCAAATGAACATAAAAATGCTGCCCAATCACGTAATGTGAATGAATATTTGGGATGCCGCGTCATCCCCAACACATTAACATGTGCAGCATTTATGTTTATTTGCAACACCAATCACACACGGAGCTTCATACAGACTGGGCGGAGGGAAATCGTAGCAAGAAGTACTTTTAAAAGGATCACAAGCGAATTCTGTTGGCCTCATCAAAATCTTTGCATACTGAAGCTGCCATCCTTCTTACTATCCGAATACTAATTCCTGTAAGCACCCATGGCCTTGTCTCTGCGAGAATATGTTATACTGTGCCTGGGAATTCAAACAACGCTGATGGTACCCATGCTGAATGGAGAATTGAATAATGACAACACCCTCATCTGCCACCACTGGTGGGCAGTTTTCATGATTTCTGCCATTGGTGCTGCTGGACTGCTCGTATTGCTTGCAAAAGAAGGCATTAATCAGTTCATGGAGGTCACGAGCAAACTGCCAGTTTCACAGCCTCAGTCGTTTTGTGAGAGTCTAAATTTAGAAGAGGGGATTAATCAGTTCATTGAGGTAAGGAGCCAACTGCCACTTCCACAGCCTCACTCGTTTCTTCAGAATCTCAAATTATATAGTTTGCGTTTAAGGGAACATTGGAGTTATATTATCCTCATATTTCTGTACGTCGGCTTCTGCTCTGTGATTTTAAGTACGAGCTATGCCTTTCATGGACTGTGTAAGCCACATCGAAATAGATGAAGTTCTTCCCATTAAGAAGTTTGTTGTATTAGTTATTATCTAACTTGATGCAGAAGAATAAGGGAAGGCGGGCTATTGTTGATGGAGTGGTGTAGATATAAGAATCTGTTAAAAATTTGCCGTTTATAAATTGAATGTTCATGTTTGCAGAGTCGTATTTTAGTACAGTATATGTAAGATGATTGTAGAGTTTTGGCATTCTATTACTATATGGCATCGGAGAGCAGATTGAATATTATTCCCTCTGTCTAATTATTTCTCAGCATTATAAATTGTGGAGAAGATGATGTTTTGAATTTTTTAATATTTTTCAATTAAAAAATAATTATTGGTTGAGGGGGCCTAAGTTTGATGGTCGCTCTTGCCTGTTAGGCAATTTATTATTGAAAGGCGGAGCCATTCAAATGTTAAAAAATATTTTAATTGAAAAACTTAGAGATACATAGCTATGATTTTATAAATGATCTATTCAAAATCTTAACTTTTATGTGATACAATTTTTTTTTAAAAATTAACTATGAAGAATGTTAGAAGTGTCTAAATTTTAATCGCTGTATGGTTGTATTTAAATAATTTTTAAATAAAATATATATATATATATATATATATATATATATATATATATATATATATATATATATATATATATATATATATATTTTGAAGATATCATCTAATCAATAAAAAAGGTTTGACAAGTAGGATTGACTGTCAAATTAAGGTGTTATATCGTTGATTTAAAAATAACATAAATTTGTACAATATATGATTTATCCTTTCCACTGTATTTATCAAATCATACGATAGCTACCACATTCTGTCTCCATCAATTCCTCATACATGCTATGTATTCAAAATTGTGCCCGTGCAAGAGATTTTGTCTCATAGGTAAGATGGAGTACTATTTGGAGAAATTATTGTAGGATTTGCAATGGAAACATCAACACCAACACATTTCTTGTCTAGCCAAAGTCTAATATGAATTTAATCAGATTGGTGTTTGTTTGTCTTTCCATGTAGAGACTAGACCTTGAATTTGATGTGTGACAATCTTTTCAATTTTAGATCTTGTATTAGCAGTCTCATGTTGGTGTGCAATGGTTACGTAGAAGAGGTGTGGAAGGTAAATGATGAAATTTTTTAGCCTATTAATTGCATACATTCATGTGTTACATGAGGTCAAATAGTATATAATTTGAAAATTTTGTCTTTAAATATAATTGAATATATTTATTTCTTTTTAGCTATGTGTAAGTGATATTACAAATAAATCATACTTAATGAAGAATGAATACATAAAATATCTCATATTCATTTAGAAGAAGAAATTTTATTATTTTAAAATTTTGTTTTACATATAATTGATTTTTTTAATAGTTATATGTAAGTGATATCACAAATGATGTCAAAAATCCCAGACTGGGCTATGCAAACAACTACATAACTATTTTTTTGTTTCCTAAACAACTGGGATAAAATCAAAATGTGGAAGCACAAACAATGCAAGAAGGAGACATGCAAATTTCTTTTCTATTCAATTTGCTGGAAATGGAATTACCGAAGGATAAACTTAAAAGCTCAGAAAATAAATCTAAACTACAGATTACAAACTACTAGGAGTAATCTGGAGCTACTTAGACAAACTGACAACTTTCAGGAGCTTCTGAGAGCTCACTATCCTTCTACACAAAACTTATTAAGAGCTACACAAAACTCTATCTGGAGCAATCACTGCTCAAACACATACATACAAAATGCAATTGCTGCTATCTAGGAGCTTCTCTGAATCACACAAACAACTCACAAAAAATATTCCTTTTCTCAGACTGCTTCTGTCAATAAAACAAACACATATTCTATTATTTTTGTCTGATGCTGGGCACACAAAATTCCCCCCAAAATTTCAAACTCACCTAACCAATTTAATTCTTCTGTAGACTAAGTTGCACATCAGGAGCAAGTTGGGAAAACAATCCCCAAAAGCAATCTTCTAGCTGTGTTGGAAACAAATGCCCCTGATAGGCAGGTGGAAACAGAAGGAGGCTCAGGGGCAATTAATTTCACCAACATTTCCCCTTTGTCCCGAGCTGACGAAAAAAGATTAATCCTGATCCAAATCAACAATGCCCAAATTTTTCCTTAGGCACCCAAAGTTGTCCCCACTCAAAGATGGTGAATATGTCTGTTAGCTGCTGCTTAGACCAACAAAATTCCATTCTAATTTCACCATTTTCAACCAATTCTCTAATAAAGTGATACCTAATTTCAATGTGCTTGCTTCTTCCATGAAACATAGGATTTTTCATCGAAGCTATTGATGAAACATTGTCACAAAAGATTGTTGTTCTATCCTCTTGTTCTTCTCTCAAATCTGCCAAGATTCTTTTTAGCCAAATAGCTTGACATGCTGCTGCATTTACTACTATATATCTAGCCTCAACTATTGATAGGGAAACTATGGGTCACTTCTTGGAAGCCCATGAGATAGCTCCCAAACCCAAATGAAACACATAGTCTGTTGTGCTCTTCCTATCATCCAAATTTTCTTCCCAATCACTATATGTGTATCCAACTAGCCCAAACTCGTTTGCTGCTATGTACAAAATGTCATATCCTTTGGTGTCATTCACATACCTCACGATTCTTTTACCTACTTGCCAATGTGTGTCCCTTGGAGTCTCCATAAATATGAAAGTAAGACTCACTCCATGCATTATATCAGGCCTAGTTGTAGTCAAATACATCAAACTTCCAACCAAACTTTCAAACATGGTTAGATCCACATTACTGATGCAATCTTCCTTGCTCAACTATAGACCTATGACTATTGGAGTTGGGGAAGGCTTGCTTTCAAACATCCAAAATCTCTTCAAGATTTCATTTGCATAATTTTCTTGAGAGCTAAATATACCATCATGCATTTTTTTTACTTCTATGCCTAAAAAATATCTTAAGAGACCTAAATCTATTATTTCAAACTCTCTTTTCATGGCTTCTTTAAAATCGGCAATGAGTAAATCATCATCCCTAGTGAAAACTAGATCATCAACATACAAAACAACAATCAAAATCTTACCATTTGCTTCCTTGATGTAAAGAGTGGGCTCACCATCGCTTTTACTAAAGCCATTGCTCATCAAACATGAGTCAATCCTATTGTACCATGCCCATGGAGCTTGCTTCAACCCATAGAGGGAATTCTTTAGCCTATACACCATGTGCTCTTGACTCAAAACTTCATATCCAAGTGGCTTCTCCACATAAAATTCCACTTTCAACACTCCATTTAGGAAGGTGAACTTCATGCCCATTTGAAACACCTACCATTTGTGTTGGGTTGCAATTGCTATGACTTCCCACACAGTCTCCATCCTTGCAATGGGGGTGTATGCCTCATCATAGTCTCTCCCAAACTATTGTTTGTACCCCTTAACCACCAATCATGCCTTCTGCCTCTCTAGCCTTCCTTCGGCATTGCACTTGGTCCTATAGACCCATTTCACCCCAATAACTTGCTTGTTGGGAGACAAATTAGTTATCTCCCATGTGTTGTTCCTCTCTATTGCATCTATCTCCTCATCCATGGCCTCACACCATTTCTCCCCTTTCAGAGCATCCTCAAAATAAACTGGATCACTATGAGAAAATAATGCAAATTTCACACTCATCAAATTCTTCATCATACATTTCACTTTGGTAGATCTCCCTTGGACTCTTGGTCTTCTTTGGTATTAAGGAGGTGAGAGTGGGGTATGAACTTTCACTATTGTTGCTGCTCCACTGAAAAAATTAGGTCTAGAGCTATCGAGAGCTCTCAGGAGCCAATCCTCTAGCTGTCTGTGGCTACTTTCCTTTATGTTTGCTCATGTAAGGAGCTATCAAGAGCTGTCGGGAGCTATTGGGAGCTGTTTACGACCAATTCTTTGTCTATCTATGACTTTCTTCCTAACTGTCTACCTGCATCAAGAGCTATCAGGAGCTGTTGGGAGCTCTCTCTAACTAAATTCTAAGATAGTCTATTTGACTACTTGTTTGAGTCAAGAGCTATTAGGAGTTGTCGGGAGCCGACTATCTTTGTTGTTGCAAGATTTTTTTGATCTTTATACTCATGTTCTTCATCATCAAGGGACACTCCAACTAAGTTACTCAAAGAGGTGTCCATCGAGCCATCCCAAGACTCATTTTCAATGAACTCCACATCACTACTAATTTCTATCTTCTTGGTGATTGGGTTATATATCTTATAGGCTTTGAACTCCTTACTATAGCCCATGGAAATACACTTCTCACTCTTTTCATTCAATTTTTGTGTCTTTTCTTTGGACACGTGAGCATATTCCACACACTTGAACACTCTTAAGTGCTCAACCATCCACTTGTGTTTTGCCAATGCATCTTGTGGAATTTTGTCGTGGACCACCTTTGTTGGACTTCTATTTATCAGATATATAGTTGTTGTTATAGCCTCTCACCAATATTCATTTGGGAGTCCCTTTTCTTTTAGCATGCTCCTTGCCATCTCCATAATGGTCTTATTCTTTTTTTCAGCCACTCCATTTTGCTACAAAGTATAACTAGTTGTTAGCTCCTTCTTAATGCCATTTTGCTTGCAAAAATTCACAAATTGATTGGAGGTATACTCTCCTCCTCAATCTAACCTTAGGACCTTGATCATCTGTCCACTCTCCTTTTCAGCCTGGGCCTTAAATAGAAAAATCTTATAGAATGTTTCATACTTATGTTGTAAAACATAGAACCATGTCCTACAGTTGTAATCATCAATGAAGGTCATAAAATATTGGCTTTCACCAATAGATATGGTTTGCATAGGGCCTGCCAAATTTGTTTGAACTGGCTCCAATGGTGCTCTTACCCTTGTAGAGTTTCTCGATTGAAAGGGCTGCCTATGTTTCTTTCCCAAAATGCAAGCCTCACACTTATCATTAGGCTCTACTATTCTTGGAAAACCATCAACCATTTTGTTCTTGGACAAAATACTTAAACCAACATAGCCTAAGTGTCCATACCTGAGGTTCCATAGCTTGGAGGGGTCTTGAGTAGTGCTCTTGAGGGATACTTGTACTACTATACATTTTTCATTCATAAGAGGTGTAACTATTGAATGAGATGAGAAACATGCCTCAATCTTCAAAGGAAACATCTAGTTCTTTATCATTTGAATAGTTGCAAACACTTTCATCCTCTCATTTTGGTCATAAATAATACATTGACCCTTCTCTATCAGCACTTTATATCCATTTTGGATCAACTATCCAACACTATCCAACACTCATGAGGTTATGCTTTAACCCATAAGGGAAAAATACATTCTGAATCTCCTTCTTTATACCTTGCTTAGTGCAGATCATGATAGATCCATTGCCCACAATTGGAACTAATCCATTATTCCCCATTCTTATCTTTGATTTTACATTCTTATCAATGAAAGAAAACAAACTATCATTACCACTCATGTTGTTGCTGCAATTGATGTCCAAATACCAAAATTTGGAGTTTCCCTCTTCACCAATGTTGCAGATGATGAAGGATGTGGATTGATTGTATTTAGCCACATTCACATCAGACACATTTGTATTTTTTTACTACAATTTGTTGTACTTTTTCCAGCACTCACTTGCATAATGATCAAATTTATGACAATAGTAGCATTCAACATTTCTTTTGTCATTCTTCTAATTCAAACTATTGTTCTTCTTTCCTTATTAGGAGCTAGTCTGAGAGCTGCTCACTCCCTCTTGGCTAATTGCTCATCTTGAGCTTTCTCCTCTAGCATTTCCTTGTCTAGTGTTGCCACGACCTCTACCTCTTGATGTCCTTTCACCACTATTTTTTCTCTCCCTTCCTCTTTCATTTGACTAAGCTTTAAAAGCTTTCTCTTGGGAAGAAGTAGCAAACCTATTTAGGAACTACTCATGGGTTTTTAGAGAACCCATAAGCTCATCAACGAACAATGTTGAGAGGTCTTTGTCCTCTTCAATAGTAATCATGAATGTGTCAAACTTGGTGCATAAACTTTTGAGGATTTCTCCACAATCCTTTAGTTGTCCATGACTTCTTCATTCACACACAACTGGTTTATCAAACCAAAGACTCTTGTGTGGAAGTCTGAAATGGACTCACTATCTCTCATCAAGAGAGTCTCAAAATCTCTTCAAAACATTTGGAGCTTCACTACTCTAACCTTGTCAATCCCTTTGTAGCTGGTTTAGAGGATTTCCCAAGCTTCCTTTCCATTATTAGCTACTGCTATTTTTGGGGAAAAATGGTCTTTGTCAAGGTTGCTTGTATTAAACTCAATTCCTTAGGGGCTATCCAACAATAGTGGTTTACAATTTTTGGCCAAACTGGACACTAAAATTATTATTTTTAACTAAATCTTCACATTCAGGCACCTATAGTGGCTAAACTATGAAAAATTTGAAGATAATGCAAACTAGAGTCTCGTCACATTTTGTGTATAGATTCTAAAAATATATTTTTCAAAATTTTTGGAATTAGATTGCACTTCTTTTTCCATCTCCCATGAAAACTAATTTTTTTTAAAAAACAACATTTTTAAAAAGTGACGCACACTGTATAACGCATAAATTTATTTTCCATGAAGGATAAAATTCTAATTCTTTTAAATTTAGATTCATAACTCTGATATCTAGTGCTTCCACTTGGTTAGACAATTTTTTATTGAATATTTTTTCTTTAATCAAGTTTCAAAGTCAAACCAATTACAATTCAGACATAGTGCGACTGTATAATGCATAACTTTTTTTGTATATATTGAAATTCATTTTTATTTTTTTATTGGATCAAGGACTTCAATATCTGATGCACTCATATTTTTCAATTTTTTTTTATAATGTACTATTTTTCCACATGTGCAGAACAAAGACCTTCATTTTCGATGAAAAACCTATGTTTAAGAAAACTTAAAAAAAAATACATAATAAAACCAAAACATATTAAAATTGTATTAATTGGATAGCTCATTCTGAGGACTACCTGATTCCAGTTGGGTTTGTGAGATTCATCAATTTTCATCCTAAACCTAAGCTCTGAAGTGACAAAATTCAGGGTGTTTTTTGTGTCTCAGGGGGAGATGAGGAATAAGGGGGGTTCGCTCGAACTAGGGTTCATTCAAACCCTGGTTCATTCAAACCCCCCTTTTATAAGGGGTTTTGTTATCTTTTTTCACGGGAAATCATTAAATGGGTTTGCTCGAACCTAGGTTTTAGCAAACCCCTAATGGGTTTGGTTGAACCAATAGGTTCGTACAAACCCCTAAAATCAATTTTTTTACAATGCATTCATTTTTTGTGAGTTTTCCTTCCTTGCTTCAATTGTAAACCACTATTGTGGCTTCACCCTTAGCATCCTTCCTCGTTTCCTTGAAATGATTCTTCTAGTTGTTTTGTGAGGGATGCAAACTGTGTTGGGTTAGTGACATCCACTAACCCATTTGTAAAAAAATCCCAAAAATCATTAGAAACCATAATAGTCTTCATTTTCTTAGCACAAACATTGTAGTTTTTTCCATTAAAGGATGATGGCTACTGCCAACTCTTCCTCTCATCTCTAGCCATGTTTCCTGCATAAAAAAATTAATACCTAGAAAAACAAATTCCCTAACTAATGAAGAAATGGGGCCTATGGATTTGATAGCATGTCAAAAATCCTAGACTGGGCTATGCAAACAACTACAGAATTGATGTTCTATTTCCCAAATAACCGAGATAAAATTAGAATGTGGAAGCACAAACAATGCATGAAGGAGACATGAAAATTTCTTTTCTATTCAATAATATGGTAATGACATTACATAAGGGTAAACTTAAAACTTAGAAAATAAATCTAAACTATAGATTACAAAATACTAGGAGCAATCTAGGGCTGCTCATACAAACTAACAACTTTCAAGAGCTTCTGAGAGCTTACTGTCCTTCTACACATAACTTATTAGGAGCTACATAGAGCTCTATCTAGAGCAATCACTGCTCAGACACATACAAACAAAATACAACTACTATTGTTCAGGCACTTCTTTGAATCACACAGAGAACTCACAAAAAAAATTCCTTTTCTCAGATTGTTGCTACCAATAAAACTAACACACATTGTATTATTTTTTTATAATGCTAGGCACAAAAAATACCCCTAAAATTTTAAACTCACCTAACCAATTTAATTCTTCTATAGACTGAGTTGCACGTCAAGAGAAAGTTGCGAAAGCAATCCCCAAAAGCAACCTTCTAGTTGTGTTGGCAACAAATTCCCCTGACAGGTAGGTGGCAATGGGAGGAGGCTCAGGGAAAATTATATATAAAAGAAAGAAAGAAGTTTTGAAATGTTGTATTATTCAATTAAAGATTAAAAGTAGGGCATAAACAAAATAATATGAAAATGTATAAATTTTTTATTTTTTGTATAGGTGAAATTTGCAAATTATATCAAATTTCACTTTTTTTAGAAGTCAAGCATGCAAAAAAAATATTTAAAGGAAAGGTAATATCATATTTGATATATAAAGAATCTTGAAAATATAAGTTATTCGTTAATACTCAAGAATAAATTTAAGTACTAAGAATCTTGAAAATTTAAGTACTACTGCATTGAAATTTTAAATTTTCACCAAATAGATTTTTTAAAAATAAATCTAGTAGTTTAAAAACTACATTCAATTCGCTATAGATTCTATTCTTACATATTTTTGAAATAATATAGATAGCTTATTCAAAAAATTTACGTCAAGCTGCCTAACTTTGATTTTTCTGAATTTTTTGCCACTTAAGGGCCTATTTTTTCCATGATGATCCTGCACATACCCCTTATGATTTGTGAATTCTTAAGGCCCATGCTATTTTAAGTGGGTTTGGTGATCAACACCATCACTCAATGAGGTTATACGAATATTTTTGGGTTTTTGTGATACTAGATTGGGACAGTGTAACTTTTAAATTGAACAATAATAAACAAGGGAAGTTGAGGTGGATGTTCATTGTCCCTATATATAATTTTTTTTATTTTTCCAAGTGCATGATTTATAAGGCCTATTTCTACCCACAAATTTGAACAGAACATAACCTCTTGATCATTACATAGGAGGATCTTTTACTAATGTTTTCCTTTGTCTAAATTTAAGTATGTTGAGCCCTCAAGTTGGTTTGCAATGGAAAAGGAAACAATCATTGCTAAAGATAATAACAAGTGTTTATTATGTAATGAGACCATTTCATTTGTTGCAAGTAGATGTATGCAGGATAAGAAGTAGATTATTGTGTTGAGTTGAGTGAGGAGTTTGAATGTGACATTAAAAATTGTCCATCTACAAATGTAGGTTCTAAATTTTGTAAATTTGTGAGAGTTTCATGAAAAAAGCATTTGGGTAAGCTCCTCACCACTTTGATGAAATATTTTGTTTAATGTAATAACTATTTTGGAATTGCACCATAGTGTTCCCCCATAGGAAGTTTAATCATACATAGGGATGTCCTTGACTAGTGGTATATGGACCACATTAGCAAAGAGCATGATTGGTTTTCCCCCAAATGGGATTTGGTTATATCAATGTTTTGTAGTAACTTTGGACCAATGAATTTCATTTTATCTATAAGAATGTACTAAATGAAGTACATTATTTCTTGGAAGTTTGTAAGTGTTTGTACTTGTAGAAGGTAATTTCTTTGATGAATATGTGAAAGGAAAAAATAATTATTATATAGCTTCTATGTTAAATGATGTAATACCTGTAGGTGCAAGAAGTAGTAATGGTGATTGGCTCATTGCGGTTGAGCTCACAAGTATTGACTTGATGCTTGTTATTAGGTGTTATTTTTTGGTTCCTATAGTTTGTTGAGTAATTACTTGTAATGGTAGTTGCAAAGTTTTGGTGGAAAGATGTGATACAACTATATCAAATTATTTTTATTGTTCAATTGATAGATCATTATGAAAAATTTGATCAACATGAAATATTGGGAAGTGGGAGTCTATGGAAGTGGTAGTCATAATTTTTTGTAGAGGATTCAAGCACGAGGAGCTCCCAAGTCATGGTTCATGTCTATTTCATGTTTATGAAACATGTCAAGTTCATCTAATTGTAATGGAAGGCCTGGGTATAGACCCAACAAGGCTTCCTATTCACATTGGTTTTTTTTTTCATTACATCTTGGCCTCATTGGAAGTTGTTTCAATATTGAGTTCTTTAACGCATTTTTCTAGTGTGTGTCTAACATGCCATGGATGATATTTGCATGAGAACCTCTCCCATTACACTATAATTTAATATTTTGATGCGCCAAGATTATTATGAATGCTACAAAATAGGTGATATAAACTAAATAACACTTTGGAGAGAAAGATCAAACCCATAAAAAAACTCCAGAATGCAAGCTATAAAATGAAAATGAAGAATAGTAATCAAATCTAATAGAAACAATAATCAAAAGGGAGATATGGAAAGGGGAAAACAATGTGTACCTTTCACCATTGAAAGTAATTTTTTAAGCTTACTGAGGACTCATTCAACTTATGGTGAATGGGTCCTCGCTAGGGTTTTTTAAAATTTCTTTCTAGGCTCTCTTACGCTAGGTCTACACTCCCAAATTCTCAATGTTCACTATTGGACACTCAAAACTAAATTTTGTAGAGTAGTTTCCATGATTTGACAACTTTTCAACTTTCTTCATTTTTTCCCTTCAATTGATCTTCAACCTAAAATTTACAATCACACATAAAATAGAGAAAATTATTGTTTGTTAGGGAATAGGGGTTTTCCTTGGTCAAAACCCATTTTTTTAATTAAACCTTGAAATGAAACAATGAAATAGCATGAAGGAATGATGAATCAACAATGCTATGTAACAACCCACCAAACCTTATTTGAACCTTGGATTACAAATACACCAACTAGCATGAAGTGGCATCAATGGATGCAGATCTTGATCATAAAAATTTTCTTCAAACAATGCTTTGATATGCTTCATTAGACTTTAAAGAATACATCAACACATTTGCTCAAACAACATACATGATGCAAGAAATCTTTGACATGATGAAAGGAATATTGAATGCTGCAATAATCATCTTCAAATCTTCCCTTGAATTCCTTGAAAATGCTCTTGAATTTCTCTAATAATTCTCTCTTGAATATCCTTAGGTTGAGTAAAATCTTCTTAGTGAAACATAGTGAAATAACCTCATATTTATACATATCTTAAATCATTAATTCCTGAAATTCAAATATCACAAGCTAAAATTGAATTATGGATTTGAAATCATTAAAATATCACCAAAAGCATATGTTAACGGGGCTTCCTAGGTCTAAGTGAGGACCAATTCGCCCTATGGTGAATGGTTGCTAGGCCACTTACCTAGGACACACATTGCTCAATGTTAAACATAGTTTAATTAGTGTCCTAGGTCTAAGTGAGGACCCATTCACCCTATGGAAAATGGGTCCTAGATTGCTTACCTAAGACACACATCTTCCAAAGTTAAGTGTTGTGTAATGGAATTTATGAATGTTAGGTTTTATCCCTTAGAATTTATATTTAATTAGGCTTGAATTTGAATTAAAGGGGCCAATTAAGAAAAATTAACCTCAATTAATTAATAAATCCCTAGATTAAAGTGAAAGTGTATAGGTACACCTTACAACACCAAAAATAAGGCATAATTATGTCCATTTTATTTAAAAGGGACCTAAACTTAAAGCAAATATGTAAAACACATTATAGGGTGATCCCACAAAACTGGTTTACAATTAGTTTAAGGGAAAATGCATTTTTGGAGGGAAAGAACTTTAGGGGGTTTGATAGAAGGGGGGTTTTTCTAGAATCCCCTAAAGGGTTCCTCAGAACTGGGGTGAGGGGGTTCACTAGAACCCCCCCTTCTAGTGAACCTCCCTTTATTGGGTTTACTTTTTTAATTGTATTTAAAGGTGGGTTCTAGAAAACCCCCTTCTTGCGAAGAGAACGCCCTCTTTTACCCTTCTCCCCCAATTCTACCAATTTTTTATAAAACTTTTCCTTTCAAAGATCAGGATGAGGATGAAAAATGAAAAACACCTCAGAAGCCCAACTATGTGATGGTAGTCCTCAGAATGAGCTATCCATCGAATATAATTTTAATATATTTTGGTTTTATTATGTACTTTTTTAGTTTAATTAAACATAGGTTTTTCATCAAAAATCAAGATCTCTGATTTGTACATGTGGAAAAATTGTAGATTATTAAAAAATTTCAAAAAAATATTTTTGTGTTAGGTATTGATGCCCTTGATCTAAAAAAAATGAATTTCAATGCATACAAAAAAAGTTATGTTGTATATGGTTTGCCTATATCTAAATTATAATTCATTTGAATTCAAAACATAATTAATAAAAAATAATTAAATAAAAGACTATGAAATGAAATGAACATGCTAGATATCGTAGTTACAAAGATAAATTAAAAAAAGTAGAATTTTATCCTTCATAAAAAAAATATGTTGTTTACGATGAACATCACTCTTTAAAAATGGCATTTACTATTAAAAAATAGTTTTTGAAGGAGATGGAAAAAGAAATGCAATCTGATTCCAAAATTGTATATAAATATATACACATATATGGGTATGTGCAGGATCATCATGGAAAAAATAGACCCTTAAGTGGCAAAAAAATCAGAAAAATTGGAGTTAGGCAACTTGACATAAAAAATTGAATAAGTTATCTATATTATTTCAAAAATATATAAAAATAGAATCTATAGCAAATTGAATGTAGTTTCTAAACTACTAGGTTTATTTTTTAAAATAAAATCTATTTGGTGAAAATTTTAAATTTCAATGCAGTAGTACTTCAATTTCAAGGAAAAAATAAGAAGTAGGTATCTGTCTGACCACCCTAACCACAATAAAATGATTCTATTTTTTCATAATATTTTAGCTATAAGTAGAGGACTCATGTCTCGATGTGATGCATATTATTTTCTTTTTTTTTTCAAGTAAATAATTAATTATGAATTTTTATTACAACTTTTAAAAAATATAAAAACTCATATGTCTGACCACCTTAACTTGGTCAAAACTTCATGAAATTCAATTTTTTTTTTTTAATCCTATATTATGTGAAGCATAGAATGTGACGCATGTTTTGGTTTCAAAAATGTGATATAGTTTGAAAGCTATAGATGTTTTCCATTAGCCTATCAATCAGGACTTTAATCGTAATTCAAATAGAAAATGAATAATAATTATTTATTAAATTCAAAGTAAAGCATAATTTATATTGGAAAAAATTTGAGATTCTCCTTTAGAAACCCTTTTCATTTCATGAATTTTGGGTGAAAAAAAAGTTGTCAGCCACATACCCTACACATACCCATCATATTGCCACTTTTTGGCCCATTGTGATCCTGCACATACCCATATATATATTTAGAATCTATAGAGAAGAAGTGAAGATTTAGTAGTTATAGGGGCCGAGAAGTGAATATTTAGTTAAAAAATATTAGTTCAATATCTATTTTGGCCAAAAATTGTAAACCACATTTGTAAGATCTTCCTAAAACACTAAATTAAGGCATAATTAAGCACATTTTACTATTAATTATTCCCAAATTAAGTGTGAAAAAGGGATACTATTTTCTACACTACACTTGATAGACATGGAGAGTGGTAGTTTTAGTAGAAGGTGAAAAAAACCCTTGGGAACCAATATCGTGGTTCACAAGGATCTTAAGGGTAGGTGCAAAAAGATGGGGCACCAAATTATGGCCAAAATTTCAAAAATAATTTGATGAACTATAACGCGAGCAAGTTATAACATGAGTCCATTATAATGCAAGCACATTCTAATGCGAGTGTGTTATGGATTGGTGTGACAAATCCAAAGCCTTGGTCACATCGAGCATATAATGCAGTGGTGTTATAACATGAGTGCATTATAGCTTATTAAAACAAATAAATAAATAAAATGACAACATTTCAGTTTCTCTATGTGTTTTGTTGTCTACAACAAAGAAACCCTTCATTTGTGTGCTTGCAATTTGGAAGGATGTAAAATTGCAATTTATTCATCAATTTGTTGCAATATCATCATCAAGATTTTGCCACATTGATGGAGAGGTCAAACAAGTAAGCATTATGTTTTTTTTTTTTTTTTTTGGTAAAATTATTGTTAAATAGGTATTTTTAGGTTGCTTTTGATATTCATTTGTTTAATTTGTAGGAAATGTTAATGAACTTGAAAACCCTGCTCAAAATTTTGAACAACCACAACAAGAAGCATAGAAAATAAATCCTCAAACAAACTCCTCCACCAATTCCTCAACATCCTCCTAACACTCAACAAATTTAATGGGGATAATTGAAAAGAATAAAAAATAGATTGAGGAGTTAATCAAGAGTTTGAACGATGTTGTAAGTTCAACTATGGAAAGAACATTTGTGAGATCACTTCAAGACATGTTAAAACATGTAGATGTAATCAACAAACAATTAAGTTGTTAGGCAGATAGGAAGCAGGCATGGAGGAATTCTATGCAGAGAAATTATCATATAAAGATGTAAAAGATGAAAAAACTACAAAATATGATTTATGCTCACTATTCATAACTCACACATAAATCAAAATCTTGACCTTAATTCCAAGAGGTTTTCTATCCATTGGTGCCACAAGCAAGGGATTAGGAACAATTTTTGGGATAGGTCTAGTACATGGTTTTTGATTATCCACCATGAAACAATTATGAAGTCCCCCAATATTTCTTAAGGAAACTCCACTATGATTTCATCCTCAAAAAAATCCCCAACTATTTTGATATGAGGGAATTTTAGGGGAGAGGTGGAAGTTCGACATCGGATAGAATTGATGCATGACAAGATCCTCAATGGCAAGGGAGACAATCTCTCGCTAGGCTAGCTTGTGAGCACGTCATTATCCCTTTTGTCACAAGGGAGAGCGCTGAGGTGGACACTTTACAGTCTATTAGCTCTTTGATCCAGAGTATCATCTAGCATGTGAGACCTGTAGTACAGTTCCTGAGGTCCATGGGAGTCTTCGAGGGGTAGGCTTCAAACCCATTCTTGTCCGGTTTGCAGGTTAACTTGTACATATGACCCCACAAACACCTAGGAGGCTAGTGTGTAGGATACATTTATAGCTATGGAGATGGCGATGGAAACTGATATTTTTAATGAGGATTTCATCCTCGCTTAGGTAAATGTTAGCATGTTCATTGAATTTAATTTATTAAATTTCATTTTTAAAATGCAAGATTAACTAATTTAGTTTAATGATTGTAATAAAATTTTAGGGTCATGGTATTGATATTGGATACACCGGCCCTCCACCTATTTATTACTCCATTGCATCTAATGCGAAGGTATGTAACTAGTAAATAATTATAAATTTATTACATTTGAATAGCATTGTTATATGAATGATATTCTAATATCTAATTTTGGATGTTGAATAGGCTAATATTGGATATTTTGTGGGAACACCTCCCAGTGCTAGTGGAGCTAGACAAACCTTCATGTAGGTAATAGAATAAAGAGTTTAACTGATGAATTGTACTTAATAGATTTGTGTAGTTTATATTCATATCATTGATTACATTGCATTGCACATTTTTCAAGCTCAAAGCATTACTTCACATTGCATAACTAATAACTAGATGTTGATAGATAATAAAATTTCAATTACAATATAGTTGTTTAGAAAGTGAACATAAGCACTGATGAAATTACTTCACATAGCATAAGTAATAACTAGAAGCGACTTCCAATTTCATTTCCTTTTCATGGCATTCCATGAGATCACTTTTTATTGAGGCATTTTTCAAACAGTTCACTACCTTGTCTATACTATGGATGCTTGGAAGAAATATATGAAAGAATAATAGTAAGAAATAGCATAGATAAGGCAATGAGTTGTTTGAAAAAATGACTCAAAGAAATGTGGTCTCATGGTGATGTCCATCACCATGAGACCCAATTTCTTTGATGCATTTTTCCAAATAGCTCACTGCCTTTTCTATGCTACCACATTTTCCATAAATGTCTACTAAAACATTTTATCAGATAGTTCATTTCCTTGCTTCTATGGCCAAAAGCTAAAGAAGGTACTTTCCAATAAACTATGGATTCTTGGAAAAAAATATTTCAAAGCATAATAGTAAGAAATAGCATAGACAAGGTAATAAGTAGTTTTTAAAAAATCCTCAAAGAAATGTGGTCTCATGGTGATGGAATTTCATTCCATCACCATGAGACCACATTTCTTTTACCATGAGACCACATTTCTTTGAGGATTTTTTTTCAAACAACTCATTTCCTTTTTTATGCTATGACATTTTCCATACATGTCTACCAAATCATTTTATCAAACAACTCACTTCCTTGCTATTATGGCTAAAATCCTAAAAAAGGTGCTTTCCAACAAACTATGGATGCTTCGAAAAAATATATCAAAGCATAATATTAAGCAATAGCATAGACAAGGCAGCGAGTAATTTGAAAAATGCCTCGAAGAAATGTGGTCTTATGATGATGGAATGCCATTCAATCACCATGAGACCACATTTCTTTGAAGCGCTTTTACAAATAGATCACCACCTTTTCTATGCTACCACATTTTGCATACATGTCTACCAAAGCATTTTATCAAATAGTTCACTTGTTGTTATGGCTAAAAGCCTCAAAAATGTGATTTCCAACAAAATGTGGATGCTTGGAAAAAAATTATCAATTCATAATAGTAAGGAATATCATAGACAAGGAAGTGAGTGGATTGAAAAAATGCCTTGAAGAAATGTGGTCTCATGGTGATGGAATGCCATTCCATCACCATGAGACCACATTTCTTTGAGGCATTTTTTCAAGCAACTCACCACCTTTTTCTATGCTACTATACCATATTTTCCATACATGTCTACCAAAGAATTTTATCAAACAGTTCACTTCCTTGCTGCTATGGCTAAAAGCCTAAAATAGGTGCTTTCCAACAAACTATGGATGCTTGGAAAAATCAATGAAAGCATAATAATAAGTGTTTGTAGTGTGTTTCCTACCCAAAAATAGTGCAAAACGAACAAAATGCAAAGGAAGAAAAAAACAAAACACCTCAAGATTATGGTTTAAGTTGAAATTCAAACTTGAAAAACACAATGAAACCCATTTTACATTGTTTGAGCTTGATGAAGTTGTTTTCCCTCATTGACAGCTTGATGTGTGTTCTCCTAGATTGATTTTGGTAGCATAATGACTTGATTTTTCTTAATTTGGATGCAAGGATGGATGAAAATGGCTATGGATGCAAGATGGTAGTGGAGATGGTGTGAAAGCTTGAGAGAATGATTAGGGCTCTGAATATGGTTGAGAGAGTTAGGGTTTCAAAAATAGCTAAGTTCTAGTCATTTAACCAAAGGAGATAGAATGGATGGTGGAGATTGCAAGAGGATAAAGAGATCAATGGTTGAGATTAAAGAGTTGACCAAAGGAATTAAAAATTCCTTTTTAATGTGCATGGGGATGATAAAAGGAATTAAAAACTCTTTAGAAAAATTGGAGGAATAAAATTGAATTAAAATTCCATTGGGAAGGACATGGGGATTGTAAATGGAATTAAAAATTCCATGAGAGGACCAAGTGGGAAGACAAAAAGAAATTAAAAATTCCTTGCGGGAGGAGAGAGGAATTAAAAGTTCCTCAAAAGGACCTTGGGAAGACAAAAAGGAATTAAAATTTTTTTGGGGGATGGGGAGAGTTGACCAAAGGGGTTGATTAGACTAGCTAGCCAATGATTAGAGGACAGTTAGGTGGCTAATGAAGATTAGGAGACAACTTGAAAAAGTTGGAGGATGTGACACTTCCTAATCATGGATTAGACATGTGCACACCCCTAATGATGGGATTAGGAGGTAAATTAGGATTAGGAAAAAGTGATGGAGGATGTGACAAGTGAAGAATTAAATAAATGTATTATTTATTTAATTCTTCAAGGAAAAAGGGAATAAAGGGTAAGGTATTTAATTATTTAACTAAATGCCTAAAAGTTTTAGAGGAATTTAGGGGTATTAATTAAATAATAGTAATATTACTAATTAATGTAGATAAGAGGATATTTAGATGAAAAGGGATAAATTTGACCAAAAATAAGTGGCCAAATTTAGGTGTATACATTTTTTCCCTCTTTGAGATGGTGTTACGAAGTAGCATCATTTCAAAGAATTTATTAAAACATAGAACCCAGAAGAAGATGGTTAGATTGGGAAAGATTCCCCAGTCATCAAAGGAGTGATTAGGAAGAAGGATGATAGAAGTGAAGATGAAGATTAGGGATCGAGGATGCCCCCTCGAAAGGACATGGGTGTGGTCTCAAAATGGATGAGATGATGAAAGGGTATATGAGGAAGATGATGCAATGTGATGGATAGAAGAGCATGATAAGAAATAGGATATTGAGAATAGAAGATGAGAAGAAAGGAAGCACTCATGGATTTAAGGACAAAAGTGATGTTGCCCCAGTCAAGCTACAAGACAAAATCAATTGATGATTGATGTAATGTTGTTGAGGAGGGAATGATATCCCAAAATAACACAAAAGGATAGGGAAGGATATGTTGGAAGATTTTCAAATGCTATAGTTGTGTTGTTGATATGTGGTTGTCATTGATGTCAACACTATTAGCATAATTATTGTACTGAAGGTTGTATATGTCGAGGATATTGGGAAAATTGTGAAAGAAAGAGTTCCAGGTTGCCAATGGAATAGTCAAGGCCATGAAGGTATTTAGTTATGTACATTGAATATTAGCTATTGTGGACTAAAGGGTTTATTGTTGAGAGTATCTAGTTCATCTACTAGAAGTTTTAGAGGTCCGCATGAAGAATTGATTGTGTTTTGTTATATTAGTGTTTTTGTGTTCTCTATCAATATTCATGATTGAAGTTTATGTAATTCTAGTAATCTCAGTTGTTGCAAATTCCTCTTTGTTAGTTCCTAGTGTTTTTGGATGCTTCTAGATCATTCTCCATCATTTTTGTATGTCCACGTTGATCGGTGTGCTCATGGTCAAAGATTTTTCATGCGCATGTTAGATTTTTCATGTTATTGGCCGACATGATGGTGATAACATGTTATGGATCCTTGGAGATTGAAATTTGAATATTTGGCACACTCATGGATATTTTTTTTGGTCGCATCATTGTATTGGCCAATGGTGTTTAATTTGCTTTGAAAATTTAATTGTTAATTTGGGCCGACATTGTAAATATGTTTTATTTTACTTTATTTCTAGTTGGCTAAGTGGTTGATGTAATTACATGATGGAGACATATATGAGTGATTGGTTGAGCGAAGTTAGTGTGTGTGAAGTGAGAAAATCTAGAGAGAGTGTAAGTGTGTGAACATCTATCTATTCATTTGATTGGAGATCAGAGTGAGAGTGAAGAGTGAAGGAGTATTTGTGTGCTTAACTGGAACCATAATCAGGCTTGTGTTGAAGCTATTTTCTCAGTTCATACCCTCTGGATTTTATCCTATTTTGTATTATTGGGAAGTGAGCCCTATTTAATTTCAGCAGTGATCTCTAGGTAGTGTGCTTTAATGCATGTGCATTCCCCTTATTATTTTCATTATAATTTTAATAGGGTATAATATTGTGGTCTAACATCCACCATGGTTTTTCAACTAACAAGGTTTCCACATAAAAAAAAATTGGTGTTCTCTATGTTGATTACTTATGGTTTACTATTCATTCATCATATATGAGATTAAGTTAAGATAGAAAATTTTAATATTCTATGACAACTGATTCACCCCCCCATCTCAGTTGTCTTTCCTTGTTTTTCCAACAATTGGTATCAAAGCTGGTTCCACTGAAGAAGTTTAAAAGCTTGAGGTGATCCAAGATGGAATCATACAAGAAGGACAATCCTAGATTTGATGGAACAAACTACTCACTATGGAAAGCTAGGATGGAGTGTCATTTGAGGTGTATTGGTGAACCCTAATGGAATATTACTAAGAATGCATATGTTATTCCTCAGAATGGTCCTTCCACTACTAATGAGATTAAAGAAGCTGAGAATAACATCAAGGCTATGCAGGCTTTGCTAAGTGTTTTGAAAGATTTGGAAATGAAAAATGTGTTAGATCTAAAGACAGCTCATGAGATTTGGATGAAGTTGAAAAATTTGAATGACAAAGATGTACATGTGAAGATAGCTAGGCTACAAAGCTTGAAAGGTAAGTATGAAAATTGAAGATGGGTCAAGCTGAAAATATTTCCTCTTTTATGCAAAGAGTAAATGAACTAGTGATGGGTATTAGATGTGCCTGTGGTACCCTAGAAGAGGAAGAAATTGTAGCTAAAGTGATAAAATCATTGCCTCCCTCCTATTTGAAGCAAAGGCTCATGCTATTGAAGAGACCAAATCATTGACAAATATGACAAGAGATACATTGATTGGTAAACTTGATGCCTTTGAGTTAAGTGAATTTGGTGAATCTATTCTGAAGAGTGAATCTGCATTTAAGGCTACTATATCTAGAAGAAACAAGCAAAGATGTGATCTAGGAGAGTTTCTAGAAAGTCATCCAAATATGATGAGGAACTAAAATAGCTTGAAGATGATGAAAGAGAAGTTGAAGAATTGGAAGCACTAATTGTGAAGAAAGAACGTCGAGCAAAAGGAAAGTATCAAGGAGTGTTGCTTATTAAATGTTTTTCTTGTAGTAAAATAGGTCATTTTGCATCAAAGTGTCATGAAAGAGTGCCTAGGTCTAAGCCTAAAAAGTCTAGATTCCAAAAGAAATGTTACTATGCTAAAGAACGAGTGACTAATGATGAGTTTGATAAAGATAATGGAAATGAAGATGAATGGGTTTTCATTGCTACCATTGAAAATAGTCCTATGGCTATTGAATCTGCTAAAGTTGAGAAATCTCTTGTAGCCCAAATTGGAGATAAGGATGAGTGGGTTATTGATAACATATGCTCACATCATATGACTCGTGAAAAAAGAAAATTTGTAAGTCTAGAAAAGTATGATGATGGGATTGTAAGATTTGGAGATAACAATGCTGGTGTGATTCATGGCAGAAGATCTATTTGTCTTGGTGGTAAGCACAAAACTGATGATGTTATTTATGTTGAAGGCTTGAAGTACAAATTGTTGATTGTTAGAAAAATGGTGGACAAGGGTTATGATCTTCAACTCAAAGATGGAAGTGTAGGATACTTTGAAGCTTTGGAAAGGTAATTGCTTCAAGTAAAAAAATAGAAGGTAATATTTTTCACCTGAATACTACTAGTGAACATTGTTTAATTGCTCAAGTAGATGAAAGCTAGTTATGGAATAGGAGGCTGTGTCATGTGAATTTTGAAAACATTGTCAAAGTAAGTTACACTCAAGTAGTAAAAGATCTCCCTAAGCTAGTGAAGCCTGCTAACACAATCTGCAAGGAATGCCATATGGGAAAATAGACTAGAGTCTCTTTCTAGAGCAAAAAAATCATACAAATGGTTTGTTAGAGCTAGTGCATACTGATCTCTATGGTCCCTCCAGAGTCAAAAGTCTTCATAGTGAAAGGTACTTTATGTTGCTTATTAATGATTATTCTAAGATGATATGGGTAGCTTTCTTAAGAGAAAAATGTGAAGCATTAGAAAAGTTCAAAAGTTTCAAAGCTATGGTAGAAAATGAGAAAGGTCTAAAATTAAAATGCTTAAGGTTAGATAGAGGTGGTGAATTCACCTCTAGGGAGTTTAATTCCTTTTGTGAAGAGCATGGAATCAAAATAGTTATCTGCTCCTCAAACCCCTCAACAGAATGGAGTTGCAGAGAGAAAGAACATACTAGTTCTGGATGCTAATAGAACAATGACGATAGAAGGAAATGTGCCTCACATCTATTGGAGTGAAGCTATAAGCATTGCTATATACACTTTAAACAGGGTAAATGTCAATGGTAATTCTGGTAAGACTTCGTTTGAGCTATTGTTTGGTTATAAGCCTATTGTTAAGTATTTCAAGATCTTTGGAAGAAAATGATACATTAAGAGAGACGAATATATAGGAAAGTTTGATGCAAGAAGCGACGAAGTAATCTTTCTAGGTTACTCTACCAAAAGGAAGACCTGCCGGTGCTATAACAAAAGATTGAGAAAGATGTATGAGAGTACAAATGTCAAAGTTGATGAGGACTTTTGCTAGATCATCTAGATATTGTAGATATGATTTAGATGAAGACAATACAAATCAAGGAAAGAATTCTTAGACATAGAATCAACTTCAAATTGTGCCATATGTTTCAGTAAAACAACCTCAATTTGTTACAGTAAATCAAGTAAGTCAGGAAGCAGAGACAAGTGCAAGTGTAAAAGAAAGAGCAGAAGAACCAAAAGCTCAAGAGAGTCCTAATGTTCCAAGGTATGTAAAGCTAAATCATTCTAAAAATTAAATCATAGGAGATAAGAGTAAAGGTGTGCAAACTAGAAGGAAGATCTAGCAGAAGAGTATTGCCTGAATTCCAAGATTGAGCCTAAAGATGTAAATGAAGCTTGAAAAGACGAACACTGGATGAAATCTATGGAAGAAGAATTGATGTAGATAGAAAAGAATCATACATGGACACCTTTTCCCAGACCTAAAGATAAAAATGTGATTGGTACTAAATGGGTCTTTCAGAATAAGCTAAATGAACAAGGTGAAGTGGTCTAGGATAAAGCAAGACTGGTATGTAAAGGGTATTCACAAATAGAAGGTATTGATTTTGAAGAAACCTTTTCCCCTATAGCCAAAATTGAAGCTGTAAGGTTATTTCTTACTTATGTTGCATATAAGAAGTTCTATAAAGTCTATCAAATGGATGTGAAGTTAGCCTTTCTGAATCTAGAACTAGAAGAAGAAGTTTATATTGAACAACCAGATGGATTTTAGTGAACTGATAATGAAGACATGGTTTTCCAATTGAAGAAAGCTCTGTATGGACTTAAGCAAGCCCCTAGAGTCTAGTATGCTAGGCTGGACAAATACTTACTAAAGCTTGGATTCAATAAAGGTACTGTTGATAGCAACTTATTTTTCAAGTTGGATCATGACAAAGAATTAATTTTTGAGGTCTTTGTTGATGACATTACTTTTTGAGGAGATAATAATCTATGTATGAAGTTTGCTGATGAAATGAAGAGTGAATTTGAGATGATTATGATTGGAGAAATGAAGTTCTTTTTGGGATTGCAAGTTAGTCAGTTAGACAAGGGGATTTTCATATCTCAGTCCAAATATGTGAGAGAGCTACTAAAGAAGTTTGGCATGGAAGACTCAAACCAGATTAGTATTCCCATGGTAATCAGATGAAATTTATCACAAAATGATGACTCTCCTAAGGAAAATAAAACAAGATACAAGTCAATGATTGATAGATTTCTCTATTTAACCTATACTAGACCAAACATAATGAATGTTATGTGTATGGTTGCTAGATTTTAGGCTGATCCAAAATAATCACATGTGATTGTAGTTAAGAGAATGTTTAGATATTTGAAAGGAACAATTTATTTTGGGCTTTGGTATCCAAAGGATGATCTTTCTTTGAGTGCATATACTAATGTAGATTGTGTAGGAGATGTAGATGACAAGAATATTACTAGTGGTGGTGCCTTCTTCCTAGGGAAGAAACTGGTGTCTTGGTTGAGAAAAAAGTAGAATTCCATTTCTCTATCTACTACTAAAAAAAAAGCATATTACTACTGCAAACAACTGTACTCAAGTGATGTGGATGAAATAGATGTTGAAAGATATCAGGGTGGTATATGAAGAGCCTATTGCCATATACTGTGACAATTGAAGTGCAATAAACATTTTGAAGAATATGGTGCTCCACTCTAAGACTAAGCATCTATCAATCAAGTTTCACTTCTTGAGGGAGAAAGTAAATGAGAAAGAAGTCATACTAGAGTATATGCCTACCAAAGAACAGGTTGTAGACATCTTCACTAAGCCATTACCAAAGGATACTTTTGAGTATCTCAGAGAAATTCTAGGGGTGATTACCCCTCTTGATAAGAACTATGATGTGATGCATTTACTTGAATCAATCTATGTGTTTCATAGATATTTATTTATCCATATTGATGTTTCCATGGTTGCTACTCAGAGGGAGTAGTTAGATGTGCAAATATGTGGTTCAGAGCTTGTATATAGTGGAAAGGTAATCCTTACCTTTACCATTGATGTCAAACAGGGAGAAGAACAATGTGAAAAATATTTTGGGGAGAAGAGAAGTTGAGAAGAAGAGTCAGAATCTAAGGGGGAGTAAGTGTGTCAGGTTGATGGATGCCTCTCTATTAGTTCCTAGTGTTTTTGGATGCTTCTAAATCATTCTCCATCATTGTTTTACGTCCACATTGATTGGTGTTCATGTGGTTAAATATTTTTCTTGTGCATATTTGGGTTTTCATGTTCCTAGTCGACATGATGGTGATAACATGTTGTGGGTCCTTGGAGATTTAAATTTGAATGTTTGGGGCACTCATGGATATTTTTTGGGTCGCATCATTCTATTGGTCGACGATGTTTAATTCGCTTTGAAAATTTAATTGTTAATTTGGGCCGACATTGTAAATATGTTTTTTTTAAAAAAAAATTTCTAGTCGACTAAGTGGTTTATGTAATTCTGGTCAATGCAGATATATATGAGTGATTGGTTGAGTGAAGTTAGTGTGTGTGAAGTGAGAAAAGCCAAAGAAAGTGCAAGTGTGCAAACATCAATCTATTCATTCGATTGCAAAGCAGAGTGAGAGTGGAGTGAAGGAGTTTTTTTGTGCTTAATTGGAACTATAATCAAGCTTGTGTTGAAGCTATTTTCTTAGTTCATACCCTCTAGATTTAATCCTATTTTGTATTGTTGGGAAGTGAGCTCTAGGCAGTGTGCCTGAATGCATGTGCATTCCCCTTATTATTTTCATTATAATTTTAGCAGGGTATAGTATTATGGACTAACATCCACTATGGTTTTTCCCCTAACAGGGTTTCCATGTAAAGAAAATTGGTGTTCTCTATGTTTCCGATGTTTTGATTACTTATGGTTTACTCTTCATTCATCAGATCTAAGATTAAGTTAGGATTGAAAATTTTAATATTCTGTGACAACTGATTCACCTCCCCTCTCAGTTGTTTATCCTTGTTTTTCCAATAGGATACATGACGATGATGATGATGATTAAAGTGATGATGAAAGTGTTATTGATGAGGGAAGGATACATCCCGAGGATGATGATAGAATTTTTGTTGATGAGGGAAGGATACCTCCCAGAACAACACAAAAGGATAGGGAACGATAAATTCCAATAATGATGACGATGGTGGTGATTGGATCGAGGCTTGTAGCAAGGTTGGGAATAATACCAAGGATGCAATTAGATGATTTTATGCTAGATTGAATGGATAAGGATTGGATTGAGATGTGAGATGGATGAAAAGAATGAAAATGATGGAGGAAAAGATGATCAGAATAAAAAATCTATATTATTCTAAGAAGATTGAAGAGATGATGATATGACGAGGGTGCTTAGAATAATGAATCTATATTATTCTAAGAAGATTGAAAAGAGGATGAAATGATGAGGATTGATGAAAAGATGCTTCTAGAATAACCAATCTATATTATTATAAGAAGATTGAAGATATGATGAAATGATGAGGATGAAGAAATTGAATGGATTAAAATGGATAGGATAGAGAGATGAGGAAAGTGTCAAAGGATGAATGGATAATAACCAAATCAAGCAGGTTAATTATTATGTGTTATGCTACCATGTAATGAGCACTAAGTTTGATATAACATGAGATACTATGCACTAGGGTATGAAGAACCAAGGCAACTCTGTATCACATCCATGGGATTGAAAAAACAAACAAAAGGTTAGTCCAACATCCCAAAGTCACAAGGGCTTTTGTAGGGCCAATGTTGGAAAACCATAAACAAAAAGGATGGCCCAACGTAACACAAAACCACAAGGATCTTGGTGGGTACTACGCGAGATAACTAAGGAGACAAAAACAAACAAAAGATTAAGAAATTCCCCTATGTTTACCAGTCAAAGCACACCATAATATGATGGATCATGGTGACCCTGATAAGGTACAATAGGGAGCTCAAATGATAAAAAAAATCTAAAAGTATCAAAAGATCACAATAAATCTCATATGTCCTTTGCCACAAGGTCAAAAGGTGGATGGATTGATGTGGTATGATGAGGAAGGATGCATCCTATTACGACCAAAGATGGATACTAAACTAGGTGATTGACATGATGCAGGATGCTCGAAACTAATTAAATCTGCATGATACTAGTGGATCTTGCTTGTTAAGAACCGGATAGACAAGGACATAACTTGATGACACTACACAAGACACAAGAGATAAGAAACAAAATAGACACACCCTAAAGACCTAGGGGCTTGGGGGCTGATTAAACATTAGCGTTGCCTATGTGAAAGCGTAGAGCCCTCATAGTTGGATAAAAGTCCATGGATAAAAGTGGAAAGAGGAAAATGGAGACAAATGATGGAGGACAAAGACTAGACAGACCAAAAGACTTGGGGGTAGATCAAATGATTGATCTAGCTTATGTGATAGTGTAGGGGCAACATAGCTTGACTAAAGGCCAATGGCCGACCATGGATAAAGGATGATGAGATGACCATGATAAGTGGCTAAAAAGATGGAATTGATATGATGAGACAAGATAGAATTGGTTGATAAGATAGGTTGATGGTGATTGCACAAATATAAAGGATGGAATAGTTATCTCAATCATCAAAAGATGAATTGAGATGATGATATGATCGATAGATAAGTGATGAAAAATGAGAGGAGATTGGCAAGATGTGCGAAAGAGATGGTGATTGATGATAGTGAGATAGATGGCCATGGGGTGCATGAGGGGGGGAGCCTATAGCTAGATACCAATGACAAGGGATTATGAGATGGAAGGAAAATAGAGATAAAGTGATGGATAGATAAAGATAAGGAGATGTAAAGATGTTAGGATGGATGGATAGAGGGATAAGAATTGGGAGATGACAAGAATTTTTGAATGGATAAAGAGATAAGGATGGGGAGATGGAAGGGATTGATTGGATGGATGGATGAGGAGATAAGGATGGGGGGATGGAGGGGATGTTATGATGGATGGAAGGGATGCTATGATGGATGGAAGGGATGCTATGATAAATGAAGGATGTCTCCAAGGACTATGTCACAAAGGAAGTAGATTCCCCCACTCTAGATATGTCATGTGTGATGAGGCCGGAGGGATGGAAGACAAGTGGATTGGAAGATAAAGGAGATAAATATAGGAGGATATGATGGGTGGATGAGGGAGGGAGATGGATCTAGCTTGTATGCTTGGATAAGGGTGGGGAGACTGATGGTAGCATGACAAGTGGACAAAGAAGGTAGATGGATGTGGATAAGGAATACAATAGTGTATGGATGAGGGGAATTGTATTCCAAGAGGTGCCTGAAGCATATACAAATAGGTACCCCTATCTTTATCAAGATCACAAGAAGGAAGGAGGGATTGGAGATAAATGGGATATAATGGGTAGGATATGGGAGATAGGTGGGATGGGGGAGATGGATGAAGGGAATGCATAGCATGAAGCTGCCCCCAAGTGTGGAAAGAGATAGATGGGGATTTACACATGATGCTTGTTTGTCAAGTTTTCATCATGGTACTTATCCAAAGCACTTGTTTTCCAAGTTTTCACCATTGGACTAATTATTTCTATTTACTTTTTTTTGACTTTTTGACCTTTTTTTGGATTTCTAACTTTTTTGACTTTTAATTGACTTTTTTTACTTTTTTTACTTTCTTGACTTTTTTTTAACTTTTTGGATTATTTTGACTTTTTTTTTTACTTTTTTGACTTTTGGATAGAATGTGGATGGAGATAGATAAGGATAAGGATGTGGATAAGTTGATCTAGAAGACATGTGATAAGGAGATGGATGAAGGACTCAAGCATCAAGCTCCATATGAGGTATTAAAAGCCCATGTGTGAAGTGACTATTTGATGTTGGTACAACCAAGGTTATGAAGATGGATAGATTATGCAAGGGAATGGATTAAAGGTAGTGGATGAGGGAGATATGTGGGATAATGGATGGGATGTTGGAAAGTGTATGGATGGAATGACGGGGTAGGTGTGTGATGGGGTAATGTTTTTAGGACCAACATTGGCACATATGGTGGTGGATGTGAAAGGATAGGAGGATTAATGGATGGAGAATATGGGGATAATGGAGGAGATGGGATAGTGAATTTTGGGACATAAGGACCCAAAATAGATTTAGGAAATGGAGGGTTCATATGATTAGATTTTGGAAATAGCAACTCTAGATGTTGTTACAAATTTTTCATTTGAAGGTATTGCATCTTTTTTCTTTGGGATCCACATGGTTTTGATCTTTGCTTTGGTTAGCCTTTATGGCCTTTGGGTTTGATTTGGATTTTGGATTTTATTTTTCTTTTCTTCAACATGTTTTTTTAAGGGGACATGAGGAGCTTTCAATTCATGTGGATGTTTCAATTTATGCATTTTTACTTTAGAATCCAAAGTGATTTTAATAGCAATGGGATGGGTGTGAGGAAATGGATGATATGAAGAAAACATGTATGGAGTGATGGAGGTTGGACTTGGGGAATGATATTTGGACAAAGGGTGTGTAGATAAATGCCTTTGTTGATCCTAATTAGGGAATATGAGAGTGGGATGTTTATGATGGGTGACATGGATAGGTGATTGGTTGATAAAAGGATGAATAGGATGGGATGGAGGAGGTGATTATGGGGTATAAAGGCCAAAAATGGACTTAACAGCTGGAGGATGTATGATTGTGGATGGAGGAGCATAAGGACCCAAAATAAATGGATTAAATGAAGGATAGGAGATGGTTGATGGAGAGACATAAGAACCCAAAATGGATACAAAAGATGAAGGAGGAATGTGAATGGTTGTTTTGAGGTGATACGATAGAGGGGGGATGGTGGAAAATGGTTTAGTGGAGTAATAGGGTATGTGTAGGATCATGATTGGCCAAAAAGTGGCGATATGATGGGTATGTGTAGGGTATGTGGCTGACGACTTTTTTTAACCCAAAATTGATCAAACGAAAAGGGTTTTTAAAGGAGATTCTCAGCTTTCCACCAATATAAATTATGCTTTACTTTGAATTTAATAAATAATTATTATTCATTTTCTATTTTAATTACAACTAAAGTCCTAATTGATAGGATAATTGAAAAACATCTACAACTTTCAAATAGTATCACATTTTTTGAATCTGAAACATGCGTCACATTCTATACTTCACATACTATAAGATTAAAACTAATAATAATAAATTTCATGGAGTTTTGACCAAGTTAAGGTGGTCAGACATATGAGTTTTTTATATTTTTTAAAAAGTTGTAATAAAAAAATCATAATTAACTATTTACTTGGAAAAAAATTACAAAAAAATATGCATCACATCGGAACATGAGTTATCTTATATCTAAAATCTTATAACAATAATTATTATTTTATTGTGGTTAGGGTAGTCAGGCAGACACCTACTTATTTTTTCCCTGAAATTTAAGTACTACTGCATTAAAATTTCAAATTTTCACCAAATAGATTTTTTTTTCTTAAATAAACCTAGTAGTTTAGAAACTACATTCAATTTGCTACAGATTCTATTCTTACATATTTTTGAAATAATATAGATAACTTATTCAAATTTTTATGTCAAGTTGCCTAACTCTAATTTTTCTAATTTTTTTGCCACTTAAGGGCCTATTTTTTCCATGATGATCCTGCACATACCCGACAGGAAGAGCCTATTATTCTTTTAGAAGAGGATCGTTTAGGATGTATAGAGGTTGTACCAACATTTTTTGATTATGAGTCTTGAGAGATATATCCAAGACCTTGTGTATGCGGATTTTCTTTGACATGTATGGGCTCTAAAATACCTTGCTCATGAAGGTCTAAACCTTTCGCTTGATAGTTCATACTCTTGAGCATTTGATCTATGATAGGATGCTTGTTATTTTGGAATAATGATGTGATTCCATTATTAGGTGGAGGAGGATGGGTGGTATATATGCTTGATTCCTCTTCTACAAGGAAACCACCATGGACAAATGTGAGAGTACCAATGGAATATAAAAGTGGTGTGGGGATAGTGGGGTTAGGTGACAATGGAGGAGCATGAGATGGAGATGATGGGGTAACAACATCTTGATCAGGATGATTGAGTGGTAAGGGATCAAGAGATGGATTAGGGGACATGATAGGATCTAGATTTTTCATAGTGGGTGATAAGGGCTCATGAGATGGAGTGGTTGGATATTAAGTGTCAAGGGGATCATGGGTTGAAGTGGATGAAGGGTTGTGATCTTCAGGTAGACCAAATGGGATGGTAGGATCTTAATGAAAGGAAGGGGATATTCTAGTATGCTTTGGATCAAGCTCTTGGCATGACTCATCTTGTGTGGATGGTAGGATGACCGAGTGTTGGAGGGACTCCTCAAGTGGGGTAGATGGAACAATGGAGGATTCATGAAGTTCATGGGAATATATTTTGGTGATACTAGGAGTGGGAGGAGTGGATTGGATTTGCATGTATTCTATGGATTGGGTGGATCTAGGAGTAGGAGGAGGGGATTGGATTTGGGTGTCTTTGATGGGCTCAATGACTCTCAAAGTAGGAGATGGGGGATTAATGAATTCAGTGGGTTTGATGGTTTCAACAATTTGGGTGGTGCTAGGGGTGGTAACAATAATGATAGGCGTGGGATGGAGATGGGTCTCATCACTAGTGATCGTACATGGGGGAGTTGGGAAACATGTTTCCACAACTTCAAGGTGTGGAGTTGGAGATTTTTTCTTTGTCATGAGTCCTTGGAGAAATTATGAAGTGAGAAACTTGCATATTGTTAGCTTAGATGGTGCAGTATGAGTGTATGATGAATTATGGATGGGTGAAGGACTAGGATTATGGATTGGTCAACTGGGATTAGATGGAGGAATGGGATTGGAGGGAAGACTAAGAGTGGGTGAAAGATTAGGACATGATAGAGTAGAGGATGGAGTGTCATAGGAGGATATGGATGATGTATTAGGATAAGAGGACATGGATGGTGGATTAGGACAAGAGGATGTGGGTGGTGAATTTTACAAGGGGTATTAAGATAGTAGATTAGGATTGGAAGATGTGAACGGTGGATTGATTTTTGTGGAAATGGATGGGGGATTAAGGAAGGAATATTGGGATGGTGGATTAGGATGGGAAGGTTGGGATGGTGGATTAAGGTAGGAATATTGGGATGGTGGATTAGAATGGGAAGGTTGGGATTGTGGATTATGATAGGAAGGTTGGGATGGTGGATTAGGATGGAAAGGTTGGGATGGTGGATTAGGATATGAGGATGTGGATGTAGGATAAGAGAAAGATGTAGATGAAGGATATGATGAGTATGCAGATAGGGAAGACACTGGATATCCCTTGTCAAAGGTAGCATGAGGACTATCATTAGGTCTGGATAAAGGTGTGAGGGGATAGCTAGGATGAGTGATCAGATTTTGGATGACGCTTGGGGAAAGCTTGCTATAAATGATAGCATCAAGGGGATCTATATCATACTCAATGTAATTGGGACTTCCCTTGACTACTATTTTTGGTTGCATTGATGAAGGATAAGGATTCATGATGTTGGATGGAATTTTTATGGATTGAAGGTATGGGAATAGATGATTAGAAGGAAAGAAAAGATGATGAGAAAAATAAATAGGGAAAATTAGAAGAAGATGGAAGAAGGGATCTTAAGATTTTTTTTGATATCAAAAGATCTTGGATGTAGATGGACTAAAGCTTAGATTCGGATTGGATTGAAGCTCATATTAGGATGATTGGAGGATGTGATGGGATTGATTCTAAACCAAGTTTAGGGGTTTAAAAAGATGGCACAGGGAATTGATGATCAGATTGGACTACAAAAGGTTGATTATGACATCGAATCTACCTCAAGATGGAAATAGATTGATTGGGTTGAAGGTGTTGACTCACTCAGGATGATGAAAATCCTAAGTAGAAGTGAATGATGATGATCGAGATCAGGAACCTAAGACAACTTGGATAGAAACCTCATAATAAAATTCTATAGGACTTGGATTTGATGAACTGATTACCCTTTTTGGCATATTTACACAATTGTAAAAATTTTGCATTTTAGGTAATTTCACAGGAATATTTTTGAGAGTCCAATTTTTTCCCAAAATATTTGTAAAATTAAGGTGGTATGAATTTACAACTAACATCCTAGATTCAAAACATGAGTTTTGAGTTATTAACAAAAACAACTTTTAAAAAATTGGAAAAAACACTTAATTGGATTTTGAGGGTCAAGATGAAAGTTTCAAGCCCCGAAAAAGTGCCAAAATGGGTGCCAACTAACTCAAGGTTAGTTCAAAATCCACATGCCACCTCATAATGCATCCACCCATAAATTTTCAGCCCAAATAGACATCCAAGTGAAAAGTTATGACCTTCATAAGTTCTTGTATCAAAATAAAAACCCATTAAACGAAGTCTAGGTGATTGGGATCAATGAAATGGTGGTGGATGTGGACTCTAATGATGTTCTAGGATGCACCTTTGTGATTTGGTTGAGGAAACAATGAATTTAGAAAAGTGTCGATGGATGAAAATGATGATGATGGCAAGACAGATGAAGGTTTTCCTTTGGGAAAATTTTCCTATTTAAGGATGGTAAGGAAAATTCATCTATCTATAAAGGAAAATTCACCCAAACTATGGCTGACACAAGGAATAGGTGAATTTGCAAGGCAAATTTTCCCAAACACTAAGCAAATTTTCCCAAAACTTGAAAAAATTGCCAAAACATGGAGCAGGTTCACCCAAACTTGGATGACACAAGAAATAGGTGAATTCACCCAAACTACAAAGGAGACAAGAAAAAGGAAAATTTGCTAGGAAAATTCACCCAAATAGAAAGCAAGTTCTCCTAAACAAAATGTAGGATCACCTAAACTTAGGAAAATAGGTATATTTGACTTTCAAGATTGCCTATTGAGATGACAGTCTCACCTATTTCATGAATGGGCCTGACGGGGAACAAAAATACCTAGAAACGGGATCACCTAATGGACAAACAAACTCATCTGTTTCCTGAGCGAGACTTACGAGGAAGGCTTAGACAGGGGATGGGATTGACTTACAAGCAAATTATCCTAAGTATGAGGTAAATTCACCCAAAAAAATAGAAAATTTTCCCAAGGCTATGTGCAAGATCATGATGGGCCAAAAAGTGGCGATATGATGGGTATGTGTAGGGTATGTGGCTGACGACTTTTTTTTAACCCAAAATTGATGAAATGAAATGGGTTTTTAAAGGAGATTCTAAGATTTCCACCAATATAAATTATTCTTTACTTTGAATTTAAATAATAATTATTATTCATTTTCTATTTGAATTACAACTAAAGTCCTAATTGATAGGCTGATTGAAAAACATCTATAGCATTCAAACGGTGCCACATTTTTTGAATTTGAAACTTGTGTTAGATTCTATGCTTCAAAAAATATAGGATTCAAAAAAAAAAAATCATGAAGTTTTGACCATGTTAAGCTAGCCAAACATACGATATTTTAATATTTTTAAAAATTTGTAATAAAAAAATTCATAATTAATTATTTACCTGGATAAAAATTACAAAAAAAATATGCATCACGTTCGGACCTAAGTCCTCTACTTATATCTAAAATCTTATAAAAAATAATTATGACTTTATTGTGGTTAGGGTGGTTAGAAAGACACCTACTTCTTATTTTTTCCCTGAAGTTTAAGTACTACTGCATTGAAATTTAAAATTTTCACCAAATAGATTTAAAAAACAAAAAAACCCTAGTAGTTTAGAAACTACATTCAATTTTCTATAGATTCTATTGTTACATATTTTTTAAATAATATAGATAACTTATTGAAATTTTTATGATAAGTTGCTTAGCTCTAATTTTTTAAATAATCTAGATAACTTAGCAAATTCACCCAAACAGGCAACAAATTTTCCCAAATAGATAGAAAATTTGCCTAATAGGGCGAAAAATTCACCCAAACTGGATGTAAACGGGCGGATTTGATTTGCAAACTTTCCTAATAAGGTGACAAATTCTCCTATTTCTTGAAAAGTATAGATATACAATGGATTCGCCCAAAAATGGGATTGCTCGTTCAACAAATGGACTCACCTAAATCATGAAGTTTACAGCAAGAGACTCAAATGGCGAGGAGAATTCTCCCATTTAGGGTGCAAATTTTCCCAAGATGGAAGCAAATTCGCCTATACTCAGGAAATGAGAAAATTTGATGGACAAACAGATGATAGACAAACTCAGAAAGGAAGGGAAATTAGCCTGTTTAGGGTGCAAATTCACCAAATATGGAAAAAAAATTCCTATTTCTAGTAAACAAGCATATCTAGTAGGAAACAACTCAGACAAAAAATGGGATCACCCCTGTGGATAGGAGGTTTTCCCTAAACAGAAGAAAATTTTCCCTTGACAAAAGAAAATTCACCTAAAATGACTGACTTGGACTGGGTTGAAGATGAAATGGATAATTGTGGCAAAGGAAAAAATCACAACCAACAAACAAAAGGCAAGGCTGACTCAATTGAAAATAATAGCACTGGTATCGAACAAAGAAGACACGCTAAACAACACAAACCTATAATTAGTGATATGGGATTACAAACTCAATGTAGGCCCACCACCTTGAGTGGACAACCCATGGTTAATACTCCATGATATTGGGGTGGTTCACTAAATCACCCTTTCTTGCGATGGAAGATAGCTAGTGTTCCAATGGCACAGGGACATTAACAAATGCCATAGGGTCACCTTCACACTCTTACTCGAGAACTATCATAGTCCACCATGAGAAATTTTATCTCAACCAAGGGAGTACATGGTGAGTAAATTCACAGTATGATGCACATCCCCTACACTACACCAAGCCACAGCTAAACACGGGTCTCTATCTAGGTTGAACAAGGTGATCTAGGGAGTCCTCGATATACGCATGGTACTTGAGGCACAACCGTGAACACTAGCCTATCACAAGTGTGAGTTAGGAGCCTTGACGAGGTATTGGAAACTCAAACCAAATCTTCACGTCTTATCTAGGTATCACCCTTGCTTCGACACTCTGCTAGACATGACGTGACTAGATTGGGGTACAACTTTGGCTCTTCACCTTTATATACCCCGTCGATACACATGGTTGGGATCGTCCCTTGGGGTGATGAAATCCCCAAGCAAGTCCTAAGAGAAGAAGATACTAGATGTTTGGTCCCCAGGCTTGCATGTAGCACAAGGGGAGAGCTTAGATGTACTAGCACCTCCTAGGTATACACAAATGGACTAGAGTGAACTATGATTTCTCATCACCCAGTATCACCAAATGGTGGAAGGGAGTTGGATATGTCAACAACCCACTCACAAGAATAGCAATAAAGGTTTATTGACCCTCTAATTAAGTCTATGTTGGCCTAACTAGTATGAAAAAATGACAAGAAAACTAGACTAAAAATGTTGGATCCAATTGTTCTACAAGAAATAACTAGTAGTTTTGAATCTCTAGCCTTGGAAAAATGAGAATCGACTATACAAAACATTAGTGAAAATGAGACACACTCACAAACAGACAAGTTAGTGGGTCACTACCTAAAAATGAAAGCAAACGGAAATTGAAAACTGAAAGTTTAGGTCTTTGTTTTACCTCAAATTTGCCTCTATGTGAGGAAAATTCACTTGTTTGGATCAGAAAATTTGGTCATTCTGTGAAGATGGGAATATTTTCTTGTGAGAAAATTTGCCTATTTTGTGCAAATGGGAGAATTTGTCTAGGACAAAATTCGCCTGTTTTGAGAGGAATTTTGCCTATTTTTTAAGTAGTTTCACCTATTTTGTGCAAATGAGCGAATTTTCCTAGGAAATTTTTTTCCCAAACAAGTAGCAAATTTTCCCAAACAAGTAGAAAATTCACTTGTTTGTGCTGATTCACCTATTTTCAATAGAAAATTTGCCCCCGCTATGTGTAGATTCACTCGTTAAGGGTGGATTTGCCTCTGTGCATAAACCTGAACCTACAAAAACTTAAACAGCAAAAAAATGAAAGAATAGACCCATGACATGGGTCCCAATAAGCATTCCAAAAATGTGTGCAGTGTGTTTCCTACCCTAAAATAGTGCAAAGCGAATGAAATGCAAAGGAAGAAAAAAAACACAAGACAACACCTCAAGATTAGGGCTTAAGTTGAAACTCAAACTTGAAAAAGATAATGAAACTTGTTTTACCTTGTTTGAGCTTGATGAATTTGTTTTCCCTCGTTGATAGTTTGATGTGTGTGCTCCTAGATCAATTTTGACAGCATAACCGCTTGATTTTGCTTGATTTGGATGCAAGGATGAATGGAAATGGCTATGGATGCAAGATGGTAGTGGAGATGGTGTGAAAGCTTGAGAGAATGATTAGTGATCTGAATTTGGTTGAGAGAGTTAGGATTTCAAAAATGGCTAAGTGCTCGTCATTTAACCAAGAGAGATAGAATGGATGGTGGAGATTCCAAGAGGGAAGAAGAGATCAATGGATGAGATCAAAGAGTTGACCAAAGGAATTAAAAAATCCTTATAAACCTTGGATGAATAAAATGGAATTTAAAATTTCATTGGGAAGAACATAGGGATTGTAAATGCAATTGAAAATTCCATGAGAGGACCTTGGGAAGACAAAAAGGAATTAAAAATTACTTGGGGGATGATAGAGGAATTAAAAATTCCTCAAAAGGACCTTGTGAAGAAAAAAAGAATTAAAAATTCCTTGGGGGATGGGGGGAGTTGACCAAGGGGGTTGATTAGACTAGCTAACCAATGATTAGAGGACAGTTAGGTGGCTAATGAAGATTAGGAGCCAACTTGCAAAAGTTGGAGGATGGGACACTTCCTAATCATGGATTAGACATGTACACACCCATAATGATGGGGTTAGGAGGTAAATTAGGCTTAGGAAAAAGTGATGGAGGATATGACTTGTGAGGAATTCAATAAATGTATTATTTATTTATTTCTTTGAGGAAAAGGGGAATAAAGGGAAATGTATTTCATTATTTAACTAAATACCTTAGGGATTTAGAGGAATTTAGGGATATTAATTAAATAAGAGTAATATTACTTAATTAACATAGATAAGAGGATATTTAGATGAGAAAGGATAAATTTGACGAAATGTAAGTGGCCAAATTTAGGTTTTTATAGTAAGAAATAGCTTAGAAAAGGTAGTGAGTAATTTGGAAAAATGTGTCAAAGAAATGTGGTCTCATGGTGATGGAATGGAATTCCATCGCCATGAGACCACATTTCTTCAAGGCATTTTTTCAAATAGCTTGCCACCTTTTCTATGCTACCAAATTTTCCATATGTGCATCTACCAAATCATTTTATCAAACTACTCACTTCCTTGTTGCTATGGCTAAAATCATAAAATATGTTCTTTCCAAGAAACTATTGATGCTTGAAAAAATCATAAAAGCATAATAGTAAGCAATAGCATAGACAAGCCAATTAGTAGTTTTAAAAGATCCTTTGAAGAAATGTGGTCTAATGGTGATGGAATTCCATTCCATCACCATGAGACCACATTTCATTGAGGTATTTTTTCAAACAACTCATTACCTTTTCTATGCTACCACACTTTGCATACATTTCTACTAAAGCATTTTATCAAAAAGTTCACTTCCTTGCTACTATGGAAAAAAACCTAGAAAAGATGTTTTCCAACAAACTATGGATGCATGGAAAAAATATATCAAAGCATAATAGTAAGCAATAGCATAGACAGGGTAGTGAGTAGTTTGAAAAAATTTCTTGAAGAAATGTGGTCTCGTGGTGATGGAATGACATTCCTTCACCATGAGACCACATTTCTTCGAGAAATTTTTTCAAACAACTCACCACCTTTTCTATGCTACCACATTTTGCATACATGTATACCAAATAATTTTATGAAACAGTTCACTTCATTGCTGCTATGGCTAGAAGCCTAAAAGGTGCTTTCCAACAAATTATGGATTCTTGGAAAAAATACATCAAAGCATAATAGTAAGCAATAACATAGAAAGGCTAGTGAGTAGTTTGAAAAATGCCTCAAATAAATTTCATCTCATAGTGATGGAATGCCATTCCATCACCATGAGACCACATTTATTTAATGAATTTTTCCAAACTACTCATTTCCTTAAGAATAGAAACCAAGCATTAGGTAAAATTTCCCCTCAAAATTATTTTCAAGGGCCTCATCCCCATCCTCAATTTACCAATCCATGGAACCTTCCACCTTTTATTCCACTTATTCATATCTCCACCCTTCCCTCTTCATGTCATGATCACCCTCCATCTCATAACCAAGACCACACTATACCATCGACCCCATCCCAACATAATACCATAGAGAAGGGAATGAACTGTTTGAAAAAATAACTAAAAGAAATGCAATTTCATGGTGTTGGAATGCTATGACACATTTGTTTGTAATGGAAATCCATCACCATGAGACTGCATTTCTTTGAGGAATTTATTCAAATAGTTCACTGCCTTCTCTATGCTATCACAATTTTTGTACATGTCTAGAAAAGGATTTCATCAAATGGTTCATCACCTTGCTGCTATGGATAAAAGCCTAAAATAGGTGCTTTCAAACAAGCCATGGAAAGGGAAAATAGCAAGCATGATAGTAAGAAATATACAGTTCAATAAGTACTCAGATTTTTTTTCATTATCTCATACATTATAAGCCATGATGTGTGTCACTATTGTAGTTTTCTTGATTGAATATTTCTTTTTTTAATTTTTTAGATGTTGCAAGCAAAAAAACCTCTATATTTTGATAGGGAAATGGAGCTTACTGTTTCTACTACTATATATTCCTTGATGCCTCTCATGGGGTATGTGGCAGATTATTAAATTTTAATTTACATTCATTGTTATAGCTATTAGCTAGTGAAAAATCAAGCCATTATTGATTTGTAGTTTAATTTCTCTTTGGATGGATTCTATAGGGCTTTGGCATGCCACAACATGGGCATGCAAATATTTCCATAAAGGAGAGTGATCATCTAGAGGCGGTCAGTGATTTTTTTAAAAATATATCATTTTTTATAATTTACTTTCTATATATTAATGTCTTTGCTTGTTATTATAATAGATAAGGCTTGATCAAGAACTAAACCTTGGGAGGATTGGTAGGAGCACTCCTCAACCTCATAGTAAATGAGTGATAGACTTATTGGCATCTAGCCTCCAAGCAAAGGGCAAGAGCTTATTTTGAGAGCATGAAAGTTAATGATTTTTTATTCCAATGCTCTTTGTTGTATGCCTATATGGCATATTTGGACATATTTTGTATTGAATATATTTGATATTCTATGCCTATATTGCATATTTGGACATATCTTGTATTGCATATATTTGACATTCTATGCCTATATGGCATTCTTGTAAGCCTATATGGCTATTTTGTATATATTTTATACCTATATCGACATATATTGATGTATTCCTATATGGCTATTTGGTTAATATAAATCCTTTTTAAATTGATGGTGTCCATATTTGCATTATAAATCCACGGTTTAATATATATCAGTTACGTGTATTCAAGTGTATACTTTATAACTTATGTGTATACTTTGTGAGTTACATGTATTCCAATGTATATTTTGTGACTTACGTGTTTTCATGTGTATACCTTGTATTCATGCATATACTTTGTATTAATGTGTATACTATATATTAATGTGTATACTTCATGACTTATGTGTATTTGAGTACTTTTACTTCACTTATTCACATGTATGCTTGACTTATTCATGTGTATATTTATTAATTGGTTAGCTCTAGCATTTCTCATTGGTATCCTTCATGGTTTTCCTTGAATATTTATTGATTGATAATAAAAAAATTTATTAGTTGATGCTAAATAACTTCAATATTTCCAAAATGATTCACCAACAATGTATCATTTACTTATGTGTTAATTCAATATGGAATCCAAGGAAGAATTTAAAAGGGATAAAACTAGGAGGAGAGGGAAGATAGATATTTATAGTGTAACCTATTGTACCTTCTCTATACAAACCTCTAATGGCTCTTGTATGCTTTTCTATTCCATTTTGTACATTTCATATCCCATTTCCATAGGTGGATCATCAATTCTCTCAAATTTTTTTCCTTCTCTTATTTTAGGCCCTCACCTTCACTTGTGGTATTCTAAAATAATCTCTAGTTTGTGGTGGTCACCCACTAAGATTCAAAGGTTTCATTAGTTTATGGTGGGTACCCACTAAGATTCAATTTCTTCTAGGACATCTAAGCCGGTTAAATGTAGCTCATAGTGATTCAATGTGTTTGGGTGTGAAAGAGGACCATGCTTAGCATAAACATACCATCCAAATGTGTTGTAATAGTCTGTTTGATCATATGAGTTGCAAAATGAAAGTTGCACCACTTTGCAACTTTACATTGCTTGCATTTGACAACTTTTCCCTCAACTGAAAATTTGTCACCATAGGAAAATGACTCTAAGATAACAAAAACAGAGACAGGTTATTGTAGAGGGTACCAATGTGATCCTGTAACCTAAGATAGAGAGTTTGATAGAGTCATAGCTTTTGAGTAATAGGACATCAAATAGTACTACCCATTTGTAGTTTAGACTCTTGAGGGATTACACAACATGAATGTAGCTCATACTGATTCAATGTGTTTGGATTTGAAATAGGAGCATTCCTAGCATAAATGTACCCATCCAAATATGTTGGAATAATTTGTTTGGTCACACAAGTTGCAGAATGAAAGTTGTTGTACTTTGCAACTCTACACTTCTTGCATTTGATAACCTTTTCCTCCACTAAAAAGTTGTCACCACAGAAAAATTCCTCTGAGATAGAGAAAACTAAGAAAGGTTATTGTATACACCTAAAAATGATCACATTACAATAGTCTGGTAATTAATTAAATATTTTTAATATTTAATTAAATCTTTGAATTCAATCTGCGTTATTTATATTGTTCATTCTTTTATTTTGATTAAATAAATAAGTTTATTTAATCACTTTTCTTATCCATTTCTTAATTAATTAAATAAAAATTATGATTTATTTATATTAATTATCATATAATCTTGGCTTGAATAATTTATTCAAATAAAGATTAAATATTATTCTCTTCTAAAATTCTTCTAAATTCCATTCACAATTAAATATTCCAAATATTTAATTAAATCTTCTAATGTCCATTCACATCAAATATTTCAAAAATGTTTTAAATCTTCAAACTCACATAAAATTAAATAAATTTATTTATTTAATTTGGATTATCAACAACCGTGAAACAACTTCAAAATAGAAAATTAACAAATTTATCTGTTTCTAAGCAAAGTTGTTCCCATGGGTTGAAGACAAACCTCCATTCTTCTTTCCAACCTCCCAACATCTTCCATTTTCCTCTCAACCTCTCCATCTCTCACCATCGAAATTTACCAGACAATCTCATAGCCATTGATCTTTGCCAGCCAGGCTCTTGCCTGTAAAAATCTATAAAAGGGATTGCCAGGTCTCTAAAAAATATAGAAGCTTGCATATAGGAAAACTATAGTCAATTAGCCTTCCAGTATCCATAGCCTCTAGAATCATAGCATAGCATAGTTTATCATATCAGCATTCTATATCATGGCCTGTCATCCTCATATCATAGTTTTGATAACATCCATAATCCATAGCCCCTGTGCATAATTTACAGCCCTTGTGCATATCCATATACCAACATTTCACTCCACCTACATATAGGATAGATAAGTACTCTCCCTTTGCATACTCATTCTATAGGTTTCCATTATGAGAAGCTTTGCTTATACAATCTGAGAGCAGTAGCTTCAAGCAAATCACTAGAGATAGAGGACAATGGAACGATTCTGAAGAAACTTTGTTTGATCTCTTTGATTTCATTTTATTTAGCTTTCTTTAGTTTAATGTTGCATTGGTGTTTTTTGTTATCTTATTTTGATACTAACATTTTGCACACACATTTTTGGCACCCACTGTGGGGCTCTTGCCCCAATTTTAACATCTTTTCATAGATTTTTCTGATAGGTTATGGCTGGAAGAGCGTATTAGTGCATTAAACATGCTTCAACATAGTTCACACCCAGTTTAGCACTCTTTAACTCTATTACAGTTCCCTTTAAAGATTCAACACCTATTAAGGATTATGTAGTGCCCATTACTGATCCTGCAGTGCCCATTACTGATCCTGCAGTGCCCATTAATGATCCTGTAGTGCCCATTACTGATTTTGTAGTGCCCTTTACTAATTTTGTAGTGCTATTTACTATTTTCATAGAGCATTTATGTTTTAGCGCTCTTGATGTCTGTTTTAGTGCATTTTTTATTTTAGCATAGAATTTGTAAGTCTGCAACTATAATCTATAACTTGAGTGAGATTTGACTAGATCTGACACGACTGCGGCTAGTAAGAGCTTAAAAAAATAACCAATCCTAGGATAGTCACTTAATTGGAATGAATCAATCCTAGGATAGTCACTTCATTTTCTATTTTGGACTAAAAAGAACTCCATGTCTTTGTGATGCAATATCTTCACCTAGCATAGAAAACTATTTATTTGGGCTTAAAATTGAACTCTTGCTTGCTTTGATTAAACAATGATAGGCCTATGCTCTCCCCTTAACTGGGTGATCAAAATTCTAGACTCATCTATTCTATTTCATGCAATTTTAAGCTTTGTTAAAACCTTTTAGAAGGCCTGCCATTGTGGGAAAAAGTACTCACCCTACAGGAACGACCTAAGTGGGAACAACTAAAGCCAAGTTTTTCAAGCCACTTTAATCAAATGTGGATGGTTGATGAAAATCCCATTCGACGATAGTGTGCAAGATAACCATCCACAAATCCTTTGTTCTAAAGGTTGGGAGGTCTCTCGAGGGAGTATATAATTTTCCGCACCGAATGGAAACCCTTACTACGAGCTTAGTGTAGTATCCAGCCGAAGTCAATTTATGAACATCATAATAATCATAGTGCAGGGGAGGGAAGAATCTACCCCTAAGATACTCACCATATAACTGCCAAGGACCGTTTGCTCAGGGGATCTAATATCCACTTCCATCACTCTGAGTACGCACCTAGAAAAGACAAAAACACGAGCGCCCCTTCGGGGGTGACACGACTATGTGAGTCAACGCAATTCTAAGATGTGGGTTGTTGATTATTATGGTGACCTACCTGAGTATTAAGAGTGAGTCTGCTTGAACTATCTATCATGTGTAAAACCCATGAAAACAATTTTTGAAAAACATTTTGATCATACACTTAATGTTTAGTATAGGACTTAAAAACAACTATTCTACAACTTGCTTGATGTGTTTTCAAAACATTAATTCAGTAAAGATCATCCAAAACTCACGATTACATTGATTACTCTCATGTTAAGAGATTGGAAATCCATAACTTTTGTTATGAAATCCATTCTCAAATGAATTAAAAAGCCAAAGAAACCACTTAGCTACAAGAAACTATTAAAGAAAAGATGATTCTTGTACCAAAGTCGAAAGGTTTTACTTAAACATAGAACCTTTATCCATCGATATCATGACTATGTTAGAGGTTTCACTAATGATTATGTTGTAGAACCATTATACTCACGAGCTTTCTTTCAAATAAAAGCCCTTTCTCAAAGGCACAACCATAGTCAGCGTATTCATTCTTCTTATATTCGCCAGCCTGTAATTGAATATTCTACTCGTCCAAATCAATTTCTGCAATATAGAACTCAATCACATTGGGCATCTATCACAAATCCATCTTTTTACAAAGCTACGATCAAACTTCATAAAGTGCAAAATCATTTTTCTTAGTCTTTTGTTTAAATTCTCGCAAATAGGATTTTCATCCTTTCAATTAGGGATAACATGAGCTAAAGACTATAAATATTCATTCTATTATGACTTTCATATCCATAAAAAATTGTACTATTTCATTCTTTTGATCAAAAGTTAGTAGAATTTGGGGCAAAGCTTATACCTGTTGTCACAAGATCTTGAAAGCACATAGAATAAGATGAAAGAGCAAGTACCACAAACAAAATGGGTGATAATAGTGAGAAGGAAGAGAATCCATTTCATATTGAAGAGATAACACAAGAAAAGCTTCAATAAGTAGAGCAGGATCCTCAATTCCATACTCTTATAGAAAGGATTTTAGAATGAAACAAAGAAAGATATTTCCTTTCATTAGCTAATAAAGGAGCTAAGTTACCTTCCAATTTTGATATAGAAGGGATTAAAGAGAATCCTAAAACTCCTCCTAATGATTTTAGTGCCCTTACTCAACAGATAAAAGAATTACAAGGGAAAATAAAGGAAATGCAAGGGGGTGCAACAAAGAAATATGTTTTGGAAGACATATGTCCTTATCCATTTGATAGGAGTCTTCAAATGATCCCTTTTCCAAAACATTGCGAAATCCCCAAATTTGATAGGTACAATGGGAAAACTGACCCCATTGAACATGTGAGGGATTTCTAAAATATGAGTCTAGAATTCGCTTATGAAGATACCTACTTAATGCGATTGTTTCCATGAAGTTTGGGTGGACAATTCCTGGAGTGGCTTTCCAAGATCATTCCCTCCATCAAAACCTTTGAGTTAATAAATCAGTTTATATCACAGTATGCCTACAACATCCAACACTAGATAACCATGCTTGATCTTTGTAAAGTGAAACAAAAAGTAGGGGAATCTTTCACTACATTTTTGCAAAGATGGAGAAGATTTTTTGCACGATATTCATGTCCTATTCTTGAAAAGGAAAAGATGGATATATTCATAAATAGCCTAGATCAAGAATTAAGCTATAGGCTTAATCTTCATTGTCCTCCTAACTTTGAAAAATTGATTGAAAAAGCAATCACCATTGAAGGGGCCTTGGTCAAAAGAGGAGTGATAAAACTTGATAATCCAAGTTCATCCAACCATAACAACAATGATAAAACAAGGTTTTGGAGTATAAATAGAAATGTTGTCAATGATGGTATAGTGGATGCAAAAAATCTATGAACAAGACCATCTATCTTCAACCTATCAAGTGCTCCACGAAACAACCAACAAGGAAATACAAACGAACAAGGAAACAACAATCAACAAGGATAAAATTCCAATCAAGAAAACAAAACTAATCAAAACCCCAAGGATAATCATGGAAATTTCAATAACAATCTTGGTAATACCCAAACATCAAATCTACCAAGACCTCCATTCTTTTCAAATCGACGAAAATTAACCACTTTGGTTCAATCTCTTGAGTCTGCTCTCAAGGAGCTTCTCGATAATAAGGTTATCACCTTACCACCACAAAGAGATTATGAGGCACGAGTTAAACCACCATCATTTAATGACTCATATTATTGCAATTATCATCAATGTAAAAGTCATAGAACAAATAACTATCAAGCCTTGTGAAATCTAGTTCAAGATTTAATTGAAAATGGCACCATTACAATTGAAGGACATCATACCAATGATGATCATCAAGCATTCAAAGATCCTTTACCAAACTATCAAAAGGGGGAAACATCAGATACCAAAGTGAAAAGCATAAATAATGTTGAAGACAACATAATCTGCCACATCTATGCAGATGATCAATAGGTTAATGTTATCAAAATCAAGGAAAAACAAGAATATCAATAGGTTAATGTGACTACGAGAGGACAAGAAAAAGTTGTCCTAAAAGGTAGTTCATCTAAGACAAATATTCCTCCTCCAAGTCATTATAATCTAGCTGATCAATTGAGAAAAACATCAGCTCAAATCTCCATCCTTGAACTTCTCAAAATATCTCCCATATGCAAGAATATTTTAGAAGAAGCACTTGTAAACACATCAAAACTGATCTGGATGTAGACAAATTTCAATCCATGGTGGGACATTTGTCTTCCCCCACGTGTCTTTCATTCTTCAAAAAAGATGATGCCTCCATGACACATCCACATAATTCATCACTTTATCTTGAATTCATGATCCATAAACACCGAATCAGACATGTCTTGATAGATGGAGGAGCCAGTTTAAACATTTGTACCTTAAAGCTAATACATACCTTAGGAATATCAAAAAATTCCATTGATCCACGAAGAAAAATAACTATCAAGGCATATGATGATGAAGAAAGAGCTTCTAAAGTAATAATAATGCTGCCTATCAGAGTGGGACCTGTTGTGAAAAATACCTTTTGTCAGGTTCTAGATAGTGATCTTTCCTATAACATACTTTTGGGTCATCCATGGATTCATGATATGCAGGCAGTACCATCAACGTATCATCAATGCCTCAAGTTTTTGTATGATGGACAAGAAATAACTATACAAGCTGACTACAATAGCACCCAAAATTTTCAAATCTTTGAGCAACTCAAGATGTTTTTGTGCCACATAATAGGGAGGCTCTTACTACCTCTTCTTCCAATCTACAAGGCCAATTGCAAGAATTGACAAAGAATCTTGACACCAAGCTACATTTAAAAGACAAAGGAGTAGGTTAATATTTGCTATCCCTTTCTAGCTTACCTCCTTCTCTGAGGTCACATGGTCAGCTGACTCTATCAAATCAAAAGATCGCAACAACCTCTGTATCCCAAGCTTCTGTGCCAATCATGAAGTTTGGTGGTCAATTCATTAAAGCTAACACCACCGAGGAAGAAGCTGAAGATAGGAACATCCTAAGTTGGCTATACAAAGATGAAGATGAATCTCTCTTGCACATCAAGTTACCTACTGACCAATATGGTAAAGGGTATACTATCATGCAAAGAATGGGCTATGAAGGAAATGGTCTTGTAAGAAAAAGAAAAGAAGGAATCATTGAGCCAATTCAACCTACTTCAATACATCCAAAAGATAAAATAGGACTTGGATATGGTAAAGATATAGAAGAGTCAACTTTATAGCAAGCACAACAAACTCATGAAGGAGAATCAATTTTAGATAAACCCCATGAAGATGTCACTCTACAAAAAATTTATGAATCAATTTTCCAATTGTAGAACAGTTCAGACATTGATTCTAATAAATATGAATGGGACACCATCTATAATGATGAATTTTGGAGAGACAAACAAGTTGATACCATACACAAATATGCACCCGTTCTCATATAAGGAGAAAGCTCGAGAACACAATCACTTGAATTTGAACCATGATATAATGGTGAATCAAGTGGGGATGATTCAGATTTTAACGAGATTGATAATTTACAGGAGAATACCATCATAGACCTTGTCCAACATGAAAATGACAACCATATCATGACTTTGACAGCTCAAGACCTTACCCAACCTAATGATCGCATACCTTTAGTCTATCCAGGACTTATTGATTGGGACAATGATGCACCTATTCATATCCCTACATTTTGTGATGATGAGGATATTGTAAATTTCCTTTGTTCATCTAATCAAGAAAACAATTGTTCCATCAAAGAATCTCATACTCAAGATTTTGATAGGGAGGGTGTCAAGTCTCTTAGCTACAAAATAAATGAAATAACAGATGGATCTATTAGTGAAAACCAAAAAATGACAATGGTAGATCACAACAAGAGAAAAATAAAGAGCAAATCCAACAGTGAAAACCTTTAAATTGAGGCACTCAAGGATGAGAAACTTGATGCTCTTCCCAAACATTATCATGAAATATCTTCTATTTTGATTGAGCCCACAGAATCAATCAACATAAGTACAACAGAGCAGCCAAAAATCTTGCAACTTGCAGCATCATTAATAGTGGAAGAAGTATTGAAATTCATAGAGTTCTTGAAGGAGAATCAAATCAATTTTGCTTGGTCATATGTCGATATGCCAGGGTTAGATCCTAATTTGATAATGCATCATCTATCTATAAACACAGGGGAAAAACCTGTGAAGAATTTTTTTAGAAAAATGCATCCACATGTTGCATTATTGGTAAAAGAAGAGTTAAAGAAGCTTTTAGATGTTGGATTCATTTGGTCTATTGACTATGCAGAATGGATCTCCAATATCATACCTATTTCAAAACTAGATTGAAGGATTAGAATTTGTAGAAATTTTAGAGATTTGAACAAAGCATGTACCAAAGATGACTTTCCTTTGACAAATATAGGTATGATTGTTGATTTAACTGTTGGTCATGCAATGTATTCACTAATGGATGGATTTTTCAGGATACAACCAGATAAAGATTGCACCAGAGGATCAAGATAAAACAACGTTCACGTGCCCTTGGGGTACCTATTGTTGGAATGTCATGCCATTTGGGCTTAAGAATGAAGAAGTGACTTATCAGAGAGCAATGACCACCATTTTCCATGATATGATGCACACCTTCATGGAAGACTATGTGGATGACTTATTGGAAAAATCTAACACAAGAGAAGGACATCTCAAGATCTTGTCAAAGATTTTTATCAAAATGGAAAAGTTGAATGTTCGACTCAATCCAAAGAAATGTGTCTTCGGCGTTAAATCTAGAAAACTCTTGGGATATATTCTTTCAGAAAAGGGCATAGAAGTTGATCCAAGAAAAGTACAAGCTATAATGGACATGCCGCCACCATGAAATATTAGTCAATTTCGATCACTGCAAGGACAACTACAATCCATCAGGAGGTTTATAGCTCAACTGGCAAACAAAAGCTTACCATTTACACATCTATTGCATAAAAATGTCCCATTCAAATGGGAGGAAAAGTGTGAAGCAGCATTTAATCAGATCAAGCAATATCTCATGAATACACCAGTCCTAATTCCACTAGTTCCAGGAAAGCCCCTCATACTTTATATTTCAGCAACAATAGTATCTTTGGAGGCGTTACTAGCACAGGAGGATTCTAGGGGAAAAGAAAGAGCCATATACTATATCAGCAGAACTTTAACAAGTCATGAACTAAAGTACACATTCATTGAAAAAGCTTTCCTAGTAGTAGTGTTTTCTTCTCAAAAGTTGTGCCACTATATGTTGGCTCATACAGTTAAGCTGATAACTAAAATCGGTCCACTAAAATACCTCTTAAGCAAAGCTACCTTAACAAGAAGACTTGTAAAATGGGTAATGATCTTAATTGAGTTTGACATTCACTATGTAGATCGAAGAGCTATAAAAGGATAGGTCATAGCAGATCAGTTGGCCGAAGCACCTTTACAAGAAGAAAACCCAAAGCACATTGAATTTCCTGATGCAGATGTCTTCGCAACAACAATTAAGAAATCGTGGACATTTTACTTTGATGGATCTTACACGCAACATGGCTCGGGAGCAGGGATTCTTTTTGTTACACCTGAAGGACATACAATAACAAAATCATATTGGTTGATGTTTCCCTACACAAATAACATAGCTAAATATGAAGCATTGCTCACACGAATGAGGATAGCATTGGACTGGTAGATTATAGAGTTGCAAGTCTACAGTGATTCACAACTTGTCATTAATAAAATCAATGATGATTATTAGACTAAAGATGATAAGCTGCTACCTTACAAGAACAGGGTGGATGATTTTAAAAAGTATTTTGTGGCAATCAAGTGTTCACAAATCCCAAGGATTGATAATAAAGCTACAGATGCAATGGCTACAATTGCTTGTTACAACTATTAGAAAATAAAAAATGATACAAATTCTTGGTGGAACAATTATTTTCTCCCACCTATGATAATCCAGAGACCCAAGTCATATGCCATTTAACCGGTTCTGATTCACCTAAGTTATATGGCAAGATTTATACCTACCTAAAAAATAACATCTTACCTTCAGACTTATCCCGAAACCAAAAAAGGAATTTCATACACAATCATCTCGTTATACCTTGATCGTTGATATCCTTTACCGACGTTATCTTGATGGTAGGCTCCTTCGATGTCTTAAACATGACGAATCTAAACAAGCCTTACAAGAGGTTCATGGTGGTATTTGTGGAACTCATTCAAGTGGTTTAACCTTAGCCAAGAAACTTGTTAGAATGGAATATTATTGGCCTACCATGGAGAGAGAATCTTTTACTTTTTTCAAGAATTATTCTAAATGTCAAATCCATGGGGATCTTATTCATGCACCTGCACAAGAACTGCAACCTTTCACTCTGACATGGCCTTTTTCTCAGTGGGGACTAGATCTTTTTGGAAAAATTCATCCTTCATCATTAAATGGGCATAAATTCATCATCACCGCTACATAGTATTTTACAAAATGGATCGAAGTTGTTCCTTTGATGACCATGACCGGTAAACAAATCTCTTCATTTATCTTGAATTACATCATCTACCGATATGTAATTCCTAATTTTATCATCACTAATAATGGGAGGCCTTTCAAAAATCAAGATGTTGATGAACTTTGTGAAAGATTTCACATCCAACACAGGTTCTCTACACCTTACTATCCACAAGGAAATGGTCAAGCAGAAGCTTCAAACAAAAAAATCTTGAAGATCTTGAAGAAGACGGTAAATGATGCTAGTCATGATTGGCATGTCCAGTTAAATCTAGCTTTGTGGGCATATAGAACCAGCATTCACACACCAACAGGAGCCACCCCATATGCCTTGGTCTATGGAGCAGAAGCGATCTTACCATTAGAGGTTGAAATACCTTCACTTAGGGTCTCACTCAAAGGATTGATAAATGATGAAGACTACAGAGTATCTCGTCTACAAGAGCTAGAATTGTTAGATGAAAGACATCAACATAGCTGATAATTTGAAGGGTTATCAACAAGTTATGTCCCGTAGCTACAATCACAGAGTTACACAACAAACATTTCAAGTAGGTGACTTATTCTTGAAAGAAAATCCATGCAATCAGCAAGAAAGAGAAAATAAAGGAAAATTTGAACCAAATTGGCTTGGCCCATTTGTCATCATTGCAGCATATGGTTCTAGAGCATATCAATTATCTACATCCAAAGGGGACCTATTTGAAGAGCCGATCAATAGTGTTCATTTGAAGAAGTTCTATTTCTGAATCATCAAATCATAAAAAGTCCTAAAAAAATACATAAAAATCAGAAAAAGTCCTAAAAATATTACATAAAAATAAAAAAAAGTCTTGAAAAAATACATAAAAATCAGAAAAAGTCCTAAAAAAATAAATAAAAATCAAAAAAAAGTCCTGAAAAAATCTATAAAAAAAGTGCAATAAAAACAAGTGGTGAAAACCTGGCAAATAGACGCTACTTGTGATCAAAATGGGATCATCTATCTATTAGCTTATGTCTTCCATTCGCTTTATGACATCATCTATTCATATATATCATCTGTACATATCTATCATATCCATATCACAATGCAACGAGAATCCTTGTGTTTCATCATGGCTTGATGAAATTTGTACATATCCATAATATTCAGGTTGTGTTTACACTAGGGGCAGAAACACAAACTAAACAAGAAAGGGGCAACGAGCTTTTAGAACATCACAAACAGACAAATGACGGTTTAACAAAATGCAACATACATTGACGCATCAAATCAACCACAACACCAAAACAATCACTCAATGCCAATGAAATCAAACAACATGGTCCAAACAATGTTAATCAAAACACAAACATCAATGTTGATAACCAAGTTGGATGATCTTAATATGAATAATGTTTGGAATACTTTAGGAAAAATTTGAAGTGTTGGTTGATTTTCTATCATATCTTTGGAGTAATTCGATGATGTACTAAACTAGAAACGCAAAGAAAGAGTATGATTTTTCTTTGTCTATTGTTTGCAAGGAAATCATTAGTACTATGCAAATTAGTCGTGAGACATGCTCTACTAAGTATCATTGATGATATTTCAAAATTTTCATGGGAAACATGTTAACTCTTGTCTGTTTATGCAAGCAATACTCAGGTCATCTCGGTTCAATTATACCTAGATGATTGTATTATCTTGCTATATTAAAATTCATGAAAGCAATACTCAGGTCATCACTAGTGCTAACATACCCTTTGATGCTTGTATTAACTTTCAACATTTCAATGCTCTATGATGACACAAAAAGCACAAATAAGCTCTCAAAATGACAATATTGTACAGATACCCTACATGGTTAGTATAGATTACATTCATTTTAGAATCTGCATTTTGCATTTATGGTTTTTTTTGCAAAAGCTGGTAAAGTATCAAAAATTCATATCTTTCCAAAAAAATGACTTAGTACATTTTGACATTCACAAAAACATCATCACATACCATTTTCATACATATTTGCATCAGAAAATCATAAAAAATAAAAACAAAGCATATATCATAATCAAAAAATTCATGGGCATTCATAAATTGTACCATCCATCATTTCACATTCATATGCATAAAATCATTCATCAATAGATTGCAATCATATCATAACATTGCACTTTCATTTTCATATCTAAAAAATCATGCATACATATATATCATGAGCATAATATTGTGAAACAAATCACATAAAACATTATGCATATAGAAAATAGAAGCATTCATCACATAAGGAATCATCGCTACTTATCATATATCTCATAAATGAATGTCAAATGTACAAAAGATGTCAACTATGCATGACATAACATCATAAAAAATGGGATCATATCAGTGTGTATACAAATGTCTCAATAGAGTATCAATAAGACATATAAGACATCATGCAAAAAAAACTATGAAGTGCTATCCTCTGATGATGCTGGTCTGGGACTTGCCCCACCTGTACCTGATGGACCTACTCCACCTACTCCTGATGACCCTCCTGGAGGTAATGGCTGAGATACACCCCTACTGGTAGCCCGAGAGTGACTATGTGTAGACTGAGACTATATATAACTCATTCTCTGCTTGGGTGGCACTACATCATGATACCTGGTCCTATAGAACTCTGCCCCCTGGGTGGCCTTGGTCACCTCTCTCATCATGTCACCAATTGAGGTACCTGCTGCTACTCTCTGCAGACTGTCAACTAGGGCCATGGCCTCCACACCCTGTCATTTGGTTGTATCTCTCTCAGCCGTAACTGTGGTCAACTGTCCCTATAGCTATGTAACCAAGGCATGCGCCTATGCTAGTTGACCTTGTAAGCTCTACACTCTACTTTGCAATGTAGATATCTGACTCGACACCACTAGATCTACTAAAGATGATGGAGCTGAATGTCTCATTCACGGTCCACCTCTGCTACCACCTCTACCACTACCTCTACCACCTCTGCCACCTCCACCACCACTATCACCCCCACTCTCCTCATCACTACCATGTCCATCCCCATCTGACTCATCCTCATCATCCTACTTGAAGTCATCACCCTCTGAATCCACCTCTTGTTGTCACCTATATCCCCCTATATGTGGTCTCTCCTCTGCCACTAGAGTGATAGGCTCATTAGGATCAAATAATCATGGCGCAGGATGTTCCAGCACATACTAACCATACTCTAGAGTCATCCTCCCATCAAGAATATCAGCTTTGTATTCCCACATTTGTACTCCCAAACTGGTGAACTCTGCCACTACTGCATCATATGCAATCCGTGGACCCCACACTATAACCTCCTGCTACTGACACACATAAATAGAAGAGCCTTGTGGCATACCCTGAAGCTGACCATACTATTGCCATACCCAACCAAGTAGAAACCTCTCAATAATCCCAGGAGTATGACCAATCAGATATCTAGCAGTAAAGACATAGGGAATCTCCCTAGCATCCTCTGGCCATGCCTCACAATCCACATAGGGCCGCCAGCATACTGTATCGAGATCATCCAGAAGACGCTGCCAATGATCCATTTTTCCCAACCTCGGCTAACCAATGACTTCAATATATCTAAATCTGTACATTCGACCGATAGGCCATCATCCTCGAGTCAAAGGTCGCATAATGAAAAAGTGCTCCCATGCCCATATCTGTAAAAGTGAACAGCCAGCAACTAAACTCTAGCCTCTACCATACACAGTATGGTGTAGCTCATCATATAAATGTGCAAGCATGCATGATCCCCAAGCATATCGTGTACCCTACATCACCATACTCTCAAGCACATGACCCCACACGACTGCAAAACCCTTCGACCTATGGTCGGGGCACAGAACACCTCCAATGAAGCCTGCAAGTACACAGGGTAAGGGTGCATATGAATCCATCATCTCCACCCATGAGATATAATATCCCGCAATATGATCATCTCTGAATATCCGCCTCAAGGCATTAGTACCTTCCGCCTCCCGACCATCAAATCTCACTATCTCACCCATCACTAGAATCTTCAGGATGTGATACGCATCCTCAGGAGTCACAGTAAACTCTCCTGTTGACAAATGAAAGGTGTCCATGTCACTGTGCCACCTCTCTGCATGTGCTGTCAATAAGGCTCTGTTGAGACGCACCTTAGAAATCTCAAGTAATGAGGTCAATCTGCATGCCTCGATCACATCTCTATCCACCTATACAAGGTGCAAAATCAATCTCCATGTCTTCGGGAATTTCTCCCATAACTGCAAAACACTCAATCTCTCATGTTGAATAGGAAGAATATCAAGTCAAAGCAAAATCAATATCAATTTAACATGACAAATCAATCAAATTTGAATACAAATTTATCAAAATCTTGTTTTTTTTAACAACTTTAGAAGCAAATTTATCAAACTATTTATTTTTCATCATCATTAAAGAAAATTTATCAAAAATCTTGTTTGTTTTTAACAACTTTAGAAGCAAAATTATCAACAAGATATTTGTTTTTCATCATCATGGAAAAAAAAATTATCACAATCCTATTTGTTTTTAATAACTTTAGAAGCAAACTTATCAAACAACTATTTATTTTTCATTAACTTGAAAGCAAATTTATCAACTATTATCTGTTTTCCAACAACCTTGGGAACAAATTGATCACACAAAACAACATCAAATTACGGGCGCTACAAAAATTCTCATGGGAACTACAAAAATCATAATGAGCGCTAAGAAATGATGGGCGCTACAAAACTCATCATGGGCATTGCAAAGACCTTAAAGGGTGCTACAAAAAGACTAAAAGGCACTAAAAGAGTGCATAAAGGTACATAAATGTTGGAAAATGTTCCGTAAACCAAAAAATTTCAAACACTAAAAGTTTAATGGGGTACATACCATGGGTCCATAGTGTGTTGGCCACTGATGTTGTTAGATGTGCTCGAAATGGTGCTGGTGGGTAGGAAGTGCCATCTTTCTCACTCTAGAGCTCAAAAATTACAATTTTTACTAGGTTAAAATGGGAAATGACATTTTAAACCTATTTAAAGGCAAAATTGGGGCATTCTATCACATTCTATCATTGCAGGGGCAATTTAGTCATCAATTTTTCATCTCACATCTTTCCATGTCAATTTCTTCATATCATCATTTTCAAATGATGAATCAACATCTTATAAATCATAAAAAAAATTCCAGCAAATTTAAAAATTCACAAAAAATCAAAATCTTATCGATTCATCGTCCAAGGGGGCATATACCTATCAACATTTGACAATCAACATCTGCGACAGATTTCAAAATTCTTTGAAGCAATGAGTAAAACACATCACTTCAAAGAGGGGCAAAATGTATACACCTAAAAATGGTCACATTACAATAGTCTGGTAATTAATTAAATATTTTTTAATATTTAATTAAATCTCTGAATTCAATTTGCGTATAAATAAATCTAAATAATTTATTTATATTGTTCATTCTTTTGTTTTGATTAAATAAATAATTTTATTTAATCACTTTTCTTATCCATTTCTTAATTAATTAAATAAACATTATGATTTATTTATATTAATTGTCATATAATCTTGGCTTGAATATTTTAGTCAAATAAAGATTAAATATTCTTCTCTTCTAAAATTCTTCTAAATTCCATTCACAATTAAATATTCCAAATATTTAATTAAATCTTCTAAAGTCTATTCGTAATTAAATATTTTAAATATTTAATTAAATATTCTAATGTCCATTCACATCAAATATTTCAAAAATGTTTTAAATCTTCAAACTCACATAAAATTGAATAAATTTATTTATTTAATTTGAATTATCAACAACAACCGTGAAACAACTTCAAAAGAAAAAATTAACAAATTTATCTATTTTTGAGCAAAGTTGTTCCCGTGGGTTGAAGACAAACCTCCATTATTCTTTCCAACCTCCCAACATCTTCCATTTTCCTCTCAACTTCTCCATCTCTCACCATCCAAATTTACCAGACAATCTCACAGCCATTGATCTTTGCCAACCAGGCTCTTTCCTATAAAAATCTATAAAAGGGATTGTCGGGTCTCTGGAAAATATAGAAGCTTGCATATAGGAAAACTTTAGTCAATCAGCCTTCTAGCATCCATAGCCTCTAGAATCATAGCATAGCATAGTTTAGCATATTAGCATTCCATATCATGGCCTATCATCCTCATATCATAGTTTTGATAGCATCCATAATCCATAGCCCTTGTGCATAATCTATAGCCCCTGTGCATATCCGTATACCAACATTTCACTCCACTTGCATATAGGATAGAGAAGTACTGTCCCTTTGCATAATCATTCTGCAGGTTGCCATTCTGAGAAGCTTTACTTATACAATCTGAGAGCAGTAGCTTCAAGCAAATTACTGGAGATAGAGGACAATGGAACGATTCTGAAGAAACTTTGTTTGATCTCTTTGATTTCATTTTATTTAGCTTTCTTTAGTTTAATGTTGCATTGGTGTGTTTTTGTTATCTTATTTTGATACTAATATTTTCCACGCACAATTATTATAGAGGGTCCCAACATGATCTTGTAGCCTCAGATAGAGAGTTTTTAAGTAATAGCCTGTTGAAGATTACCACCATTTTTCACTTTGGACTCTTAAGGGGTCGAGTTGGCTGAACGTAGATCAGACTAATTCAACATGTTTGGGTGTGAAAGAGGACCATTCCTAGCATAAATGTACCCATTCGTACATGTTGGAATAGATTTTTTGTCACACAAGTTGCAAAATGAAAGTAGCACCACTTTGAAACTTTACACTATTTACATTTGACACTTTTTCCATCAAGTGAAAACTAAACACCATAGGAAAACAACTTTGAGATAACAAAAATTGAGAGATGTCATTGTAGAGGGGCCCAATGTGATCCCATGGCCTCAAATGAAGAGTTTGTAAGCATCACAGTTTTCAAGCAATAGCTTGTCAAAGACTACAAACATTTTGCACTTTGGACCTTTAAGGGATCGAGTTGGTTGAACGTAGCTCACACTAATTCGACATGTTTGGGTGTGAATGGGGACCATTCCTAGCATAGAAATACTCATGTGGATGCATTGGAATAGTCTATTTGGTCACACGAGCAATAGAATGAAATTTGCAACACTTCGTAACTTGATATTGCTTAGATTGGACAATTTTTCCATCAAGTGAAAACTTGACACAGTGGGAAAATGACTCTAAGATAACAAAAATTGAGAGAGGTTATTGTAGAGGGATCTAGCACAATCTAGTAGCCTTAGATAAATAGTTTGTAAGTGTCATGGTTTATGAGTAATAGTCTGTCAAAGATTGCAACCATTTTGTACTTTGGACTCTTAACTTGGTATCAAGTCGATTAAACATAGCTTAAACTAATTCGGCATGTTCAAGTATGAAAGAGGACCATTCATTGCATAAAAATACCCATATATGTGTTGGAATAGTTCATTTGGTTGCATGAGTTGGAGAATGAAAGTTACACCACTTTGCAACTTTACATTGTTTGAAATTGACACTTTTTCCATCAAGTAAAAACTAGACGCCACAAGAAAATAATTCCAAGATAACAAAAACTAAGAGAGGTTATTGTAGAGGGGCCCTACATGGTCCTAATGCCTCATATATATTTCCCATAACTGACACAGTCTCTGAGTAACAGGCTGTCAAATATTGTTTCCCTTTTCTAATTTGGACTCTTAAGGGATTATGCTGCATAAATGAAAAATGTTAGAGGGCAGTAATAAATTTAAAAATTTTAGTAAATATCATTACAAATGTTTGAGGGCAACAATAAATAGGCAGTAGGGAACTAGATCCCAAACTCAATTACAAATGTTTGAGGTTAGCCATGGATTTTTAGTTGGAAAACATGTCTAAAGAACTTGTGGGGTACTTGAGTTAATTCATGTTACTTGAATAACATAAAACAAGTCATACATGCATCTATTACTTGTAAATGTGATTATTTTTATGACATGTTGAGATTATTTTATGACATTATGCATAAAAAATCATTACAAAATATACTTATTAAATGTTTATGTGAATAGATGGTATGCTATATTGATATTGATATATAATCATTAGGTTGATTTGTTTTAATAAATTAAGTGGAAATACAAAATCATGAGAAAAAAATCAACCTATGTGAATTTCAACACCCCACGTAAATCAAACATTTAATCAATGTGCCCCATTTTCATGCACACAAATTCAAGTTATAAGATTATCTTACATAAAGTAAAAATAGGATTCAAAGATGCCTTAGGTACTTTGTTCTCATAGATATTTTACAGTTTCACTCATACATTCTAGATGCTCTTATAATATCTACATCATAGGTGCTCATGATGAGTTTAACTTCAAATGAATAATTTGAAATTCCCTCACTAAGCTTAACACACTCTTTTATAATGTCTACATCATAGGTGGTCTTGATGAGGTTATCTTCAAATGAATAATTTAGTACCATCTACTAGTCTTGGAATTGGCATATACTTTATTTAACTTCATTTGGGTTTAGTAGTTGTTGGTTTTTATTCCATCTAAACCTTGAAATACTCTAAAGGGTAGCCAACTCTTATGCTTAAGAATCTACATGGTTAGTGGCCAATGAATGAATAAGGATTTTGAGTCTCTTATTCGTGCTCTTTGGGCTCTGTGAAACCCAAGAGGGTGATCATTTTTATGTTCATGTGATATTTATTTTAGCAAGAACATTTATACACACAGATGAATTCCTATCAAGTGCAAATAGACAAAATTTATTAAAGATTTGGATGACCTTTAAACAAATTTCTATCTATTGCAAGGAATGGAATGATACTTCAAAAATTGGTACATTGTAATTGAAGGTGTTTAAATTGATTTTTCATTCTCATTCTAAGCCCTTAGTCAGGTGCATGACTAGCTCATTTATCTTTAAGATTACCTAAAGAAAAGACCAATGCCTCATCTGTTGGGATAATCGAGTCAATTTTGTGAAAATCAGTAATACCTTAGCAAGTTAACATAGTAATTGGTGGACTATTGATATAGTACTTTGTAGTATTCAACTCAATGTGTCTAAAACATAACTACTTACCAAATCCTATGCCCTTTTCTCACAAACCCATCACCTTATTTTAGCATTTAATCAGTTCTTTGAATTGAAGAAAAAATAAACTCATTCATTCAATTTAAACAATTGAAGACAAACAAAAATAGCATTAACCATTTCATTCATAAACTACAAGAAAATTACATTAGAGAGCATATGCTTTAGAACTAATAATTTCTTTTTATAAATGGTGCTACTATAAAACTACTTTAAGATCAATACATCATAAGCCATACCCTAGATTCGTTCCTGATATATTCATTAGTTCATCTATTTACAATCTGGTCCTCATGAGATTTATATTCCACCTAGACCATTCAAAGAGCTAAACCTCAAACCCCTATAACCATCCTTGGAATAACTTTTATAAAATAAGGGAGCAACAAGCAATGGGATGAATTACAATTACATTTCATTTTTGTTTCAAAACTAATTTCACCAAAATTTGAGATATTCCCCGAACAGTTACATGTAATCATTTGCAAAAAGGGGAAACCAAAAATAAAGTTCCACATGACTTGTCGAAGGAGATAAACCAAACCACCAAAAGGTACCGGTAGTCATTGCAACAGCTTCCAAAATCCGTGCCCATGTCAAGAAAAAATATTCTCCATCATACCAGCTTGAAGGCTTCCATGTTTGCACCAAGGAAAAAACCAACAAAAGCTGAAAATGACTAAAATGCCACCAAGGAAATATTATCATTCAAAAACACTAGTACCAAGATGCAATCATACTCAGTCAAAACTAGAGTACACACACCCATTTCATGTCTTTGTAGAAACAAGAGAAGCCACCACTTCATCTTCATCAGAGTAAATCAAAATAGCCATGGTGAGCAAGTACTAGCAGTAGCCACAATTTGTTTCATCCTCACTATCTGAGGGACCAGCTGAGATTTCAATTGTAGAACTATTTCATCCCATGTAGGCCCAATTATACTTATTCCACCTTCTTTCCTCTATCACAAACTTCACTAACTCCTCTTTATGTTTGGCTAACTCTCCCAGTACAACCCTACTACTCAAATGATGGGTTCTCTTGACACCTTCCTGAACAAGTTTATTTCCATGGGCACTTCCCTTTCCCTTTGGAGTTATAAGACAAATATTGAAAAAGGTTGTTTATAGGTTGTTTAGAAATTGAGTGTTAGTTGAATCCACTAGAAGAAGTTACTCTTGCACAAGTTTTTGTACATAGTAGGGTTGATTTTACTCCCTATTTAATTTCCCATATAGTCCAATCAAATATCATTTATATATTTATGCTTGTATGGTTGATTTTATCTTGTTCTTGGGTTTTAATGTGATAATTATTCAAGTTGAGAGTAGTTGTAGCTTGTGGTGTATATGGTTATTCTATGTAGTTAGTTTAGTTTATTTTATTTGATCAAATAAGAGTTTTAAGGTCTAATTATCATCATCAACATGTTCTTGTTAGGAAAGAAATTGGTTAATCAAACCATTTCTTACATAACCTTATTTGAATAAATAATGTATGCATGTTTATAGAATAAACATAATGTTAAGATCAAAGACATGTCATGAGATTACACAATATATACTCTAGGAAAACCCTCATGATAAAATATTCATTGTCCAAAAGCATCCAAAATGTACTATTTAACAATGAAACATTACAATGCATTTACAAAGTCTCAATAAATATTTATAAAACATCAATCTCCTCTAGTGCATCCTAAATGTGTCCAAATACTGTGGATAACTATGCAACCACACATCTCATATCATGCATAACATATACACTCTACAAAAGAGATCAATAAAAATCAACTAACCTCAAAAACTACAAACATGATTTCTTTTATAGAAAAAATCTTGCACCAAACAACCAAGTGGTATTACATAAATCAAGTGCCTAATACCATTAGCTTACAAACCCATGACTGCCCTCATTTTTTGATACTATTTTTTTCCAATATTAAATATTTTCCTAATGTGCAACTCACATTAAATATTTTTCCCAATGTTACATACAACATAGAAATTGGACTCAATAATGTCCAACTCATGTGATGCATGCATCCCTAAATTTCCTAGTTGTGCCATAAATAAATATTAATTTTATTTTTAAAACAATATGCAAGGTGTTCAACACACATTTTATCAACATTATTGCACATGTTATATAAATTATATAAGGGATATAAATTAACTCAAACATTGAGGGGTTAATCGATAAAGCCAACATGTATAGTAAAGAAATCTAAATTCTCAATTTTCTCCATCAATATATCAACAAAAATAACTAGGATGACCATCATATCAAATAAGAAATCTATCATCCTCCATTATGCCAATGAAATAAAGATAAGATCCAGTATCGAAAGAGATTCCACATTAATTGTCACATAAAATTATGAATATTGGATCACATTGATATCTATAAACAAACACTAAATCCAATGGTAGCAAATATTCCTAAGTAATTGTCAAGGAAAAAATACCAACTGATAAGAAATATAAACCATAACTAATGCTAATATATCCAATCAAGTATACCTCCAAGGTATCAAAAAAATGGGTAGAACTATTTCCAACAACATATCCAACTCATAAATTGCAATCACAAACTCTATATATAGAACTTGTCATCGAAAAACATACACATTATGAAACTTCCAGTGCACATGGGTAATATCAAATCTAAAAATAGAACAAGGCGGGTCAATTCTACCAATCAACACTCAAATAAAAGTGTGACTAATAATCAAAACCATGTAGTAAAAATAATAATCATAGATATCCACATGTACAATAGCAACTATTGCATTATGTCTCACAACTAGTGAATATATACATTATAATTTCAATGATTTTTCCCTTCATTCTTGGTGTTTCAAGTGATTTTGTTCAAATAATTATTTTATTTTATTTGTTACTATTATTTATTGCAATATTTTGGTTTTCACAATACCATTGTTCGCATACTGAAATTTCCATCTCCTCTCTATCCTTATCCACATGCACTTGGGTGTTATTCCTCCTAGACTAGGAATTTAATCAATCATATATTATTTTTATATTAATATTTTTAATTAAAGGGACACAAGTGAATTAATAACACAAACTTATCCTATTTCCTTTATTCTATTGATTAACTATAGAGGTCAAAACACCAAATCAATGGTTTATACATTTTTTTTTTTACTCTTTTGCATTCATCGCATTTCTCTCTATCTTAGCTAACAATTTTTATTAAAAAGATAAACTTAGGGAGGTTTGAATTTCATTTTATCATTTTAATAGAAAGGTTTAAAATAGTTGTCATAGTTATGAACCTTTCTCTACATTTCCATTATACATTATTGTGCATCTTTACCCTTTGGAATGGAAGTAAGATCTAGAATTGGATTAGATGATAACATGATAGTTAGATGATATGATAATGAGCTAGCATCCTAACTAGTAAGCCACTTAGACATATTTCTAGGTTCTTTGTGGTCTATTTTTTTCATTCTTGACACTTGTTTTAAATTAGTTCTTGTAATCATTTCTATTTTTCATTTTTACTTCTCCTTTCTTATTTAAATATATTTTAAATATGAAAGAAAATTTAAATAAAATTGAAAAAGTGATAAATAAAATAAAATAAAAAATACATTTGATCTTATCTACTAATAGGAAAAAGTTATGAACATAATGTTTTAAATATTAAACATTGAATTCCTCCATTGTGTATTATATTTATTGGTTTTCAACATTCTAAAAGTGATCATCTCTTTTGGTTCCATCTAGATAAAAAAAAAAAAAATTATTGAAAAGTTCCTTGTTAGAGGAATGTTGAAATACAAGATCACTATAATCTATATATTAGAGAGGACCATCATCATTCTTTTAAAAAATTTAGTTAGATTTTCTATGTTGGAGTATGAATTTGATTCCACATTAGCCCTTTTGGCTCTATGACTATTATTGGATCGAGGGAAAGCATTAATTCTTGTTAGACTCAATTCAAATTTCAACCTTGCAAGGAATTGACATATTTAGATTGGAGGGATTCACATTTATTGATCATTATCTAGCTCTTGTTTTCTTTTTGAGAGTGAGTGATTGTCATTCAATCTAATCTAATTATATGTACATTACACATTTTATGATTCAATTTTTTAAGATCAGGGGTTCATGATTAGAAAGTAGCCACAATCTATTAAAATTTAAACTTTCTATTTTTTCATTCTTTAAAATGGCGATCATCATTAAATTTAATGTAATCGATAATCTTGATGTATTTTTAATGGAGGAGCATCCGGGCGCATGTGTAACCAGCATCACCCAAAAAGAATGTTAGTTGTTTGTTTTAGTTTTAGTTTGTTTCAATCATGTTTGACATCTCTCAACATAAGGGACTCAACTTTGTAGTCAAATTGTCAATTTGACGTTTTTGCTTAAAGGGTATTTTTAGGCTGCACAAGTAGTTTCCGAAAATTATTTATAGAAAATCCATAAGGAATTAAGTAAAAATTCCTTTTGCAAGGACATTCTTCAAGACACCATGCTGAATGTGAGAAAATATCAAGTTATATCTTTCATTGCTTGGGAGAAATTAATGCTGAAAATTTGTATTTCTAATGCCAAAAGTGTGTTGCCAATTTAGGGAATCTTTAATTTTTCAAAATTGATGAAGTCTGGAGTGAAATCGTTTGTTAGAGGACCTGAAGACATCACCTCAACCTGACTTGCCAATTTTTGAGCGAATTGGAGAACTTTGAGTTTTTTGCTTGTTGACACCCGTTTACATCGAATTGGCATATTTTGTCTTCTTTGAATTAATTTTGAAAGGGATTATTATCGCAATGGAATCAAACATTTTTGAAATTTGTCTATTCACCAATTTCTCCAATTCATTAAATGACTGATTTTTTATAAGAATCAGATATGATAGTGTTCAAAATTGAAAGAAAAAATAATATTTACTCTTTTAGTTAAAATTTTCAGTTTGCACCAAAACTTGAAGTTTTAAATTAAAAAAAAAAGAAAAGAAAAAGAAAAAGAAAACAAGAAATGAAAAGGTTGCATCCATTCATTAGCTTGCAAAATAGAAAAAAAGAAGAGGAGGTAGTGACATAGTGAGGAGAGAATTTGTCGAGCGGTTGCACGGATTTGGTTTTAGATGCTAAGAATGAGTCTTTTAGGGAGCTTCATATAGAAGAGATTTTAATTAAGTAAGAAGATCAAACAATAATTTGTGCAGGTGAAAATAAAAGAGGAGATTGTTGTCCCAAATTAAGGAGAAATAGATTGAAAGTGTAAGAGATACCATTGAAGGTTAGAATTAAAATTCTTGTAACAAGTTCGTTTGATGATAAATTGAATAAAATGAAAATTTATTCAATGCAATTGTCCTTTGTGTTGTGAAATTGAATTTTAAATATATATGTAATTTTTGAAAGAGAGGAGTACCCTCTTGCATCAAGTTTTTCTAACTCTACAAAAGATTGTAACCAATATTTTTTCTCCACATTAACCTTTCTTTAAACTTATTAAAATTTGAAAAAGAATGTTAGTATAAATCAAAGCCAAAGGCCAAGCAAATTTTGGTCGATTAATTTTTTACTGCAAAAAGCCATCTTATAGCAGTGCGGTGCATTGACCTCTTATAGCATAAAATAAAAAGGAATCACAAATAAAATAGACATGAAGTAAAATAAGACAACCCAGGTCTGCACGCCATTCTTAAAAAAGTAAAAGTGGGGCGGAGCTCTTTAAGCATCGGCGTTTACTAAAGAAGCTGAATGATCGGGCAATGTGAGGTGTGGATTCATCCCAGAAAGCTTTGAGTGCATCTTCAATTAATAGCAATCCGAACGAATTTCAAGGTAATTGCGAACCGTTGATGAATATTAAATCGACGGAGGATATCAAATCGAATTAGCTTCAAATTTGGTAGATGCGGATTTTGGCTTTGGAGTATTATCGGGACAATTTGGCCTTTTATTGTGACAAAGTAATCACATTATTAATATTGTAAGGAACATTTGCATTACAATAAAATAACTGAGGAGATGATGAATGAGCGAGAATACCTAAAATGATAGCCATAATTAATACTAAATTCTTTTAATTGATCAGATATTCTTAGGAGGTCGTGAATGACAGGAATAGCTAAAAACATGATCAATAGTCTTTTAATTATTCAGCCATTTCTTAGGAAATCATGAATACCTAGAAAAAGATGATCAAAACCTAATATTAAAGTCTTTTAATTGTTTGGACTCTGTAATACAATCGAATATAGGTCATAAAGAGTTTTAACATTCTCATCGAGAAAAACAATTGCTACCATGTCAGCCTTGTAATCGCCAACATATCTATCTTTTTGCCATGAAAATCGTAACCGAATATTACAAAGATGAAAAAGATCATATCCATTACCATCAATACAAACAAAAAAAAAGGTCATTTTCCCAGCATCGATCGACACCATCATAGTAAACTCAGCCTACGCCTTGCCTATATCTTCATATCTTCCCCCATTACCAGCTTAAGCGCTTCAACGCGTCTGCTGTCGGGAGTTTTCTCCTTTGATTCTTCTATTTCCCTTCTCAGCATCTTTACAAAAGCTACCCCGGGATGTATTTATTAATCATAATGGTAACATCCGCTCGTTGGTATTAAGGCGCCCGAAGATAGGAATAGCACATTGGCAGCAGCTTCCGAGTATTTTGGATTAACTAGAAGGCCTAACATATATGGATGCCAACCAATATTAAGGATATTAGTGTGTTGGATGAATCCATATATGTTTAATATTTTAAATACTTTAATATATATATATATATATATATATATATATATATATGTTATTTTTTTGAATGCATATTTGTTAGGATGTGATTATAGATGGCTGGTCTACTTAGTTATTTAAAGGCATGAAATTTTTGCACTTTATAATTATAGTTTTTAAAAATTTAACGTTATATTATGTAAACTTTTTTTTTTCGTTAAAGTTTTGAATCACACTCCATTACCCATCATTAAGATGAGATAGTTAGAAAATAAAATTGAGAGTTAACTAGTAGACTTTGCTCACTAAATTAATGAGAGCTGAGAGAGAAACACGAGAACCAAAAAAATAGAAGAGAGAAGAAAAAGAAAGGTTAACCAATTTATATTACTCAATATTTAAAAAAAAAAAAGATGAGGAGGAAGAAGAAAATTTTGATAAAAGACCTAGACCATATTAAAATAGTCAATAAATTAACACCACACAATAGAAAATGGAGAAATAGAATGATTGTAAATTATAGAAATTGAAACAATAATGTTGAGAAGATTATGATTAAAAATTGTAAAGACAAAGTCAAGTAATGAAAAAATTGTGAAAAAAAAGAGCAACTAATTAATGATAGAACAAGACAAGGAGAAAACTAGGAGAAGACATGAGCAAGGAAATAAACAAAAGAGAGCCCCTATTAAGATAGGTCTAGCAAGATAAAAAATATATGAGAATTAGAATATTAAAAAGGAAGATAATTAAATATATACATATTAATCTTTATATAAAAAATATGTTTACATAGTCTAATTAAATAATTTTGTACACTAGACCTAGTCATTTTGAAGGGATTAAAGTAGTGCAAATTTCTTTGCCAAAAATATTGACATCCATATATCTTATGAGTTCATCCAATATGCTCAATATCCAAATCAATTATACTATGGAAAGATCAATTGTGTGAGTCATATTGAAGCATTTGTCTACAGAAAAATCTAATACTTAAAAATTCAATATATAATTTTGATAAACTTCAATTATGTTAATTTATATTTTTAAATTCTATTATTACATTATCTATTACTATTTCCAACTATAGATTCTAAAATTTTACTTATTATTTAAATAGTTATTCTAAATATATTATAATAAAAATATTTTTTTCATTATAAATTAATAAATAATTATAATAATATAATTTAATATTTAATTAATAATTATATAATATTCAATTTAATTTAAATAATATTCATTGTCTATTAATAATTTAAATATAATAATTAATAATTCTGTAAATTTAATATATTTTTACTATTAATTAAAACTTTCTCTTAAGTCATGTTTTTTATGACAAGAAGTTGATTATAAAGATTATTTTTTAAATTATTTTTTATTTACTGTAAAATAGTTTTGATCATGAAAATAAACTTGAGAAATATTCAAAATGAGGAAGTTATGACAATGCCCAACTATAAGAACAATAGAAATTTGAAAATAAAACTCTTAATATATTTTATATAGATTTTGTAAAGAGGTTTTTTAATATATTGAAGAGGCTTGAACTTGGCACCATCTAGATGCCTACAACAAAAGCATTGCCAATTTTTTGAAAGATATATACTAATTTAGAATTTAATATAGAATTTGAAAACACTCCTTTAAAATTAGGCAAATCCCAAACATGAATAATATAATAAAATATTTCTTTGCACAATTTTAATGGCTTGAACGGAGGATGCTTGATCTAATGAAATGTGTTGTTGTAAGGATCTAAATGATCTCAAGTTCAAAGCTTCCTCAATATAAAAAAAAATAATAATTTAATCGCTTTAAAATGACCTCTAGCGTGCGGCTGAAGGATCTCTATGTGCGTTGAAATATTGACATGCATATACCCACATAACCTGTTAATGGGTTCCTCTCCTGCCATACGAGGTATACATAGGGACGAATTGTCATCGTTAAATTCGTTCGTATTTCTATTAAACCAATGCAACATCATGCTCTGGCATTAGCTGGCCATGGCGTTCTCTGTGCACGAATATATTAGGTTCTTCGTCGGAATTCAAATACTCATAATAGTACCCATCTGTTCTGTAGAGTTGAAACCTAACAACCTGGTCTGCCACAACTGGTGGGTTATTTTCATCATTTTCGCCATTCTTTACGCTGGAGTGGTCGTTTTAATGGCACGCGAATTCATTGAGCAGTTCGCTACGGAGATCATCAATATGCACCAACTGCCATTCCAACTACGGCGATTATCGTTTCTTGACAATCTGAAACTATGCTTATCTCTGTTGAAGAAGCACTGGGGATATACTATATTCCTCCTCCTGGAAACCATCTGCGCTGCAACGTGTTTAATTGCGATCTACAACCTTCGCCTATTGTGTAAGCAATACGGTTCCAAACCCAATTAAATATCCTCTCATTCAGACTCATATATTAGGTACGTTTTATTAGTTATTTCGTATTATTTAGTACGGTATATACTCTATTATTTATTGGAGGCTTAAAACTTGTCGCCATATAATCAATTCGTGTCTGTGTTAAATTACCAAAATGGGTATGTCCAGAGAACTTAGTTGTATATAGGTTTGTTTTTGGATATATTGTGTACTAATTTTTCAGATCACATTTAATAATTCTTTCTATGAATTATTGAGGGTGATAATAATTTTTCTATGAATTATTGAGTGTGATGGGAAATATTTATCAGAAACAAATCAAATCTAGAAAGATCGCCTGTGTACAACATGGATCTAGAACTTACAATCAGCTAAAATTTTAAAAATAAGAAAATATTATATAATTTTTTATTTGTAAATGAAATGTTTACTAGATGGAAAATTATGTAATACTCCTATGTTAGTGTTTTTTTTTAAATTATTTTATTTATGCTCTCAAATAATTAGAACAATACTCTATTACTTGTATTGTTTCAAAAAATATTTGAAATATCTTAAATATATATTTTTTAAAGAAATTGAGAGATATAATTTTGAAGTGTTTGTATTAAGATTATTATTTTCATTTTATTTTAATTTTTAAAAGTTATTCTATTTTTTATAATAACATTAATTCTTGAATTAAGAAAATTTCAATTTTCTTTTATTTATTTTAACTTTTTTATTTGAATAAGTGCCTAAATTATTATTTATAAAACATTGTTTACACATATTAAAAAAAATGTGGGTGGAAATAGTCACTCTTAAAGTCTATATGTGGCAACAATTCAAAGCATAAAAACATAAACAAATTTGCTAAACATTGAAAGTAGTAGTAGTGAGTGGAGGAGGAGGATCCCGATCATTTGATTTATCCCATACATCAACAAGATCCAAAGTGTCCTTAAAAGGCTCCCACCCATCAACATCCTTTTCTTTATCTTCCTCAATTGCACGAACATGCAAAATAGCAAGAGCTAGTCAAGAGAATTTACTAAAACCAAAGCAACTACTTGCACCTCTTGTTGGTCATCAAAAGCTCATCTTTTTCTAAATCTATCTAAACTACTCAAAAATTTATGAAAAATAAATAGATAACTAGATATATACGATACAATAAATGAAAATAATTATAAAATAGCTAAATGAAAATCAATTCTAATGTAGTGACTTCAATTCATTTAATTATACTTATTAATTATTATTCTTTTTCTTTTTATTTAATTGTTTCATATTTAATAAGGCATCTCTAATAATATGTTTATTATTAGAAAACATCATTAATAACATATTTAGTATTATAAGGCATCTCGTATTCTGGGAATTCCATGGAAATTCTTTATGATAAACCTATGGTCAGTAAGGAGTCGGCCCCTAGTGCCCCTGCGTCTTGAAGATTTGGGAATGCCCCTAATGATTCCCCTAATTAGGATGAAATTAATTCGGCCCTAAATAAGCTCAAGCCTGAGGACATTGTGAGTGTGGCAGAAAAAAGTACAGATGACCTTTTCATCGTTCTTAAGTGGACCCAGAAGGAAGTCTATGATTTGAAAGGTCGTAATATTGACCTAAGTAACAGGGTCATGGATTTGGAGTAGAAGATTAGCTGGAGTTGTAAAGAGAATGAAGGACAAGAAACCCCCTTACCGAGGAAAAGACAGCACTTGCAGGAGGAAAGACTGACTAGGATCGAGTGCAATATGTCCAAGATTGGCTAAAATATTAGGGCCACTATGGGGAACAATCACAAAATTGCTAGGCATAACACCATTATCATCAATGCTATGGTGGAAAAGCTCAAAAAAATCAAAAGGGTTCGCTGGTCGTGGATTTGGATGCAGATAGAGGATGTTGCAGATCTGCTAGTGAAGGGATTTCGACTCGTACCCGAGCTAACACTAATAGGAAGACCCCAACTTCATCACATACGACTCAAATCCTCAAGCAGGGGTTACAGGATATGAAGGATGTTGAAAAGGAGGCTGAGGAGTTGATGTACACCTTGGGGTAGTGCGGCTGTGTTTGTTTTTGGCTTTTTGGGCGGTCCTTTTTTTGGACCCTATTGTCTCTTTGTGCTGTCGTTTCCTTTTTTTGGGGATAGTCGTCTACTTGTTTGGACTTATTTTGTTATCTTTTGTTGTTTGAACTCTGCGGTTTCAGGTCCCTGTAAAACCTATTTTTTCCTTTTCAAAAACATATTTAGTATTATATATTAATTATTTAACATAGATATCACTATAAAATTTAAATTATGTTAGTCCTTGATGTCATTATAGAATGCCTCTTAATGTAATAATTGTAATTAAATAATAAGAATTATTAATCTTTTATCTTTCTTATTTGTTTGAAAAAATTGTTTTTCTTCGTTTTATGTTCATTGCCTTTCCTCCATGATAATTTTATAAGTGTTAGACATTATCTTACCTAATTTAAACATTGGTAAATTTCTAGCCCTTTATCAAAGGGCTAACACATTCAATAACGTGAATGCTTTTTGATGATATATTAGGTCTTATTGAGTAACATTTTATCTTTAAAAATTGCATTATTTTTTTATTAACAAAAAAACTAATTTATATGTTACAAATGCATGATATCATCAATAAAATGTATCTTTCTAAAACCAAGAAAACTTCTTCCAAAACTCATACGTGAAACAAGCATATAAATTCAAAACCATTACATATTGAGATAGGCTAATTAGATTTCAATATTTTTTCTGCTAGATATTTTTTTTGAGATAGTTATCCTCTTGCTTTCTTAGAATTATATATGTATTATTTTACATGTGTAGATAATATTGGAATGTTCAAATGCATGGGATATTTATAGATTTCACAATCTTGAATCTCTTGACACCATTGTTAAGAAAAGACCCTAACAATCTATGTTTCAAATGTCTAGTGTTGTTTTATTGATTCTTAAACCCTCTACTTTGTGGATTATTAGATTCAAAGAATTTTCAAGGGTATTTTTGATTGACCACCATAATTGACTGGAGAAAATGAAACCAATTGTTGTTCATATGTATATATATCCATGAGAACACTAGAAATTTCTGAAAGTATTTGAGATTAAGATATAGGTGATTTTTATTTTTTTATATCATGACTAAATAATTCAAGATATAAATATATTGATAAGTAATATATTATTTCAATATTATTAACCAGCATCAATCTAATATCAAATAGATAAATTTCTATAAGATATCATCATATATCGAGTAATTAAAGGTAATTTTTTTACTTCCTTTAATACTTAATAATTCCTAAATTTCCCTTTTAATCAAGATTAATGTGAAGTTTCTTCATTTATACATTTAATTTTTAAGAAAATAAAATATCAATAAAATATAATACTATTAGTGAACAAGTCTACATAAAGAAATTAATTTATTCCTTAGGAATCATGTTAGGATACTAAATATTTATTAGATAAGACACATCATAATCCATTCATATTAGAACTATCAAAGCACTCATCATTTTAGGCATTCCTATATGATTGATTGTTTTCTTCAATCTTCATTCATTATTATTAAATTTGTTCAATTAGGGGACTACAAAGACAAGTATTTCCCTTTAAATTTAACAAATTACAAAAAGATGTATGTAAAAACCACTAGCTCCTTACTATGATTTAAATGTAATTTTTTGAAAGTTTTAGCTAATTCAATTTTGTGATTATTTTTTAAAAGGATCTTATTTTCTAAGATAATAGTAATTTTTTTTAGTTTATCATAATAGTATATTTATCAAAACTAGAGTTAAAATCCATTACATTATTTTATTTTATTTTGCATTGCATGTAAAATTATTTTTCTTATCTAATACCATGGGACAAAGGGGAGACTAGACCTCATGACCTCTTGCCTAAAACAAGATGCTTTAGCCAATCATGTTAGGCCCTCTACCCTCAAAATGATTATGCATTTAATTATTTATACTCATAAACATTAATGTCTTATTTTTTTTTATGTGCTAGTCATGCAAAATACATTATACTATTTGGATAATTTTTAGCATATATTACATTTAAATTTAAAATCATATTCAATTAATATCTTTAAAAATTAAGATTTCCAAGCTAACAATAATGTATAACATAATTATATAATAGTTCATATTGTGTAAAACCTTAAATTCCCTCTCTTTTAATAATTTTTTTTGTCAAAGTGGAAATCCTCGTAATGTGAAATATAATTTAATAATAATTTGAGATTAACCTTTCACTATTTAGCTAGATATTTCAATAGATTTTACTTGAGTCTTAGGCTAAAGGATCCTTGGGCACCATAAAAATGAGTACTCCATTTTCCATGGTATCCTCCATCTCATCCATATTTACAATCTTAGGTAGCCTAAAATTCCTAATGAATTTTCCTTGTAAGGAGTCGTAAGGAGTCAAAATAATGTAATGACAACCTTATTTAAACATAGGCTATCAACAATACTCAGAGGTAGAATTAAGCAACGGTTACTCAATTCAATCAAATCTTTCTACAGAGCGCTGGAGCAAACAACTTGACCAATACAATATAGAGGTGACAGGAACATTCCAAATGCATTTCTTACTTGAGCATTCAAGGAACACACATTAAAGCTACAAATAACTAATTTTTTATTCAATGAAACAAATATCCATTACAAGGTGACAAAGAAAGATAAATAAGTACTGGTACATTCCAATTTTCATTCAATGCAATAGACACAGGAAGATGAACTTCGTCGAACCAACCAGAAACACCATGGTTTTTAATTTTTATTCAGCAACATGACAATGATCACAATGCATTCGATTCTTAAAGGAATCGGTTTCCACTCTACTTAGTTGATGACTACCAGTCTTAAAAACCTCTTAGCTGCAACACTAGTGCATACTCAAATCAGCTTCTTATTATTAATTACTCTATTTATTCTCCCTTTCCTTTGCTTCTCTCATCGAACCTCTCAGAAGTGCAACCTCAGAATCAACCTTTTTCATTAGCAGTTCAATTCTCTTTTTATAATGAAAAAAAACTATCACCCTCTCTACACAGGCTAATCACTTCCTCCCAAAACAGTTGTTTTTCTGGTTTTCCTTGATCGATGTACCTACCTCCTATTGTGCAATCAGAAGGAAAAATTCAAATCTTTAGCCACATAAGCATTCGCCACATGTCAAGGTTCAAGGAAACAAGAATCGACTAAAAGAAAACCAAAATTTTAAAAACCAAAATTGAAATAGCAAGCAAACCCAAAATTGGACTGACGCCCATGCATCGAGATCCCTGGGAGGAAACAAAAGGCCATGAACTCATGTTCTTGAGGTCATCGATGGAATGACCATATTTAAATATTTCAGGTGTAGTCAACTAGGAAGCCTCCTCCAAAGGATAAAATACCTAAAATACTCTTTGCCGTGGGTCTTCTTCAATAGTTGTTTATTAAGAATGCATTCAATTTCAGCAGAACGTGTTTGGTCACATACTGGTATTTAGCAGATTTCAACTCTAACTCTGACGTTTCTTCATTTGTACCACCATGATATGGATACAAATCTACTAAAGTGAAGATTGGAGAAATCCCCATGCTTGGAGGAAGACTAATCTTGTAGGCATTTGTTGAAAACTTTCAAAGAATCTTGCAAGGACCAAATTTCTTCATCTTCAGTTTATTGTATTAATTTATAGGAAATATTTCCCTCCTCAAATGTGCCAAACAAGATCACTCACCTGAAAATGAACTTCCCTCCACTTCTTATCAACATACTATTTGTATTGTTGATTGGTTCCTTCAATGTCCATCTTCACCTCCTCATGAAGGTCATGAATGGCTTGTGCAAAATATTCACCATCTGCACTTCTTTTTTCCATGTCGTCAATATTTTTGAGTTCCAAGACACCCCTAGGATGCATGCCATAAACAATATAAAAGGATGGAAGCCTATACTCCGATTTAGAGAATCATTGTATGAAAACTCAATTTGGGCCAAAGCCATATCCTAGTTACTAAGTGTTTTCCTAGAAAGGCACCTCAACATGTCACAAAGACTTCTATTCACCACCTCTGTTTGGCCATTCATTTGTGGGTGATCGGTCAAACTAAAACTAAGATATGTTCCCAAATTTTTCCAAATGGTTCTCAAGAAATGCCCAACAAGCTTTGTATCCCTATTTGACACTATGCTTCATGGAATACCATGTAAATGAACCACTTCTTTGGAAAAAACATTAGGAATACCGGTTACATCAATAGTCTTTTTGCATGGGATAAAATGCACCATTTTACAAAGCCTATCCACAACTACAAATATATAATCATTGCCTCTTTGAGTCATAGGAAAAACCATAACAAAATCCATACTCATAGAATCCAATGGTTGATACAACCCTATATTCTAACTTCTCCCTTTGCATCCTGACATACTCGACATCTCTCCACATAATTCTTGACATCCATCATTCTTGGCTATTAATAGTGCGTACTCAACTATAAATAAGTTTTATCATGCTCAAAATGTCCTCCTAGGCTTCCATAATGTTTCTCTTTCAAGATATTCTTCCTCATTGATCCCTTAGGTATGCACAATCAACTGCCTTTGAACATAAAACCTTCTTGTATTATATACTCAATCCAAGGACCCCTATCTCTATTGATTGGATTGTTACAAGCCTCGTAAGCATCTTTGAAATCTAGATAGTTCACATACAACTCCTTTAAACTATCAAAACCGACATTGTTAACTCGAATTTCATGCAACAACAAACTTCTTCTACTAAATGCATTAGCAACCTCTTTTTTTTTCCACACTTATGCTTCAACACAAAATTATATCTTTGAAGATACTCTAACCACTTTGCATTCTTTTGATTTAGTTTGCTCTGACTATTAATGAATTGTAATGCATAGTTATCAATGTAAAAAAAAAACTCCTTGAAGAATGTAATGCTTCAACAATTGAATCAATGCATAGAATTCAAGATCATAGGAAGAATATTTTTTCTTAGCTTCATCTAGTTTCTCACTAAAATAAGCCACTGGTTTAACTTTCTAGCTAATAGGTCAACCCCTATTGCCAAGCTAGTGGCATCACATTAAACTTGAAATAATTTATTGAAATCAAGCAATGCAAGTATAGGTTGCTTAGTTACTCTACTTTTAAGAAATTTAAAACTCTTTTCAACCTCTTGAGTCCATATAAACTTCTTTTTAGAACCCTTAATTGTTTCAAGTATAGGAGCAACTACATGACTGAAATTTCTAATAAACTTCCTATAAAATCTAGAAAACCCATGAAAACTCTTCACCTCAGGTTTACTCCCTTATGTTAGCCAATTAATAATAGCTTGAACCTTATCCTTATCCATTTTCAACCCTTCACTAGATACCACAAAACCTAAATCAATCAATTTAGCTTTCATAAACATACACTTCTTCAGATTAATCTATAACTTCTCTTCATGCAACCTTACATCATAACCATCTTCAAGTGTTCTAGATTCTCTTCTTTAAACTTTCTATAAAGAAAGATGTCATCAAGATATATACAATAAAAAAATTCCCAAGAAAAGGCTTCAAGACTTCATTCAAGAGCCTCATAAAAGTATTGGGTGCATTTGTGAGCCCAAAGGGCATAACCAACCATTCATATATTCTATCATTCATTTTAAATGTTATCTTCCACTCATCTCTAGGTTTGATCTGAATCTAATGATATTTTTTTTTTAGATCTATCTTCAAAAAATACTGAGCACCCCCAGAAAATCCATCAAATCATTTATTCTAGGAATTAGAAACCTATATTTGATAGTTATCTTATTAATGGCATGAGAGTCTGTGGACATCCCCCATTCATTTCCCTTCCTATGTTCTAGGATGGTCCTAGGAACTGTACAAGGACTAAGATTCTCTCTTATCAACCCTTTGTAGAGTAATTCCTCAACTTGCATGTAATCTCATCATTCTCTTGTGGGTTCAATCTATATGTAGCCTTGTTTGTGAGGTTAGCCCCTGGAATCAAATCCATGTGATGGATAATACTTTGCATAGGAGGAAACTCATTAGGAAAATCAACTAAAAAAATATCCTTGTGTTCCTCCAAGATATATTGTACCTCATTAGGCAATTCATCTAATTTTGTAGAGGTAAGAAACTCCTTGGGTTTCAGCATCAAAGAAATTCCCATTTCTTCCTTCTTCATGATATATATAAAAAAAATCCACTCACCAAAATTATCTTACTGCTAATGGTACTACTATTTTCCTCTTCTTATTCATGCATAGAAAACAAAGTATGTTTGATTCCATTATTTTCAAAGGTATAGTTGTTACTCATCCCATCATGTACAACTTTCTGATGGAACTGTTAAGGCCTACCAAGTAATACACGACACAAAACCATGGGCATTATATCACAAATTACACTATCCTTATAACTAACAATATGGAATTCCATTAATCCTTATTCATCTTCCAAAAATTTATGCCTTTTTTGAAGCCAAGAAACTTTATATGGTGTAGGATGCTTAGTTCTCTTAAGACCTAGCTTAACCACCATTTCTATAGCCACTAAATTATGTGTACTACCACTATCAATAATCAATTTACAATAGTTACATTTTGACTTGTACTTTGTCTTGAATAAATCTTGTCTTTGTTCTGGTTCTTTACTCTCCTTCATTGGCTTCAACAACACTCTCTTGAATATCAAATACTCTCTAGTCTTAGGTTCCTCTATGGGATGAGTAGGTGATCCCACACTTTTGTGATCTTCTTGCATGATTTGAGTGCTCATTTTTGGCATTGTATGACCTTCCTTTATGAATTCCAGACACTCCCAACTCTTATGACCAATATATTGATTACATTTGAAACATTTACTTGGAAAACCTCTTGCTCTTCCTTGATAACCACCTCTACCAAAATATCTTCCTCCTTTATTTTGATAGCCTCCTCTTTTTTGATATGTTGGCCCACTAGAACTACTAGCCCCTTCATCATGATGAGTTTTCTATCCCCTACCAACCTATGGTCCTCCTCCTCTAAAGCCTCTTCCTCTATTTCTTCTTTATTGATTTTTTTTCTTCACGAGCTTCTCTTTTTCCTTTATGACAAACTGATAGGCTTCCCCAAGAGTTCTCAAAGAAACTAGACTTAACTCATCTTGCAAACTATATTTCAAAACATTCAAATATATGACCACCTTTTCCATATACTCTTCATTGTAGCCTGACCAAATCACCGATTTATAGAACTCTTCTATATATTCTTTAAGTGACATATCCTTTTTCTTGAGATTTTGCAATATTTTGAAAATATTGGTTTGATAGTCTATCAAAAATAAATTTTTCTTCAATTTGAAAACCATTCAATCCAAGGAAGTGATCTTTTCCTTGTTTTTCTTTCATCTTTCAGACTACACAGAATCCCGTCACATTGCATCATGGCATTTTTACCTTATACATGCAAACTCAACTTTTTTTCCATCTGCAACTCCTTCATATTCAAAGTATTTGTCCAAATCATTGATCCAATCAATGATCTCTTCCCCATTTAAGATTCCAAAATATGTAGGAACCTTAATTATTGGTTTGGCTCCCACATTCATAACAAGTCTTATCAATCTTTCTCCCACTCCATTTGGTTCTTCTTGAACTTCATCATCAGTTTTGGGTTGCTCTTCTTCCTCAACTTTACTGGCATCATCAACAACTACTTCTCTTCATTGTTCCCACTCCATGGCATATATCCTTGCTATTAGGTTATGCAACATCTTAAAAATTTATTCTTCATGGCCTTTTTCACCACCAACTCGAGCACCCCTTCTTCTCATCCTTTTTGGTGTCATTCTGCCCACTTCCCAAAACCCCAATTTTTTATGGCTCTGATACCAAAAATAATGACAACCTTATTTAAACATAGACAATCAACAATACTCAAAGGTAGAGTTAAGCAATGATTAATCAATTCAATCAAATCTTTTTATAGAGTGTTGGAGAAAACAACTTGGCCAATACAATATAGAGGCAATAGGAACCTTCCAAACACATTACTTATTCAAGAATTCAAGGAACATGAATTAAAGCTACAAATTAATCATTCTTTATTCAATGAAACAAAAATCTATTACAAGGTGACAATGAAGGATAAAAAAGTAATAGCACATTCCAATTCCATTCAACACAATAGACATAGGGAGATGAACTCCATCAAACCAACCAGAAAAACCATGGTTTTAAATTTTTATTATCAACATGACAATGATCACAATGCAAACGATTCTTAAAGGAACTAGTTTTCACTCTACTTAGTCGATGAATCCCAGTCTAAAAAAACCTCTCAGCTGGAAACATGCATACTCAATTTGGCCTCTTACTCTTAATTACTCTATTTATTCTCCCTTTCCATTTATTTTCTCATCAGACCTCTCTAAAATGCAACCTCAGAATTGGCCTTTTCATTAGAACTTCAGTTCTCTTTTTCAAATAGAAAACTATTTCCCTCTCGACACAAGATGATCACTTCCTCCCAAAATAGTTGTTTTTCTACTTTTTCTTGATTGATGTAACTACCCTCCTATTATGCAATAAGAAGGAAAAATTCAAATCTTGCTGCCACATAAGCATTCACCACATGTCAAGGTTCAAGGAAACAAGAATCGACCAAAAGAATTTCAACCAAAATTTCAGAAACTAAAACTGAAATAGCAAGAAAACCCAAAATTGGACCGATGCCCCTACATCATAATGCCATTTCTTGTTCTTATTCACATCTTCTTTCTTGCATTCTCCTCTAATTTGAAGAATTTTTCCACCTTCCACTTCTATTTTCATCTCTTTCATTATTTTTTCTAGAATGCAAGAACATTTGATTCTCATTTCTTTCCAAATAAACATAAGTTTTCTATAAGAAAAACCAAAAAATTGTTGCTAAAACTAAACAATAGATAAATACTATAAATGTTGGCATTGAAAACATTATTATTGAGGGTTTTCTTTTAATCAATGTATGTAATGGCCACAAACACTACATCCCTTACAAAATAAAAGTACTATCTGAACCATAGATTTTTGGCACCACAAGGCTCTCTAACTCTTCTAGGGTTTTTCACCTAAAAGGAGAGAGGTAGGCCAAAAATGCTAACTAGGTTCGTTCACATTATGCATTCTAGGATGTTATTAAGACTAAATGATATGATCTAAGTGCAATTAAGTGATCTAAATGACTAATTATGTATGCAAAACTTAAGATTTATGTTATGCTGGAAAATACAATATGATATGCAAACAATGAGAATTGAGGATTCTAGAATGGTTTGAATGTTTTATGAAATTATAGAAATTCAACAATGGGACTCATTCACCCAGGGTGGCGAATTAGTCCTGCTTCTGATGAAAACTGTCAAGAACAAGTTTTTGAGTGTCGAGATCTAGAATCTAACAAAACTTAGATTTCCAGCCTTAAGGTGGGACTCATTCACCACTGGTGGTGAATCATTCCTCTCCCAAAATTATGAGAAATCAAGAGACAACGCTACAACACCAGATCTTAGGATGTCTGCTTGTCGGGTTGCCGAAGTCAATTATGTAGGAAATAGATAGAATACCTTCTTCGAGCCTGAAATATGGTTAATTTGACTTGAAACACCTAGTTGACTTGTTGACCACTCTTTAAAACCTAAATGCTTGTTAAATATGCATACAGTGGTCTACAAACACACATGCAAGAAGGGAAAAATGGTAGAGGGTTAGCAAATAGGGGTTTTCCTTGGTCAAACCCCACTTTGGTAATCAAACCCTTAATGAAATAATGAAATGCAAGAGAATGATAAACAAATAACATGCAAATGCTATCAACTTACCAAACTCTTATTGAAGAAAATTTGAAGTTGTGTCAATGGATGCTCCAAAATACTTGATTAGTGCTTGATTTGATGTTGTAAGATGCTTGAATACTTGATTAAATGAAAATATTTCTTGAATGTGATGTGAGAATGTAGGAGATGTAAAATGAGGTTAAAATCACTTATTTATACAATATTGTGCCTTAGTAACCCAATAATACCTCATCATAGGCCAACATCAAGTGATTTTGAATAAAAACCCGAAAGGAAATTTCAAAAAAATTGAATTTGTAGCCAAGGGGGACTCATTCGCCACCCAAGGTGAATGAGTCCCACCTAGGACCTAAAAATGGGTGTCAAGAATTAAGTCATGTTTAATGTTATTTGATGGGTTTACATTAAAAAATACACTTAATTAAGTTTTGTAAGGGCATAAAGCAGCCAAATAAAGCATAAGAAAGGTGTAAATAGTGAAGTTATGGCTAGAAAAGCGTGAAATCTTGTTACAAGACTTTACAACACTTCAAAATAGGACTTGCTTAGTGATGAAAAGGTGATTTTTAGGTGAATTGTAATGAATAGAGTCTAGAAGAGTGTAGAAATGTTTTACAACACTTCACAACACCTTCACAAGATGTCATTATTTGAATTTTAGTACCTAAATATTCATGTTCAAGCCATATTACAGCATAAAATTAGAGAAAAATAGACCAAACATCATGAAACAAGGCCTAAAAGGCCATTAAAATGACAAGGGTCCATTTTTCTATGGTGCATTTAGCCCCCACTTTAGTGAGAGGATGAACTTACTTCAAACTCACACTAAAGTAGCCACGAAAATTGAGAGGAGGGCTCAAATGTACTTACATTAGAAATATGGAATACAACAATCAAGAGGGATGATCAAGCCCCCAGGATGAAGATCTCATGAAAAAATAAGCATAAGAATGAAGGAACACACAAGTGTTGAAAAGAGGAGAATCAGATGAAGCTTCGATCATCTGTCCAACTAGTTGTGGATTAGAACTAGGCTAATTGCTTGAAAAAGAGAATGCATACTAACTCTAGGGTGATGAAACACATGGTGGTCCACTAGGTGAGAAGGCCCTAAAGGTAAGATACATACACTATTTGGTATGCTTTCACAAACACGAAGGTGGCTATGGGGAAATTCGTGTTGTTGGATGGGCTTCCCACTCAATCATATCAAAGTTATACCTCCTAATAAGTTTAACAAGGAACCACAAAGAAAATTTTGGTTCATGTTGAGCATAAGACAAGAAAAGCTCTATATGCTTAGAAATCATGAACAAAAAGGAAGGTACGACAGGCATGCAAGTTGCGTTATGCAAGGTGGCAAAATTGAAAATGCAAAAATGAAAAAAATGTAAAATGCAAAAGATGTTCAAAGGAGTCTTGTTATGTTCATACAAGGTTAGTCACTTAAAGGGAACATTGTGTCTAATGTCTCCAAGAGAGGACCAATCAAAGAATAGTATATTCACCAGTTAGAGGATGTAGTGCATAGCATCAGGCCACCAAGAGGAATGTGATATGCTAAGATAGATCACACATATGAAGGACATCACACCCAATGTCATCCACAAAGTGATGAACACATCATATAAATGACAAGGCTACACTAGGAACCAAGAATGCAAATGAATTAATGGTAATGTATTCCCCCCACTTTAAAGGAATTGATACACACCATGTCATGAGCAATTACTTTAAAGTAGCAAAGGAAAAATAAAAAAAAGAAACAAGACATGAGAGCCTAACTTGGAAATCCCTATGCCAAGTCATATGTTTCTGAGTAAGGATGTGTCATGTCAAGGAAAAGGAAAAACAAAAGAAAGGGAGTTGTCCCCCACAAAAGAGCACACCAAACACATAAGTGATCTATGGATTTGGGGTTAGTATGTTTGTTTCTGTAATTTTTTGATTAAAGAGCTCAAAAATGTCATTATTTCGTAAAGCACATAGAACTAGAAGAATGACACAAACAGAGCGAAAAAAAGAAAAGAAAAATGGAAGTCCGTTTTGGGTCAACATGGAAGAGACATTCCAGTCTCAATGCCTTGCATCATCCCCAAAAGGAAAACACAAGTGACAAGAAAATGAAAAGGTAGTGAAGAAAAGTAAAAGGTTTTGGGTCAACATGAAGGAGACATTTTGGTCTCAATGCCTTGGGTCATCCCCAAAAGGAAAAACACAAGAAAAAGACAAAAAGGAAAAGGAAAAGGGACTGATTGGGTCAACATGGAAGAGACATAGGGTGTCTCAATGCTTTGTGTCATCCCCAAAAGGAGAACAAAAAACAAAAGAAAAAAATACAAGGACCTTTTAAGTCAACATGAAAGAGACATAGGGCATCTCTATGCTTTGCATCATCCCCAAGAGGATAACACAAAAAAAAAAGTGAAAAACACAATGCACAACATATAGAAGAATAGAGGTACAAATAGAAGAAGTTTACAAAGAGAGGGAACATCAAACACACATTATGGGGGAACACGATACACACATGAAAGAAAAATGAAAAAGGAGCAAGTAATGCAAATGGAAGTCAACCATTAACTAAGTTATTTGTTTGTCAATCTTAAGCAGCCAAGTGAAAAAGGAATAACATAGTTAAGAGACAATGACAAGTGCATTACAATTAGGACAAGGCTAATAACTTCTTGCCCCTCACAAAGTGTAAATGAAAGAATGAGCCAAGGTGAGTGATGTGAAAGGATCATGCAATAGTGAGAATAGAGAATTCTAAAACTATGGCATGATAAAGGGATTTAGTGGTGATGGGACATGAGGAAAGAAATTGATATCAATGAAGTGATACTTATCTAGTATGTCCTTCAATATCTGAAATTCTTTGGTTCAATGTCCAAGAATGCGACAGTATTTGCAAAATGGTATATTAGAATCTCTAGTATGAATGGCCAACCTATTCATAGGTGGTAAAAGTATAAGAACTTCGCATAAAAGCAATTGAATTCTCCTTTCACATTCAGGTGGAGGGTGTGTAGGAAACTTGATTTTATTCAATTTTTAAGGTCATTTTTATTTGTTGGACTCTCTTGTTTCATGAATGAAAGGAGGAAGAGGACCTGTGTGGATCCTAGCATCAATGTTATTAAAATCAGGTAATGGTTGTTCACGTGGAAGGAGAATGGTTAAGTCAGGAGGAGGATCAAAGATAATTGTACCATCATCCCCAAGTCTCAAATATTCAAAAGGAGGTCTATTAGGATGAGAAGGATCTTGATATCCTAATCCAGTTGTGTTTTCTTTAGTTGGTTTTTGTTCAAGAAGTTGGTGAATGTCATGTTCATGTGTTGTGTCACAACCTTGTTTACTTAGGATAGTGAAGCCTTTGCCATATGTTTCTTCAAGGTTTAAGGGAGTGTTTATGACTTTGTGATCATAAAATGGTTGTGATTTTTGTTTAGAGGAACTAGGTCCAATTGAGGGAGAAACCTGAGGTCCTTCATTAATTCCAAGATGTAAGTATGCAAAGTGATCAGGAGGTGCAATAGTAGGAAGATCTTGTGACTTCATGGATGGATAGAAGGCTGTAGTGGCTTCTAGGTTATCAAGGAATCCATTGTATAACTTGTTCATGCTATCACCATCTTCTCCAATGATGTCTACTTCACGAGCAAGACAATCATGAGAAGTTGAAGGAGCATGAGGTAGCTCAATGTCATTAGGGTCACAACCAAAGGCACAATTGGACAAGTCTACCAAGGATTTTAATGAATTCCTGAACTTGTTGAAAGAAAATTCCATGATGCAAGTAAAATAAGAGTCAATAAATGACTAAAATAAGGGATTCTAGAAATAAAAACAAAAAGCAACTATAGAAAATAGTAATGCAAAAAAATGGTAGAAAATGTCTAAAAATGCAGTGTGAACAATGTAGGTGGACTGATTCGCCTAGGGTGGCGAATGAGTCCCAGTATGAGATTTATTTTGTGTTTTTCAGAAATTTTAGTGTGATTCTAATGCTTTTCAGAATGCAATGAAGGATACAAATGCAAACTTTTAGTTTTTTCAATTAGACGCAATGCAAAAATGAAATCTAAAAGAATGTTTCACTAATGCAATTTGAGAAACCCTAGAATGCAAGAAAAAAAATAACTGTAATTGAATGTTGATGCAAGTGTAATCTAGGATGCAACATGAAAATGAAATTATAAATGAAAAGTGTTCAAAATGCAGGTTCACCAAAATGAACCATAGATTTTTGGCACCACAAGGCTCTCTAACTCTTCTAGGTTTTTTCACCTAAAAGGAGAGAGGTAGGCCAAAAATGTTAACTAGGTTCATTCAAATTATGCAATGTAGGATGTTATTAAAACTAAATGATATGATATAAGTGTAGTTAAGTTATCTAAATGACTAATTATGTATGCAAAACTTAAGATTTATGTTATGCTGGAAAACACAGTATGATATGCAAACAATGAAATAAGACTGAATAAATGTAGAACATAAGGAAATGGGTTGAATCAATGTGCACTTGGGTAGGAATTGAGGAGTCTGGAATGGTTTGAATGCTATCTAAAATTATATAAATTCACTAGTGGGACTTATTCACCTAGGGTGGCAAATTAGTCTTGCTTCTAATGAAAATTGTCAGAAACAGGTTTTTAAGTGTCGAGAACTAGAATCTGACAAACCTTAGATTTTTATCCTTAAGGTGGGACTCATTTTCCATTGGTGGTGAATCATTCCTCTCCAAAAATTCCATGAAATCAAGAAAAAGATATGCAACACTAGATCTGAGGATGTCTGATTGTTAGGTTGCCAATGTCAATTCTGTAGGAAACAGACATAACACTTTCTTCAAGCTTGAAATATGGTTAATTTGACTTGAAGCACCTACTTGAATTTTTTACCACTCTTCAACACCTAAATGCTTGTTAAATATTCATACAAAGGTCTGCAAACACACATGCAAAAAAGGAAAAATGGTTGAGGCTTAGCAAATATGGGTTTTCCTTGGTCAAACCCCACTTTGGTAATCAAACCCCTAATGAAATAATGAAATGGAAGAGAATGATAAACAAATAACATGCAAATGTTATCAACTTACCAAACTCTTGGTGAAGAAAATATGAAGTTGTGTTAGTGGATGCTCCAAAATACTTGATTAGTGCTTGATTTGATGTTGTAAGATGATTGAATGAAAAGATTGCTTGAATGTGATGTGAGAATGTAGGAGATGTAAAATGAGGTGAAAATCACTTATTTATACAATCTTGTGCCTTAGTAACCCAATAATACATCATCATAGGCCGACATCAAGTGATTTTGAATAAAAAACTAAAAGGAAATTTTAAAAGTTTTGAATTTGGAGCCAAGGGGGACTCATTTTCCACCCATGGTGAATGGATCCCACCTAGGACCTAAAAATGGGTGTTGGGAATTAAGTCATTTTTAATGTAATTTGTCAAGTTTACATAAAAAATACACTTAATTAAGCTTTATAAGGGCATAATGGGGTCAAATAAAGAATAAGAAAGGTGTAAATATTGAATTTATTCCTAGAAAAGTGTGAAATCTTGTTACAATATTTTACAACACTTCAAAATAGGACTTTCTTAGTGATGAAAAGGTGATTTTTAGGTGAATTGTAATTAATAGAGTCTAGTAGAGTGTAGAAATGTTTTACAACACTTCACAACACCTTCATAGGACGCCGTTATTTGAATTTTAGTACATAAATATGCATGTTCAAGCCATATTACAACATAAACTCAGAGAAAAATAAACCAAACATCATGAAACAAGGCCTAAAAGACCATGAAAATGACAAGGGTCCATTTGTCTACAATGTATTATCCTACCATGCACTTGGAGATAAAATAATTAAAACCCTAAAAATGGTCACATGTATCTAGTGAAAGTTGATTGGACACACCAGAAAATATCCTACTAAAAAATTTAGAATAATACAAATTTGATAACATTTTTTCCATTTTGTTAAAAATTTTAAAATTAAGGAACTCCCTTGATTCCAGTGACACCATATAATTCTATATACCAGCACTTGCTCTCTTATGGGGAAAATTAATGAGTTGATAATAGACTTAGAAGGATGTGTGGAAGCATCAAACTCTTTTGAAGTTAATTTTATCATTGCAAGGAGGTCATGCATATGTTTAAATATGTATTTTAGATAATAAAGGGAAAAATTAGTGGGAATATGAGTAAAATTGAGTAGTAACAACATGTTTGTAGCTAATAAAAAGGATAATGAAGTTTGGTTGTAAGGTCAACAAATGTTCCATGTTTCTCTATTAGATTATGATAAATATTTTATGTTAACTATACAACTTTGTAAAAAATATTTTCCATGTCACAAGATCATATATTCATTAAATTTTTTATGAATAATATTTTTTGTATTTTAGTAGCTTTAATCTCAACCATTGATCTATACACTTTCTCAAACACTCTTGACTATAGAAATTCCTATCTACATAAAAATAGTTTAAATATTAATTTAGAAAGTTTGTAGATTATTTATACAAACTCATGTATGTATGTATGTATGTATGTATGTATGTATGTATGTATGTATGTATGTATGTATGTACATGTGTGCATATATTTGTGTACACACACACATCTATGCATATACATGTATGCATGTATACATACACAAACATACACATATTCATATACATAAATAGATATATTTTAAATTTGGATTTTATATGTTTGAAACTTGACATATTTTTAGTAAACCTTGACTAATTCCACAATAGTGTGTCTAACATGTGAAACATCTACATTTTTCTCTAAAATATCATATTTTTAAAAATTAATGATTTAAACCTAGATGGTTTCTATTTAAGGGGGTTAGATAAAAAATCCTTGGATATAAAATACCTAGGATTAAACTAAATCCCTAATAGAGTTTCCTTTCTACCAATTAAAATGCTAATAAAAATTTAATTTTGCATCACCTTTTTGAAAATTAAATGAAGTCATTTAGATATTTTATTTTGTAACTATGTAACCCTTAGTATCCCTTAGTATTATCTTTTCAAACACTATAATATGTATTATTTTTATGATTGATGTAGGTCTATTATAAAGAGATAATGATCTCTAGTCAAGGTACTAGAGAAAATAGAAAATATTATTAGAAAAATATTTCAAAAATACATTCCACTCCAATCATATGACATTATTTCAATGAAAAATAAAAATAATAAATTTGATATATATGCAAAGAAAAATGTGTTGTAGAATAATATAGGCATAAAAAATAATTTAGTACTAATTCAAAAATTAATAACAAATAAAATATTTAATAAAGGATTACCAAAAAAATTCCATGGACTAGATAACAGAGCTAATGGTCCAATCCCATTAATTCACTAACATTCTAAATATTTTGTAATTAAGTTTATGTGTTAGAATAATTTCACTAAATAAAAAGTAATAAAAAAATATCAAAAAAAAATTATAGCCTTCATTAATGGGGTTGGTGGGGCTTATCCACTTGTAAAACTAAGGAAATGAATTAAATAGAAATACCTACTAGAGAGATGGATCAAATTAATTTTTGATGGTGTCTCTAGGGGTAATCTAAGAGTTTTTGCTGCTAATTGCATAATCAAGATCACAAGGGGAAGTTGATTGGTGTTGGATAAAAATACACAATCCAAGGGACTAATAATGAGGTTGAGGCATAGGTGTTACTACTATAATTTCAATTTTACAAGAAATTATAAGTCAAAAAAATTATATTGAATGGGATTCAATGGTAGTTTCAATTCCATTAGAAATAGAGGAACTCCTAATTGGAAGATCAACAATATTATAAGGAAGATATAATTTATCTTGGAATCATTAACAAAATTCACCATTAAACATATTTGCATGGAGATAAATCAACAAATTAACTCAAAAAGGTTATAATTTAAATTTTAAAATTGATCAATTTTTTAGCAATTCAAAAAAGGATTGGGTTATCTGCAACCAACTTCTAATAACATCATCAACTTACTAGAAATTAGATCTAAAAGTGGTGAATTATTATTATCTCCCTCTAGAATGTATCCATTGGATTGATGATGACACTAATAGTTTGGTCATAACACATTAGATATTTCATGCTAGTAATTAGAATCCCTTTTAATATTACAAATTGAGATGTATCTAGCAACTTCTAGGGAGCTCTACTTGTGCATTCTATCCCAAAATTTTGTAACTATTTAGATCTCTATAACACATATACTACAATTAGGTTTTTGGTAGATAAAAAACTATATTTCATTTATAAGTTCCATAAGTTACTTGAGATTGAAGAGGATGTTTAAAACCAATGCTATCATTGTCATACATGCTATAAAATTGATGATTCTGTAATTTTCCTTAGAGCACAAGCATAGAATGAATAGTAATATCCCATCCATGATTTTGGTAATTTTCCTAGAAGAAGGTGATAAAATGAGGTCATTAGAATTATAGAAGAGGAATTAGTCAAACCATAATGGTATAGAAGACTAAGGAAAATCCTAGACAAGGCTACAACTAGTATATGATTTCTACTAAGGGTGAGCTTCTATCCCCTACATAGAATGATACCCTAGCCCATAGGATACCATTTTTATCTTAAATATTGGTCAAAATTAGGAACAAAACAAGCATTAAGAAAATAGGGTATGAATTTTTAAGTTTATGAGTAGAGTAGCTCACATAATAATTGATAGGATAAATTTATAGTGATAACAATGGTTGGGACTATAGAAAACATGGAGGATACTCATATTAGATCATGAAAAAAGTATAACCATACTAGTATCTATGTATAAAATTTATATATAATAGACAAGTGAATGGGGATGTTGTATAGTTTTGATAAAAGGGGATAAACGGGTTTTGGTACAACAACAACATTGATATAGGGTATATTGGATTTCATATGGAGCGCGGAGCGGGAGCGTGAGTGTTGGCAGAAAATGGTTTTAAATCTTCGTACCGAAAGGTGGTGGGGATGGAAAATGGATTCAAGGCCTGTGTGAGTCACGGTCCTCAGTTAAGAAGAAGAAAATGAGGAGGGAACCAGAATGGGAGAACTCCCAAAAAAAAAAAAGGCATGGACTTAATCTTGGGAAGAATATTTTGTCCTCCCTTGTTATATACCTGTCGGCTTAATCTACTCTAAAGATAATCAAAGGCTAAAGGGTCCAGACACCTAATGATGGCAAGGTAAGAAGGGCCCTAATTGCTTGGGATGTTGTATAGTTAATAGTCCATATATTTTAAATTTAACATACAAAAATGTTATTAAGGAACAATTGTAGAAGTGTAATTCTAAACCCTATAGGTGATATGGATCTTATCCTTACATGCTAAAGAAACCATTTATGTATTTATTTTTGATTTAATATAATGGGTATGACAATATAGACTAGTTTGACCAATAGTAGGTAAAAAGTAAAAATTGATAGAAATAATTATTTAAATAATATTAAAAATTATACCTAATCTATATATAAATACCACAACTCATTAATTTACATCAACCTTAGATTCTTGAGAATTTATTCCCTATAATTGAAACAATTTAAAAATTACCAAATATGAGTGTCCCACTTAGGCAAAAAGTCAAACACATTATTGTGGGATCACTCTCTTCTAAAATAATTATATTTTCAATCTTGTTGGATTTAACAATTTTTATTCATGTATAAAATTATTTTATACCTTACACTTTTCCCTTTTTTAGTTTTACTTTGATGTAGTTAGGGATGAAGGTCCCAATCAAAGAGACGTCCATTCAGAACCCCAACCCTCTTACACCAAACTAATTTCACAATATAAATCACTACAAAGGCATATAAATTAATACATAACAATAACTCTTAAATTCTAAAAAACTAAAATGTTTGTTGATTATCCCTAGGCTTTTCTTGGTTGGTATAATCAACCATTATAGTGTCATGTCATACTAATTAACCCAAGTTTGAAACCTACTTTCCCTAGAGTAGGAGTGAATGTTATAGATTTGGTTAGGTTTATATATGTCTCACTTATTTTTCAATTCCTTATGATTGAATACCATGTTGTTAAGCCATCAATTCTTCTAACCATTAAAAAATTATTTACAATCAACATGCTATGTTGTTATATATTTAAACCATAAAACTTCATTATTTTGATACATATATAGGTCTTGATGAATTTTTTAATTCCCTTTATAGTATCTCAACATGTGTGGAATTCATGATTCCAAGTCTATACTTCTCATTAGGTGAGAGGTAATTGATAGAGATCTATATACTAGTGAAAATTGATATCATTTATTTATCTCTAGTATTATTCTAAATTTTCTACCATTTCTAAAAGTATCAAAAAAAGAATGAATTTTCTCTTTAATTGTAGCTTATTTGAATCCCTCAAAGGTCTAGTTAACACCTTTCCAACATCAAAACTATAGGACGCTACAAAGAGGGTATTAATGCATAAGTGTTCTATGAATAAGAATAATTTTCATCTTAGCTAGGATAAATTATTACTAGATAGTAGAGAGGAATATTTTAGAAAGGAGGAAAAAAATGTTTAATTCATACCCTAAAAAGGATACACCATTTCTTTCGGTACCCAATACATTTAAACTAATTGATTTTTATTTGATTGAAAAGGGATCCTAGATCTAGTGCCTAGATTATTAAGGTCAAATCCCTTTTCAATTTAACTTTAGAATCCAAATCAGAAAGGGTATTATACTAGCTAACAACCTAAAAGGAGAGCCAATATTCCCTGGGTTGGGTTCTTTTGTTAATCTAGAAATTAACTAAATTTTAATGTAGATTAATTAATTTAATTTGATTATACAAGCTAATCTGAAAATGTTATTTATTTCACAAATGAAAATGGAAAGTAACAAAAATACTTCAAATGTGTGCTTGAGATACAAAGAGGAACCTATGCAAAAAATTTGGAGCTGAAATCACTGGTCAAGGGCATGGAGTACACCCTTGACTGGATTGCTCTTTTTTTGGATCTATAAATTCAAAGATATAGGTAAAAAGTATACTTTAAATTTTGTTGGTTTTTTTCCTAGCTGAACCTTGAAAATCCTCTAAAGGATAGCTAGTCCTTATGCTTAAGAACTTCAAGATTAGTGACCAACAAATGGGATATGGAATCTACAATTTTCTCCCCTACACTTTAGGCTCCCCTAAACCTATGAGGGTAATCCCACACAATGTACCTATGAGTTTATGCAGCCAAATGACCATGTACATTGAAAATAATAGATGAATTCTCATATAATTTCTCAATAAATGGAATATTTCAAAAGGATGGCTAATCCTTCACAACACTCAACATTTAGAGCATGAGAATATGGAAACACATTGCACTTCCAAAAACCAAACATAGAACTAAAGAATTTAAAGATTGTTTCTAAAGATGGGGAAAGAAAAATATGCAAGACCATTACCTACCTTGGGCTATAGAGTCACATATCATACTTCATATTACAATAATATAACATAATATATATGACATTTAAGCTTCTACCACATTATGATAGAAAGGTTTGCTTAAGCCTATCATGAAATCATACTTAGTAATCCAACTAAAAATAAAATACCTTCATTAGCTACTTGCAAGCCACTCCTTGAATGGAAATAAAAAAATAGACAACTCAATCAACAAATGTGTTTGAAGAACTTCAATAACTTTATCATTTTAATTCAAAAGGTATTACATACCACATGGAGACAAGTACATAAATTATATAATAAAATCTTTGCATTCAAGCTACATGAGCATTACAATATATGGACCTTTACCCTCAACATCTAGCATTCATAGTGTATAGCCTCTTTCATGGCCAAAGCCTAAAAACTAAGAACCTTACCAAAAATTAGAACCCATCATTACAATGAATCTGGTTTCTCATTTTAAGAGAAAATGAGAATAAAAATAGAGAATCCACTGTTGACACATGGCATGTCTCTACACCCTTGATTCAGTGATGTAAGAGCATTGTGCTCCAACCCCCCCTTGGTCGATGTTGTTCCCTCATTGGTAGAACTTTGGCTCATTGGCAAGAGATGTCTACCTATTCCATCAAGAGAGTGATGGTGTTCGTAGTTGGAGCTCATCGGCGTAAGGTTTGTATTTTGGTGGGACCATGTTCCATGTCCTAGTGATGACCCAATGGTGACAAAGTGTAATGGCTTCATCAGCATGAGTGTGTTGTTTTTGTAGGACATCAATATTTGTCCTAGTGATGAGGTGATATCGGCATGACTGGAGAGTTTTAGTGTGATGGTTGAGGAAGTCCCTTTGACGGGTTGAAAAATGATGATCAAGAAGACGTGGTTGATTGGTAGGAGATGATTTCCAGTCTTAGCGATATGGTGACAACAAGGAATATGATAATGGTGGGACCAATAGGAAGGTAATGAAGATGGAATTCAATGACAAAAATGAACACTTGAAAAATGGTGATAGGATGATCAATAATCCACATTCTTGTTGTGGATTACCAGGAGGTAACATGGAAATGAGGTGGATGGATGATTTCAATCGGTGTGACTGATGGATGTTGGTGAGACCTTCTAGGATGTCTCATCGATGGAAAGATAGACAAAATATAAGGTGAACATTGATCAGACACTTGTGTATCAGTAGGAGTCAAGTTAGAGTCTCCCTGATAGACTGATATATCTTTGAGTTAGTAGTATGAATATTTATCAACATGAATCTTTTGTATCAGTGGGAGGTTGTTGGAGGTTTCATCGATAGGAAGATGGTGGACTCGGTACTATGAGAGATATGATTCATGTGATGGTTAGCGGTGGTGGATGACAACTTAGACCATGACACCTAGAAAAATGATATTGGATGCAATTCCACATCATTGTTGTGGAATCCTTGTTTATTGTACAATGATTGGAAGCTCTTGATAGCTAGGTAACTGAATGGGAATACTACAACATAGAGAAGAAAGAATGACCAGGCCGGCATGATGAAGGTGCACAGTATAAAGAGATAGCTTGAGACTAGGTAGAGATAGGAGAGACACTAGCAAAGAAGCCAACAAAGAGGAGATATAGAGGATGAGCAACGAAGAGCTCACAAATAGAGGTTGGTAGGAAGGGAGAGCCAACCTGAATGAGAAAAGAGATAGATGGTTTGTTACATACCTGCAACTTGACAAACAATTGTAGAGAGATAGCTAATATGGTGGCATTGCAATTCTATAATGTTGTCCTCATTAATAAATTAAATAATTTATCTTATATTGTGTCACTCTATGAGTGTGTTTTATATGTTGGCTATGAGATTGTGATGGCCTGAAAAGGCCCTCTGATCTTGACTGCACTAAGTGGTATCAGAGCTAGTTGTCCTAAGTCTATAACAGAGCATCGAATGTGAGGCAGTTGTTGTAGGACCTGTGAGTGTGGGATTAAGCTATAAGACCTATGAGTGACGAGTTGAGAAAGAGTTGAGGAAAGCATTTTTTTTGCGAGCATGAAAGAGGGTTTGTGACTACTATCCTCCAGTAGAGATAAAGCTGGGTAGAAGGTGTAGAGTTCCTCCACTAAGAGAGAGTGGGTAGAGGAAGCATCTTCTAGGATCTTTGTTAGGTAGAGGGTAGTTGTGTGAATGAGATATTGTTGTAAGGAGACCTGTAACTGTAGAGGACTTGAACCTTAAATATTTTTTTTGCAAGAAGGACTTGTAACTGCAAAGGTTTGATACCGTGAGAGAGAAATTATTGCAAGGCAGACTTGTAACTACAAAATAATTTGCAGGTTCTTGAAGATTTCTTCAAATAAGATGATGAGATAGGTCATGAGGAAACCACTCATAATCCCATTTTTAGAAGAGTATTGGGAAAAGATGAGAGGAAACAAGTTGATTATAGAGCTAAATGTGATCAAAGTAAAATTAGATTCCCTTAAGGAAATATTGGGAATGAAGAATGAAGTGAGATAAGAGATTGCAACCGAGGTTGAAATAATTGAAAATATTTGCAATCCTTTGATGGAAGGGGCATGGGAGGAAGAAATTATGGGGGCAGCCCACAGAAGTGGAGAAAATTCTAGGCCACATATTGTAGCTATGGCATGTGAGTGGAGAGAGTTGTGTGAAATGGAAGAAGGGTGTTCACAAGTTGAAATAGTGAACACAAATGGTCTTAGAATTGATGATGAGATTGAGAAAGATAAAGATGAAAGGATATGGGGAGAAGAGATGAGGATAATCTAGAGTTATTTGGATGCTAAAGGTGAAAATTTGTCGAAGCAGAAGAAATCCGTTGCACCAAGAGAAGATGGTGTTGGTGAAGAGTATTTTGAGGCTCATGATTTTTATAACCCTTTTGGTAGTGATTTGTTTGCAGGAAATAGATACATTGTAGCAGGGTTTCAAGTCTGTGGCATCAAAGAAGAAATACAAACAAGAGGATAAGAAGGGAAAAGTGAGAGAGAAGCTTGCAGTGGAGTCATGTCTTTGTGAAGGCATAAAGGAAAAGAGGTTGCAAGAGAGTCCTTTGGAGGAAATACTAATGAATGCAAAATGTGTTGAGGAAGGAGTTCCAAGAGAAGAAACAAATTGTCCCCTAGAGAACATGTTGGTGAAGGTGGATGATGGTGGAAAAAGCATAGTGGTAGTAAGTTTCATGAAAATGCTTGTGCAAAAGGATAAGACAAAGAAGGATGAACAATGGAAGGACTGCTCTTAGAGAAGGACCGATTGCAGTGGGTTAATTCCCACAAAGGTGGAAGATTGCAAGGAAGAATGGTGGGGATTTGTAGTTTGCAAAGAGATCCAAAGGAGTAGGTATTCACAAACAGAGAGGAGATGACAAGTGTAGATCATGAAACTTCAGAGGTGATAGTACAAGTATGGAAGTTTAGAATCAAGAAACAAGAAGATAAGGAAAAAATAAACTGAATCTGCAAGTTGACATTATAGACGACATGTGCAAAAGCACATGATTTTAATCACCTGGGGAGTTTGATGCACGAGCATCGTGCTCCAAGCCCCCCTTGACTAGCTTTTTCCCCTCATTGGTAGGAGTTTT